>VDFB02000003.1:599730699-599958277 GCA_007258455.2 Sequoia sempervirens | reverse complement strand
CCCTCTTTTAAGTACTAATAATGATGCACATGAAGACATAATCCTTTTATGCAGTCCATTGGATCTATGAGATCAAATCCTACCGCTTCCCGTGTCCCCATTTGGTTTTTATTTTCATTAAAATATTTGGGGGCCCTAGCAGGCGAGCACCACATGTCCCATCTAATAGTGTGGCCCATTGAGCTTTGAAGGCGTCAAACATTTAAGTTCATGAGATCAACAGTTAAGATAGGATGACATGGGTCAATCTTGGTTGTTGCCCGCCACCCCGTAGGGGACCCACCTTCATCTCCCATCCCTCAAGGAGGAAGCAGGGAGGCTCCACCTAGCACCATTTGCTCTGTTGAAAGAACTATTATGAAGCATGAAATATTTGTGAAGTATTTTGTTGTAGGATTGAATGGATTAATGTTCATGCTACTAAAGGGACCTTTTAAGAAAATGTCTTAAAAGCAAGAAAGATCTTTTAATTGTGGCTATCCATCAAATCTGAAGTTATGCACTAAGGTTGAAGGCTTGAAATTCAAAGAGTGTATAGATGTGAAGCACCAAATTGAATTTGGACCGCTTTCCACTTCCCCATTAATCAAAGATGCACACGAGTTAAACTTGGCAGGTGAGCGAGGAGGCTGACACATAGATTTTGTTAGCACTCGTCGAAGATGGTGGAGCTCGCGAGTGACTTGGAAGCTTTTCAAAATGGCCTTTTCTAATTGGTCAATGTTTATAGTTGTTCATAGTTGGATTTTTCAAACTTATTTGACTCAATCTGGATTGTTTTTTGGTCCAACTCACTGTATGATCAACAACATTCAAAGTTGAGTTTGAGGGAAAATGAACTATTTTGGTTCATTCGAGGGAACAATAATGATGGATAGGATGTAGAACTACAAATTTAATCTACCATAAAGCCATAAAATCTTGTTTGAAAGAATAATTGCATATTTTTAAAATCAATGCCTTAATTTTCAATTTCTTAAAACTTTCTTAATTGTGCTCACTCTATCATTTTGTCATTAGGGTATTCTTTTTAAATGTAGTTATTTTAAGGTTTGATATCTAATTCGAATGACTAGCTTTTCCATTCTTATTTTATGTGTCAAACCCATGCCCTAGTTGTGAACTTGTATTTTGCTGAAAGAAACCCTAGTCTACAAACCCTAAAATCATGACACCAAAATCTAAAGTTTCTATGTCTAAAGAACAAGATTTTGGGTCTAAAAATTTAGTCAAGCCTTTGGTTAAGGATTTAACCAGCCAAATAAAACTCTCTACCTATGAGAAACCTAAGGGTCAATTTTTATTCCATAGTACACAAATTATGGAGGGGTTTGTTGACAAATAATGTACTATTAAGGATGCCACACTACCATACACTAGGTGGTAATAATTTAGCTACTAGTTTGGAATTAAAATTTGTGACATTCATGTGGGTAACCCCTAGAATTTGGATATGGGGAAACTGATAATACCATATGTCTACATAGATGTGGAATTATTGAAGGAAGTAGCTGCAAATTATGACCCAGTCATAAGGATGATAAGAACATTTGATGGAATTAAAATGGTGAGGGTCACCAAGGAAGAAATGGTTGAAGTCTCCAAACTAACTGAGTGGAGTGAGGATATGGTCAAGATATATGAGAAGGAACTCATGGTTGAGTAAGAGAGGGTGATACATACCTTCAATATTTTAGTGTTGCAGCACTATTTGGCATCTATTGATGGTCAAAGGATCATCTTGGGCCCATCAGAGAAAGATCCCTACCCCATCAACTACTTTTTTTCTTATTTCAAGAGGACATTCTACTCTTTATGCCAAATCATAGGTTATGACCCCACCACTTGCATGCCAATGGAAGAAATGTATATGACTATCCACATCCAACACCCTACATACTGCACACTTTATGATTATGGAAAGTACCTAGTAGAAAATATTCATGAGGGCCTAATCAAACTAAAGAAGGGTGAGTATGGGGTCAGATTATACTAGTACTCTTTGTTCATGCACATTTTTTTGTTCAAAGGATCTCCCTATTTTGATAAAGATATGACATTGTAGAAAAAGGGAAGGTAATTTGGATCTTTCTATCCATGTTGGACCAAAATTCTTGAAAAATATGATAGGAAATTTTATTATGTGGTGTTTGAATTTTTTTTTTCCTAAGAAGACTTTTAATTTTGAGGCCTAAGGAGAAGATTCTAGATTTAAATATTGATCACAATTGGGGGGATGTAATCCCTTACCTGGGTTACACAGTCTTGAAGGTGTATGACATAAGTTTCTCACCTCATATATTGCCAAAGGATGTGTCATAAACAATTGGTTTTCTTGAAGTAATGTGGAAATTGGGTGATGTGGCAAACAATCATTTGAAGGATTAGGGAAAGAGAACCTTGTTGCCCACATATACATGTTTCTCTAATTTTGTAATGATAAAAGGAGGATGGAATAAGATTAATGATATACTCAAGCTTCTCCATATGAGGAGGGTGACAACAAGAAACCATGATCTTGAGGGATTTATGGAATGGATGAAAGTAAGGATTAGAAGTTCAAAATTCATTCATAACTTCTATTTACCAGAAGATGTAATAAGAAATGTTTCATACTTTTAGATTTAAAATGAGAGAAAAATGAAATGGATTGCATTTAATAAATTGGAGAGGGAACTGCAATCTAAAGAAACTCAATTATTGGCTCTTATAGATATTCCAAATGAAATGCAAATAATTGAATATGTTTTTCAAAATTTTGAAATAGTTGCTGGGCATTTGAAGAGAGATGGATTAATTCAATAAAAGGGGAAGGCTATTGCAATAGAGGAACAAGGCGAGGGGGGTATCCCTATGATGGAAGAAATACTAGACCCCTAGCCCCAAAAGAAGGTAATTTTTTTCAAAAGGAGGAAAGATAGGGAAAAGGAGAAGAAGGAAACACTTCCAACCTCTTCCCAACAAGAGGAACAAAGAGTCCCTTCACCGATGCACCAAATGCAACCACCATCTCCTCCTATGTCATCTCGACCTACAATTATTGAAATTGATTCACCACCTAGACATACATCACCACCAAGGCAACAATCTCAAAAGAAGCAAAAGGTTTAATCAGTTGACCTAGTAGATTATGAGGTAGATTCAGAGGATGAAATTTTGGTAACTAAAGAAGATATGCAACAAGCTATGGCTTCTCCACCCAGGGAGCTAGTAGAACAACAATAATTGGGCTTAGATTGAGTAAGGTTGACCTCACGGGCATAAATAACAAAGATGATGTTAGTGAAGAGGCCTATACCAAATTCATGGATGATGACTCTTTTGTTAAATCAAAATCTTTCATGGAGTTTGCTTGGAGGGCCAAGAAAGATGAATTTGTTAAGAACATTGCAAATAAAAGGAGCCTCCACCATGAATTTCGTAATGTAGTCATTTAGGCCCATGTAATAAAGGAAATGAAAGCAAGATTCCAAGAAATAATTACACAGGAGGCCAAATAATTGGGGAGGAAAAGTGGTATTCTCTTATTACTAGAATGAGACCTATCCTCTACAATTTCCTTTGACACAGTGAAAAGGTATGATAGGCCTCTATATAATTCTGAGGAGGAAGCTACAATTGCACTACAAGGATCTACATTTAGTGAGTAGTGGTATACTTTGGCTATTTGGGCCCTTTCTCCTAACACAAAGAAGCTAGAAATTGTAGAAGCTATTGAAAATTATAAAGGGGGATAAATCATAAAAAGGGTGTCTAATAGCTCAGCTATTGAGGCTACTACCATGTCACTGAACATTGCACAGTTCACAAAAGAAATGATTGAATCAATAATAGTGGAGAAAGAAAATTTTAGGAAGTTGTATAATGATCTATTGATTCAATATGGCAAGGGCCAACAAAAAATAATGTTGTTACAAACTGAATTGGCATTATTGAAAGAGAAGATGCAAAAATTGTAGCCAGGTGAGCCAATGCAAACAAACACAACTTCTCCTTCTTACACACCAAGGAGACAAAATCAGTAAAGAAGAATTGCTTGAAAGGTTAAGAAATATGAAGAAAAGTGTGGTGAACATGATAGGATGATCCTTGTTAGCAATTTGAAAATTTTGTATAGGAGAAAATTTGCACCCCTTATGCAAATTCCACTTTCTCATACCCTCACCTTAGAAAATAAAATTTGAAGGAAAAATTCCACATCACCCAACTACCTTCCATCCACTTGGAATCTTCCCTTTGTGTTGATGGGAGAATACTTGTCAGGGACAAATGTGTGATGTGTGGACCTCTGCATAGTGTGCTACCGTCCCTAACTGATTCTTGTGCCTAGAGTTGGTGGAGGTGTTACACACCTGATTGGGGTTGAATTGTAATGTCCCTTTTCGATCAACCGACTTGAGAATGGTATATTCTTCCTCATTTTCCCTTCAAATTCATCCACTATCACTTCATTTGTCTCTCTAGCAATTCTCTTGAACTCTGTAACCAGTTCTTCTTCATTCATTCACTCTCAAGCAACATTCTAGCATTCCACTTTTGAGCATTGCAATAGCAACAACACTCCATCAACTCCACATTGCAAGTGTGATGCCATTATAGACATTATAAGCTTGGAGTCTAATGAGACCTCCCTTCACCACAGTTGTGGTGGCGGTGAATTTTCCAAGTTTGTAGCTTGCTTTCTCCTCTCATTAGCTATTGAGATTTTAGGTGGAGGTGGTAATACTTCACTCCTTTCCTTTATGATTTGGTTGAGTATCATAATATTTTTTATAGTGCTCATTGTTTCATTTTTCTTTCCTTTATTCATATTCTACTCCATTGCTTTGTGGTTGTCCTTGGCAGTGGAAACACAAAAATAGGGGTCTAACTGAGGTAGGCCCGTATACAGCCCCAACAATTTTCTCTCTTTCTTGTGTGTAGGTGGATGTACATGTGGAGCTAGCTAGCAAAATGACACTTCTATGAGATCATCTTTGTCACCCTAGTTCTTATTTACTTGATTTATCATTTTAGTATTTATTTCCTATACTTTCTCATTTTATTTTTACCATCTAGATTAACTAGCTAGGTCGTTAGTAGTTTTTTCGGTAGTTTCTACTATGTTTACTATTTTCTAACTATATGGATTCCAACACACTCGAGAGATTCCAGTGCACAACACTATCATCCCAAAACTATGCTGTTGCCCTCAGACAGAGAGTTGTCTGAGACAGAGTACCGACTCCAAAAACTAGCTCACCTAGCTTAAACCTGAACTCAGGTCTGAAGAGTGACAAAAGCACTACATAGTACCCCTCATTCCCAATCCTTATCCTTTTAGAGTGAGTTGAGCTAGGGAAGCTCTCCACTCTCGACTCTCTATGACCTAGATCCTTGGTGTGGTTGGTCCCTGTCTCTTACATTTTTTGGTGAAACTGACATGAACAACGTTTGTCCATTTGTTTGTGTTGAGACTTTTCTCTCGCACCTAGTGATCAATATAAGCATGAGTGTTTTGAAGTTTTATGAGCATCACAATCCAGTCCATGTCTTCTAGGTACGATAGGAGAAGGGTGTGACACCTTATGATGGAGAAAACAAAGGTCACTACTAGTTTCTCTACAATCCTTTTTGCTAGATCTTTTGTTTTTCTATCTACCTAAGAGCAGTTATAGAGGGGTGAGGTAGGATTCTTTGATGAGATCGACCATGTCCCCACTCCTCTTGCGTCTTCTATATCATCATTAGTAGATGAGCATGAAGCCATTCACATTCGTTTGGAATATATCTCTATCCTTAGCAAAGGGTTGGGTGACTTGGAGAATCACCTGCAAAAGGACCCAATGTTTTCTAGAGCCACTTGAGTTATTAGAAAAATATAATATATGGTGGCAAAATACTGAACAAACATAGAACTCCTAGCTAGTCTCTCCAGTCTGACTAAAGCGGGTGCCCATCAAAAGAACACTAATGTTATATAAGGGGCCGCTCTCGAAGATCATGAGAGACAATTTGGAATGTCGATGCCTAGGTCATGTCTATGTATATAGCCAACATAGTCTCGTTGATCAACATATCCTTTTCCTCCGAGAGATGTAAAACTATCAAAGCAAATAGAATACCCTTAGGTTTTAGTTTCACCTCTCCTATCATCTCTAGTGGTGGAGGTTTTTGCATGATGCATGGGGGGGATTTGGTAGTGGTGGTGGCTTTTGCACAAGCGGTGGCACTGGTAGAAGTGGTTCCGGTGGAGGCCATGGTGGTAGCTTTGGTAGTAGAGGTGGCTTCGGTGGAGGTACTACTACTGGTGGTGGCTCCAACAATGGCTTTTATGGTGGTCACGTTGGTGGTTCTAGAGGTGGCTCTAGTGGTGGTTCTAGAGGAGATCCCACTAGACCTTTATTAACCCAATACCCTATTCTAAATTCTCTTCTTCAGAAAATGGGTAAGATGCAAAACCAGCTAGCGAGTCTCTCCCAAGCCTCTTCACAGCCTATGTTTCTACCCTTCTTATAACATAGTCCATTTTCGGTAGCAGTCTTAAGTACTCCCTTCCCACAAGGAATGGAGATTCCAAAATTTGAGAAGTATGGTGGAAAATGGGACCCACAAACGCATGTGTCCACCTTTAATTACATGTGCACAAATTTTTTCCATCACAATGCGTTGATGGAAAAATTATTATGTCGATCTCTTAAGGATACAACACTCGAATGGTACTGTTCCTTTCCTGACAACTCTATTTTCTTAGGAAATCCATTGTATCAATCTCAAGAAAGGGTAAGTTTGTTGCAAATGTAGTGGCCATTGTGAATGATAATGGCCCCAGATGTAATAGAAAGTGCACAAATTTAGCAAAATCTTATTCTTCCATCCTACAGAGATTGTTGAAGGATAAGATCATAACCTTGGAGAACCCTATACCTCTCAAGGAACCCTACCCTAGTTGGTACAATGTAAATACCTTCTGTCAGTACCATTGAGTCAATGGACATGATATCAAACACTGTATGCACCTATATCATGAGATATAGAACCACATCGAGGATAGTACTATTTGTCTCGATGGGAATAAACAAAATGCAAACAAATTGGTGGTGAAAGAAAATAGTGAATTGTAGATATACACAGACCCTTTTCTGTCACATTTTTCCAACTTAATTATTGATCCCTTCGATTCTACCACTTGGCTCAAGGCCTACATTAACATGGTCACAATTACTCCTACCACATAATCGACGACCAACTCACCAGACTTGATATTCACCTTGTAGGATATGCCCTTGAACAACAAGCCCTGTCTCCTCTAGATTCTCACTCCCCTCAATGGAAACATTATGACAAGGATCTTAGTTTACCCCACGAGTTGAGTGAATTTCATTACAGAAGAGACATTGTTGTTGAATTCATTACAGAGGGAGGAGTATGAAGAAATGAATTCTACCATCTGTATGCATAGCAATCTTTTCGTACCTGCCTTGGGTAGCATCACCTTGTCATTACTTGTTTGAAATAATCCCAGGGTCTGAACTCTTAAGAGTAAAGTTGGGTATCCGCTAGATAGCAACTATGAATACAAATCCCTTAGTTGTGAAAAAGTGTCTTAAATTCATTCATGATTGTCTTAGACACATAATCTACGACACTGGTTATAAATCACTAGTTGAGAATTGTAGTTACTCCTTAGACCACTTTTTTCCTACACCTATTGGTTTGCCCTGCCTACAAAGGACCTCTTGTACCCGATGTATCAAAAGTACAAGAAAGGGTGCTTAACTCCTAAAGTGAAATACCTTCCATCACCCTATGTTGTTTCACATAGGGATTGTTTGAAAGATGATAGTGATGCCACCAAGGAAAATAGAAGGGAAGAAGAGAAGCACTCTCAGGATCCCTCTTCCTCATCTTCCACTGTCTAGCCTGATGCTTCCTCTCACCCTATTGTGGTGCCTGCTTGGCGAAAGCCTAAGTGTCTTGCATTTGAGCTTCTTGTTCTTCCCACAGAGCCTATGCCCATTCTATATGGAAAAAGAAAGGGTCTTTGTAATGCCCCACCACATAACCTTAAAGAATGACGCAAACAGAATTGAAGCGTAGCAAAAAAAAAATATTTTCCTTGAGTCCTGCCAATCTCGATATGGCAATTTTCTACAACATTACAATATATATATATTTTTAAATCCCATAAGGATTTATAACTAGGTAAACATATATTTATATATATATGTATATGTATATATTCTGAAATATATACATATATATATATGTGTGTATAAATATATAAATAAATAAGAGAGAAAGTTTTTTTTTTTTTTAAAGTCTTCTATAGGAGGATATTTCAATTTTTACTAACAGAGGATTTCATTTTCAATCCTACAGAGGTTTTATAAATCCTCTATTGTTTTCCCTGTGAATTTTCTATTGTTTAAAACCAATTTCCCTACAGAATCTTTCAACAATTTTCTACACAGAAGCTTTCAACAAATTTTCTATAGAAGCTTCTAAAAATTCATGACAATTTTTCCAACAACCTTTCAAACTTACAACATAAAATTAAAGCTTCTACAAAATAATCAAATCCTCTTGTATAGACAATATTTCAATTTATACAAAATTAAGCAAACCTTATACATAATAGAATTTGTACAGACAATCTTTCCAAATCAACAAAATAAATAAAACAATAAAAGAACCTATTTTCTAGAAGCTTGAAGAAATGAAATCTGAAGTTGAGCTTCCCTTCAAAATCCAATTTTTTCCAAAGCCTCTTCCAAAATCACCACTTCCAGAAAGATGCAACAATACCAGAGCCCCAAGAACTTTCTAAGAACCTCCAATTTTCCACACCCAATTTCTAAAAATATCCCTTTTTTTCATTCCCATGAAGTAACCTCTTACCTCTTCCAGTTAATGCCAATTATTCTCTCCGAGAAATCATTCTCAACAAAAATCCCTTAATTAATTTTCTAACACACATGTCAAAAATAAAATATCCTCTAACCAATTCAATATTTTTCATCAAAGATATTTATAGGATAATTATGCATTTAAATAATTCAAATCCACATTTTAATTTCTAAATAAATTTAATCAATTACTTTATTTACTTAATAAAATAAATTTAATCACAAGGATTAAATTACTTTACCAATTAAATTAAATTAAATTAAATTAATTAAATCACATATAGAGCTTATAACAACATTAATATAAAATAAATAAATAATCATTTAAAACATTTTAATCATTAATTTCCACAACGCAAACCTTGCAAGATAAATAAACATCAAGGAAAATGTGGACAACATAGCAACAAGATATACCGAACATGGACTAATGACACACTGTGACTAGGGTTGTGGTTTGACAAGAGAACCACGTTACTATCTCCCAATCAACAATACCGTTGGGCAATGGACATGCTAAGACTTGTGAAGCCAGGTAGAGACAATGTCATGTACCTGTAATCCTACAATCAAACAAATTTCGTACATGTATATAGATCATATCAAACACACCGTGAAGAGAAATTGTGAAATAGTAGGGTGCTTGCAAGTGACTGATGCAATCCTATCCACTTCACCAATACAGTCACATCAAGACTGATGAAATTAAAACATCAATTAATCAACATATGAGCATATATCAATATCAACTCAAATAAAAAACTATGCTAATCAGAAAGCATGCCATAAACAATAACATCCATATAGTGTATCATCACATCAAAGTATAAAACCATCATCGCTCTAATGTCAGCAATCATATAACAATAACATAGTATCAAGGTCTATCAAAGTAAAAGTATTGTCTAAAAGCATAAGAAAATCAAAGGGGTACTACAGTCTTCATGGGGAATCCTCTATATCTCATCATTCGTGGCCTCCTACCATTTTTTCTCCCAAAGCAGTAAATGGGAAGATGCCCCCTCCCAAGGCACTAGAGCCAACCCACCCCATTATTTCTCAATCTTCTCCTCCTAATCCCATTCAAGAGCTTGTCCCTCCACCGAAAATGGTTGTAGTGGAAACCCCTATGGCTAAGCAGGAGCCTTTTGTCCCTTCGCAGATCCCTTCCTCTTGCTCGGACAGTTGTAAAAACCACCATGCACATGAGCACAAGCATTGTCCAAAGGCTCTGCCAGATGACTAGGTCACTTTTCAAAGGAAGAGGATACGACTACCCTTGTATCAAGGCCTCTTATTGTGTCCTCTCTCCTCCCTCTTCTTCCAATCAATCGAGTGCAGTCTTGCTTCTAGCTCCCCTTGTGAATGAGAGTGTGCCTGAACCACAAAAGGTGCGGGTGTTTATCACTCCTTTGACTGAGCCACCCCGCTTGATGTCCCTCCCAAACATCCCACCATTCCCTAAAACCATGGATATTCCAAATACATTGGTGGTATCCACCGCGAGTTTCTCCTCCTCCTCTTCCTCTATGACTCTTGGCTCATTTGTGGGGAGTTCACATCCCCTGACAAAGAGGAAGGTAGAGATTGGCCCCTCTACTAATGGAGGGCATAAAAGGATCCCAACTTCTTTGAAAGGTGGTCCTATGCTAGCTTGTTCCATCCTAGTGACGGAGCAAGCCCTAACTTTCCCTGAGTTTGTCACCACTCCCGAATCACTCGCTAATCCAAGTGATGAATCTCAGGGACTTTCCTCCCCATCTATTAAGGTATGACATGGAATTCCTACAAAGTGCATGTTCAACTATCTAGATGAGGTCCCAACCTTGTCGGTGATCTTTGAAAAATCGCTAACCATAGCTCCACAAGAGCCTAGTGGAGGAGACCTTGCATGGCCTTCTTCCTTAGCCCTGGTTACGGGAGTGTTAGAAGCTCTTCCCGTTAATATTCATCCATTGTATGATCATCCACCTTCTCCTTATAATGATCTAGATTGGGAATTGGATGACCTCTTGGTCAATGAGTGTTAGGGGGAGGCCTCTTCTTTATCTTTAGATTACATGTGTGTGTGTTGTAATGTGTTCCATCGTACTTGTTCTATGTGTTCCTAGATGACCCTTGCCACCCTTTTTGGTGCTTGGATATAGGATTTATTTTGTGTCATGAACCTTCATCTATTTGTATCATCATTCTTCCATGTTTGTGTTTGACTTTCAACAAATTGGGGAAGATGCAAAGTGTTGGGGGCATTTAGGCTTCCCTTCCATGTTGACCCAATTTTTTTATTTTTACTTTATTTTTATTTATTTATTTCTTCTGTGCATTCTTCCTAATCTTGTGGGGATTGATGATCTTTCATCTTGCATCGTCGTTACTTTTTATTTATATAAGCATGAGCAGATTTGACCCTCCAAAACAAGATCCCCCTGTGTCTCTTGTTGGTGATTTCTCTTTTTCTCTTTTCTTATCTTTCTCTCCTCTTTTCTCGAGTCATGATGTTGTGGTGCCTATATGTTTTCCCTAATGCACATGACAAAATCACCATGGTGACATCTTGCTTTGTCCTGCAAGCCACAACATCACTTCTTTCTTTTCTCTCCTTAGGTTGTCACGTGCCTCTATGTTCATAACGCACCACCCTAAGTGACGGCTATCATGTCAACCTTAAAATTTTTAGAAAATGCAATTGTTGCCAATGAATCTTTTCTTGAAAATATTTGTAAACTTTTTCAAAAATCATATTTTCAACTTGGACCCCTAACAGAACGTGTTTCCTTCATCATGGGTTCGTAAAGAAAGAGCTTGAAAAATTTCCTCTAAGGAGGGAACAATCCTTTCTTGTGGGAAAAGCCTCGTCCTTCCCCTCACGAGGGTGAATTTTCTTCCTTTTGAATTCCTTGATGAAGTGAATATCATTCGAAAGCATTCCTTGATGATGAATTGATTTGAGGAATAACATCTCTCTTGTACTTTCAAACAGTGTGTCCCTTAAGTGGAACCCTTTTCTTTTGAAGGGTTCCTAAGAGACCCCTTTGAAATCCTTCCAATTCGTTGACTATCTACGTGACTGTCTACTTATTTTCCTATGTGGCTGCTTTTTGTTTCTTGGCATGTTTTATCTATGGATTAACATGTCGCTTTGTAGATGCACTTGTGAAGCTACTTTCCAAATTTTTGGAGTCTCCTTACATATGGGTTTCCTTCATGTGAGAGATCTTGGGGGATGCCTCCTTGCAGGTCTATGAGCTTGTGAGGTGCTTACATCTAGGCTTCTTGCATGTGAGAGATCTTGGGGGTTACCTCCTTCCAAGTTTGTAAGCCTGTAAGGTGATTACTTCTCTAGGCTTCCTTCATGTGAGAGATCTTGGTGGTTTCCTCGTTGCAAGCCTCTAGGCCTATAATGCACATGCTTCATGGGGATTCCTTCATTTGATAGATCTTGGGGGTTGCCTCCCTGTAGGTCTTTGGCCCTGTGAGATGCTTTCATCCTACAAGATTTATCCATCATTGGTGTGAGGGCCTTTGGTGTACTTTGCACAACTTCATATTTTTGTGGGGCTATGGATTCTTTTTGTTTGAAACTCCCTAGAGAGAGTACTTATGGAGTCCTTTTCCTTCCCTATGCTTAGAGTTTTCTAGATCACAATCTACTTCCTCGATAGTTTAGGTACACATTTCTAACCCTACTAACTCTTCAATCTACTTTACTGAAGCACTCATCAATACGCATGCTCGCTAAAGTGGGGGAAAAATGTATAGGAGAAAATTTGCACCCCTTATGCAAATTCCCCTTTCGCATACCCTCACCTTAGAAAATAAAATTTGAAGGCAAAATTCTACATCACCCAAATTCCTTCCATCCACTTGGCATATGTCCTTATCAGTGGGAGAATATTTGTTAGGGATGAATGCATGACATACAGATGTCTATGCATCGCATTGTTGTCCATGATGAATTCCTATGTCTGGAGTTGGAAGAGGCGTTACACACCCAATTGGGGCTGAATTGTAACATCCTTGTTCAAGAAACCAACTAGAAAATGGAATATTCTTCCTCATTCTTCCTTCAAATTTATCCATTCTCATCTCATTTGCATCTCTAGCAATTCTCTTTAACTCTATAAGCAATTCCTCTTCATTCTTTCATTGTCAAACAACATTCTAGCATTCTAGTTTTGAGCATTGCAATAGCAATAGTATTGCATCAACTTTACATTGCAAGTGTGAGGCTATTATAAATGTTCTAAACTTAGAGTCTTGTAAGACCTCCCTTCACCATGGTTGTGGTGGGGATGACTTTTTCAAGTTTGTAACTTTCTTTCTCCTTCCATTAGCTAGTGGGTTTTTAGGTGGAGGCAGTAACACTTCACTCCCCTCTTTTGTGATTTGGTTGAGTAGCATAATATTGGTTGTAATTCTCCTTGTTTCATTTTTCTTTCCTTTGTCACATATTCTACTTCATTTCTTTTTGGTTGTTTGTGGAAATGGAAACACCAAAACGAGGGTCTGATTGAGGCAGGCCCCTATAGATCCCCAACAATTTTCCCTCTTTCTTATGTGTAGGTGGACATAGGTGTGGAGCTAGAGGGTAAACTAGCATTTCTATGAGATCATATTCATCACTCTAGTTCTTATTTACATGTTTTATCATTTTAGTATTTATTTCCAATACTTTCTCATTTTGTTTTTACCATCTAGATTAACTAGCTAGGCCGTCAGTACGTTTTTCAATAGGTTTTATTATGTTTAATGTTTTCTAACTGTATGGACGCTAGCTTGTCATGTTGTCATCCCATAACTATGTTGTCTTCCTCTGACAGAGAGTTGTCTGAGACATAGTACCAACTCCAAAAACCAGCTCGCCTAGCCTAAACCTAAACTTGGGTATGAAGAGTGAGAAAAGTACTACATAGTTCTCTTCATTCTCAATCCTTATCCTTTTAGAGTGAGGTGAGTTAGGGAAACCCTCCATTCTCGGATCTCTGTTACCTAGAGCCTTGGTGTGCTTGGTCCCCCTCTCTAACAAATTGTAACATCTATATTAGAACATTTGAATAAAGGTATTGATAAAAGATTAATTAGCATCCATGCTAATTATTCTTCCATGGTGGATGTAATAAATAATTTTGACATAGAAAAGGAGGTGGAAATTCCCCTCATGGATAAATGGATCCCAAGACTCAAATATTTGAGGTTAATGGTTGTGGGATCCAAGCATGACATAAATAATCCTGACAAGATCCAACCCACCCTTAAAACTGTGAATGGGATTTAAGAATTACAGGGAAAGATTGAGCCTTTGGAGGCTAAAATAAGGGAGTTGGTTAAGAACTTTCATGAAATGAATCATGGTATCCTTCCTAATATATTGAAGGATAATGGTGATATCAAACCTCTATAGGATTGGATAAAGGAGGGTAATGAGGTAATTTCAAATCAAGCAGCCAAATTTTTGTAAGAAGCAGACATGAGCATACTAAAGAAAAACATGGACATTCTTGCTCAAGCAAGAGTTGTTTTGGAAGACTTTGATAAGGAAGAAAATCGATTTGTCACCAAGTATTCTCCTTATAGGCTAAAGGCTCACAATATTATCACATTCTATTGGCCCACAAAGGAATAATTTCAAGCATAGAAGGGCAAGTACCTAGATTTCTAGAAGGAAAAAGTTGCTACTATAATATAGTTACTACAATTTTGGTCTTTTGGGTCTACAAAAATGGTGAATAATGGATGGAAGAAAAAAATACATGGCCTGAAACCAATATAAATTAGGACTTTGATAAAGTATGGATAAAATATTGTTTTCTCCCAATTTGAATATGATGACAAGGGTGCAAGTGTGAAAGGTATTTTGTCTCTTATGTCTTTCTTCACTTTGTTTCTTTTCTTTCATTCATGTTTAGAGTATATAGACACAATTTTGAGAGCATGTGGATATATATTGCTACATCAACTTAAAGGTATCTTTTGGAAGGTGGGACAAAATATTCATCAAAAAATATAAATGGTATTTGTCCCATGTGAGATTTCCCTCCATATGAATTGAAAATATAACTACAATTGGGAATATTCATTGTAACAGTCCAATAGAATTAGACATGTGTACTTCTAGCCAGAAGCTTGTTTCTCCTTCATTTTTTATAAGAAGAAATTCAAGGCCAGAAGTATGGATTTTTTCTTGTTAATTGATCACAAAGAATTTTTGTAAACAAAATACAAATAGCATTTTAGAGTTTTGTCTTAGGTTTTGAGTATGTCAATATGCATACGTAATTTTCAATAACAATACCAGCAATTGAATAGAAAATGGTGTAAATTCAAGGCCATTTCTCTCATGTTGTACTAGTTTTAGGGATTATGAATAAAATGATCAAGGGTTATCTTATTTGTCTTCATTGATTTCTAGTGGATGCGCAGTGTTTTCCATGTTTTTAATTCAGATAATTAATGAAATTGATTGGATGAAGCTATAGGTTCATGTAAAATGAGTACTAGGATCTTTATAAGAAGTTATCATCAAGAATACAATGAATGTGATGTTGTAATGTAGTATTATCAAAGATTAATAATGCTACGTAGTAATCTATTGTCAAATTGTATGTGTGTTGAGATTTACGTTGTTCCTAGGTTAAGGAATTGATCTGAGTTATGTATTCATAATACATCTTGTTGGTCATTCAATAAAAAAAAAATTATAAACAAAATTTTAAATGAAATACAATTGTTATTATTTTATGTTAAGTTTTTTTATTCTCATGCTTTGAATGTTGAGTGTTGTCAAGGAGCATCTAACTTCTTAATGTATTCCATTCATTGAGTCAATATATGAGAATTCATCTATTATTTGAAATGTACTCAATCATTAGGTGCAGAGGTCTTTAAGTGCATTATGGGTTCACCCTCCTTGGTCTTGCAGAGCTCAAAGTGTAGGAGGAAAGCACTGTTGAGATTTCACTCGTTTATTGTCCAATCCCTTTAGGTTGCTAAGGATTGGAATTGGAAATTCCCTATGCTTCCTTGAAGATCAACTTGGTTCTTAAAAAACCACCAACACTCTCCTTCTACCTAGGGGTATAGTTCTTGTGTCAGATATTCACACATGCCTCTCCCTCGGACCAACTTTGTCAGTCAGATATCTACAGCATACTCTAGGATCTTAGTGATCTATTTGGCCCCATTTTCAATTATCTTTCCCTCTGTGATTTATTCTATAACGTTAGGATAAGTGACAAGGATAGTAATTTTGTTGGCTAAAACCAAATGTCAAAACCTTTTTAGGCTTTTGATGATGAAAAAGGCCTTCTTTTAAATGAAATTATATCTAGTTTGGTATCCTTTAAGGGTTCTATAATGGAAAGCAATTGGATGCTCTATGCCTCCCTCTTCATCTTTTTGTATGAGTATGGAAGCTATTTTTTGTTGGCTGCTGTAAACATACAACAAGAAGTCTTTGGAAAAGTTTGGGTTAGCTAACACTAGAGCTGTAGAGATAGCTACCTTAATCTAGTCAAAGGAAAACTTACATTTTGGGGTCCATTTGAATGATAAAACCTTATTCAACATCAACATAATGGGTCTTGCAATACCTACAAAATCCAAAATAAAATCTATGGCTATTCCCTCTTTAGATACCACAAAGATAAGTAGCTTGCCTTATGGTATGACTAAAACATATTTTCTAGGAATTAAAGAAATCTCAAAGTATTGGCATATCTGGAAGACCATTTCTAGATGATCAAATTGATCATCCTTTGATTTGAAGAAAATGGTCAGGTCATCCAAATATATTAGGATGATCTTATTGATCAACCCTTTAAAAGTGATATCCATCACACATTGGAAGGTGGAAACCACATTGGAGAGTTCAAAGGGCATTTTTGTGTATGCAAATGTTTCCCACTTAGTGGTGAACGTCGTTTTGTGTTGGTCCTCCTCCTTTACATAAATTTGGTTATAGCCCAAAAATCCATTGAGTAGCAAGAACATCTCTAATCTAGCTAGGGTTTGCAAGATTTTCTCCATTAAGGGCAAAGGATAGTGGTCATTCAACGAGGCTTTATTCAAGTCCCAAAAATCCACATAGAGCCATATGTCACCATTCTTTTTTTGGACTAGGACCAAATTGGATACCCAAGTGGAATGTTTAGTTAGATATCTGATCTTGGACTCGATCAACTTAGTAAGCTCATGTTCCATCAATGATTCCACCTTCAGATTAACCAGCCTTTTATTTTATTGTATGGGCTTAGAGCCTTTAGCTAAGTAGATAGTATGCTAGATAACACTAGGATCATATCCCTTGAGGTTGTCATAGGTCTAGACCACAACTCTATCATATTTAATGCAATAGTCTCTCAACCTTTCCTTATCTACCTAGGGCATGTTTCTCCTAACTTTTAACTTCCTGCCACCTCTGATGTTGAGGTATATGTAGTTCTCTTTGTCGATTGTGACTCTTTTCGTACTATTTCTGGCATCCTTGCAGTCAAAGAGATTCTTGAGATAAATAAAGCCTCATGTGACCTTATTTTATTTTAGTTGAATTAATGTTTCCTAGACAACATCTCCATCTCCGGATAGTAGCTATTCATAATATTTCCATGAATTTTGCATTAAGGTGGTGATTTGAGTATCATCTTCAAAGATTGACCAATTCTGGTCATTATTTGGTATAGATGGTTTGATGATAATATGCACTGCATACTGACTTTCGGTTGATTTATGGATTGGTTCAAATTGTGAGTCGATAGTAGCCATTCAGTTTGTGATGGACTTCTAAGATCGCATGATAACCTACATGTTAAAATATTTAAACTCTTCAATTAGGTCCCATATCATGTGTTGATAGGACCTCATCCTTACATTTTTGGTGGTCACCTATCTGTGGACATGGCTTATGACTAGCTCTAAATCTCTAAACACCTATATTATTTTTAAACCCATCCGCTCCGCTAAAGTTATGCCATAAACTGGTGCCTTATATTCTACATCATTATTTAAACATGAGAACTGGAAACATAAAGCTTTGAGGGTCTTCGACTGGTTGGAGATACTAGTCGAATGTCGGCTCTAGAACTAACCTTGCACTTTGTACCATCAAAATGTAGTGTCCACAATTTTTTTTCACCCGGTCTGCTAGGTTTCTCTTGTTCCTTCACCAATGTTGGGAAGGCTTGGTGCTTGTCAAAGATCACATAGGTTCCTTACTCAATAGCATGGAAATTCTTGAATGGGTCAAAATTAATGAATTGGCTAAGTAGGACCTCCTATTTAGGGGTATAATCACTTGTGTCCTCTTCCTCTTCCAACATCTTTGTACAATACCTCTCCCTTTTTGAAAAGGAGGTGCACACTACTTCAAAGCTCAATATTATATCCTTTGTTATATGTTCAGGGTGCAAGGGCTCATACAAGATCTTCATCTTCACCTCGTGTTTTTTCCATAGTATCAAATGAGACAAATCAAGCACTAGATATCCACAAAGCTTTGTCATGAATTCTCTTTAAAGGAACATTCCAAAGACAAGGGGAATGTCAATTATGACAATTTCTTGCATGACGGTTTGGCTTAGACATGAGAATAGGGTCAAAGAGAGATCCTTGATATGGTGAATAGTTGGGACCTTCTTCCTATATCATTGCATGATCCCTTTCTCAAGAGGCTCATACTTTGGATTCAAAGCATTAGCCACTTGTTTAGACATGACCATGGTAATAGCCCCCGAATCGAACATATTATTGTGTAAAAACTTATCTACCACAATAAAATTCAAAAAGAAAGGAGTTGGATTTGGCTTGCTTACCTCTTTTATGTTTATTTTTCCCATTGTGTTTATTATGTCACAGCTCTCAAGGTTTGGGGGTTTGATGCAGGCCCTTTTCCTTTATCATGTGGTGGGGCTACATCCACCTATGGAGACTATTCTTTACTTTTAAATGCTTCTTGGAGTAAGATCTTTTGCATTGGTATTGATAGAACATCACATAGAGACACATTGGTAGGTGCCTTCTTTAGTTGCTCTACTACATTGAGAGTTTCAGTTGGTGGGGCTTTGGTTTACCTAGGGGTGCTTCCTTCACCATAGGGAATAGTCGATCCGATGTGGATGCACTCAAGGATTTTTCCATGTACTTCTATGGAAATGGTTGAGCTTGATGTACCTATGGCCATTGAGGATTTTTTTGTACATACTCCCCAGTCAGTCTTCTATTGGATCACACATTGCAATTTGACTGTACCTATGGAGCATTGATTGCTGAAATATCATTTGTGAATACTGAATATTATTCTTCCCTCCAAGAGAAAAGTGCTTGGTGAGATGAGATATCCAGTTATTGTTCTAAAGACATCCCTTGTGTCTACACACTAAACTGAGCATTTTCCATTCCAGGAGATTGATAGTCCTCCATATTTGCAAAAATACCCTGGAATCTTTGCTTTGTTACCTTTTCTTGGAGATTTCCCTCGGATAATTTTGGGGCATGTGAGGATCATTGCATGGAAAGCATCATGCATTCTCATCTTCCACCATGTTGTTCTGTCCTAGGACCAAATCCTTGTTCTGAAAACTATTCTTTATAGTCTGAAGTGGCATGGTGACCGGGACTATCTATCTCATAGATGCCTATTGTTGATTACCTCCTCTCAGAGCTCCTTCATATGTGTTCTATTGCTAAGGTGGCCTTCCTACTTGATAATTTTTCATGGAGAGCCTCGAGAGTGGCACCTACTGATGCCATATAATAACTATGGGCATTTGAAGGATCATCATGGAAAAAATAGGCCCTTAAGTGGCAAAAAAATTAGAAAAATAAGAGTTAGGCAACTTGATGTAAAAAATTGAATAAGTTTTCTATATTATTTCAAAAATATGTAAGAATAGAATCTGTAGAAAATTGAATGTAGTTTCTAAATGAATAGGTTTATTTAAAAAAAAAAAAATTATTTGGTGAAAATTTGAAATTTCAATGCAGTAGTACTTAAATTTCAGGGAAAAAATAAGAAGTAGGTGTCTGTCTGACCACCCTAATCACAATAAGATGATAATATTTTTTTATAATATTTTAGATATAAGTAGAGGATTCATGTCCCGATGTGATGCATATTTTTTTGTAATTTTTTTCCAAGTAAATAATTAATTATGAATTTTTTATTACAACTTTTAAAATTATAAAAACTCGTATGTCTTACCACCTTAACTTGGTCAAAACTTCATGAAATTCAATTTATTTTTTTAATCCTATAGTATGCGAAGCATAGAATGTGATTCATGTTTTGGATTAAAAAAATGTGATACCATTTGAAAGCTATAGATTTTTTTCAATCAACCTATCAATCAGGGCTTTAGTCGTAATTCAAATAGAAAATGAATAATAATTATTTATTAAATTCAAAATAAAGTATAATTCATATTAGTGGAAAGTTGAGAATCTCCTTTAAAAACTCTTTTCGTTTCATGAATTTTGGGTAAAAAAAAAGTTGTCAGTGACATGGGCCATCATATCACTTACATATTGCCACTTTTTGGTCCATCATGATCCTGCACATACCCCTATCTCATTTACGAAGGTCCACATGAGCTTCTTCATATCATTGACATCCTTTGCTAGTGAGGAAGAGCATGATGTGCTTGGCTATGCATTTGGGTATACATACATGGATGGCGGTGGTACAACTGATGTGCTTGGAGTGAGGCGAAGGTATCGGGGGTTGACTCCTTTTGGGGTTTGCCAGAGATCTCTGCAAACATTGGCATCAATGGCCATGGTGGTAGCTTCCCTGCATCTATTAGACTATTCTCTGGTCACAAGCTAGATCATACTACTTTGGGAAAGGTATCCCCTCCCATTAATTATACCATGTTTGTGATGTCTAAATTGAAATGCTTTAAATAGAAAATGAATTCCATAGCTATCAGAGGCCTGGATGTCACAAATTTAACCCTCTACTAGATTTTTTGGAACAACATGTTGAAGTTGATCATGGCCTCTTGCGAGGCCCTTTTGACAGTGATCAATTGTTGTAGAAAATATGAGTGATTTCCCTTCTCTGAGAATCATTTGAATATTTTTTCTCTTAGGTCATCCCAAGAACGAATGGAACCAAAGGTTAGGGAACTATAATAGTCTCAAGCCTTCCTTTTGAAAGATGCAACCAACAAACTGAGGTCCACATTTTCCTCTACAATGTATGGACTCTACAAACCTCTACTACATCCTGGAGGTGCTCGAAAGGGGTTTTAAAATCCTCCCCAGTAAACTTTAGAATTTCTTTGAGAGCATTGGCAGGTATGGTAGGCCACACATCTAGAGGCATAGGTGGGACTAGCGGGTTGCCGCTATCCCAACTTATGAAATGTCTAGGAGCAAGACCACCTAAGTGAGCCATTAAAAAAAAATTCTTCTAGATGGGATAGATAGGTATTTTGATTCAGAAGGTTCAACCTCTTGGGGGAGTAGATAGGGATTTGTATTATGGGCTAACACTTCTTACCCTATTGCTCCTGATAGGTGATATAGAACCTATAACTCATCTTCTCCTAGTGGCCAAAGTGGGTAGCTAGGAATACTAGAAATTTCCTCTAGAGTATTCTTTGGTTTGGACTCTGGGCATGAGATTACTAGCTTCTCCTATTAGTCTGATTTAAAACTACCTCTTGATGGTTGACTATCAGAGACCTATAAAAAACTAGAGTCCCATTGAGTGTTCTATAAAAATAATTGTTGATCATAAAAGTTTGCACCTCTCCAAACAACCTTATGGGAAATTCAATGAGTGGGGAACCAGCTTGCACCTCACTAAATGACCTCCAATATTTTTATAGAAGCCAACTCTTCTTTGTGTGTTTGGGGAAATGGGAGGGAGAAATGGAGGAAAATAAAAGGTAGCAATGCACCAAAGGTTCTATAACATTTTAAAGCCTATCAACTTCTTACTTTTGATAAAATGGACACTAAATG
Organism: Sequoia sempervirens; assembly: GCA_007258455.2. Taxonomy (NCBI): domain Eukaryota; kingdom Viridiplantae; phylum Streptophyta; class Pinopsida; order Cupressales; family Cupressaceae; genus Sequoia; species Sequoia sempervirens. The sequence goes on along the minus strand of VDFB02000003.1, from coordinate 599,936,426 downwards.
ATACAGACCCTTCATTTTTGGGAAGATAATGAGAAACTAAGGCCTAAAATGGCACATAGTAGTCATTCAAATATCCCCATGGGAAGCACCCATTAAGGTCTGACAGAAGCAAGAAACTCAATACCAATAGACATATTTTTTTCCAAAACCCTTTTAATCTTACACCATAGTGTGAAAGTTAGCATAATATCTATAGAAAATGAAAGAGTATAATGAACATGATTCAATTTATAAAAGGTAACATCAAACACAAAAGCTAATGGCATATAAAGTAATCACCAAAAACATACTCACATAAATTGACACAAAGCATTCAACATGTGTAGAATAGAGAAAATAAACATCTAATAGACGTCATATAATTGCACAATCCCATATATTTCTTTCTAATATTACTTGTTCTATAGTAAAATCACATAAATACGAAGGTTGGATACCAATCTGATAAATAGTGTTGATAATTTAACATGTCAAAGAGAAAAAAAATCTTTGAAAAAGATCTTTCCTACTTTCGTACTCTAATCACTTAACAGATTAAAATTTCTCTATTTAAATGATAATTGACGATAATTTTCTCCACATTTCAAACTCTTTTATAGAATCAAAGGGATGAGCCCATGCTACAATTGATAGAGATGAACCCTAATAGGTGTCTTCATACAATATGCTAAAATCTGATCTAGGATCTGGTTTGATCACAACAATCTTTACTAATAAAAAATGAGTTTTTTCCTTAATGGCTATAGATGTTGCAAAAGCTTTGTGAAGATATGTTGTCAAAGAAGGATTAGATACTACTACAGCCTAGCAAAAATATGATATGACCGGTTGATAGGAATAATGAATCAACCCCAAAAGATCAATCTGGGAACATGAGGCTTACTGCACTATAACAAAACTATGTTGAAGAAAAGATACATTTGCGAGTGAAACAACTTGCTTGATGAAAGTGAGTGAGGTGGCATGGTGGTGGGTGTTTTCTAACTTGTGAGAGTAGCTTGGGAAAAATCCTCGCCATATGGCCAAGTGTCTCGTTTATAGCCCAAAAGGAAAGCGTTATAAGGAAAATTCACATAGCCACTACATGGTGCATTGCACACCTTTATGCGGGAGTAACCTTTAGCCTTTGGGGCACGTTTCCATGAAAACATGAAAAGGAAGTATGGGCCAAAAAAGATGACTACAGGGGCCGAAAAACTAAAATAGAACACTTAAAAAAAAAATTCTCCACAAATCCAATGGTCAAGGTAAAGTGTCTAATAAAACTATTGAGCTCATTCTTTGGAAAATACTAAATAAAAATGGTATATATTGGCATATTAATTTTAACTTTAGCTTGATGGGCCTATTGCACGGGTGTTCGTACAATGACGAGAACAATGCCTTACAACCTTGTTTATAGTGCTAAAGCTATCATTCCTTTACAATTGGATATTTTACCTTTGTGGGGTTCCCTTAAAGGATTACTTGATGATTAAACTTACAAATATAATCATTTGCATTAGTTTAAGTTGCTTTATGAGCACCAATTATAGGCCCTTGACCATCTTAAAGCTTATCAATGATCGCTATCTAAACAATACAATCCAAGTGTTCTTCTTAGAACTTTCAAGGTAGGTGATCTGGTTCTTTATGAGAACTAAAGGAATGTAAATGTGCTGCCTGATTAAAAAATAAAATTCAATCTTAATTGGTAAGGCCCTTACATTGTCATCTTTGTGTATGGTTTTCATTCCTATAGATTGTCATCTATGGATGGGATGCCTCTAAAAGAACCTGTTAATGTAATGCACATTTGATGATGCTATGGGTAGTGTCTATGTGTCAGTGTGTAATGCTCATCCTTTATAGATCACAACATATCATACTTTAGCATTCATTCATCAACACATTATTAGATTTGTGTTATAAGTGACCATGTGTGTGTGAGAGAGGCATACATACTTGTGTGTTTACTATGTCATTTATACATACATTGCATAAAATATTTTGGTTATTCAATTAAATCATCATTATATTTAATTAACATACAAGCATGCGTGTTTATTAGATCATGATGATATCTAATGTAAGCATACATCCATAATTATAACATTCATCACTTAATCATACATGAAATTAAAAGAGCATAAACATAAAGCAATAAAAACCATAACATCAAAACTTGTATCTCATGTATATATATCAAATTTGTTTCATGTACACTGAAATTATTATTTTTAACTAAATCTTCACATTCAGGCACCTATAGCGGCTAAACCGTGAGGAATTTGAAGATGGTGCAAACTAGAGTCTCATCAAATTTTGTTTGTAGATTCTAAAAATATTTTTTCAAAATTTTTGGAATCAAATTGCACTTCTTTTTCCATCTCCCATGAAAATTGATTTTTTCATAAAACAACATTTTAAAAATTGATATAACGCATAACTTTTTTTCTGAAGGATAAAATTCTAATTCTTTCAAATTTATTTTTAACTCTGATATCTAGTGCTTCCACTTGGTTAGATAGTTTTTATTGAATATTTTTTCCTTAATCAAGTTTCAAAGTCAAATGAATTATAATTAGACCACACAACCATTATACTTTTTTTGTATATGTCAAATTTAATTTAATTTTTTTCTTGGATCAAGGACTTCAATATCTGGTGCACTCATATTTTTCAAATTTTTTTGATAATCTTCTATTTTTCCACATGTGAAGAACAAAGAAATTCATTTTCGATGAAAAAACTACGTTTAATAAAACTTAAAAAACAAATACATAACAAAAAAAAACATATTAAAATTATATTCATTGGATAACTTGTTTTGAGGAATACCATAACCATTTAAAATAAATTTTAAATGAATTCATTTGATCCCCCAAAATCTAAATCAAAAGTGAGTTTTTATCAGCATTTTGATAGGTGTAAAGGAGATGCATTTATTGGTATGTTTTAAAACTAGCGAGGTTCTATCCAAGGGGGTTTGATCTAAGGTGATTTGATCAAACCCTCTTCAATTGGAATCCTTAAAATGGAACTTTTTAAGGCTTACATCATTATATTTTCTAAAAATATGTGATTTCAGCTAAAATTCGTTCCTCTCAGGAATTGTAAACCACTATTGTGATGGCATATGTATCATGCCACTATCATAAAAAAAGAGAGGTGAGAATATATGTGTATCAAATGTCTATGCATCAAAATAATGCTATAAAAAATATGTCATCGACTCAAAAATGATATACAAAAATTTGCATCTAGCCCCTGGGAGATGGCTGCCAGAGCCCTCTGGCCCTCATGGTGGTTGGGATCAAGGCTGGATGGTAGACAAATAGTGAAATCTGTGTGATTCAGATACTGAAATTGCTGCTAGTAATCATTTGATCTCTCCCTATAGAGAGGCTATATGTATCTCAACTCTCGTCAAGGCCTCCTACAACTTTGGAAAAATTGTTGGCATTACAACTGATGCTTTCCCTCTAAGGTCATCGTGTTGGCTTTGAAGAGTGTCATGTTCCTCCTTAGCACTATCAGCTCTAATCATCACCTCATGTCTATCAAAGACCATAGTCCATATCTCCACCTATAGTTGGTCCCTATGTCCCATTATTGTAAAGGAATTAGCAATTGTTTGCATAATCTATGCCTACCCCTCCTCATATGCTATCCTTAGATGCATAACCAACTCAAAATGGTGGGCATGTCATCCCAATGAAACTATATGGTATACCTCGAGAATGGTATCCTAGATTGGCACAATGGGTCCCACCTCCAATATACACTATGAGATGAGTGCAGTCCATCCCTGTGTGTCCAATACAACCATAGAGAGAATGAAATCATTAGTACCACATGATACATATACATATTGTGATCAGGTTTTTTTCTATTCTAAATGTGCAAAACTAAGCTAGAAATGCAAAATAAAGAAACACAAGACCACCTCAACGATTAGCCTAAGTAAAAAAACAAACAAAATAAAAGTGAGATGGGAGTGATTATACCTTCCTTGTTGGTGTTGATCTCTTTAGTTGGCCCTTGATGTAGTTGGAAGTGTGTGCTGCTTGGATGGAAATTTATGATGCAAATGGATTCAAAATGATGTATGAAAGATGGGGAATGCAATGAGTAAACTGGGTGCAATGAAGATGAAAGCTAGTGCAAATGCAAAAGGATATGATGGCTTGAAAATTGGCTTGACAATTCAAGAGCATAAGGGTGCTAGAATGCCTAAGTTGTGTGAATAAATGAAAAGGGGAGGGTATTTATAGAGAAAATTGAATTCTCTAGAGAATTCAACAGTCAAGATTGAGCCACCATGGCCAAGATGAAGGGCTATGGTGAGTTGAGGACTCACAAGCCCTCACATCTTAACATGTGGAGGATGAAATTTCCAATGGACATGGTGAGATGGAAAGGGTACAAGTGATGTGGAAGAAGGAAAAGTACTTTGAAAGTACCTTAGGAGATGAGAAGATTTCTTCAAAAAGGAAGTTGTTGTCCCGAAGTGAGAATGAAAATGACATTTGAGGAATTTTAGTATTCCTCAAAAATCTCCATGGGGAAGAGGAAAGTAGTTGGAGAGACAATGTGAATTAAAAATTCACATGATTGGAAGAATCTTGTGGATAAGACAAGGTTCTCAAAAAGGTAGGATTTTGACACATGTGAGTGATGTAACAAGTCAAAGGTTATACAAGTTCCATAGGAATAAGGAGAGTCTTGGAAGGATGTGAATTAATTAAAAATTCACATGGGAAGAGAGGAATCTTGGATGAATAAATGTGAATTAAAAATTCACATGGGCAAGGAGGTCAATGCTAAATGTGGAAAATGTGAATGTTGACCAAAAAAGGTATGCTAAATGTAGCAAGGGGATTAGCTTAAGGTTGTGCAAATACATGATTAAGAAAACTAATAAGGGATTAGAAGCAAGTGGAAAAAGTTGGAGGATGTGACATTAATCCCTGATTAAGAGTGTGCACATCCTAATCATGAATTAATTAAATTAATCTAGATTAGAAGAGGATTATGGAGGATGTGACAAAGAGAAAGAAAAAGGAAGAATTTAAAAATTGATTTTAAAAGGGTCAAATGACTAAATTAAATAAATTGATATGTTTATTTAATTTAGAGAGGAAAAGGTGTAAGGTAAATTATTTAATTGTTGAATTAAATACTTTAGAGACTTTAGGCAGAACAATGAATTATTAATTAAATAAATCATTTAATTAATATTGATGAAATAGATGAATAAAGTAGACGAGTTTGACCATGTGGAAGTGGAAAAATTTGGATGTCTACATTTTTCCCTTCTTCGAAATATTGTTAGAATATGTTCAGTGTTTCGAAGAAAAGAAAATGCAGATGACTCTAAAGAGGAAGCAACTAGAAAATGATGCCCCAACATGGAGGGCGATGTGTGAGCTTCCCAAACGGAGGGGAATGAAGGGAGATGCCCCAATCTCGCGAGGGAATGACCACGATAGAGGAATGGGGAAAATGGTAGGGAATGCCCCCTCGAGAGGGAAGTTGGGGAAGAAAAAGGGGCCCCGGGTGACATCGCGATAGGAAGAAACAGAGGGCACGGTTGGTTTTTGAATGAAGTCAAACAAAGATATGATTTGAAAATGGTGGCCCCAAGAAGTTAGGGAATTAGTTGAACTAAAAAAAAATTAAATAAAGGGAAAAGATACCCTTCTCTTAAAAGGAGTAAAAAGGGAGGGAAAAGTTATATAAGGTAATTTGGGAAATTACCACTCCTCATTTACACAGTGATAGTTGAGTGAAAGAGAGAGAGAAGAGAAGAGAAGAAGGAGACAAGGAGAAAAGATGTTGGAGGATTCAGACTCAGATATCATCCACTGGGGGGATGAGGTGCAACAATTTTACAATGAGTACGTGGTTCCATGCTAGGTTAGAGTCAAAACCCTTTATGCTGATTTTAAGCATTTTTTTAATTTTTAGGCTTATTTCAAAAAGTTGGGTTTTTCTTTCAGGGTAGTTTAGAAAAATGGGTTGGGGAAAAAAATTTGATTTTTCTGAATGGGTGGGAAAAACTGGTACTTAGAGGCACGGCAGGAGGGGGGTGAATTTTCCCAATCATAGGGTAAATGTACCCCAGAAATGATAAAGAATGCCCGGGATGGGTAGAGGGGAGGCACGTCCCCAGGTTATGTTTTTCAGGGTGAATCCACCCTGGGCTGGGGCGGGTTCATCCCAGATAGAGGCGGGTCCACCCTAGACAAGGGCGGGTCTACCCCTCACTGAGGCGGGTTTGCCCCGAATGGGGCCGGGTCCACCCTAGACGAGCATGGGTTTGCCCCGTGCTAGGTCAGGTCCACCCCGGATGGGGGTGGGTCTTCCCCACATCTAGGTGGGCTCACCCGGGTGCCAACCGAGCTTGCCTTGAGCTCGAGGTGGGTCCACCTTGGGCTCAAGCCGGATCTTCCCATCGAGTTGGGGTAGGTCCGCCCCAAGCCTAGGGTGGGTCCACCCATCAACCAAGGTGGATCGGCCCTGGAACAGGGTGATTAAACCCAAAAATAGGGGAGGACCCAAGGAGAGGGAAGAAACTAGAAGAAATGAAATATGGGCTAAAAGAAGAAAAAATATTAGCAAAAAGATTTCTCGTGGCTAGGAGAGCAAAAAGATAAAAGAAAAAGGTAAGTGGACTGATGTTGGTTATTATGGAAGCAAATTTTTGACTCACTGTGGACCCATGAGAGACAGTCTGAGGTGTTGGTGGCAACTACTGTGGCCATGACTAGAGTGGATCATCTTGCACTGGAGCAGACAAGATTGCTACACTTATTAGGCTACCTATCAATCAGAGCACATCGGGCTATGCTGACAGTGATCATAGAGCAATGGAGCTCAAAGACATCCAAATTCCTTCTTTCGATGCGGGAGATGATAGTGATACTGGAGGACATGTGGCACATTTTGAGGCTGCCCATAGCAAGGCGTCTAGTGAGTGAGGTGATATCGACGAGGGTGGAGCTGGATCACACCATATGGGTGTTGTTTGGGTGAGATGACCTACCTATGCAGAGAGGACAATTGAATGTGGATCGATGTTTGTCATTAAGGGTGCCACCATTACCACTTTATCTATGGACTGATCAATGGATTAGTGTTGCCAGATCGAAGCAAGCACTTTTGTAGTCTGAGGTTTATGGAGGTGATTCGACATATTGTTGAGGGGAGAGAGGGGCAGTTTTCATGGGGCACATGTGTACTAACACATATTTACAGAGACATGCACATCATCTGTTATCGAGAGGTGCTTTTCATGACACATGTGACGCTGTTACAAGAATGGACCTGGGAACACATTAGTATCGCCAGGCCAAGAGTGGTGAGGAGAGGACGGGCGAATGAGACAATGCCTATAGCCTGGTGGTATGACCTAGATGAGGGCTTGGTTTGGCATTATGAGGGGTAGGGGGATGTAGACGGATGGAGGAGGGCCTTGGATGACCTAGGCGGGAGCACATAGTGTGGTGGCCATACATGTTTCAGTGATTTACAAGCTAGAGGGAGGATGAGAGGAGACATTGAGACTACTTCAACACCAGATGCTTTTTATTTAGGAGGGAGCCCCGCATAGTGGAGGTGCATAGGCCAAATAGGGTGGCCAAATATTTCAGGATTGTACAGGATATTTTGTAGGATCCATACATGTTTCAGCGGTGCACCCAAGAGAAGGCATGGGGAGACCTAATTTTTCCAAGGTTTTCCAGAGAGCACTGGAAGACATTGCAGATATTCCCCTACCTAGTGAGGATCAGGGGGAGAGAGAGGCGAGGGTGAAAAATTGATATGCCTGGTTGTTTTGCAACCACCGGTAGGAGAAGATTACATTAGAGGAGCCCATTGTGGGGGCCTTAGGGTTTGGATCAGAGGATGAGCAATGATCGGTTAGTGAGGGCAGAGAGAGGAGGGGACAATAGTGGAGAGGACAAGAGGCAGCTGGGGTAGTAGGGTAGTAGGCAGATGTAGGGGTTGTAGGACAACAGGGTGGAGGACAGGATGAGATCAGGGTCGCAGGACAGTTGAAGAGGATGAGGAGGAGGAGAAAGCGGAGGAGGCATAGAGTGAGGATGGATGTAGATAAGGAGATGGATGCAACATAGTAGGGTGATGGGAGGGGGTCAGAGGTGGAGATGTTGGATGTGCCTGAGGTGGAGGCGAGAGTTGTGGGATAGTAGATGGGTGTTGGGAGTAGAGGACAGTTGAAGAGAGCATGGGTGGATTACAGGGCTAAGCAGAAGGATGTCATGATTGTAGGATAGCAGGATGGAGGATACGGTGAGACTAGGGAAGTAGGATAGCCAGGGAGGGCGGTGAGGTGGAGTAGATAGCAGGGGATGGCCTAGGTGGAGATCGGAGCTGAGTAGGAGGATGTGGTGGTTGTAGGACAATAGGATGGAGGAGAAGGCGAGAGTGGGGTCATAGGAAAACCAGGGAGGATAGCAAGGAGGAGTAGACATTGGAGGAGGGCCCAGGTGGAGATCGAAGTTGAGCAGGAGTCCCATGAGCCAAATATGGGGATGAGTGAGGAGAGAGAGGAGCCTGAGTAGGAGGTGAGATTTGAAGGATGGCAGATGAGGGTTGGACAGAGGGGATAGTCAAGGAGAGTTTGGGTGGCGAGCAGGGCTAAGCAAGGGCATGATGAGGTAGAGTTGGATGCTATGGATGTTGACATTCGTGTGGTGGAGTTGTTGATGATGGTATCAAGTGTACCAATTGAGGACCTTGTTGTACTGTTGAGTCCTAGGTGAGGCTATGGATGACAAAGCAAAGGCTGAAGATTGCAGAGGCTGAGGTGCACAAATTGTAGGCAGAGGGATAGAGGGATTATGGTTTCATTATTGATCACCTGACCTCACAGGTACATGACATGGAGAGGGAGAGAGATGATCTATGAGCAGAGGTGGGGGGAGTATGTGGTGAGTTGGCCAGGGTGACCTGGGATTGGGAAAAACTACAGGCAGTGATGACTATAGCACAGGTCAAGGGACAATAGGGGCCCAGAGGTGTAGCAAATCAGCTCCCAGCAGGGGGTCAGCAGCAGGCCGAGTGGGGGATGGAGGAGTTGAGAGCACAGGTAACATGACTACTAAGGGAGAGGACTAAGCTCCAAGATAGGGTGTCTATGATAGAGACAAAATTTGGGGATGCGAGGACGAGAGCAGAGGCAGTAGAGGCCTAGTTAGAGTGTGTGTAGAGAGAGGGACACGATACATGTAGAGGTGCAGGCCCTCCATGGTGAGAGTGAAAAAGCACAGACACAGGTCTAGGTGATACAGGATGAGATGGATGTTGCACATAGATAGATGCAAACCCTACAAGAGCAGAGGGATGCAGTAGTGGTTTAGATAGAGATTGTAGAGAGAGATGTGGCACAGGGTCAGGCATAAGAAGTAAAAGGTGAGAGGGCCGAGACAGGGCTAGAGGTGCAGAGATTACAGGCACAGATATAGGCTATGTAGGAAGAGATGCAAGATATGCAGGCACAAACGCAGGTGTCACGACTGGGAGTAGAGAGAGATCAGCTGAGGTTGGCACAAGATGCATGGACACAAGAGAGGGGAGTCATTACAAGAGATCAAGACAGATATAGGCATGCGCATAATGCCGCCAGATATCAGGCTATGAAGAGTTTTGAGTACATGAGGGGGGCAATCTACTAGATGATCACGTATCATCATGTAGTTCCAGATCTGACACAGTGCATGTTTTATTATGTCAGATAGGCTCCTTAGATTCCCACACCATCCCAGACATTATGGACATAGACCTGGGGATACTGTGAGTCACAGGGGACCCTCCCTCACAAAGGGCTGATGCGTGACTCTCTATAGAGATTGGATGTGGGCAGCTCATTTGGTAGATGACAGGATACCAGATTTTGACAGGTGCAGGGTGGACATTACAAAGTATTTGATTTAGATCCTTGTACTTGTACTTTATTTTGTGATTATGATGTATACAATGGATATGTATTTTGATGATATCGATGGACATTATGATGGACTATGTAATGGACATTTGATTTTGATATTTATATGATGTGTGACAATTCTTATTGACACCATGTTATGTATGTGATCGATGATGCATATGTGTATGTTTATGATTTTATGATAGGTTCATGATGATGGTATATGTTTATGATGTTATATTTTGATACTTACATGGATGCATCTAACGTGTGTAATGTAGGATGTGATGTATGCTTTATGATTTTATGTATGATGGATATGGACTCTAACATTTTGTGATGTAGGTGGCGATGCATGTAATATTATATGGAAATGTATGGATATAAAAGGAATCTAAGATGCTTAGAATAATGAAATATGATTGACTTAATAACTTAATATAATATAATAATGCAAATGCAATCAACCTATAATGCAACATGAAATGAACATAAGCATAAGTGTCAGTAAAAACTTGCATGGGTAGATGGTGTGAAATTGCACCTATTTCAAACCATTGATATCCTTAGAAGAATGGGAGAGAGAAGGTAAATATTTGCACAACCAAAATCATAGGTTAATGGGTAGGGATGAATGAAATGAAAATGATTATGAAATGCAATATTTTATTTTCCATCCTTGGAGCACTGATTTTTTCTATAGAATAAGACACCAGGTGTTAGGGTATATAAAACCAAGGAAAATTAGCATCTAATGCATTAAAAAAACACAACAGACAAGGTTATCACAACACCCCAAAGTGACGAAGACTTTGGTCGGTCTAGGCATTGGGATAACCAAAAGCACAAAGGGATGCCCCAACGTAACACAAGATCTCAAAGATCTTGGTGGGTACTATGTGGGACAACCCAACAAACAACAATAAATGATCAAGATATGCCCCTATGTTAACCAATCAAAAAACACCATAATATGATAGATTATGGTGACCTTGACTAGTTGTAATAGGGAGCTCAAATAATAAACAAAAACCAAAAGCATAAAAAAATCACAATCAATTGCAAACATCCTTTTCCATAGGATCAAGAGGATGGATGGGATTGATGATGTTTGCTAGGAAGGATGCATCCTATTGAGATCAATGATGGATACTAAATTAAGATGAACCAGATGACGCCATATTTTTTACACTAATCAGATCTTTCGATACTAGAGGATCCCATATGTGAAGAACCAAATAGATAGGGACACACTTGAGAACATGACACAAGAGACAAGACAAAAGACTGAGACACCCTATAGACCTAGGGGCTCATGGGACAATCAAATATTAGCCTTGCCTATGTGAAAGCGCAAAGCCCTCGTAGTTCAAGAAAAGATCATGGATAAAAGCGGAAAGAGGACCAATGGAGACCGATGATGGATGACAAAAGACATGAGGATAAAGAAGCGTAGGGGCAACGTAGTTCAGAAAAGAAAAATGACGATTGACCATGGATAAGGGCGAAAAGGGGATGATGGAGACAAATGATGGATGACCGAAACAGGATAGTCAAAAATTCCCTAGGGGTAGATCAAATGATCAGTCTTGCCTACGTGAAAGTGTAGGGGAAACATAATTTGACAAAGATCGAAAGGATTGACAGGACAAGATGGGAACTAGATGAAACTGACATGGTGAAGGACCCTAGATGATGAGGTGAAACCAACATAAGATCATATTAGAATGAAAGAGCTTAGGATTATGGATAGTTGATAATCATGTAATGCTCAATCAAAACATACCAAGTAGCCAAGGGTGAGATGGGAATGAAGTGATAGGATAGGATAGGATGTTAGGAATTGGATGTGAGGATAGGATGGATAAAGACATGCAGTAACTAGGAAACAAGATAGATAATGATTAAGCTCTCTATGGATGATGCCTGTTACCAGGTTTTCACCAACCATACGTATCCAAGGCAACAATGAGGGTGGTTTTCACCATAGGATGAATTTATTTCTCTTTACTATTTTTTTTTGGATTTTTCTAATTTTTTTTTTATTATTATTATTTTAAATTTTTGCAGGATAGGATACCCCAGCTGATTTAGGTATAAAACCTCTTCAGGTGCATGATGTTGAGAGGCTCTTCGAGGGGATCCCCTTTAGGTGTGGCAAGGCAATACACCCCTGATCCATACTTTATTGTAATAACATAAGGACCCAACCAATTAGGTTCAAACTTTCCTTTCTTGTCTCGGTCCTATTGGGTACATTGATTCTCTTTAAGAACTAGATCTCCAATATTAAATTGGTAGGGATGAACTTTCTTGTTGCAACTTCTCTTGAGACGATTTTTATATGCCTAAAGGTGATTGTATGCTTTGATCCTTTTTTTATCTAGGAGCTCCAATTGAGTGAGGCGAGCAACCCGTGAGTCTTCTTTAGTGATGATATTCTTCATAGATATTCTCAGAGATAGGATCTCAACTTCAATTGGAAAGATTGCCTTAGTACCATAAATGAGGGAATATGGAGTGGCGCCAATGGGAGTGTGGATGGATGTGCGATAAGCCCAAAGGGTGCGGTGGATGTGGTACCAATCTAAACCAATATTGTTGACAACCTTTTTCAGAATTTTGATCAAAGTTTTCTTAGTGGCTTCCTCCTGTCCATTACCTTGAGGATAATAGGGAATGGACCACCGATGCTAGATATGGAAGGTGTCACATACCTCTTTTACATCGTGGTTTTTGAATGGTTTACCATTATCAGAAATGGTGGAGGGGATTCCATATCTACAGATAATATGGTAAAGGATGAATTTGGATATCTGAGTACCCGTTATCTGGGAGAGTGGTATGGCTTCCACCCACTTAGTGAAGTACTCAGTGATAGTGATAATGAAGGTGTGGCCATCAGAGGATGGAGGATATGTTAGAATCCAAGATCACCTGCGTGCAATCACCTGTCACATGCAAAAGACATGTAGAACCAAAGAAGATGTTCTGTAAACCTCAAAGTGTAAAATGCATTAAGAGAATCAAATATTACAAAGAGATCAATCCTTATGAAGGAGATCAAGAAACCCTAAAAGGGAAACCCTAAATGAAACCTAGTGTGCACACTTAATAATTAATAATTAATTAATTATTAATGTGCCTAAGTTTAGCTTAAGTAATAAAGAGGAATAAGTGACTTAATTAATTAATCAATATGATTTAATTAATTAAGCATAATAACTTATTACTCTAACACCCCTTAAGATGAACTTAGGAAGAAGCTAAAACACTAGAATAAGATGCATGAAAGCAAAGATGGGTCCCGGCAACTAGGCCAGATCAGGCACCCATTTACAAATGCAAGAATGAGGTAGAGAAGGAAAAACCCAGTGGGTCAGCAAAATCGAGCTTAAAATTGACAGCCGTCCGCCTGCAAAAAATTGGCCCCTGCAAAATGAAAAAATTGGGTCCAAAGGCTAGTCTGGGCGGATCCCATGGTCCTCCATAGGACCTGCGGCTGGTGGAGCTAGAGCCCGCAGGGGCTAGGCAGGAGGCCCCCAGTCCGCCATGTGACCGGGGCTGGTGCAGCGGAGCCCGCGGGGGCTGTGAGGGAGCCGGTGGCGGGTGAGTGGTGGAGAGGGGAGGCGGCGGCGGATTGGTGGCCGCCCGATGGCCGCTGGGCGGCAGGGTTTTTTTCTGAATTGTGAGCGTCACACGATTCTCCAAAAAATGTGATTTTTAATATTTTTTTGAAAAACGTGCCTCATAATGCATGCAGAAGAGGCCGTACGACCCTTCAGACAAATTTTTTTTGCTTCCCGGACCAACTTCACCAAAATTGATGAAACGACAGGCGTTCTTAGGGTTTTTGGCCGCTGCGAATGCGATGGTGACCTCTGTTTCTACTCAAACTGCTCCAAAAACTTGGCTACCCCCAGATCTTGCAAAAAAGATGCCTATGGGAACCCTTGCATTTGAAACTAACTGAAAGGCCATATCTTCAGATCACGAACAGGCAGCTGCAGGTCTGGAGCTCTGATACCATGTTAGAAAAACCAAGATCACCTACGTGCAATCACCTGTCACATGCAAAAGATATGTAGAACCAAAGAAGATGTTCTGTAAACCTCAAAGTGTAAAATGCATTAAGAGAATCAAATATTACAAAGAGATCAATCCTTATGAAGGAGATCAAGAAACCCTAAAAGGGAAACCCTAAATGAAACCTAGTGTGCACACTTAATAATTAATAATTAATTAATTATTAATGTGCCTAAGTTTAGCTTAAGTAATAAAGAGGAATAATTGACTTAATTAATTAATCAATATGATTTAATTAATTAAGCATAATAACTTATTACTCTAACAGGATATATCTTTCCAACTAAATCGAAACCGGACTAAGAAAAAGGCCATGGTGCTATGATAGGTTGCAGATCTTGAGCATGAGCATCTATCAGGTCCACATGTTGCTAGCAAGCTATGCATTTCTTCACAAAGTCACAAGAGTCATGCTCCAATGTAGGCCAATAGTAACGATCCCTAAGAATCTTCCTAGCTAAGGAAATTCCATTTGAGTGGGCCCCACAAACACTGCTATGTACTTCTGTTAATGCAGTGTGGGCTTTAGCCTCATTTAGACATCGAAGAAGAGTTCCATCATATCTGTGATGATAAAGAGTATCACCTACGATGATGTAATGGGATTTACATTGGATGAATGACTTGCACTGATTGTGGGTAAGGTCAATGGGTAGGATGTTGTCATGGAGATAAGCATAGATCTCATGATACCATGGGGAGGTAGAACCTATGATTTTTCACACCAGCTCAGTCTTAGGGACATCGCATGTAGGGATTAAAAGTTGTTCAACCAAGAATTCACACTTTTCTGATCCTTGGGAATGTCAATTAAGGAACCAATTGTAGCCATCACATCAGCGGCTTCGTTCTATATTATGGGGATTTGATCAAACTGAATAGAGGTGAATGACTTTTTGAAATCATTGGCCATGTGTTTATATGGTAACAAATTCTCATCTTTTGTTAAAAACTCATCCTTGACCTATTTGATGACTAGTTGTGAATCACCAAAAACCCTTAAGTAAGTAATATTCCATTTGATTGTGATTCTAAGGCCGGTGAGGAGAGCTTCATATTTTGCTATATTGTTTGTGCATGGAAAGGCTAGTCTGAATGACTTCGGGATGCAATCACCTTGTGGGGTGACAAACAAGATGCCTGCCCCTGAACCGTTATGTGTGTACGACCCATCAAAATATAGTATCCATGTGGTGGCTTCTGCTACTATAAAGACCTCTTAGTCTAGAAATTTTGTCACCAAAGGATGTGCATCAACCAAGGGAGCATCAACTAACTGATCTGCTATCACCCGTCCCTTAATAGCCTTGCAGACCAAATATTCTATATCAAACTCCCTCAACAATGTGACCCATTTAGCCATTCAGCTAGTTAAAGTTGTTCTAGATAGAAAATACTTAATTGGGTCAAATTTTGATATTAATTTGACTGGATGACTGAGCATGTAATGTCTAAGCTCCTGTGAACAAAAAAATATGGCTAGGAAAGTCTTCTCTATTGAAGAGTAGTTGAGCTCATAGCCAACAAAGGTTCGACTGATATAGTAGATTGCTGATATAGTTGAGCTTGTTCTCTAGATGACTCATCATGTTGTGCTAGTAGTGCCTCCAGTGCCACTGAGGTAGCTGAGATGTACAATAAGAGTGGTTTCCCCAAGACTGGGGACATAAGGATGGGAGGATTAGCCAAATTCTCCTTAATCTTGTCAAAACCTTGCTGACACATATGATCCCACTTGAAGGATGTATTCTTTTTCAGGAGGTGAGTGAACAGTTGACACTTGTTAGCTAACTGTTCTATGAATCTTCTGATGGACTATAGATTACCCTGGAGACTCCTTAACTATTTTAGGTTGTGAAGTGGAGGCATGCCCATGATTGCTTTGACCTTGGTCGGGCCTACTTTTATACCTCTTTTGGAGACAATGAATCCCAACAACTTTCTTGATCTTTCTTAGGACTGTAGGGTGTTCTGCTCTAGTTCTTGATTTTCCTAATAGATCATCAACATAGTCTTCCATGATGATGTGGATAAGATCATGAAAGATGACAGCCATTATGCACTGGTAGGTTTCCCCTACATTATTGAGACTGAAAGGCATTACATTATAACATAATGTACCCCAAGGTGTAGTGAAGGCTATCATATGTTGGTCCTTAGGTGCAATCTTGACCTGATTGTATCTAGAAAAGTCATCCATGAGGGATAACATCTCGTGTCCTATAGTTAAATCAACTAGCATATCTATGTTCGACAAAGGAAATTCATCTTTAGGAAAAGTCTTGTTGATATCATGGAAGTCTGTGCATATTATGACATCCCCATTAGGTTTGGCTACCAACACGATGTTGGATATCCACTCAAAGTAATCAACGAGCCTTATAAATTTGGATTCCAACAACTTCTCCAATTCTTTCTTGACTAATAGGATACATCCCCCTTGATAATTGTGTTTCTCAATGTACTTAGAGGGCCAAGGATACATCTCTTGAAAATATTCCTTTAAAGGGGGCATAGGTTCAGCTTCGTCACAATATATCCACTGACTTATATCATCTTCAAGCGTATATTGTGGTAACACGAGAGATACATAAGTGTTGGTTACAACATTTTTGGAGCTCAAGGTGACTGTCTTTTGTTCTTCCTTCAGTGCAGGCTCAAAAGGTTGACCATATGTGTGTGGTGAGGGTGGCATGGTTTCCATGTTCAATGAAGTATGCATCTCATACTCACTGCATCCCTTGTTGATGATTTGGACCTTGGTGATAGTGGAATCAGATGTAGAAGATGGAGCGGATGAGGTGTTGGGTGATGAATTGGATGATGGATTGGATGATAGATTAGATGAGGATGTTGGCGGTGGTCCCATTTCTACTCCTGGACAAAACGAGTATCCTTGGCCCTCTAAGTACATTTGTATCATAACTTCCATTCCATTAAATGGGAACTTCAAGCATTGATGATAGGTAGACAAAACGACTTGCATGGCATGGATCCATGGTCAACTGAGGAGAAAATTATAAGGGAGGTCCAGATCAAGGACATGACAAGTGATGTATTGTATAACTAGGCCAACTTGAATTGGAAGTTCAATAACCCCTTCAAAATCTCTTTCTGCATTATCATAAGCCTTTATAGTGATGATTTGTTTGCTTAAATGAGTGTGGGTATATCCTACCTCCTTTATGAAATTTAATGTACAACCATCATCTATCAAGACCCACTTTACTTTATATCAAGCAATGAGAACCTCTATATGGAGGGGTCGATTGTGATTGGAGTTGATGGTAGGCATGTTGTTTTGACTGAAACCTAGTTCGTAAGTTGATGAAAGGTGTCCTACTAGAGCTTGGAATTGTGTAGGGTCAATGTCATTGGAGAAATGGGCATCCTATAAAGATTTCATCAAGATGTCTTGGTATACAGGAGAAGACTTTAGTAAATCTAGGATAGATATTTGTGCTGTGGTCTTTCCTAGATGGTCGAGGATGTTATACTGAGAGCTCACGGGAGGTGATGGGGCTGACGCAAAGGCTCCAGGGAAAATGATGTGAGTGCAGTGAGTGGTAACAACACATTGAGGCTCTTTTCCTTTGACATGTATCATAAACACACACGATTTTTCTTGCCCACTATGCTTGATGAGAGTCTCATAGTTAAGCGGGACATTCTTGTACGTGATATTATTAGTGCTGTTATCTTTATTGTTATTGTTACTAGGGCCAAGATTTGTGTTGGATGTGCTTGGACCTTGGTTATTCTTGGGGAAATAATTTTCATATATTCTTAACTGAGCATTGGATGATGAGGCTTGGTTGGCATCCACATGGATATCTCCTCGATCTATAAGATCTTGGATGTACGTTTTCAAACTCTAACACTTATTTAAGGTATGCCCTTTAATTTTGTGAAACTCACAATATTCATTCTCTTTAAACCAGGCTGGTTCAGGCTTGGATTCATTAGGTGGCTTGGTCATAGGATATGTAATCGGGTAATTCACCTATAACAACCTATTGAAGACATCACTTAAGGGTTCTCCTAATTGAGTGTATTGACGTTTGCCATTCCCTTGATTGGATTGTTGATGGGGTCGAGGTGCCCCCTTTGGCACATATATGGATGGTTGTTGCCTCTGGGAGGTATTGGCCACCTGAACATGTTTAGTATCAGTGATGCCATCATTAACTGCATTCTTGTTCTTATTCCAGTAATGGGATTTGTCACTGGATGACTTTTGTTTATCCAAGTTGTACAGTTTTATTTTCCCTTTTGCAGCAAGTGCTCTCTCAATGATGGGGCCCTTTTCAATAACCTTTGCAAAGGTAGTAACACAATGAAGATTAAGAGCATGTGCTAGTTTGGGATGGGCATTAGCCACAAAAAGGGTGACCATTTCTTTCTCTCAAGGAGGGGATTTCATACGACTCACAACAACTCGCCACCTTTGCAGGTATTTAGCGAAAGTTTCTCCATCACGTTGCTTCTCTTTTAAGAGGTCTAGAGTGTTAATGTCCTCCAAATTAAAGGAGAATTGTTTGATGAACTATTTAGAAAGATCAGTGAAGGAAGAAACTATTCCCTTATTGAGACCCATAAGGCCGACCCTCCTAAACTTCTAGGGAACATGCGTAAGAGATAATTGTCATTATGTTGGAAATCCTGACATTGTGCATAGAACTCCTGTAGATGGGCCTTTGGATCTTTAGTTCCCGTATACTTGTTGAACTTGGGTATCTCAAAATGATTTGGGAAGGGGATAAGTGAAATCGAAGAATCAAATGGATATGGGAAAATCTCCTCAAACTTGAAGGATTTTTTGGATGTACCCGCTTGGAGGTTTTCAATGCAGCTTTAAGTTCCTCCAGCTCTTTATTGGCGAGTGGAGTTGGATTAGATGGATTGGGTGGATATTGATGTGATGAAAATGGGATGAAAGAATTGGGATCATATGAAGGTGTAGGTTGATACTGATTAGTATAAGTAGGTTGTTGATTGATGTAAGGCAAATAGGATGATGACAAATTTTGGTAGAAGAGGTAGAGGGTGCCTATTGCTGAGATGGCGGTTGTTGAAAATATGAAGTGGATGGGGTATTGCATGGAGCTTGGTAATATGATGATGTGGATGCTCTTTGTTGGTAAGGAAGTTGTTGCTGATAATGTTGATGGGGTGGTTTTTGTTGTGTGTAAGATGTGGATGAGGCACTTTGTTGGTGTAAAGGTTGTTGTTGAACATAATAGGTATTGCTTAGGTAATTATATGTGACATTGGGTTTTTGTGTGACGTATGGAGGCTGTTGTGGATTAGACTACTACTGGTATGGGTTTGTGTGTGATTGTAGGGGATTTGTGTAAGGAGGTGTTTGTGTTCATGGTGGATTCTGAGAGGCCACATGAATATTCGGTTTAGCATAAGCAATGTATGTGTTGGATGGATGGTAGAGATATTGAGTGAGAGGATTATGTTGCATTTGTGTGGGAACATGTGTATATGACTATTGATAAGGAGGGAAAGATGGGATGTGTTGTTGTTGTGGAATTGTTGTAGAATCACCATGAGGTGGTTGTTGAGGGTGTGATGCAGTTTGTGTTGTCTGATGAGGAGGTTGTAGATGAGAAACAGTATGTTGTTGTGGGTTCAAAACATTTTGCTATGGAATGTTCTATTGCGGAATTGAAATGATATGTTGTGGAGGTTGTTGATTATGCTATTTTGTGGGGACTGAAATGACAATGGTATCTTTTGGTGTTGCTTGTGAGGGGATAGTTGTATGTTGTGGCAGTGCCTGTGAAGTAATGGATGGATTTTTAGGGGGCGGTAAGAGATTTGTGTGTATAGGTCTTGGTAGTGTCAATGCAAGAAAAGGATTTCCCCTAGTGTCAACGGGTGGTTGATCAGGATAATGAGGTGGGAGTGGTGGAGTAGATGGGGCACTTTTTGGCATACCATAGGCATAGGGATCATAAGGATCAGATGGTGTGGTAGGAGCAGCAAATGAGATGGGAGGATAGTTGGGAACTTGATGTATCACAACATTCCCAAACTCAGGATGATACCAGTTATCTATGGGTGTACCCTCATGATCATAGGAATTTCTGGGAACATTCTATGGGTCTTGATATACTAGAGGGGGCTGGGTGTTAGTGTACTGACATGTCAAAACCAGATGATGGTTTGAATCCCTTCATGATTAGAGTGGCGGGGATCTTATCCCCACTCTCATTGAGGAGGTGATCTGTCATCGAGACATTAGTGGGATTACTTAGGTATTCATCGACAGTGACTTCAAGCTGATTAATCATGTTTTCATCACTGGGTAGTGAAGTATTCTGGCCATCGGTGTTAGATTGTGATGAAGCACCATTATGAGGGTCTTGAGGGATGTTTACACTATTGTTAGGATCTTGAGAGGCGTTCACACCATTGTTGGGATCTTCAGAGATGTTTTCCTCATTGTTAGGATCTTGAGGGATGTTCAATAAGGAACCTTGACCTTGTGGTTGAGCCATTTTCTTCTTAGTTTGTGATCTAGTCTGTACGGGCATGAAAATGCAAAACTACTAGGTGGACCTCAATGCAAGGATGACCTAAATGATAGTTGGGAGATTGATTAGACTGGATAGAGGATTGATTGATAGGATGATGATTGGATAGGATTGATTGGATGATTGGATAAGATTGATGATTGGACAGGATTAAGATTTGGATGATTGGATAGGATTAAGATTTGGATGATTGGATAATGATTGATTAGATGATTGGATAAGGATTGATTAGATAATTGGGTAGGATTAGATGATGGATGATGTAACGGATTCTAAACTCAGTTCAAAAATCACCCTAGGTGACTTAAGGAATTGGTTGATCGAATTGAAGGAAAAATAGAGGATCACGGTACCAAATCCACCTCAAGATGGAAATGGATTGACTGGGCTGAGGATGATGACTTATGGCACCGAATCCACCCCCAATAGGAGCAGATTGATTGGGCCAAAGACAATGACTGATATGTAGGATGACGATCGGACTTGAACGCCTAGGTCAATTCAAATAATAACCTCTAAAACAAGGTTTAATGGATTTGGATTGAAAGGACGATGGTGAACGATGCAACCTAGGGATTCTTTAAAGGTGCCTATATGACGTGGGTGATGACCGAATGACCTTTCAAAAGTGAAAATGAAGTAAAAGATGAATTACGAGTGAACGAAAGGGGATGAGAGCATTTAGATCACAACAAACGACAATGTTTTAGGTTTTGAACTAGTTTGAACGATGAAACGGGTTCCCTAGATGATGAAACAGGTTCACCGAACGATGAAACGGGTTCCCCAAATGATGAAACAAGTTCCCCATACAATGAAATGGGTTCCCTAAATGATGAAATGGGTTCCCTATACGATGAAATGGGTTCCCCAAACGATGAAACAGATACTCAAAATGGGAAAATGAATGCTTGGAACGGATGGAAAAATATTTGGAACAGGTGAATGGAGGTTCAGAACGGGTGAATGGAGGTTTGGAATAGGTGAATGGAGGTTTGGAATGACTAAACGAGAGGTGAAATGGTCCTCTGGAGGGTAGGTAAGCTCTTTTGGAGGGCAGGTACGCCCCTTTAGAGGGTAGGTATGCCCCTCTGTAGGAAACTTGGACTTGACCTAAGTGAAACTGGCTATAAAAAGGACTCAAAAAATATCAAACATCAAGCAATAAGGCTGACTTGACAAAAATTCACTAGTTTTACAGAAAAAGACACTTCAAACAACACAATCCTTTGATTAGTGTTAAAGGTATGGCCAACAAAGTCCTTGGATGCACAAGGCATCTAGGGAGTCCTTGATATACTCTCAGTACATGAGGCACAACTGTGAACACCAGCCCATCACAAGCATGAGTCGGGAACCCCCAGTGAGATACTAAAAGACTCAGACCAACTCTTCACGTCTATCTAGGTATGACCCTAGCTTCAACGCTCTGCCAAACACGACATGACTAGATTGGGGTACAACTTTGGCTCTCCCCTATTTGTATACCCCGTTGGTACACATGGTTGGGATCATCCCTTGGGGTGATGAAATCCCCAAGCAGGTCCTACCCAAGAAGAGAACACTAACCATTTTTGGCTACTCCCCAGGCTCACACGAAGTGCATGGGGAAAGCGTAGATGGTATAGTGTCTTCTTAGGTGACAAATGGACTATTAAAGACATGGCACACAACTAATTGACTCTCCCCTATTTAATCTATGCGCCTAAGTATTAAGGAAAATGACAAAGTAAATGAATAATTGAAATTGTCCACCCTACAACAAATGTGTTAGGAGTTTTTATCTTGATCTTCAATAGGCGTTTTCTAACACAAACACTCACAAGATAGGTTAGGATCAGTACTAATAAAAAAAAATTGAAAACAAAAATTGAAAGTGAAGTTTACCCCATATTTTACGTTGAAATAGTCTCTTTCAAAGGTAGGTACAACCCTCTAGGAGGATAGGTACGCCCCTCTGTAGAAAATAGTCAAAAATAGAAGCTAAAAAGTGAAAATTGCAAACTATCAAGGGAAAGTATGCCCCTCTACAGAAAATGGTCAGAAATAGAAGCTAAAAAGTGAAATCTACAAACTGTCAAGGGAAGTTATTCCCATCTGGGAGGGAAAGTACACCCCTTTTGCAAAAAATGGTCAGAAACTGAAGCTAAAAAGTGAAAACTACAAACTGTCAAGGGCAAGTACACCCCTCTAGGAGGGCAAGTACACCCCTTTGTGTCTATTAGGGGTAGGTACGCCCCTCTGGGAGGGCAGGTACGCCCCTTTGTGTCTATCAAGGGCCGGTATGCCCCTCTGCAACCTGAACCTTCAAAAATGAAACAACAATAAACGTGAAAGGATAGGAACCCATTTATAGGTCCCATCAGGTGTGCCACAAATGTGATCAAGTGTTTTTATATTCTAAATGTGCAAAACTAAGATAGAAATGCAAAATAAAGAAACACAAGACCACCTCAATGATTTTCCTAAGTAAAACAACAAACAAAAGAAAAATGAGATAGGAGTGATTATACCTTCCTTCTTGGTGCTAATCTCCTTGGTTGGCCCTTGATGTAGCTGGAAATATTTTCTCCTTGCATGGCAAGTTATCATGCAAATGGATTCAAAATGATGTATGAAAGATGGGGGATGCAATGAGTAAAGTGGGTGCAATGAAGATGAAAGCTAGTGCAAATGCAAAAGGATATGATGGCTTGAAAATTGGCTTGACAATTCGAGAGCATAAGGGTGCTAGAATACCTAAGTTGTGTGAATGAATGAAAATTGGGGGGGCGTATTTATAGAGAAAATTTAATTCTCTATAGAATTCAACAGTCAAGATTGAGTCACCATGGCCAAGATGAAGGGCTATGGTGAGTTGAGGACTCACAATCCCTCACATCTTGACATGTGGAGGATGACATGTCCAATGGACATGGTGAGATGGCAAGGGTACAAGTGATGTGGAAGAAGGACAAGTACTTTGAAAGTACCTTGGGAGATGAGAATATTTCCTCAAAAAGGAACTTCTTGTCCCCAAGTGAGAATGAAAATGACATTTGAGAAATTTTGGTATTCCTCATAAATCTCCATGGGGAAGAGGAAAGTAGTTGGAGAAATAAATGTGAATTAAAAATTCACATGATTGGAAGAATCTTCTTTATAAAAAAGGGTTCTCAAAAAGGTAGGATTTTGACACATGTGAGTGAAGTGACAAGTCAAGGATTCTAGAAGACTTGGACACATGTGAGTGATGTGACAAGTCAAAGGCTGTAGAAGTTGCATAGGAATAAGGAGAGTCTTGGAAGGATAAATGTGAATTAAAAATTCACATGGGGAAGAGAGGAATCTTGGATGAATAATGTGAATTAAAAATTCACATGGGGAAGAGGGTCAATGCTAAATGTGAAAAATGTGAAGGTTGACAAAAAAAGGTATACTAAATGTAGCAAGGGGATTAGATTAATGTTGTGCAAATATAGGATTAAGAAAACTAATAAGGGATTAGAAGCAAGTGGAAAAAGTTGGAGGATGTGACATTAATCCCTGATTAAGGGTGTGCACATCCTAATCATGAATTAATTAAATTAATCTAGATTAGAAGAGGATTATGGAGGATGTGACAAAGAGAGAAAAAAGAAGAATTTAAAATTGATTTTAAAAAGTTCAAATGACTAAATTAAATAAATTGATATGTTTATTTAATTTAGAGAGGAAAAGGTGTAAGGTAAAGTATTTAATTGTTGAATTAAATAATTTAGAGACTTTAGGCAGAACAATGAAATATATTAATTAAATAAATCATTTAATTAGTATTAACAAAATAGATGAATAAAGTAGACAAGTTTGACCATTTGGAAGTGGTCAAATTTGGATGTCTATACATATAAACCAAAACATAAACATATAGATGAGATAGAAACTCAATGTACTAAAATGAAATGATATAAACAACTCTTGTACCTAGGTCCCCCACTTTTTCAGTGTGGGCAGGGGGAAGCAATGCTAGGTCCTATTCCTCCCCCATCAGATGCTACTATTGGTGTTGCTAGGGACACCCTTGGGTCTATGAACGTTGTGACTGGGATGATAGCTAGAGGTTAGGACATCCTTTGGTGCCACTTCAACCTCACCTTTGTTGTGCCTACCTCCTCACTTAATTGTTGCTCTCCACCTCTCCATCCTCATCCCACCGACACATCACCTTGTAGGCTTGGATCCCCCTTGGGAGTATCTGTTGGAAAAAAAAAGCATAGGCTGATACAACATCCACCACATGCAAAAGCCACATATGACGCCTACATCATCTACAAAATGCACCTAAGGCTAGTCCTCATCGTTTGCCTCATCATCTAAAGGGACAATGTTGATGATGGTTGGTCACCTACCATCACCTAGTTGCATAGCACTCCTCACATCCCATGTGTAGGGTAGGACAATGGGAGGGATGGTTTGAATGAAACCATACCACCACATAATCCTCCACCAGTAGGAGGGCATAATAATGTAATCCATGTAATGTAGGAGAAATAATCACACAATAGATTCTATGGATATATGAGGTCATCTACCCATATAAACAATCTATAGAGTCACTATCAAATCTGGTGGACTCACAAAACATCAAATTTCAACCACCAAAATTGTTAGTTTCTTGAGGGTACCCATGGTGACTGAGTAATCCATCACTCGAGGGTACCCAGCTACCATGTACATAAATTCCCACACTTGTAATAGGGTGTATGTGGTAAGGCTAGAATACTTGTAATGTACAAACATGCCCAACTCGTGGTATAGGTGTGCAAGCATGCTATGGCCCCACACAAAGATAACCTTGTGATCCTCCATCACCCTAATAGTATGGATGAGGCCACCGTGAAGGAGAGAACTCCACCTATCCATGGTGATGCACATGGTCACTATGACGATGATTGATCTCCGTATCAAAGGGACCACAATGCTTTCGTACTTTAACTAATAGATGTAGATAAGGCCATTCCCGTTGTCACCATCGTCACAACTCCAGTAGTATTAGACTCCCTATTCATGCTTATGAGTAGATCACATGTCCTGAATAGTCACCCACCATCCACAGATGGGGAGACCCATAATGTGATATACGTCCTCAAGGGTGATAGTCATCTTACCCATCGGTAACTAGAATGTAGAAGTGGTGGCATCCCACCGCTCCATGAATGCCATGAGCATGTAGTTGTGAAACATCATCTCTAGCATGGTGTATACATACTATAGCTTGAGACATCGTAGATGCTCCTCCTATACCTAAGTCAAGCACTATTCCTGATCTCAGTTAAGCTAAAGCACCCACCCACCAAGATTCTCTCTAATCTGAAGATCGTCTTGCAAAAATGGAAAAAATCAAGTCAAAAAACTTAGTATCAAAAATTCTATCTTCTACATTGAATTTTTTTTAAGTTTCACCTATGTGACGCAGGAACACCACACAATTTTGTTTTCAACATGATAATGTCTAAGGTCCACCATTAACGGCTAGCTAGACACCAACACACTAGGCAAATGATAGCGTGATAGTAGCACCCCAACACAAAAAACAAGGTTTTTGGACTCACCTAGGTGACTTTGTAGCCCTCGATGACTACTTGATAGAGCTCGTCAATCCAAGGCTCTACTTAATCTCATTTGTGTGGTATTTTTGGCTTTTCTCTCATAAAATATAACAAAATTCCCATAGTGAATAATGAAAATGACCCTCCTCAAGGCCCACCTGGGTCTATATAGCCCCCCTAGGGAAATTTTTTCCTAGCGATCATGCTCTTTCCATTTTTCTTGATTCCACCCCACTTTATTGGGGGGAAAACTAGGATGGAACATATACTTAATCCTTCATCATATTTTTCTTCTGAACAATCAAATTTTTCTTGAGAATTTTTGTCGCCTTAGTATCTTCATTTGATTTTTGAGCTGACATAAAATTTGAGTTTTGGAGAACAAAATTTTGCATAAGCTTTCATGTTAGATGCTATAATTTTCACTGAGATCGATCACTAGGGGAATCATCAGTACCTACTTGCTCGACCTCTACAACCTCTACAATATCTTTTTTGGTATGTAAATCCATAAAAAATTTGTGTTTTCTTTGTGTGGTCTTTTTTCTACCTTAGTGTGCTTGATCTTTCCCAAAATATAGACTGCTAAAGTGGGGGCAGAATGTAATGTCATAAAATTGCACCATGAGGGAAATTTCATATTTATACATTTTTCCTCACATTTATTGCACCTAGTCACATTTATGACAGGAAAATTATAGGTCATTTTTTTTTAATTTTGACTCCATGAAAACCAATGACAATGTGACAAGAGTCCACCACCTCATTTCCCAAAAAATGATGAGTTGGGCACCTGTAACAACCAGTTGTCTGTGTGGAACACTTGTGTGCCTACATTTTTTTCATTTGAAATGAGGAATCTTGTAATCTTTGACTGATGACATGTGTCTCTAAGGTCAGGTTATGAGAGTAATGGCTCCTTCCACCCATGGAGTAACCAAAAAATTATCTCTTTTCTCTCATTTTTGGGGTACTCTAATTCTAACTTCTTTCTTTCTCACTTTCACTTCATTCTCTTCTTAATCCTTCTTTTGCATCGAATACCTGCTGGACTAAGGTCCCTCCAATAGCCAAAACTCTCTTGAAAACATTCAACAATGCATCTGTATAGTCAAGAGGGGGTCGTGCACTATTGGTAACACTCTCTTGATTCTTGTTTATTTACGAATATATAACTTGTGACTTTTCTATTTTGTGATATAGGTTCTCCTCCTTGAGTAGGGATTGATTTTATCACTTCACATTTTTTTACTTTGTTCACTTTTCTCTCTATCTAGTTCTTTGTGGAGGTGGTAACACCAAAATGGGGGTTTGACTACGGCAAGCCCTAAAATAGCCCCAACATTTTCCTCATTCATCTTGTGTGTAGGTTGTCCAAGTGAAGCTTGGAGGAAGATCTCAAATGCAGGACCCTTTGTAAGTTAGTTTCTTGCTCTCCTTTTCCTTTGATGATATTGAAACATAGAAAAATAGGTTAGGTCTCAAAACACATAGGGTTTTATACTAAATGTGGAATGTTTCACCAACCAATCAATAAATAGAAAGGAAAAAATGGGGTGTAATGAACCTACCTATTTTTTGTTTCATTAGGGAAATGAGATCCTCCAGGATAGAGTTAACTTTTAGCCGTTAGGTGAGTAATTTCTATGGAAGATCTAACAATTTCCTTTATGTGTGTGGATGGGGTAAATATGACTGAAATTCCCTTTTTGAAGAAAAAAAGAAAGTATGTAATGATCCTAATCATGTAATGAACACTTGAATCTTCAATTTAAATCATAAAACTTAGAGAATCCACAACTTCACATTAGAGTTTTGAAGTCTAAATCGTTATAAACATGTCATCAAAAATGCTACAAAGTGTCCAAACAAAAATAGTAAAAATGATTGATAGGGGTTTTGGGAGAATAAAAATGCCAAATGTACTCATTTAGGACATGTAAAGGTTGAATTCGGTAGATGAAACATAAGACTATTATAAACAATGAACTTTTGGAAGAACTAAGAAGGGGAAAATGTTGTGCACCTGCTACAAAATGTTGTTTCTGGAAGCTATCTTGGGACTCATTTATGTACAGGTGAATGGGTGTTTTTAGGGATTTTCAAAAAAAAATTCTAGGTCCTCTACTCCTATGTCTACACTTCTCGATTCTTTAGGTTTCACAGTCAGACAGTCAAAAATAAATTCAAGGTATGAGTTTCCATATCTTAACAACAAAGGTGACAACAAATGCAACTTTGCAAAAATTTTCTTTTGAGATCTTCAAATTTTCTTCAACCTATGAACTTGCACATACACAAGAGGGGAAAAATTATTTGTTTTTGGTGGATGGGGGTTTTCCTTTTTCAAACACCATTTTGGTAATTAAACCTTGAATTTGAACTATAGTAACATAAAAAGTGTCCATTTTTCACACTTAATTTGGGAATAATTAATAAAAAAAATGAATTTAATGTTTCCTTAATTTGGTGTTGTAATGTGTTTTACATATTCACATTAAGTTTATGGCCCTTCTAAACTAAATGGACTTAATTATGCCTTGTTTTTTATGTTGTAAAGTGCACCTTTACACTTTCACATTAATATAGGGCTTTATTAATTAATTGAGTTCAATTTTCCTAATTGGCCACTTTAATTCAAATCTAAGCCTAATTAAATGCAAATTTTGATGGATAAAACCCAACATTCCTAAATTCTGTTACACAACACTTAATTTTGTAAGATGTGTGTCCTAGGTAGGTGACCTAGGACCCATTTGCCACATGGTGAATGGGTCCTCCCTGGTTCCTAGGACCCTATTTTTACATAACATTTCACCTTGTCCAATGTGTTTCCTAGGTAAGTGGCCTATGACCTATTCACCACATGGTGAATGAGTCCTCACTTAGACCTAGGAACCCTGTTTTGAATATGTTTTTTATGGTATTTTAATTATTTCAAATCCATAATTCAATGTCGGCTTGTGATATTTGAATTTAAAGAATTAATCTTAATCTACATATTAATACAATGTTATTTCATTATGTTTCATCCTAGATCTTCATAAGAAATCAAGAGTACTTTCTCAAAAGAATTATAGGAGCATTCAAGAGCATTTTTTAATGAATTCAAGGGAACATTTATAAATTTTATTACAGCAATCAAGATTCCTTTCATCATGTTAAATATTTAGTGCATCATGCATGTTGTTTGATCTAATGTGTTTATGTAGTATTCAAGATCAAATCAAGCATATTAAAGGAATTATTTTACATTAGGTTTCATGATTAAGATCTACATTCATTGATGCTACTTCATGCTAGTTTGTAGATTTGTTATCCAATGTTCAATTAAGGTGTGGCGAATTGTTACATTGCATTTGTTCATTCATCATTCCTTTCATGCTTTCATTCATTTCAAGGTTTAGCTACCAAAATGAGGTTTGACCAAGGAAAACCCCTATTCCTTTAAAAAATAATATTTTACTGTCCTTTGATGTGTGATTACAGGTTTTAGGTTGAAGATCTATTGGAGAGAAAAATTTAAGATAGTTGCAAAGTTGTCAAAGTTGTCATCTTTCTTACGAAATCATAGAAATTGAGCTACAAGTTTTATTATTGTCTTTTCTAACACTGTCTGACTAGAATCTAGGAGTGTAGACTGAGAAGAATAGAACCTAGAAAATTATTTTTTGGAGCCCTAGCTAGGACCCACTCACCAGAGGGCGAATGATTCATGAGTAAGGTTTTTAAAAGAAACTTTGGTGAAAGGTACACAACATTTGACCCTCTCTAGATCCCCATTTTCATTACTATTTAAGTTAGGGGTATGTGTAGGATCATGATGGGCCAAAAAGTGGCGATATGATGGGCATGTGGCCAATCACTTTTTTTTACCCAAAATTAATGAAAAAAAAGGGTTTTTAAAGGAGATTCTCAGCTTTCCACCAATATAAATTATTCTTTACTTTTAATTTAATAAATAATTATTATTCATTTTCTATTTGAATTACGACTAAAGTCCTGATTGATAGGCTGATTGAAAAACATATATAGCTTTCGAACGGTATCACATTTTTTGAACTCGAAACATGCATCACATTCTATGCTTCACATACTATAGGATTAAAAAAAATAAAAAATTCATGAAGTTTTGCCCAAGTTAAGGTGGTCAGACATACGAGGTTTTATATTTTTTTAAAGTTGTAATAAAAAATTCATAATTAATTATTTACTTGGAAAAAAAATACAAAAAAATATGCATCACATTGGGACATGAGTCTTCTACTTATATCTAAAATATTATCATTTTATTGTGGTTAGGGTGGTTAGACAAACACCTACTTCTTATTTTTTCCTTCAAATTTAAGTACTACTACATTGAAATTTCAAATTTTCACCAAATTGATTTTAAAAAAAAATAAACCATGTAGTTTAGAAACTAAATTCAATTTTCTATAGATTCTATTCTTAAATATTTTTGAAATAATATAGATAACTTATTTAAATTTTTAGGTCAAGCTGCATAGCTCTGATTTTTCTAAATTTTTTGCCACTTAAGGGCCTATTTTTTCCATGATAATCCTATACATAACCTTAGATTTAGTTTTTATTATTCATTTACATATTATAGCTTGCATATTGAATAAAATTAGGAGAAATTGGTTCATCATATGTTTCATTATGGTTAATCTGACCTTTTGAGGATTACAATTCTATGATTTTAGAGTCCTCTTTCATCCTAGATTCAGATCTTGCATTCATTTACATTGAATTACGTCTCATTTACGGTGTTTAGTTTGCATTCAACTTTTCATTCTATATAGGGTTTTATGATTGCATTGTTTTCATTCTTTAAATCTGAAAAATAAAAAAAAAATTAGTCATCTTACATATCATTCACATCATATTATCTTGCATTTTAAAATTGAAAAAAAATTGCATTTTATATTGAATTCACAGAAAATAAAACTAAAACTTGTTGTAACTAACCTAAATCTAAAAATCACTAGAAAACAAGTGTTAAAATCTATAAAAAAATGTTTCAAAAACCTCATATAGGACCCATTCGCCCTAGGGTGAATGAGTCCTTGATCAACTCATAATCTAAATTTTTGAGCATTAAATCTACATTTTTGTTTGTTGCTTTCAGATTGCTATTATTATTTGCAGAGTTTCTATTACATCAATTTGATCATATTTAGCTTAATTTGGTACATTTAGTGCATTGTTTGATTTCAAAATTTCATTTACAAGACTTCATTTTTAGATTGTTGCATAGTGTTATCAATAAATTACCTTTTTTAGAATCTAAAAATTCAATTTACACATTACATTCTAAGTCATTGTATTGCGCTTTACCCTCTTTCAATTTTGGGTTGGCATTGAGTTTGTGAAACTTGTATGAGATTTACAACTTAGTCCTATTAGCAGTATTGTTGTGATACATAGTTTGAGACTCATGTAATCCTACGATAAACCATTCATCATGGATATTGGGTTTTCTAACTGTATTTCTAATAGTATTGATAATCAACCCCCTATGCATCATAGCATGCATACCTCATTTTCCATGACTTCCTTATCGACAACCAATGTACATGATATTAACAACACCATCCCTACCATGACTATTTGTACTCAAGCTTCGAGATATACCCAAGGCCAATGTGGAACTTCAATTCCTCCTTCTACAATACCCATCCCTATTCCTACATACACTAGTACTCAAGTTACCACAACCATTCAATCTACTAGCCATGTAAACACTTCCTTAGGTATTTCCACAGGGAATACTTCTAGCTTTGTGCATTCAAATACCATATCTCCTCAACCATCCTCCCTCATGAATTTACAATTCACTTACCGTATGCATATATACACCACTCCACCTTTTTCACCTCCACATTACAATAATAACAATGATTCCATCCTTAACACACTTTTTCAAAACATGGCATCCCTTCAACAAAAATTTGTAACCCTAAATAGAAACAACAATCGTCAACCTTCACAAAACATCAAAACCAACCCATTATCCCTAGATATATTAAGAACATAAATGCCACAAGGTATATAGGTTCGTATATTTGAGAAATATTGTGGGAAAGGAGATCCTATTAGCCATGTTTTTTCTTATACAACCCTATGTACTGACTTTATCTTTGAAGATAAAATCTTGGCTAAACTCTTCCATAGATCCTTGAAATACACTGCTCTAGAGTGGTTTTCTTCGCTACCAAATAATTTAACTGGTTAATTCTTTGAGCTTGTTGATTCCTTTTACAATGACTTCCACATTCACATGGGTCCCAAGATGACCCTAGCTAATTTCATGACATGCAAGAAAAGGATGATGATAAAGTGATTGATTTCATGGTGAGATACCAAATGTTTTATTCACAAATAAAAATTAAGATTCCTGATGTCAACCTTCAATGAATGTTTATTGATAATTTACAAAGAAAATTCCAAACTAAACTTGAGATGTTGAAATTCCCATCCTTCACGTAATTATGTACAACCCTTTGAATTATTAAAATTTGGCTTATGGTCATAATGTGAAAAATCCTCCTAGCCGTCCTAAAAATTTTAAATCCACACCTCAAAATAGTTACCAACCTTCCAAGAAACATAATAGGGAATTTTTACAAGTTAATTCCCCTCAACCAAATCAACAAGTTGATAATGAAGTGGCTGCCATAAAGATGAAAAATCCTTTTTTCCTTTGGGGATAGGAATAGAAAATTAACCCCTTTAATATAATGTTGTAGGTCATAGAAAAAAATATGCTTTTCCTACCTCCTATCAAAGCTCTTGATCCTAATAAACCATTACCCATAAACTATAGACCAAATTCTTATTGCAGTTACCACTGACATAATGGACATGATACAAAATATTGTAGGCATCTTAAACATATTGTGCAAGAACTCATTGATTCTAATCATCTTCTACTTGGAGGTGTGAATGATCGAGGTAATAAGTCTCTAACTCCTCCTAACTAAAAATTACAAATATTTACAAATCCCATGCTGAAATACAATGTTTCATTTATCAAAGCTAGTGAAACAAAGAATGATATGATGAATGTTGACATGGATGATCCAAAGGGGTATGTGCAGGATCATGATGGGTGAAAAAGTGGCAATATGATGGGTATGTGGCTGACAACTTTTTCCTACCCAAAATTGATGAAACGAAAAGGGTTTTTAAAAGAAATTCTTAGCTTTCCACCAATATAAATTATGCTTTACTTTTAATTTATTAAATAATTATTATTCATTTTCTATTTGAATTATGACTAAAGTTTTGATTGATAGGCTGATTGAAAAACATCTATAATTTTCAAACGGTATGACATTCTTTAAATCAAAAAAGTGTGTCACATTCTATGCTTCACATACTATAGGATTTTAAAAAAAGAAATGAATTTCATGCAGTTTTGACCAAGTTAAGGTGGTCAAACATACAAGTTTTTATATTTTTTAAAAGTTGTAATAAAAAATCATAATTAATTATTTACTTGGAAACAAATTACAAAAAATATGCATCACATCAGGACATGAGTCCTCTACTTATATCTAAAATCTTATAAAAATATTATCATTTTATTATGGTTAGGGTGGTTATACAAAACACTTATTTTTTCCTTGAAATTTAAGTACTACGCATTGAAATTTCAAATTTTCACCAAATAGATTTTTTTTTTTTTAATAAACCTAGTAGTTTAGAAACTAAATTCAATTTTCTACAGATTTTATTCTTACATATTTGTGAAATAATATAGATAACTTATTCAAATTTTTACGTCAAGTTCTAATTTTTTTGAATTTTTTGCCACTTAAGGGCCAGTTTTTTCCATGATGATCCTGAACATACCCAAAGATAAAAGATGAAAATATGGACAATGTTGTTAAATTGGTGTTTTTATTGAAGCTAAACATCATAAGGGATCAACCAAATTTCCCCTTGATATTTCTTTCTCATAAAATGAAAATAAAAAAATTCACCTGATGGCCCTCTTTACATTGCTGGAATAATCAATGACAAGCCTACTAATAAGATATTTATTGATCTCATCTGTGTAGAGAACGTGAACATTAAAGAATTCCTAATTATGTTTTAACTTTATCAAGATATATATAAAAATCCAAAATAATGGATCAAAACACATAATGGTTTTTCTTTCCCTATGATTGGATCAATAAATCTCCCTCTAAAAGTCGGACCAAAAACAATAAATTTTTCTCATTCACCATCATCCCGTCATTAGACCAATTTCATGTGAAGTTAGGCTACCCACGAATTTGCTCCATGAATTTCATCCCGTTGGTTGTGCATAAATTTTTAAATTTTCCCTTTGGAAATGAAATACTTATTGTACATCATAGTGTCTTTAATCCTCTATCTTCCCAAGGGAACTTTTCATTAGATTTCTTTTTTCCCAAGCCTATTAAACCTATTAGACACGATGAGGACTAATATTTCAAAGTATATCAAAAGTTTAAGGAAAAATGTATAGCAAAATTATCCCTTAGAAATATGCCTCAACCCGTGATTGAGCCACCTATCATTGAGAAAAACATGATTGAACCAAAAGAAATTCCAAATATCAAGGATCAACCTATGAAAAATCCTCCTACCATTTCATATAAAAGGCAATGAGACAACCAAACCAATCTCGTTGTGCCTCCTAAAGTCAAATTTTTTTACAAATCCAAAGAGAAAGTGGTTGAACAACCTCCCATGGTTCCTTTCATTCCTCCTTTAAGGGAAGAAAAGAAAATGATGGTTCACAAAAACACTCCTACACAAATCCAAATTGAAAACAGATTGAAACGAAATCAAAACCCTAGAGAACATAGGCATAGACAACATGCTATTGCTTGTATGTTATAAACTAAAGAAGAAAATAGAAACATAGAAAATGAAAATCCTAACTTGCCCGAAGAAATGCATGATGAATCTATACCCTTGTCACAATGTAAAAAAGAACCTTCTAGAGACATTATCATTCGTCCTCCTATTGTGATTAATTTAGATGATGACATGGACATTGTAAAGATTGATGAACAAGTTCATAATGAGTTAAATTTATTGTTCTCTTCTTCCATGAATTTAAATGATGATAAGAGTGTTGAACTTGGTAATTTTCCTAGTTTGACACTTGCCATTATCCCTTTGACTAGTTGCCCACCTTCCATTTATACCAATCAAGATTGGGATGCAAACAACCTACTATAGGTTGACTCGCATGGGCCTTACTAGTCTTTTGCATTGTTTTCATTTTCATGTTTCTTTATGTGATTGCATGTGCATAATGTAATCCCCCATGTTGTTTTTGATGTATCTCTCTTTTTGTGCATTCCCTATTTTGTATCTACATTATTCTATACATCGTAAACATTTTTATCCTTTTCATTTGTCTTGTGTTTTCCTTTTGGAAATGACACAAGGCATCAAGACATTTAGGTCTCTTCCATATCGACCTGAAAGAATTTTTCTTTATTTTCACTCTTTTTGTGTCATTCTTCAAGTTCTATGAGTATTTGGGGGAATGATGATGTTTTTGAGCTCTATAACAAAGATATACTAACCTTGAGTTCTATAACATTATAGCAAAGATATATTGACCTTGAATTCATAGATCTCTTATATATTTTTGGGGATAGTCCCTCCCTCATTTTTCATGATGTAGCTTTATTTTATAAATATATGACTTGGAATAGTGATTTTTGAGGAAGCTCTCTTGTCCTAGGATTGAAATTGGCTATCTTAAATAAATTTCTCACAATAATTTTGTTAGAAACCACTTTATAGTGGGGGAATACATTGATAATATCTTTTGAAATTTTTCATGTTTCATTGTATGATTTTATTTTCTATTGTGATGCATCATTTTCTTAGTGGTGTCATTGGGTTTGATTTCCTCCAAGAGTGTGATATTTCTTAATGTACAACTTTCCTCTTAGTGGTGATGTGACACACTGCATTCCCTAAGTTGTGAAACTTTTACTCTTGATTTGTCCTCTCTTGGAGACATTAGGTAGGATGATCCCTAAGAAGAAGACCTTACAAAAATGAAGCAAGATCCCCTTGAACTAAAAACCTATACAAGTATAATTTTCATAAGTGTTTGGAATAATGTAGCTTGCAAACCTTGTGAATTTCAAACCATAAATTCAAGGACACCTAGCATAAAACACCTCACTTTCCTATGGATCCTTGCCTAGTATTGTGGTTCCTTATTAATTTTTTTAGGAGGATATTTTTGATATGGTATGGGAGCCTAATATGATTCTCTAATTTTCCACCCTATTGGAAGACTCACCTAGTGGACAACATGAATTTTTGCTACCTCGGAGTGAGCACAAACTGATAGCTTAGCTATGTTCAACATCGCATTGGACAATCTAGGCTTCATCTTCTTGGTCTTTGATGTTGTATGAGTGTGTATTGTTCTCATTGTTGCATACATACGTGTCTTGAATGTCTACTTTAGTGTGAGTTTGGCATGGGATCATACTCTCACTAAAGTGGGCGCAAAATGTACTAACAAAAATAGTATCCATTTTTCATGCTTAATTTAGGAATAATTAATAATAAAATGAGCTAAATGTTTCCTTAATTTGGTGTTGTAATGTGTTTTACACAGTCACATTAAGTTTAGGTCCCTTCTAAACTAAATGGACTTAATTATATGTCATGTTTTTGATGTTGTAAAGTGTACCTTTACACTTTCACATTAATCTAGGGCCTTATTAATTAACCTCAGTTAATTTTCCTTAATTGGCCCCTTTAATTTAAATCCAAGCTTAATTAAATACAAATTCCAAGGAATAAAACCTGACATTCAGAAATGTTATTACACAACACTTAATTTTGGAGGATGTGTGTCCTAGGTAGGTGACCTAGGACTCATTCGCCACATGGTGAATGGGTCCTCACTAGTTCCTAGGACCCTATTTTTTGCATAAAATTTCACCTTGTTTGATGTGTGTCCTAGGTAAGTGGCCTAGGACCCATTTTCCACATGGTGAATGAGTTGTCACTTAGACCTAGGACCAAATTTTTGAATATTGTTTTGGTGGTATTTTAATGATTTCAAATCCATAATTGAATGTTGGCTTGTGATTTTTGAATTTCGAGAATTAATTTTAAGTTACATATAAATATAAGGTTATTTCACTATGTTTTATCATAGATCTTTATAAGAAATCAAAAGTACTTTCACAAGAGCATTATAGGATCATTTAATAGAATTTTCTAAGGAATTCAAGGGCATATTTATAGAACATTATTGCACTAATTATCAAGATTCCTTTCATCATGTCAAATATTTAGTGCATCATTCATATTGTTTGAGATAATGTGTTTATGTAGTATTCAAGATCAGATCAAGCATATTAAACGAATTGTTTCACATCAAGTTTCATGATCATGATCTACATTCATTGAGGCCACTTCATGCTAGTTTGTAGATTTGTGATCCAAGGTTCAATTAAGGTGTGGTGAGTTGTGACATTGCATTTTTTCTTTCATAATTCCTTTCATGCTTTATTTCATTTCAAGGTTTAATTACCAAAACAAGGTTTGACCAAGGAAAACCAATATTCCCTAACAAAACAACATTTTTCTCTCTTTTGGTGTGTGATTGTAGGTTTTAGGTTGAAGATATATTGGAGAGAAAAATTAGAAAAAGTTGCAAAGTTTTCAAAGTTGTCATCTTTCATATGAAATCATGGAAACTGACCTACAGGTTTTACTTCTTTCTTTTCAAGAGTGTCAGACTTGAATAGATCTGGTTGTGGAGACTGTGAAGAACATAACTTAGAGACTAATTTTTTAGAGCCCTAGCAAGGACCCATTCACCATAGGGTGAATGAGTTCTCAATGAGGTTTGAAAAAACAACTTTGGTGAAATGTACACAACATTGGACCCCCTCCCAATCCCCCTTTTCAATACTATTTCAGTTAGATTTAATTTTTGTTAGGGTATGTGCAGGATTATGATGGACCAAAAAGTGGCGATATGATGGGTATGTGGCTAGCGACTTTTTTTTTACCCAAAATTGATGAAACAAAAAGGGTTTTTAAAGGATATTCTCAACTTTCAACCAATATAAATTATTCTTTACTTTGAATTTAATAAATAATTATTATTCATTTTCAATTTGAATTAGGACTAAAGTCCCGATTGATAGGCTGATTGAAAAACATCTATAGCTTTCAAACGGTATAACATTTTTAATCCAAAACATGCATCACATTATATGCTTCACATACTATAGGATTCAAAAAATATATTGAATTTCATGAAGTTTTGACCAAGTTAAGGTGGTCAAACATAAGGGTTTTTTAATTTTTTAAAAGTTGTAATAAAAAAATCATAATTAATTATTTACTTGGAAAAAAAAAACAAAAAAATATGCATCACATCGAGACATGAGTCCTCTACTTATATATAAAATATTATAAAAAAATATTATCATTTATTGTGGTTAGGTTGGTTAGACAGACACCCACTTCTTATTTTTTCCCTGAAATTTAATTACTACTGCATTGAAATTTCAAATTTTCACCAAATAGGATTTTTTTTTTGTAAATAAACCTAGTAGTTTAGAAACTATATTAAATTTTCTACTGAATCTATTGTTACATATTTTTGAAATAATATAGATAACTTATTCAAATTTTTACGTCAAGTTGCCTAACTCTGATTTTTCTGAATTTTTTGCCACTTAAGGGCCTATTTATTCCATGATGATCTTGCACATACCTATTGTTAATTTAAACATTATAGCTCGTATATTGAATGAAATTAGGAGAAATTGGTTCATCATATGTTTTATTTTGGTGAACCTACTTTTTTTTGGTTTTAGAAACAATGATAAAAAGAGGGAATGATGAATGAAGACTTATTTGTTGTAACTCACAAAACCCTTGAATAAAATCCTTGAACGAAGATCTTTGATGGATTGAAACTTGCATGAAATGGCTTCAATGGATGTGGATCTTGATACTTGAATAATACTTTGAATGCTTGAACTTGACCTTGAAACCTACATCATAATGTTCGCTCCAAAATCATGCATGATGCAAGAAGAATTTGACATGATGAATAAATAATGAATGTTGCAATAAATATTTGATAATTCTACTTTATAATTCTCTTGATCATCAAATTTTCTCTTATGAAAGTTAGAAAATAATGTCGTATTTATAGGTATGTATACTTAATTTCCTAAAAATTAAACATTACAAGAAGACATTTGAAATTTGAATTTGGGATGATAAAAATACCACAAAAACATGTTTTAAAAATGGGTTCCATGGCCTAGGGAGGACCCATTTGTGCATGGGTGAATGGGTCATAGGTCCCTATTCCTAGAACACACATTGCTCAAGGTGATTGATTATGTATTGGGATTAATTTTTGTCAAGTTTTTCCTTCAAAAATTATAATTTATTAGGCTTGTAAATGTAAAATAGGGCTAATTAAGGAAAAAATAAGTCTATTTTAATTAAGAGCCTGGCCTAAAAAAGTGTGAAAATGTAAAGAGATACATTTTTCAACACTAAATTAAGGCACTATT
Source organism: Sequoia sempervirens (assembly GCA_007258455.2). Lineage (NCBI taxonomy): Eukaryota > Viridiplantae > Streptophyta > Pinopsida > Cupressales > Cupressaceae > Sequoia > Sequoia sempervirens. The sequence goes on along the minus strand of VDFB02000003.1, from coordinate 599,896,714 downwards.
AACTCCATTTTAAATGACGAGACCAAACAAAGTGTGAAAATGTAAAGGGATACATTTTTTGCCACTACATTTAGCCCCCACTTTAGTGAGGATGACCTTGCATCAAACTCACACTAAAGTAGAAATATATGCATAAAGAAGGATCCAAGTGCACCAATATTGATGGGATAGGATGACAAAGATCAAGGAGGTGGCAAGGCCCCTAGGATCCAAGATACCAGGAAAACCAACATAAGCACAAAGGAACAAACACAAGATTTATGATATGAAGCAACAAGAAAAGATACACAAACATATAATGTCAAAGAATAAAGAAAGAAAAAGGAAGAAAAAGAGGGGGTGGATCAAGCCTCAACTATTTTTCCAACTCAATGTGGATCAAGCCTTAGGTGTTTGTCCAAAAACTCGTACAAGTGAAACCCACTATCCACTATATAAACAACAATGCATGCTCACATGGGCTAGTGAAATTTGTTGTTCACTAGGTTGGCACCCAAAAGTGGCTAAGTGGGAAATTCATGCCAAGTCTACAAGCTCTCACCGTACAATGAGAAAGTCATGCTAGTTCTACATGCTCTCATCGTACTATCAATTCCAAAGCAATACCTCCTAATAAATTTGTTAAGGCACCACACAAAATGATCTTTGAGCTTCATAAGGATAGAAAGCTACGTGATGCTAATAACTAATGAACAAAATGAATATAAGGTAAGGAATGTTCAAATGAGTTTTTTCTTAATTCACGTAAGGTCTCATCTTAAGGAACATTGTGCCTAATGTCTCCAAGAGATGACTAGTTGAGGATAAATGATTCACACCTTAGGGAGTTCCAACCATAGCATTATCAATAAGGTGAATATGATATGATTAGAAAGGTCATGCTCTTGAAGGATATCAACCATAATATCATCACAAAGAAGACACGTTACATGAATTTAGAAGACTACACTTAGAATAAAAAGAATTCACACTTCCTAGGAGATATATACTATCATCACTAAGAAGGAAACATGCAAACAATGAATGGGGGAGAATATGCCCCTAACATAGAAAAAGAAGAAAAACAAGTCAACTTTCACAATCTGAATAGCCAAAACTCAATTCATCTGTAGTTTATTCACTCATCAAAGGTTCATCTTTCCCTTTACAAACCTTGTTCAAAACTTCTTAACTGAGAATAAGGCAACAAATCTCTTGTAGATTACTCAAAAATAACTTTAACAAAAATAAAATGATTGACCCAAATCTTTTTTCCTACTTAAAAATGCAAACACCAGGACTTTCCAAAATAGACTACTCAAATCCACCATTAGGCCTATTTACACTCCTCCAAGAAGCAACTTTACATTTCCAAGCCCATTACACCTTCAAATTTCCTTAAACAAATAAAAATAGGTTTGGAAAACATGTTCTAACCATTCCCCAAACTTTCTTCATGATATTTTTACAAACCCTCATACTAAACCTTTATTTATGACCCCAAAACTTGGTTATGGCAGCTCTTCCCAAACATGACAGTCTATTAAATGGATTCAAAATATTTTCCTCTACCAATAATCTAGCAAGAAATGAATTCAAAAACATGCTAACACCATTTGAAATCATTATGACTCTTGAAGGATTCAAATACCATTAACAAAACTTATTTGAACATCTATGAATACTGGTTTTACTAGTCATATTCCCTTTTCCCATCCCATTAACAAAACTTATTTGAACATCTATGAATACTGGTTTTACTAGTCATATTCCCTTTTCCCAGTCCTAGGGCATCATGGTTTTTTGGCCCAAAAATTTTGCCAACGACTTTTATATTTTGGAATTTTTTAAAATATAAAACTCCTTATACACCGAATTTCAATAGTTTCTACCAACAAACAAAAGGGAAATGAATCTATAATTGTTGATTGTCCCTAAATACTCTGTTTTCATACTATAGTAGTCATAAAACTTAATTTCTCACTCACAAATCTTATCTTTTTGATCCACAACCTCTATAATATGAAATAAAAAGTATGGAAGAGTTTCTTACCAAAAATTAGAGGATTCCACTGGATTTTTAAAAAGAAACACAATTTTTTCTATCATTGATTACCCTAACAAGGGTTTTTAACTATTTTTACACAAAAAGCAATATCTCATTCAATTCTCCACCAATCTGCATGAAACGAATTGGAAATGGAAGGTGATTGTTCCCTCTAACACTTATAAACATTTATCCAAGCATTTGGGGCTGTAAAAATCCGTACAAAGGCTGGAAACTATGAATTTTTTGAAGAAAATTACAGAAAACTATGCTTTTCATTATTCCATTTCAAATTTTCAATCACCCAAACAGTTTCAAATGATTACAAAGCCTCGTAAAGGAAAAAACACATGAATTTCCACCTTCTAACTACATCTAACTGACCCTAAAGACTAAATGACTCTTCATCTCCTAATATTTCCTTTGTGCAACTTTTAACAATTTTGCAAATTAAGTTGACAACTTTTGCATTTCTTACATATATTTGCATTTTTTTTTTAATCAAGTGACCTCATAAAGACCTAAAATGAATTAATTAACCCTATTACAAGGTGAAGATACACAATTTTATCCTTTTTCATGAATATCCAAAATGGAGACATGATCATGCAAAGGTGATCCTACACCATACTCCCAACCAAAAAGATTTCAAGTCCACTTGAATTGTGATGTTGTCAACAAAATTGCATCCTTTTTATGCTCTACCACTATTTTGATTCTTATCACCTTAATTTTCACCTTGGGTTTGAATTTTTCCATGCAAATTAGTTATCTATCTTGTTCTCCCTCTGCAATCAGAAGTAGATCATGCTTTGATTCATCTCAATACCTTGTTTCTCCTTCTATCCTTTGACCTGCAACTTGTTCCTTGTCCAAAAGATTAGTAACACAATGAAATGAAACAAAATTCCTACCATAATACCTCCATCACTTTTCAATTCCTTGCAAACCTCCAAGATCAACTCATTCATGATCATTCCTCCAATGTCTTCAATTTCAAGAATCAGGTCCCCTATCATATCTTCATGCTTGGAAACTTCTACAACATCTTCTTCTTCATATGAGAATCTTTCTTTAGCATCCTCAAAGACTTCCTTCTCTTTTACCTTCATTCTCTTCCTTATCTTGACTATCTTCTTTATAGGCCATGAAACCCTCTTGTTTTCTTTATCATCTGATCCATTCTCTGTATAGACTCATGGAACTCTTTCTCAAATCTCTTTAGCTCTTGCCTCAACTCAACTATCTCCTTATCCATATTTTCTTTTCTTTTTCTCTTCTTCCTCTCTTCCTCTACCTTTAAATTCCTTCTCAGAATCTCCATATTCAAGATGGTCACCAAGAAAGTTGCTCCTTTCTTCAACTCACTCACTTTTCACAACTTTCTCTCTTCCTTCACAATGGCAGCAACCAAGTTCTTCTAACCTACACAAAACCACAACCAACACCAAACACAAAACCACAATACCACAACTCACTAGCCCAAATATTTCTTGGGCTCTAATACCACTTTGATGCAGAAAATGAAGAAAAACAAGTCAACTTTCACAATTTCAATAGCCAAAAGTCAATTCATCCATAGTTTATTTACTCATGTGTGATCCCACAAAGCTGGTTTACAATTTCTGGGAGATTCTATTTTTTGCTGAAATCACATATTTTTAGAAAATATAATAATTTAAGCCTTAAAAAGTTCCATTAAAGTATTCCAATCAAACTACCTTAGATCAAACCCACTTGGATAGAACCTTGTTAGTTTTAAACCATGTACCTATAACAAAGTCTCCTTTACACCTACGAAAATGCTAATAAAAAACCACTTTTGATTTACCTTTTGGGGGATCAAATGAATTCATTTAAAATTTATTTTTTGTAAGTATGTAGTCCTTATTATAAGCTTCCCAAAAAGTATAATTTTAAATAAATCTAATTTTAAAACATCCTAACTCCATTTAAAATCATTATCACTCTTGAAGGATTCGAATCCCATTAAAAAAACTTATTTGAACATCTCTAAATATTGGTTTTACAAGTCATATTCCCTTTTCCCAGTCCTAGGGTATCATGGTTTTTTGGCCCAAAAATTTTACCAACAACTTTTATATTTTGGAATATTTTAAAATATAAAACCCTTATACACCGAATTTCAAGAGTTTCTACCAACAAACAAAAGGGAAATGGATTTATAATTGTTGACTATCCCTAAATACTCTATTTTTAGACTGTAGTAGTCATAAAACTTAATTTCTCACTCGCAAATCTTATGTTTTTGATCCACAACCTCCAAAATATGAAATAGAATGTATGGAAGAGTTTCTTACCAAAAATTAGAGGATTCCACTAGATTTTAAAAGAGAAACACAATTTTTTCTATCATTGTTTACCCTAACAAGGGTTTTTATATGTTTTTACACAAAAAATAATATCTCACTCAACTCTCCACCAAACTGCATGAAAGGAATTGGAAATGGAAGTTGATTGTTCCCTCTAACACTTATAAACATTTATCCAAGAATTTGATCCCCTACAAATCCATACAAAGGCTAGAAACTATGAATTTTCTGAAGAAAATTACATAAAACTATGCTTTTCATTATTCCATTTCAAATTTTCAATCACCCACATAGTTTCAAATGATTAAAAATCCTTTTAAAGGAAAATACACATGAATTTTCACCTTCTAACTACCTCTAACCAACCCTAAATACTAAATGAATCTTCATCTCCTAATATTTCCTTTGTGCAACTTTTAACAATTTTGCAAATTAAGTTGACAACTTTTGCATTTCTTACATTTTTTTGCATTTTTTTTAATCAAGTGACCTCATAAAGACCTAAAATGACTTAATTAACCCTATTACAAGGTGAAGATACAAAAATTGATCCTTTTTCATGAATATCCAAAATGGAGACATGACCATGCAAAGGTGCTCCTACACCAACCCCCACTTAAAATTTTGACATACTTGTTATGTTGGTATTTTAAGTAGAAAGAGAGATAAAGGTGATCCTTGAAAAGAATGCATCCCAAAAAATAGTTAGCCTTTCCCCTAATCATAGGGGAAAGGACAAACAAAAAGAAATATCATGTTGCTACCAAGAGAGATATGGTTGTAGCTAAGATTGTACCTCCATGAATGGAAATTAGAAAGACACATAAAGCTACTAATTACACATAGTGATGACCAACAAGATAGAATGAAAATAAATATCAATTAGAGGAAGTAGGTGCATCAACACAAGGAAGAGAACAACAATCATTAAGATGTTGAATTTATCACTCAAAGCCTTACATTCATTAGTATAATGGCCATGAATTCTATGAAATGCACAAAATTAACTTGTGATGTAAACTTTCTTTCATGTTCTTGGAGGGAGTCATATCAAGCGGTCTTGGAGAAGATTTCACAAGGCACTCTCTGTTGGCAAAAAAAGGACACACAACTAAGAGGGGGGGTTAATTAGTTGTGACAAAAACTTAAAATTTTCTTACTTAACTCAACTTAATCTCATATTTCATGAACAAGAAATTAATCACAAGAAATTAACACATTAGAAAGACAAAGAACACCAATATTTTTTAAGTGGAAACCTTGTTAGGGGAAAAACCACAGTGGATGTTAGTCCACAAGATTATACTCTGCTAAAAGTATAATGAGAAATAATAAGGGGAATGCACATGCATTCAGGCACACTAATTAGAGCTCACTGCTCAAATACAAAAGAGGTCTCACTGTCCAACAATACATAAATATGGATTAGATCCACAGAGTATGAACTAAAAGAATAGCTTCTACACAAGCTTGATTACAGTTCCAATTTTAAGCATAAAAAACCTTCTTCACACTTTGCTCAACTTCTTCACTCTCTGCTCTGCAATCGAATGATAGAAACACTATTCACACAACTACACTTTCTTTGGAATACATTCACACCTATGCAAACAGTGAATTTTCTCAACCAATCACTCTTATATATCTGCAACATGAGATTTCATCACAACTTAGTCGGCCAGAAAAATAAAACATATTTTCAATGTCAACCCAAATTCACAAATAAATTTGCAATGCAAATCCACCAAGGTTGGCCACAACATAGTGGAGACCCAAATTAACATCTCCAATACAAAAATAATTTAATTAAATTCACCACAAAGATCCACAATACGCTACCACCAAACATGTCGGCCAAGAATATGCAAACCTGAACATGCGCAAGAAAATTTCTTCAACCACGAGCTCTTTGAGTAATGTGGATGTACCACAAAGATAGAGAATGATCTAGAGACATCAGAAAACACCAAGAAATAATAGAGAAGAATCCACAACAACCTAAATTACCAGAATAACACAATCTTCATTCAGGAATGCTGATAGAGACCATAGAAACACTGTCAGACCACAACACAATCAAAAATTCATGTGGAACTCTAAAAATTCTTGTAGATCATATAGAAACATTCAACAATATACCCTTTAATCCACACCAACTAATATTTAACATACAAAACAAGACACCTTCATGACCTGTGCAATTCCACTAGAAACCTAGAACACTTTCTCTTACAATTTTCTCAATATCCTTAACATATACAACCACTAATACACCAAATGCTAATAGTGTTGACATCAATGAAAACCACATATCAATAACCATATCAAAAACATACAAAAATCTCCCCCTTTTGCATAGATGGCAACACATGATGTGAAAAATACCATAAACCCAACACACAAACTCTTCTTCTCAACTGCGCTTCTCCCCACAAGGATCTTCTCAGAAATATTTTTCACAACGCACTTCTCCCCCTTTGACATCAATGTAAAAGGTAACAATGAACTTTCCATATGCATTCTCTGAACCACATATCTACACATCTTACTACTCCCCCTGAGTAGCAGCCACACAAACATCAATCCAGATCAGAATATAGCAATGAAGTTCACAGATTGATGCAAGCAAATGCATATTTAGTTCTTATCTGGAGGGTTAATCACCCCTAGCATTCCTCTGAGATACTCAAAAGTATCATTCGGAAATGGCTTAGTAAATATATTTGCAATCTGTTCTTTGGTAGGCACATATTCCAATCTGACTTCTTTCTCATTCACTTTCTCCCTCAAGAAATGAAACTTCATTGATATATGTTTGGTCTTGGAATGCAACACCAGATTCTTTGAAATATTTATTGCACTTGAATTGTCACAGTATATCACAATAGGCTCTTCATATATTTCCCTGATATCTCTCAACATCTGTTTCATCCATATCACTTGAGTACAATTATTGCCAGCAACAATGTATTCTGCTTCAGCAATAGATAGAGAAATGGAATTTTTCTTTTCGCTTAACCATGACACCAATGTCTTCCCTAGGAAGAAAGCACCACCACTAGTACTTTTCCTGTCATCTACATCACCAGCCCAATCCAGATCAGTAAATGCACACAAAGTGAGATCATCATCCTTTGGATACTAAATTCTAAAGTCAATTGTTCCTTTTAGATCTCTAAAAATTCTCTTCACAATAGTCACATGTGATTCTTTTCTATCAGCCTGAAATCTAGCAACCATACATACAACATTCATAATGTTTGGTCTAGTTTGAGTTAAATAGAGCAACCCACCGATCATTGACCTATACCTAGTTTGATTTTCCTTAGGAGAATCATCATTTTGTGTCAACTTACATCTGGTCACCATGACGGTACTAATAGGTTTTGAGTCATCCATTCCAAACTTCTTCAACAGTTCTTTCACATATTTTGACCGAGATATGAAAATCCCCTTGTACAACTATGTAACTTGTAATCCCAAAAAGAACTTCCTTTCTCCAATCATACTCATCTCAAATTCATTCTCCATTTCATCAATAAACTTCATACATAGATTATCATCTCCTCCAAAAATGATGTCATCAACAAAAAATTCTATAATTAACTCCTTATCATTATCTAATTTGAAGTATAAGTTGCTATCAGCAGTACCTTTAGTAAATCCAAGCTTCAGTAGATATTTATCCAATCTAGCATACCAGGCTCTGGGGGCTTGCTTAAGTCCATACAAAGATTTCTTCAATTTGAAAACCATATCTCCCTTGTCTGTTAGCTAAAATCCATCTAGCTATTCAATGTACACTTCTTCTTCTAGTTCTCCATTCAGAAATGTTGACTTCACATTCATCTGATAAACTTTGTAATCCTTGTATGTAGCATAAGCAAGAAATAATCTAACATCTTCAATTCCAGTGACAAGGGCAAAGGCTTCTTTAAAATCAACACCTTCCATTTGAGAATACCCTTTACATACCAGTCTTGCTTTATTTCAGACCACTTCACATTCTTCATTCAACTTTTTTCAAAATACCCATTTAGTACCAATCACATTTTTTTCTTTAGGCCTCATAACCAGTAGCCATGTGTCATTCTTTTCAATCTGTGTTAGTTCTTCCTTCATAGCTTCCAACCAATGTTCATCTTGATAGGCTTCAGTGACACTTTTAGGTTCAATATTGGAAATCAAACAATATTCTTTTGCAATTTTTTTTCTAGTTTGCACTCCTTTACTCTTATCTCCTATGATTTGATTTTCAGAATGATTTAGCCTTACATACCTTGGAGTTTTGGGACATTCTTGAACTTTTGAATCTTCTAATCTTTCTTCTACACTTACACTTGTCTGTACCTCCTGATTGACTTGATTTATCATAACAAATTGAGGTTGCTTCACTAGAACATATGGAATAATCTGAAGTAGATTCTGTGTTTTAGTATTATTCCCTTGGCTTGCAATGTCTTCGTCTGAATCATAACTATGATGTCTGGATGATTTGATAGAGTCCTCATCAACTTTGACATGTGTAATTTCAACCATCTTTCTCAGTCTTTTGTTATAGCACTGGTAGGCCTTTCTTTTAGTGGAGTAACCTAGGAAGATTCCTTCATCACTTCTTGCATCAAATTTTCCTATATCATCATCTCTCCTGATATAACACTTGCTTCCAAAGATTTTGAAATACTTAATAGTAGGCTTGTGACAAAACCATAACTCATAAGGGGTCTTACTAGAATTACCATTAACATTTACCTAGTTCAAAGTATACACAACAGTGCTTGCCACTTCACTCCAGTACATCTGAGATACATTTCCTTCCATCATCATTGTTCTGGCAGCATCCAGAATTGTTTTATTCTTTCTCTCTGCAACTCCATTTTGTTGAGGAGTTCGAGGAGCATATAATTATCTTTTAATTCCATGCTCTTCACAATAAGAGTTGAACTACTTAGAAATTAACTCATCACCTCTATCTAATCTCAGTCACTTGATTTTTAGACCTTTCTCATTTTCTTCCATAGCCTTCAAACTTTTGAACTTCTCCAATGCTTCACATTTTTCTCTTAAGAAAGAAACCCATATCATTCTACAATAATCATCAATAACCAACATGAAATACCTTTCTCCATGAATACTTCCGACTATGAAGGGGCCACAAAGTTTAGTATGTAGCAGCTCTAGCAAATTATTTGATTGAAACTATTTTCTCCGGAAAGAGAGTCTAGTTTGTTTACCCATTTGACATTCCTTACAGATTATATTAGAAAGCTTCACTAACCTAGGGAGGTATCTTACTTCTTGAGTAGAACTTATCTTGATAATGTTGTCAAATTTTTCATGACACAACCTCCTATGCCACAACCAACTTTCATCTAATTGAGCAATTAAACAACTCCTACTAGAAGTATTCAGATGAAAAAAAATATTTTTTTTTTGTTTTCCTGTTGCAATCATATTCCCAGAACTTCCATGTACCTTGCATCTTCCATCTTTGAACTGAAGATCATATCCCTTGTGCACCATTTGTCCAACACTCAACAAGTTGTGATTCAAGCCTTCAACATAAAGAACATCTTCAGTGTTATCCTTACCACAAAGATAAATAGATCCTCTGCCACAAATCACACTAGCATTGTTATCTCCAAATCTTACAACCCCACCATCATACTTTTCTAGACTCACAAATTTTCTTTTGTCACCGGTCATATGATGTGAGCATCCACTATCAATGACCCAGTCATCTTTTTCTTCAACTCAGGCTGCAAGAGTATTTTCATCTTTAGTAGATTTAGTGGCCATAAGATTATCTTCAATGGTAGCAATGAAAGCCCATTCATCTTCTTTTCCATTATCTTTATCAAACTCATCATCAGTCACTGCCTCTTCAGCAAAGTAGCATTTCCTTTGGAATCTAAACTTCTTAGGCTTAAATCTAGAAACTCTTTCAAAACATCTTTATGCAAAATGACCTATTTTACTACATGAAAAGAATTTAATAGGCAATACATCTTCATACTTACCTTTTCCTCTACCTTCTTGCTTTGCAATTAGTGCTTCCAGTTCTTCTATCTCTCTTTCTTTATCTTCAAGTTGTTTCAGTTCTTCATCATACTTGGATATCTTTTTGGAACTCTCTCCTGCGCTATATCTTTTCCTGTTACTTCTAGATATAGTGGCCTTGAATGTAGATTCAGTCTTCAGTGTAGATTTGTCAATTTCACTTATTTCAAAAGCAACAAGCTTCCCAATCAACGTGTCTCTTGTCATCTTGTTTACTGATCTGAACTCTTCAATAGCATGAACCTTCATTTTGTAGGAAGGAGGAAAGAATCTAAGTACTTTAGCCACAATTTCATCCTCATCCACAGAACCATCCACACATGTAATACCCATCACTATTTCATTTACTCTGCAAAAAAAGAAGTGATATTTTCATCCTCACCCATCTTCAAATTCTCATACTTGCCTTTCAAGCTTTGTAGTTTAGCCATCTTCACTTGTGCATCTCCTTCATACAAATTTTCTAGTTTTGTCCAAATCTCATGAGTTGTCTACAATCCTACCACATTAGCCATCTTTGAAACTGTCAGAGCACTCACAAAAGCTTCAATAGCCCTAATATTATTTTTAGCATCTTTGATCTCATCAATAGTGGAGGGACCATTATGAGGAATAGTATATTGATCTCTTGTAATCTTCCAGAAAGGTTCACCAATACAGCTTAAGTGACATTGCATCCTAACTTTCCACATGAATAGTTGGTGCCATCAAATCATAAACTGTCCTTCTTGAATGTTACCATCCTAGATCACCTCAAGCTTTTAGACTTCTTCATAGGAACTTTCTTTGATACCAATTATTTGAAAAACAAGGACACGCAACTAAGAGGGGGGGTGAATCAGTTCTGACAAATACTTAAATATTTCTTACATAGCTCAACTTAATCTCAGATCTGATGAACAAGCAATTAACACATCAACGAGATAAAGAACACCAAGATTTTTTACATGGAAAACCTGTTAGGGGAAAAACCACGGTGGATGTTAGTCCACAAGATTATACTCTTCTAAAAGTATAATGAGAAATAATAAGGGGAATGCAAATGCATTCAGGCACACTACCTAAAGCTCACTGCTCAAATACAAAAGAGGACTCGCTGTCCAACAATACAAAAATATGGATTAGATCCACAGAGTATGAACTAAAATAATAGCTTCTACACAAGCTTGATTACAGTTCCAATTAAGTACAAAAAACCTTCTTCACACTTCACTCAACTTCTTCACTCTCTACTCTACAATCAAATGATATAAACACTATTCACACATTTACACTTTCTATGGCATACATTCACACCTATGCACACACTGAATTTTCTCAACCAATCGCTCTTATATATCTGCAACATGATATTTCATCACAACTTAGTCAGCCAGAAAAATAAAACATATTTTCAATGTCGGCCAAAATTCATAAATAAATTTCCAATGAAAATCCATCAAGGTTGGCCACAACATAGTGGAGACCCAAATTAACATCTCCAATACAAAAATACTTTAATTAGATTCACCACAAAGATCCACAACAAGCTACCACCAAACATGTCAGCCAAGAATATGAAAACCCAAACATGCACAAGAAACGATCTTCAACCATGAGCTTTCCAAGTAATGTGGATGTACCAAAAAGATAGATAATGATCTAGAGACAACAAAAAAACACCAAGAAACAATAGGTAATCATCCACAACAACCTAGATTACCAGAATAACACAATCTTCATTTAGGAACATTGACAGAGACCAAAAAAACACTATCAGACCACAACACAATCAAAACTTTACACAAACCTCTGAAAATTTTGGTAGATGATCTAGAAACATTCAACAATAGACCCTTTAATCCACACCATCTAATCTTTAACATATAGAACAAGACACCTTCATGACCTGCACAGTTCCACTGGAAACCTATAACACTTTCTCTTACAATTTTCTCAATATCCTCGACATATACAACCACTAATACACCAAATGCTAATAGTGTTGATAGATCAATGACAACCACATATCAGCAACCATATCCACAACATCCAACAATCTCTTGATCAACAATAAGATTTTCCTTTATTTTTTGACAAAGATATATCTTACTTAGTACAAGGTGTCATACATACAAAAGACTTTTTATATTGTTAGATTTTATACCCCCCCTTAAAGGAGGGTGTAAAATCTAATGAAACCCAATTACTACTAAGACATGTGTTTGAAGATGTCCTAGAGGTTTTTTGTGTGATGGCATTGATATTAAGTGAAGATTTCTTTGATTCTTTCATTTCTTTCAAGGGACAATAACCAAGACCACTAGCTGTTGCTATCAGCTTAGGATGCACCAAGGTTAAAGTTTTCTTAGAAGAATATTTTGTAATAGTGTTGGTATTCAGTGAAGGATTTTTGAAGCTTTGGTTTCTTTTGAAGGACAATAAGAAATACCTCTAGTTTTTTCTTGTGTATTACTCTTTATACGGACATGGATACCTTGTTATATAGAACCACATCTTTTTCCACTATCACCAAGTTGTTTCAAAATTTCATAACCTCTTGCATAAAGATTTTCCATTTCTTTTGGATTGGGTGGTTTTTCATAATCAACTTCATCATAGTTTGTTGTGTAATTTTTTTCTTCTTCTAAAGTGGTTGAAGTGAATGCTTTTGAAGGTTCTTTCATATTTTGTGTTGAAATTGTCATTGGTTCTTTCCAATTTTCAAACTCTTTTGTTATGATCTTTTATTGTCCCATGAATGCAGTTGCAAAATCTAAGGAACCCCAATAATATTCCAATAACCTGTGACCTCTTCAATATGATTTTATTTTCTTTCTCTTGCATAGGTTCTTCTTTTGTAGTTGGTGTCAATATTTTCAAAGGACTTTCCTTATCTTTCTCAGTGTGCAAAAAAATTTATGGTTCAGGGTCAACTTTGATTGTGTAAAATTTATTGTTATAGACATACTCCATTATATGATGAAGAGTAGAAGGAACCCCATTCATTTCATGAATCCAAGGTCTACCCAAAATAATATTATATGAAAGATAATTAGGCATGACATGAATAGGAGTTTGCAATGTGGCTTTTCTAAATGTAATAGGTAATGTGATCACAAGAAGAAGTTGTTTTCTTACATTATCAAATCCACAGACAGATAAAGGTTGTAGTTGTATTTGGCTATTTTCTACAAAAATATTATCCAAAAGGTTTATGCTAAATATTATCCATAAGGGTTAAGCCATTATAAACAAGGGTTCTCTTTATCGTAGTCCTATTATTGATAGCTATTATCATGAAAGATTCTTTTTTTTTTTGTACTTCCAAATCTGGCAACTTAGTTTTGTAGAAAACAATGTCAGAACTCATTCCTTGAATTAGGGTTTCTATATCATTTGGCTACACATTAGGAGGGAACCACAATTTTTTTACAGTAATTTTAAAGAATTTTATTGTAATTAGGTGAAGCTTGAATAAGATCCCATAAAGAATCTTTGTAGGATTTTTTCTAATTTTTTGCACAACATCATACTCCTTTCCATTACACTGCAAGATATTAGGTGTAGGTGGGAAATATTGTTCAGATAATGGTAATGAAGTAGGAATGGTTTGTGGTTTCCTATTGTTCCTTCTATTATATGTGTGAGAAACAGTATTGTAACTCAGTTGTTGTGAATCATTGTGTTGAGGTTGTCATAGGATAAAAAGTGACTTATTGTAACTTGGTGTTTATGTGAGGGTATGTACAAGGAAAAAAGTGTCTTAAGAGATGACTTAGGAATTCAAATAATTAAAGGAATTGTAGGAGGTCTAAGAAATAGAGGACTTGATGGAGATCTAATGTTCATAACCTCAAAACATTTATCCTTATTTTAATTATCTTTTAGCGAAATAGAGTCTAACGTTACCTCATCATATTCATCTAATGAAGCCACATTACTATTGTTTGAAAGACATACATCAATTCTATAATTCTCCTTAACCATGATATCTACCCTAGTAGGAGAGGTTTTAGGAGAGGAGAAAATAAGATGTTGATCACATTCCATAGTTAGATTTGGTAGGGTAACTTCATCACAAATAGGGGAGGCATCAAGAGAAGAAAAACTATCATTTTATTTCTTATCCATGATTGGATCCTTTTGTTTATTTACATTTTCCCAAATGGGAGAAGCATTTGGAGAGGGAGAAACAATATCCTGATGAATCTTAGTAAGTGTATCTTCTAACACCAAAATATGTTCTTGACAACTAGGAGAGAGATTACGAGAAGAACAAATGACATTGTTGTGGATAAATTTTTCTCTTTAAGTGTTTATTTGTCTTTGCTTTGTTATTTTTGGCCCCAATGCCTTCACTCTTTCAGCTTGTATTTTTTGTCCTACCACTTGTCACTTTGGTGCATCTTTTTGGATGTTGTGGGATGTTTTTTGTGAAAAGGTGTAGAATTGTGCCTCGCAGTGGTTGCAATACCTTTTTGGGATTTACCTTTTCTTCAAGTTTGAAATTGTACATGTGGTTGTCCCATGGGTATGTTCTTCCAAATTGCTCTCCCATTTCTTAAAGAATGCTTGCCCACTTGCCATGTTGCTTATAGTTTTTTGGGAAGTTCTATTCACCATTAGAGCAAATATTTCATAGATTTTGTTGGGTGGAAATTTTTTTGTTCCTTCGCTACTATTTGAGTCATCCTTCATTTCAAAATTACCATTATTGCCTACAACTGATTGAATTAGATAGAGGCAAGCATTTACGATCGTATCTTCCTTTCGACAAGGGGACCTGTACGAAACTTGGCACAAAAATCTCAATCATCAAGTTGTTACACAAATTTCCATTATTGAAGAAGCTTAAATTTTTATTATCACATCAGATCTACTTTTTTATCCAATTTTTAGGTTGTCTAGTGATGACACCTATTAGGGTTTCAGAGTTAGCGGCAGAGAATTGCTTGGTGCTTGTATGCTTCCCTTTACTCATAAAAGGGATTTTTCTAGGAGCTTGGAAAAAGATGGAAATATATAGATAGATTATCACTAGTAGTAGAATAGGATATAACAGATTTCTTGCAGAGCTCTGATCACTCTTTTGTTATTGATGTCAATACAATTCTTCAGTTCTATTATTTAACCTTAGCATTTTTATTATTCAACAATATCTATTCAAGAAAGTTGTTTTAAATTGTTCTCTTATGGAATTTGTTTTGCACTTTATTCTTGGTCTCATATAAATCAAATGTTTTGTGTTTTCATTATTTTTATATATAAGTCTTGATTATCAATTTTCAATTGTTAAGTTTTTATGATCTTTGAACCTCGGCTTTCAGGAATTGAACCATGTTATAATAATCTTTCAATCTCATATTAGAGTTTTTGGTAATTTCATATTATTCTCTCTAGTGGAATAACTTTGTTAAAATCTAAAGTATCTTGTTTGAATTTGGGTTTTCCTTTTTCTATTCGAACCTTAATGGGTGCTTCCCATGGAAGGATTTGAAAGACTAGTCTCTGTCCACATCAACATTAGTCATTTGTTATCTTTCTAACAATGAAGGGTCTATGGAATTCTGTGTTCAATTTATCAGAAACTATAGTTGTTAGAGGTTTTGAAATATTGTAAAAGAATTGGTGCATCATTGTATTTAGTTTTTCCTTTTTGTATTTCCTTCTCCATTTTCCCCATACCCAAAGAAGAGTCAAATTTCTTTAAAAATCCTCGAGATTATTCAGTAAAGAACAAGTGGGTCCCCTCTCACTAGATTTCCCATAAGGTTGTTTGAGAGAAGCGTAATATTTTAAGAACAATAGTTATTTTTTTGGCATGCTCAGTGGGACCAAGATATTTTCATAGCATCTGATACCTAGCCTAGAAGAGGCACCTTAATCAAATTAGTAGGAGAGACTAGTAAATTAATACCTCAAGTCCAAACCAGGGCATCTTCTAGATGTAATTTCTAGTATTCCTTGTTACCCTTTTTTGTTCCTAGGAGAAGACAAGTCATAGGTTCTACATCATCTATCAGAGGCAATAGAGTTAGGAATCCTATCCTGGAGTCCAGAGCCTTATCTACCCACCGGGTGGCCAAACCTTGCAAATTACAATACTCGTTCACCAGGTTCATAGAGGCCTATTTTTTATGGCTCTCCCTAGAGCTTCGATAAATTTTGTAACCTTGGACAATAGTATTCTACTAATTCTTCCCTCCCCTCTAGATGTGTGGCTTTCCATCCCTGCCAATGTTCTCAAGGTAATCTTGAGGTTTACCGGGAGGATTTCAAAATGCCTTCTAAAAATCTCCTAGAAATAGCAGAGGTTTGTACAGTTCATAACATTGCAAAGAAAAATATTGCCCTAAGACTATTAGCTAATCCTTTAAGGGAAAGGCTCAAGATTGGTATTGATCCTTAGCTCCCAATTCCATCCACTCTTGGGATAACCTCAAAGACAATTTTTTTATCACTTTTCAGAGAAGGGATACTACTCATCCTTGTTGCAATAATTGATCACAATTAAGAGAGCTCCGTAGGAGGTCATGATAGACTTCAACACTAGGTTCCATAAAACCTAGCAAAGGATTCCCATGAAAGCCAAACCTTCATTGGCCATTGCATTCATGTTGTATCTAAAGGAATTTAATTTGGATATTGTAGTCATGGTACAATCACTCAAAGGTGATACCCTTCCTAATACATTTGAACTAGCTATGAAGCAAAATAACAGCTTGATGGATGCTGAGAAGCTCCTACCATGACTGTAAATGCCAATGTTCATAGAGATCTCTAGTAGAACACAAGAGGAGGTAGCCCCTAGTACATATACCTCACTCTCTAGCACATCAGTTGTGCCACCATCTTCAATGTATGTGTACCCAGATACACAACCAAGCATGTTGGGATCTTCTTCATTGGCCACAAATGTCAATAACATGAAGAATCTAGTGAGGAATTTTGCAAATGAGCTTGTCATTATACGCCATCAGCAAGCAGCACCTCCAAAGACCCCAGTGTAAAATTATCGAGTGAGATCACGTTTCTAGCATAACATGTACCAGGGAGCTCCAAGAGGGGGTAATCAACTATGGGCAACAGGATAGATAGTCAAAGTGACCAATCCATTGCAAATGATCAAAACAAGCATAAGAAAGGACTTGATTCTAGATAGGACATAACAACCTAGCAGAGGATATGAATGCATGGTGTTTTTTGTGCAATGATTCTCATATGCCCCAAAATTGACTGCAGGGAAATTTTAGCAAAAGGTGGTGGAACAAATAAGTCTAGGCATTCCTCCTCATGTTGATAGTTATCATTCACCTGAGATTGAGAATGCTAGATTTAATTATTAGATGCAGGGGATGCCCCTAGAGCAAGAAATTGATATCTCCCTTGAATAAGTGTTTTTTTCTTGGATGGAGGGAGAAGACTTAGTTTTCACAAATGAAGTCTTAACAACAAGAACACTGCAAGTATAGTCAGACTATAACACCAGATCAAAGAGAAGGTTCACTGGAGAATATTTTTCATACATACCATCATCACCACCAGCCCAAAAACCTTATTGGCCTCAGCTGCATGTACCTAAAATAACAAACAAAATCAACAGATAAGGTTCATGTTCTTCCTATGTTAGACCAACCTTTTCCTAAAGAAAAAGAAGCACCCTCATTCAAACCGAAGGTCTCGCCAATCAGAATGCTTAATGTGGTGGAGAAATTGAATAAGGCTCCCACCAATTTATCTCTGTGGGATGTCATATCCATTTCAAAGCAAAAGACTTTTCTTTGGGATGATTGAATGGAGAGGAATAAACTTCACCACCAGATCTAGTTTTATCCCACAACAAAGATAAAGGAAAAAGATCCATGCTAGACCCCAAATCTTTGGTGGTTGGAGAATATGTGAATAGAATGAAAAAAAAATACAAAAGAAGTAAGTAATCCAAATCACACCCCTTTCTTCTCAACTCTTATTGTAGGAGATAAGCTGTTAGACAACAATATGACTGACTTAGGGGCCAGTACTATAGTTATTCCCAAACTAGTAGTTGATGCCTTAAAATTAAAATACATGAACCCTTAGAGAATGGAATTAAGCAATTCGATGGAAAGAAGGTCTTGACCATAATTCATATTAGGAATCTTCCTTTGACTCTATACTCCTACCTGAGCCAAACAGTTACTTAGGAAGTGGTCATAATTGATATTCCCCCTATTTTCGGGATGTGCTTGTCAAGGGACTTCATGAAAAAAATAGGTAGATACCTGGAACTTGATTGGTCCCACATAATATTAAGGACCAAGCACAAAGTAAAGATGTAAATCTTGTTTGAACCTTTGTATCTTGAACAGATTACAAAGGATATGGTAATGAGTTTTGAGGAATCACATACTGTAATGCCCTCCCCAAGATTAAGCTAATAAAAGTCTACAAAGTAATTAAATAAGAGATGTAAGTAATAAAATAGAATAATTAAAGATAAAATAATAAATTGAAAACTTGTCTAATGTTATGAATTAATAAAAATAATGATGAAGTCTTGTACTCTCCAAACAAATATTGTTTTCCTATTTAAAATCAAACATTACTATTCCCACTTTACACTAATTGACAACATCATTTGTATTCATCTAAAAGACACACAAAAATGAAATATATTATTGATAAGGTGAGCATTAAATCTCCATAGTAACATAATCTTTGAGAACATCCATATTAGTATTAGGACTACCTAACTTGGTTTCACTCAATTTGTTGTTCCAATTTTCAAGTAGGAGACAATAATGTTTTAATCATAAGTTTTATTAGATTTACTATGTTTCTTTGATTTTCTAATATGTTCTAAAAATAATGGATTTATAGAATTCCTTTAAATTTTATCATCTAACTATTTGTCTTTCATTCTGTGTGAACAGATTTGTAATATTGTTTTATGATAGATTTTTATTCTGAATATGGGTGTCAATGTTTTCCTAATAAATCATACTTGGTGTTCTAGGTTAATGAAATTTTTGGATCTGATTTTATGAGATTAATAATTGAAAAACCCATTCAATTATATATTTCAATAGTATGTTTAACAATTCTTATGATTAAATGTGTGAAACTACTTTTAAACAAATTATTGTTTGGCATAGGGGCAGCAATATTGTAATCTCAACAATTGATTAATTAAGTGGGATAAGATGAGTGTTTCATATTTTTTTCTAAAATTCTTATTAATTATTTATATAGCATAAATACCATAGAATATAAATTAGATAATTTACTCAAATAAAATTAAACATAGTTGGAAAATGTATGTATTAAACATTTACATAAAAACTTCCTATACACAAAATATATCATCAAAACTTGTTTTTTCTAAGTTAATCATATCCTTTAAATTCTCTAATCCTCCAAGATAAAATCAACTAACCTTTAAATCCTCCCTATTCTATTTTAACAAGTATTGTATAACACCTTCAACCATAATTGAACTCTAAATGGAAAAATATTCATAGGTTCTTAATAACTTTGTAAACCATCACAAGACCAATATTCTTCTCTCTTGGAATCGATAGGTTGAAATTCCCAAGATAATACTTCTCTTTCAACACATGTACCTGAAAAAAAATATATCCATAGGGAAGAAAAAAATATTGGCTAACAGGCTCTCCACCCAACTATAGGATTGATATTCAATCCACCGCCGAGCTAGGGTTACATAGCACTTCCACAAAATACTTTCCACATGGGATCCACAACCAAAGTGTAACATATAACATCTACATTACTAAACTTGACACATTAAAGCCACTAATTTCACAAGGATTCCTAGACAAGTTTACACTTTGTATACTTGCACATCACAACTTTTTGCATTCATATTTCTTTATTTTAACATACAAAAAGGGTATAAATGAAATTAAGCTAAGCAAGGTGGAAGACTCAACAAATGCAAACCCCAACACACTACTTTCAGCCATATAAGAGTTTAAACATCAATTTTCACATATATTTTTTTATAAGCAAGACCAAAATGAAAAAAGCTCATTACAAATCAACAAAGATAAATAACTAAAATGTTAGACCTCACCAAGAAATATTTCTATCAAACTTGTGAAAAAATGTCTCCAAGCACTCTCTTTAATTGCTCCTTCCTCTTCACAAACATGACAAGAACTCAAAAATGAAGAATGAAACTAACATGAACTCAAGAACAATCCAAAAAGAAAAAAAGAGAGAAAACCTCCTCCTCCACACAAATAGAGAGAATAAATGGAAGGGGAAATTACAATCTCCTTTTCAACTTCCCAACCACCCTTTCAACTTCAATTATCGTCACTTTTCATAAGTGAGTAATTAGAGTGGGTTTTAGACTTTATTAAAGGGGTTTAATGGAATAAAAATATCCCTACCCCATGAGCATATCACCTAGGAAACTTTTTAAATAATTAAGATCACACAAGGAGTTCATAAAACACAAAATAAGTGACCATATTAATAAAGAGACTCAAGTAACTAATAAAATAACTCACATATACACAACCCATATGACACAAAACAAGTTTAAATCACATTTTGATGACAAGACTAATATTTCACAATGATACAATAAAGAAAGTAGCTATGTGACCCCCTTATCAACATTAACCAATTTTCTTAACTTGTTTACTTAACCAAGAAAGTGTCATTATTACTCATGATTAATAACAATTAAAAAAAGATATATGAATTAAAAATTACAAGAATAATAATCAACTAGAAAATTATATCCACTAATCTACATACTAACACTCCTTGCTTGTATGAGACCTATTATAGAGTCAAGGAACAATTGAGTGAATACTATCTATTATCAAAATATCACCATTGATGTTAGTAGAATATTTAACTTATAATGCATACCACTATAAGTAACATTGAATATCAAGAATTGTCTTTATAATCACACCTACTCACATCTATGATATATAATCAACTAACATAATGTAATCCACATAAAATATACATAATAAAATTATGAGTAACTAACCATCTTGATTATTACATATTTATGTAGACAAAGAACATAAATCATCTGAAAACTACAAGATTTCACAACAACAATTAGATAGGATTAATCAAGAATATGAACATCTTCAACATGTAGCAACAACCACCACTCATGTTTACTATCCAACATAAAAGGACATAGAATATAACATATAAACCATTGAAAACTAATAGGATCTGGTCACACCCACAAAAAGGATATAAAAGTCATAGCAGAACTAAACCTGGGAATTGGACATTCCAACAGGCGACTAACATCTTCTCATGGCCGTTCATTTACTTTATCAAACCAGGGAACGTATACTTGAAATGGAGCAGCACGGTATGTGCACTAAGAACTAGTTTCCAATCACCATCTATAGAAAACAAATACTTAAAAGTAATGCAACGTAAAGCTTCTTAACTCAAACACAACTCGGCTAAAACAGAAATTATAACAGCTATTATTAATGGACAAACTGTGAACTGGCTTTATGCTGCAGGAACAAACACAGGGATGGATTCCCAATTCTGCAGGAGCAATACAAAGCTAAGTTTGCATTGAAATCTACAGAAATAGACTCTAACTGGTAATCAACATGAAATGAATAGTTAACTACAACAACTTGCTACTGAATACTTACTAAGTGGGCCCCCTTAGTAAGCATCAACTAAATTACACAAGAAGTTGACTCAAAGCTTCATCGAATTTTATTCATACTCAGAACTAGGATACATCGATTACTCTATTTTTAAAATAAAACTTAACACAGAACTCTATTACTATTCAAATTAATTTTAACACATACTATATCATCCTTGTTCACTCGCGCAGGAGGAATGGTTATTTAAATGAAAGAGACAACTAACAAATTAATAGAGGAAGTCGTGATCATAAATACATTCTGAATCCGCGGAACAGATATTCATAAATGAAAGTCTATCTGCTCGATGCGACCCAGAGAAAATATAGCATTACACACTCACTAGATCAAAGGATCGTTAAAGCTTCTTCCCAAAGATTCGGTCAAAGAGTTATTACTGGAACGACTTCTTCAACACAATCGAGATTCTTGCGCTTGATCAGTTTCTGCTCCCTCCAACAATCCTGCAATAAATGATAGAGGCAAAGGAAAACATACACACAAGTAACACGACATCTATTCATTAATCACATGTTAATCCTATTCCATTATCCAAAATCATAAGCATACATCAGCTATGCGGGCGGTCAAAAAGGTAATTAATGAAGTTGTCAAGCTACAGGAATATGGAATTCATTGCTACAGGATACCACCCGAAAAAGTCTTTAATCAACAAGTTTAAACAATAATTAATAACAAAAGTAAGAGTATCAAAAGTTCAAACTATGAGCATATTTAAGGCTCATCATTCTGCCCCCTACTTATCGTAATGTTGGTCCTCCAGCATTGAATTTTCTTGTTATTTCCCTGAAATTTGTTGGAGAAGGATGACCCTGCAATGAAGTTCCAAACCTGTAGTAAAAACCTCTGGTAAACTCCCATCTTTCATATCTACGCTTCTCTATTTCTTCATTAATTTCCTTGGCTTGGTAAGGATAGAGTGGCCATATTAAAACTAGAGGTTGGAAAGTCAGTGGCATCCATAATTTAAATCTGTTTTGCAAACCTAGTTGCATGTACCTTTTTGATCTCCTGAGTGCTACAGTGAAGTTCAATGGGCTGTGAGGCTCTGTCCTTCTTAGACCAACTATCAATTTCTCCCAACTTGTCTCAATTATGGAAGAGGCGAGTTTCCAAAATGTATATTTCTATTCTTTGAACTCATTATATACCTATTTTCTGATATCAAAAATTTTCTCTCTTTCCTGAGGGTAATTTGATCCATAAGTAACTTTAAGCAAGGTTCTAAAAACTGTGTGTGGATCTGAACTCTCAGCTCTTAGAAGAACAGGTTCATATCTTTCTGCCTCTTCATAAGTTTCCAATTGTCTCCCATAATTGGCCTCATTTGCAGCCCAAGGCATAAGTGCTCTTAGATGAATATCACCAATATAAAGAAGGGGGTTCCATTCAGTTTCAACAGGAATTAGATAACCATGTAAATAAAGTTCACACATGGAGTTTTTCAACCAATTAGGGGCCACTTCATAGGCATCATAGAATTATTTGGCTATTTCAATTTCAGGATCCAAATTTTTGGAGATCCTCATTAATTTGAACCAAAGAAATTGTTCCTTTAGGCACGTTGCATATACTTTGGGTGGCGGCCTACACTCCATTATCTGTCCAATTATTTTCATCATTTTATCCATTTTCTTCTGCATATCTTGAATTTCTGCTTTTTCCTTTCAATTTCCCTTTGTAGCTTTTTCTTTTCTTCATCCCATAACTTTTGTTGGACTTTAGTTTTGGCGAGATGGCGGAAACATAAATTTTGGAATGACACAGGATTCCAACTAACTTTTAGAAATTCCAAAAATGCAATCAGTAGATTCCTTTTGTACACAACTAAATTTGTGCAAACTTCAGTGGGCAATGGATTATCATGGGGCATTTCATGTGGTTCAAGCACACCTTCTTCTTGCTGTAGGACAAAATCCTCTTGCTGTAGGATGAAGTCCTGTTGCTATGTGGGAGAAGATTGTTCTTCCTTAGAAATTTTCTCAGCCGCACAAGCTAAGTCATCCAGACTCAACATTTTCCCTTTATCAACATTACTGGGTTGTGCTGCCTCAGGAACAGTAGAGGAGCTTTGTGGAACATTTGCAGACATATCCAGGGAGTTATCATGACCTGACTCAGCAGAGTCCTCCGATATTATGACAGTTTCTGTTTGAATAGAGGTTGTAGCAGACTTAGACTATTTTCTCAATGAACTTCTTCTTGGTAGTTTTGTAGAAGGAGTAGCAACAAAGGATGCTTCCTTAGCAGTCCTCTTCCTAGCTGGTCTTGAAGATCCATACTTGGTAGGGGAAGAAGAAATTGAAATTGGAGTATTAACAGGTGTTGCTGTAGGAGAGACAGAGACAGGGGAAGACTTTGCAAGAGAGGATGAGGCAAAAAGTTTTTGTCTTCGAGTATGTGGGTCCGACTCAGGAGTCTGCCCTACCCCAGATGAATCACCTATAATTGTCTTTCCTTTTTCTCTCCTAGCAGCAGACCTTGTTTGCACACCGGTAGAGGACGTTGGTATGGAAGCTATAGGATTGGGCGCTGCAGGAGCAGCGGATTCTTGTTCTGTTTCAGTACTTGGGGACTCAATTCTCATTTTCTTTCTTCTAGGCTATGTGGGTAGTACCCTAGGGGGTTCAGGCGGTTGAAGACTTTTTTAGGCAACAAACTCATTCCAAGAAAGAGGTGAAACATCTCTTAAAGATCGCTCAGCCAAAAGTTTTATTAGGGCATGATGTGTGATAGAGTTTTGTTTACCCATTTGGGTTTCATGTGCCCTTCACAAGTTAAATACTTGATAACAAAGATGGTGTATTCAGAGTATGGATAAGGCAGGGACATTCCTTTGCATCCTTGCTTTGAAATTTCCAAGGGCCCATCAGTTGGTAGGGTAAACTCTGCCCTAGCAGAGACAGCATCCCTTCCAACAGGAAAATTTTCACCCACTGCGGGTAATCCAATAACTTCTAAAATTCTTTCCTCTGTCACAGCCACTATCAAGCCCAAAATCGTAGCCTCATTTTCTGAAAATGTTCTTAAGAATTCGCCTGTAGCCTCCTCATCAAAAGAATCAATTCTTAAGAAATAATTTAACCATCCACAATTAGCAAATGCTTGCATTAACTGAGGATCCTGTATCAACGCATCATGAGCTGCAGGCTCGTGCCTTACCAGTTGGCCACCCATAATAAAAAATCTTTCAAACAAAAACTCAAACTGATGCTGAAAGCTTGAAAAAGACTCTTCTTCGCTACTGCACTTTCCTTTTTTTCTTACCAAAAATCACAACTAGAATTTTGCATAAAATAGTTTTAATAACTACTTAAACTAAGTAGTTAACTTGTTCTCAGGATATGGCTTTTCAATCATACTTTTAGAAAGTACAAGATCATAACTATTTTGAGCAAACGTAAATTTGGCACAGGAAAATTTGAAATTAGAATACCCTCGCCCCCTACTTAGCATTCGACATGTGTCCTCACATGTGCAAGTTGATAGGATTAAAGCATGCAATTATAGCTGATGTATACATTACAATTAATGAATAGAAAAAAAGAATAAATTATGAGATTATGAAAAGATTTCGCATACCTTGAATTCAGTTCTCAAGAATGCCATAAAGAACAACAACGTATCATGTAATGATAGCTAGAAGATTGAATGCATGAATGAGGCAGAGTGGCGATATGGATGACATGGCAGATAAAGAAATGAATGATGTGATAGATGAAAAGAAACGGAGAAAAGTGGTTTTCTTTAAAAAGAAAATTTTATTATGGGTGGTCAACACAATACTTAAAGAGAAGCTATAGGAAAAAGGCCTAATCCTTTTGCTACAGGAAGACCAGTTGAAACAAACTTCTTCAAGAACTCTTCCTTTGATGTTGGATTATGATATAACCACAGTCGGTGTCCATTAACTAGCAATTTAAAATGAACTGGATCAATTGTGGCCAGTTGTACTGATCCGTTATCAAACACATTCTCAACTTCATAGGGACCGAGCCAACGTGTTGTCAGCTTACCTTGATTTTCTTGATATATGGAATCATATAGCAGAGCCCAATCACCAGTAGAGAATTGCTTGGTTTTGATGTGTTGATCATGCCATTTCTTCCTTTGCTATTGGAATGCTTCTGTATGTTGTAGGGCAGCTTTTCTCATTTCGTCCAAAGCATTTAGCTGCAGGAGACATTCCTTCTGTGCTTCAGATATTGCCATATTGAGTTCAAGAGCTATCCTCAATGTTTTATGCTCAAATTCGATGGGCAACATGGTTGTTTTCCCATAAAGCAGTTCAAAAGGTGTAAACCCAGTTGTTGTCTTCCATGCAGTTCGATAGGCCCAGACTACTTCAGGAAGTCTACTACTCCAATCTTTCCTATGAAGTTGCACTGTCTTTGTTAGTATCGCTTCAATTTCCCTGTTTGTAACCTCCGCCTGACCATTGGGTTGAGGGTGATAGGGGCTGGACTTCCTATGTTTGATTTTATAGTCATTCATTAGTGCAGTGATCAAATTGGATGTGAATTGAGCTCCCTGATCAGTTACCAGCTCTCTGGGAACTCCAAATCTAGTAAAAATTTTCTCATACAGAAATTCAGCAACCTTATTATCACGAGCATGAGTCATTGCCTTTACTTCAACCCACTTTGTTACATAATCCGTGCAAACCAGAATGTATGACTTACCATTTGATAGTGGATCAATTGGTCCAACAAAATCCATTCCCCATTTATCAAAGGGGGTGACAATTACCTGTGGATACAGTGGCATTTCATCTGACCTGGTTGGTCTTCCCATATGTTGGCATCTATCACATTTCCTTGTATAAGCTAAAACATCCTTATGTAATGTTGGACAGTAATATCTTGTTGTAAGAACCTTCATTGATGTTCTTTTTGATGCAAAATGTCCCCCACATGGTTCATCATGGCAAGCATGCAAGATATCATAAGTCTCATTTTCTCTTACACATCTTCGCATAATTTGATCAGGTCTAGTGTAAAACAGACAATTTGCAATCCATGAAAAGTTAAAACTTTTCTCAATTAACAGTTTCTTTTCTTTTGGGGAAAAGTGAGCTGGTATTCTGCTTGCTGCTAAATAATTAGCAATGTCTGCATACCATGGAGTATGTGCAGCAATGGAAAATAGGTGTTCATTAGGGAACCTATCATCAATGACTTCGTGTTCAGCAGGTGCAGTTATTTGAAGCCTTGATAAAAAATTAGCTACAACATTAGCTCTACCTAGTTTATCAATGATTGTAATGTCAAATTCTTGTAACAACAGGAGCCATCTTGCCAACCTACCAGAAATGACAGGCTTGTTCATTAGATACCTGATTGCTGCATGGTCAGTGTGGACAAATATCTGATAACCTGTGACATAATGCCTAAATTTATTCAAAGCATACACTACTACTAACAACTCCTTTTCTGTAACAGTGTAGTTTAGCTCAGGACCTTGAAGGTTTTTGCTGATAAAATAGATAGCATGCTCAATTGAATTTTCTTTTTGGCTTAAAACTGCCCCTATACTAAAATCAAAAGCATCAGTATGTATGTGAAAAGACAAAGTCCATTTTGGACCTTGAAGAATAGGGGCTTTAGTAAGCAAGTCATTTAGTTGTAGGAAAGATTTTTCACAGGCCTTCGTCCAATTAAATTGAGGCTCCTTGGTTAATAAGGCATATAGTGGACTCGCAATTTTGCTGAAATCTTTTATAAACCTTCTATAATACCCTGCATGACCAAGGAAGCTTCTGACATCCTTTTGTTTTACACGAGTTTGTAAATTCATAATAACTTCAATTTTAGCAGGGTCAACCTGAATTCCATTCTTGGAAATATGATGACCAAGAACAATTCCTTCTTCCATCATTATAAAGCACTTTTCACTGTTTAGAGACAAATTTTGCTCTCTGCATCTTTTCAATACTTTTTCTAAATTCACCAGTGCTTCTTCAAATGTAACTCCATAGGTAGTGAAGTCATCCATATAAATCTCCATACAGTCATGAGATATATCAATAAAAATACTAATTACCACTCTCTGAAATGTTGTTGGCGCATTGCATAGACCAAAAGGCAAGACCGAGTAAGCAAATTTCCCACATGGATAGGTAAAAGTGGTCTTATCATGATCTTCAGAGGCAATTTTTATTTGATTGTACCCACTGTAGCCATCCAAGAAGGAAAAATATCTTTTACTAGACAATGAGTCTAGCACTTGGTCTACAAAGGGCAGTGGAAAGTGATATTTTTTAGTGGCAGTGTTCAATTCTCTGTAATCTACACACACTCTCCATTTTCCTCCTTTTTTAGAGACAATAACTAATGAAGAAACCCACTGACTATCAGAAATTGGATAAATAAAACCAACATCAAACAACTTTTAAAGCTCATTCTTAACTATTTCTCTAAGTGTTGGATTTATTCTTCTTTGAGGCTGCTGAACTAGTAAACAGTCTTCTTTGATATAGATCCTATGAGTACAAATTCGAGGATCTATTCCTTGCATGTCCCCATATTCCCATGCAAAAGCTTTTTGCTAATCTTTTAGCATTTTGAACAGGACAACCTGTTGAGATTGTGACAGCTTGCTATTGATATTCAAACAGTGACCCGGAGACAGTTCTATCTACTTAGTGAGATCACTCATAGAATCTACAGGTGATGTTTGTACCTCTTGTGGAAGCAAGTTATGAATATTTGCAAGAAATTTAGGTAGCAAACTCTCAGAATTTAGTTGTTGCAGGAAACATTGTAGATGACTGCTATTTGGATCAGAGAACTACCCGTATCAGAGTTAGACTGCAAAATTTGAAAAAGCAAGGCATCCTCATTCTGAAGTTGTGAGAATGGATCAGTTTGAAGCATCATTAATTGAACCAACGAATTGGCTTCTTCAGTTTCTTCCCCCACATCTAGCCAAACAGGTTGGGACAAATCTGTTTGAGGTCTAGTAGGCGGATACAAGGCCAATTTTTGTGTGGACTGTCCATCAGAAATAGTCATATCTCCATAACGACATCTTATAAAAGCATCAGTAGTTGCTAACCATGGTCTACCTAGGATAACTGGGTATCCTCCTAAAGTTGCCTTAACAGATAATATTGTAAAATCAGCTGGATACTCCCAAGATTCAAGAGTAGTAATTACATCTTCCACCATTCTATCAGGTTTTACTGTGGAGCTATCTGCAAGCTGTAGGACTATAGGTGTAGACCTAATGTTTAGAATGTTCAAGTAGTCCATAGCATGCTTGGTCATGACATTGATGGCAGCACCAAGGTCAATCAAAACATTTTTTACAATTTGGCCATTTATATGTATTTGCACTACAGGACTTCCAGGGTCAATGTACTTTGGAATGACTACATTTCCCAACATTATATCAGCCAATTTCCCTAAGACATGAATTTTTGGGGATCCTTTTTCTTCTGTCCGGGCTTCTTTAAACAAGCCTCTTTAATGGCCTGAAATAAAGGGATTTGAATTTGTACATTCTTTAGCTGATCCAGAATGTCAAAAGTGGGTTCGTCCATGGCTTTAGGTGTTGTACTTTGTAACCTCTAAGGAAAAGGTGGTTTGTCTTGACTTTGCAAAATAGGCTCCTTAGAAATCATATCAATTATAGGCATTTGCTCAGTAGGAACAATAGGTACAATAGGTTCTTCAGGGGGATAATCTAGCATCTCAGTAATTAAAGGCGGTTGTGGAGTAGAAAGAATGGTTCCAGACCTCAAATGGATATCATGAAGGTTTAAAGCACAAGCTTGATATTGGTTGGCTTTAACAAAATACGTGGGCTGTTGTGGCTGCTACTGTTGCTTATTATTGGGATTTGGCAATGGCTGAGCAGGCATAGGCGTTTGTTTTGGAGGGCCAGTATTTGTGGCAGTTACTGTAGGAGGTGGCATGAGGGCCTGAGGTTGTGGCTGTGGAAGCTGCAGGAACCCAAGGGACTAGTTCTACCATTGCTGAGGACCTCTCCATTGAGGACTCTGCTGCCAATTACCTTGGGGTGGGATCCATTGTCCTTGTGGCTGCTGCCAACCTCGTTGAGGAGATTGCCATTGAGGGGACTGATAATTAGGCCAATTTGGTTGAGATGCATTCCAAGGTGGTGGTGGTCCATATGAGGGTTGCCATTGGTTATTATAGCTAGAATAAAGATTACCAAAAGTCAAAGGGTCTTGAGGCATACCTTGTCTTTGAGCCCATGGTCTCCTTTGTGCAACGTAGAACACTTGATCATCATCACCTTCTACTGGCTTAAAGTCAGTAGGTAATTGCTTAGCTTCTAGATTAGCCACCATCTTGCATCTGCAATCTCGTTTCTTCTGCCTACAATGTGGACAGAACTCGGCCAAGATTGTTTCAGCTGCCTCATGTTTCTTCCGAGCTTGCATAGTGTCTAGTTGTGTAGCCATATTGTTAATGATATATTGCTTAAAATCAAACAACAAATTTGTTATCTCCATCTAGGAGACTCCACCGGAAGAAGACTTGCCCAGTGAAGCTTGATGACCTCGACCTTTCTTCACATTTGCTCGAGAGTAATTGAGACATATTTTGTTAATGTCATCCCAAGGAAGTTGAGGTATATCACCTCCTCCCATTAGGTCCAGGGTGTCTATATAGGCATCACTAATTCCCCTTAGAAAAAGTAGTTTATGAGAGTCTTCGTTGAGAGTATGGTTTGAATTCCTTTTCAGGGTAAACAAGAATCTGGACATATAATCCTCCAGACTTTCATCTTCCTTCTGTTGAATTTGAAATATCTCATCACCTTTACTGCCACTCTTATAGTATTCCTTGTATTTCTCAAGAAATTTTATTTTCATGGCTGGACAACTATCAACAACACCCCTTCCCAAACTCATGAACCATCTAAGAGCTCCCTCCTTCAAGGTGGAACAAAACAACTTCAGTTTGTGAGCATCTGAAGTATAGTCATAACTACGACAGAGGATATCAAACTCAAACAACAAAGTTTCTGGGTCCACCATAACTAGGCCATCAAACTTGGGAAGTAATGAAGAAGGAATATTCTTGAGGTTATCAGTGTCTTGCTGAGGAACAATGGGAAACTCAAAAGCAGGAGGTGGATTAGGTGGGTTATTTGCCATATTTGCATGCTGGAATATTAGAGCAAATGGATTTTCCTCAGGTTCTTCGTCAACTGGGTTAAATGGTAATTCAACAAACAGGTTTTCAGGGAGGAACCTTCCCAGTGCGTCTCTTCTTCTTCTATTCATGCAATAGAATAAATGGTATTTTAAAATATTTTGAAAAACTCACTAAACTACTACTAACAATGGCTATAGCAGGTTCTTAGATTGACACCATCCCCGGAAACGGCGCTAAAAATGGTCATGCCCACAAAAAGGATATAAAAAGTCACAGCAAAAGTAAACCTGGGAATTGGACATTCCAACAGGCAACTAACATCTTCTCATGGTTTTTCATTTACTTTATCAAACTAGGGAACGTATCCTTGAAATGGAGCAACACGGTATGTGCACTAAGAACTAGTTTCCAGTCACCATCTATAGAAAAAATAATAATTAAAAGTAATGCAACGTAAAGCTTCTTAACTCAAACACAACTCGGCTAAAACAGAAATCATAATAGCTATTATTAATGGACAAACTGTGAACTAGCTTTATGCTGCAGGAACAAACATAGGGATGGATTCCCAATGCTGCAGGAGCAATACAAAGCTAAGTTTGCGTTGAAATCTACAGAAATAGACTCTAACTAGTAATCAACATGAAATGAACAGTTAACTACAACAACTTGCTACATAATACTTACTAAGTGGGCCCCCTTAGTAAGCATCAACTAAATTACACAAGAAGTTGACTCAAAGCTTCATCGAATTTTATTCATACTCAGAACCAGGATACATCGATTACTCTATTTTTAAAATAAAACTTAACACAGAACTCTATTACTATTCAACTTAATTTTAACACATACTATCTCATCCTTGTTCACTTGCGTAGGAGGAACGATTATTTAAATGAAAGAGACAACTAAAAAATTAACAGAGGAAGTCATGATCATAAATACATTTTGAATCCGTGGAATAGATATTCATAAATGAAAGTCTATCTGCTCGACACGACCCAGAGAAAATATAGCATTACACACTCCCTAGATCAAAGGATCGTTAAAGCTTCTTCCCAAAGATTCGGTCAAAGAGTTATTATTGGAACAACTTCTTCAACAGAGTCGAGATTCTTGCGCTTGGTCAGTTTCTACTCCCTCCAACAATCCTGCAATAAATGACAGAGGCGAAGGAAAACATACACACAAGTAACACGACATCTATTCATTAATCACATGTTAATCCTATTCCATTATCCAAAATCATAAGCATGCATCAGCTATGTGGGTGGTCAAAAAGGTAATTAATGAAGTTGTTAAGCTACAGGAATATGGAATTCATTGCTACAGGATACCACCCGAAAAATTCTTTAATCAAAAAGTTTAAACAATAATTCATAACAAAAGTAAGAGTATCAAAAGTTCAAACTATGAGCATATTTGGATCAACAAGGCCACAAAGTGATAGGGTCTTACATTCTCCTCCCAAAGATTGTTCTTCCTCCTGGAAGTCCCTAAAAGTGAAGCTAAACACAAGAAGAAAGCACTTGTAAATAATATCTTATGAAAAATTTCAATAGAAAATTTTATTTTCCAAGGTATTCTAAAATATTAGGAAACTTTACAATTTAATTTTCTATTCGAAGGACTATCCATCCATGATAGACAACAATATTATAGATATCCATTTTACATTACTTCAGCTATCACTTATAAGCTTATTAAGCACTACACTATACATATATATGTTCACTTCGATCATCATTACTTGAAAAATCAGTCAATCATTTCGCAACAAAATAAATTTACATCTTAAGCAATCATTCATTTCCTTTTTTCATGATAATTCCAACAACTAATGCATAAGCATCATAGATATTTTTTAACAACACTCACACCATCAACACAACAGTGACATATCACACAGTTTAGGGAATGGGATTTATGAGGAGGAATGGTGTCTAATACCATATCACTGATCTGAAGCAACTAGGCCATCACTTTGTAATCATGATAATATTAGGAAAGATGGTCTTGAGGCCGTCTTTAGGACCCCTCCATACATTTCCTACTACCTTCTCCTTTTTCTTGTAAGGTGGTTACCCTGCAAGAAAGAAGGTACAAAAGGGATCACACACTAGGGGAGAATAGATTATGACCATCCCATACCAGTCCCATTTACATCCCCATCCTCACAAGATAAATTCCTTAGTGCATCTACACCCACATATGACCTGCTAGAGATCCCTCCTTGATATAGCAGTTTACAGAGTTCACATCACAACCCATGCTAGTAGCTCAAAGAATCCTAAAACTTAAGAAGATAAAAAAATATTTCAAAATTTAAACCAAAATCTCAAAAAGTGAATAAAAATAAAATAAAAATAAATCAAGTAGAAAGGAAGCATATATATCCAAATAAAAACTATTTAAATCAAATTAGGTCCTTGATGCAAAAAGGGACCACACAAATTAAATATCCAAAAATATAATACTATTGCCAAAAAAAACAAAAGAATCTTCAAAATACTACACATTTCACAAAAATTGACACATTACATGCACTATATGATTTCTTCAAGCCACTCAAGGGGTGGAGGGGAATGGTGGTTCTCAAACCACATAACCGACAAAACATAGTGGTCTCACACTACTTATAACAATCTGGTGGCCTTCAACCGCAAAATAATCATATAGTAACAAAGTGTAGTCCCACACAACCCAGGATATGCCAAACATATATATCTGAAGTATCCTATAAAGAAGTTATTTGTACACTGAATCTTACCCAAGAGAACATCATTCACCAACACATATCTTTTTCATCATCCTTGTAGTTCTATCATAGTCACTGCAAATCCTATAAGCTAAGAAATGTTATAATATTTTGTTGTCAAATGCATTGCATTTTGTCATTTTATATTCTTTCAACAATTACTGTATAATTAGAATTAAATAATTACATTCTTCTCCCTTTGTTTCAAAAGCTGCTCATGGACCATGACTGGTTAAATAATTACATGTATGTGAATATACCAATATTGATACCACAAGAGCACTGCATCTAATACCTACACCTCTGAATATCTAATATCTATAATATCTGTAGCCGAAGTGGAAGGTCATCCAATGTTTGGAACACTAGATCCATCCTCAACTCATGGGATACAATCAAGGAAAAAGGTTTTGCACTATGTACCAAAAAATGTGGTCCTCATAGGGGGAGTAGATCCAACTCAACAATCTAAGGGAGATCATGATTTCTGACACATGTGCATTGGATAGCACAAGGACGTATCAAGAAAAAATTATAATGTTCCAATGAATGAGGTACACCCTCAACCCCAAATGAATTAGGCTCTCAGCCCTCAAGCAATATCTACTCCTTAGTGACACCCAAACCCTCATTACACAAACAAGACTCCACATTGAACCAAAACACACAACCAAAACATGCAATATCATCACACATAATTTAACTTGAGGGTATAATCAAGTTGATCATCCCAGATGTCCACCACACCCTTATCCCACGTTGGATACCCAACATCTCAAACTTTATTCAAAAACATAACATTCACTGGTTTCTAACAACACATGTTATAGTTCACTTTCAAAACTTTAGACACACTTATGAAAAAAAACACTTAGCCACTTTGAATCACATAAATAAAACTTAGCACTATCAAAGCATGAAGTTGTTTACATTTGAAATAGTTACCAACACCCAAGTACATCACTATCACATTGGATTTTCAATAAGGAATTTGACATAATTCTCAACACCCAGCATGAGTCTAAAAAAAAACACTAGAACAATAAATAATTTCACCATAGATCAAAAACACAATATACCACTAAGGATAAACTTCTTGTTTACAAACATGTTCTAACTCATAGTTCCATTACACTAGATTTAAGCACCATTATTAGAAACAAGATAGCTACTAATAAATGAGACTAATTTATCTCATTTCCAATCTTCTACTTGAGAAATTAAGACAATATTTCATGCATATTACTTAACAATACTAAAACACCAAATCTTTTGAATAGGACAACTTTTAAACTTGAAATTACTATCATCAATAAAAGAAAGCAAGAGTTTCATCCATAGTTAAACTTTTCACTTTCAAACAATCAACATTAATATTTCTAAATTTTAGGCATTTCATCAACATATGAATAACATTGCATTAAACTCATAGAAAAAGATCACACATTTCTAAAATCATCAACTCAACTAGATAGTTTTCATAACTAAATTGTAACAATAAAAAAATCTAGAGTAAGTAGTATTCTTAATATTCAACCCATGTGTTATGGTGGATAACTAGATTCTATTGAATTTGATATGCATGTAACCAAGAGAGCATCTAATTAAGATGGACCACTTTACTACAACAATCTTTAAATAGTTTCTCAAGGAAATGAATTTATATAGCTAGCATCCATCTCTATTATGAAGCAAGTTAAAGTGGTGAACATACGTAACTTTAATTAAATACCTCCACAACAAAATCACCCATAACACAAGATTATTTAAAATTATTTTAATTATTTAAAAGCCAAATTTTTTTTTTATATAAATCCCTTTCCTTATATTCGGTGGTGAGCATTAATAATACAACATTACCTTATATAATATATTAGATTTTCATAAGATTAAAGTATCAAAGTGTTAGGAAGAGTTGTATACAAAAGGGTGAAAGAGAAACAAGAAAGTGAGTCAAGAAATTTACTAATTCCCTTAAGAATGAAGTATTACCATTATATAAAATTTTCCATTAACATGGTTAATCGAAAGTGGAATAACAAGTATCATTATATACTCATTTAATACAACAAGTTTAATAATCAGAAGAAAATTAGATAAATACAACTTTTATCTTTATTACAAACATGTTTTAGAGGTGTAATTCCCTTGAATTATTAAAACATGCAACATCATTTTATTATTTACTTAATCTACCAAAATCCAATCTCTTTTCAAATTTTATTCTAACCATTAAGCCGAAAATAGATGCTCGTACTTGATTAAAGGGAGATTTCTCATATAGCTATTCAAGTGATCTTATTAATCTGTGACTACATCATACAACCATCCTTCAATTGAAGACAACTTTCTAGAATCCAAATTGTTTGTATTCATCATCACTTTTCAAACAATATTATCAAGCTTTTATAGTACTAGATTTATCTAAATACAGAACAAGTTCTTGGAAGAAAATTGTACTAAGATCTTCTTGCCTAATTTTGGTCACTAATTGTGAAATATACCAAAATTCCACATCTTCTACCAACATTCCACATCTTATAACAAGTAGAGTATAACACCTACAACCATAATTGAACTCTAAATGACAAAATATTAATAGGTTCTTAATAACTTTTCAAACCCTCAGAAGACCAATATGCTTCTCTCTTCAAATCCATAGGTTGAAAGTACCAAGATAATCTTTCTCTTTCAACACATGTACCTAAAATACAAATATCCACAAGGAAGAAAAAAAATATTGGCCAATGGGCTCTCCACACAACCATAGGATTGAGATTCAATCCACCCCCAAGCTAGGGTCACATAGCACTTCCACAAAATACTTTCCACATGGGATCCACAACCAAAGTGTAATGTATAACATCCACAATACTAAACTTCACACATTAAAGCCACTAATCATAAGGATTGCTAGACCAGTTTATGCTTTAATACTTGCACATCATAACATCTTGCATTCATATTTCTTTATCTTAACACACAAACATGGTATAAATGAAATTAAACTAAGGTATAAGACTCAACCAATGCAAACCCAAACACACTACTTGCAGCCACACAAGAGTTTCAATATCAAATTGTATATATTTCTTTTCTAAGAAAGACCAATATGAAAACAAACTCATTAAAATTCAACAAAGATAAATAACTAAAATTTTAGACCTCACCAAGAAATTTTTCTATCCAACTTGTGGAAAATTACCTCCACTCACTCTCTTTCATTGATCCTTCCTCTTCACAAACATGGTAGGAACTAAAAAATGAAGAACAAAAACCAACATGAATTCAAGAACAATCCAAAAAGAGGAGAGAAAATCCCCTCCACACAAATAGAGAGAATAAATGGAAGGAGAAAATGAAACCTCCTTTTCAACTTAAATTTTCGTCACTTTTCATAAGTGAGTAATTAGAGTGGGTCTCAGACTTTATTAAAGGGGTTTTAAGGAATAAAAATACCCCTACCCATTAAACCTACCACCTAGGAAACTTTTTAAATAATTAAGACCACATAAGGACTTCATAAAACATAAAATAAGTGACCATATTAATAAAATGACTGGGTATGTGTAGGATCATCATAGAAAAAATAGGCCCTTAAGTGGCAAAAAATTTAGAAAAATCAGAGTTAGGAAACTTGACCTAAAAATTTGAATAAGTTA
This sequence comes from Sequoia sempervirens, assembly GCA_007258455.2. Lineage (NCBI taxonomy): Eukaryota > Viridiplantae > Streptophyta > Pinopsida > Cupressales > Cupressaceae > Sequoia > Sequoia sempervirens. The sequence continues at coordinate 599,859,084 of VDFB02000003.1, read as the reverse complement.
TCTATAGTATTTCAAAAATATGTAAGAATAGAATCTGTAGAAAATTGAATGTAGTTTCTAAACTACTAGGTTTGTTTAAAAAGAAAAAAAAAATCTATTTGGTGAAAATTTGAAATTTCAATGTAGTAGTACATAAATCTTGGGGAAAAAATAAGTAGGTGTATGTTTGACCACCCTAACCACAATGAAATTATAATATTTATTTATTTGATTTTAGATATAAGTAGAGGAATCATGTCTTGATGTGATGCATATTTTTTTGTATATTTTTTCCAAGTAAATAATCAATTATGAATTTTTTATTACAACTTTTAGAAAATATAAAAAACTCGTATGTCTGACCACCTTAACTTGGTCAAAACTTCATGAAATTCAATTTTTCTTTTTTTAATCCTATATTATGCAAAGCATAGAATGTGACGCATGTTTTGGATTCAAAAAATGTGATACCGTTTGAAAGCTATAGATGTTTTTCAATCAACCTATCAATCAGAACTTTAGTCATAATTTGAATAGAAAATGAATAATAATTAGTTATTAAATTCATAGTAAAGCATAATTTATATTGGTGGGAAACTAAGAATCTCCTTTAAAAACCCTTTTTGTTTCATGAATTTTCGGTAAACAAAAAGTCGTCAGCCATATACCCATCATATTGCCACTTTTTGGCCAATCATGATCCTGCACATACTCAACTCAAGGGACTAATTAAACAACTCTCACATACCACAAAAAACAAGGTTAAATCATATTCCAATGACAAGACTAATATTTGACAAGAATACAATAAAGGAAATAGCTATGTGAACCCCTTATCAACATCCACCAGTTTTTAAACCTATTTACTCAACCAAGAAAGTTTCATTATTACTCATGATTAATAACAATTAAAAAAAGACATGAATTAAAAATTACAAGAATAATAATCAACAAGAAAATTAGATCCACTAATCTACACACTAACACTCCTTTCTTGTATGAGACCTATTATAGAATCAAGGAACAATTGAGTGAATACTATCTATTATCAAAATATCACCATTGATGTTAGTAGAATATTTAACTTATAATGCATACCACTATAAGTAATGTTCATTGAATATAAATAATGGTCTTCATAATCACACCCACTCACATCTATGATATATAATCACCTAACATAATGTAATCCACTTAATATACATAATAATATTACCAATAACTGAGCATCTTGGTCATTGTATATTTACACAGACAAAGAATGGAACTCATTTGAATATCAAAAGAATTCACAACAACCATTAGATAGGATTAATAAAGAATATGGAAATCTTAATCATGTAGCAACAACCATCACTCATGTTTACTATCCAACATAAAATAACATAGAATATAGCATTTAAACCATCAAAAAATAATAGGATCAACAAGGCCACAAGCGATAGGCTCTTACACATACCTCCATTTCCGAGAAGATGTACTGCTTGGAGATATTGAAAGAGGAATAAGCCTCAAGTGATCGAAGTTCGAAAGAAGAGGTCCTATTGAACAAATTTATTGATTTCAACCCTTTCAGGAAATTCCATGCTACCAGTTTGGGAACATATCTAATATTTGATGAGGACCAAGTCCTCCTGAAATTGATCAAGGAGCAAGAGGATTTGAGCAAACCTACTAAAAATGGCTTATGGACTTTGTACTTTGATGCTGCCAAATGTAAGACTAGCTCTTGAGCTAGCATCCATCTTATATCTCCAACCAGGTTGAAGACCCTCACAGATTTTCACTTTGAATTCCTATGTATGAACAATGATGCAAAAAATGAAGGACTAGTTTACAATCTGACTCTAGTGGAATGGATGGGTATAAAGGGGGTACAAATGTTTGGAGACTCTGAGATAGTAGTAAAGTAGGTCTGAGAGAAAGCAACCAAAAAAAAAAAAGGATGTGATCCTACCAACATAGAGTGTGGGACCTAATCAAAAGATTTGAGCCTTTCAATATCTAGGTCATTCTGAGATCCCAAAACTTTGTTGTGGATATAATGGATTCAATCAGCTCACAATTTGAGTCAGCCTCTGAGTCAGCTGAGAACCAACATGTGGTGCATATCATCATCTGACCATCTATCCCTAATAATGACCAGAATTGGTAGGTGTTTAAAGATGATGCCTAGATTTCCTCTTTTTTATGAAAGTTAGGGAATTTTTCTGATCAAGCACAAACCAAATATGAAGAGGTTGGTAAGGAGAAAATTATCTAACTTAAACTTAATAAGATCACATAGGGCCTAATCACTCGAGAGAACCTCTTAGACTATGAATATGCAAGAAACAATAAATGAAGATTCACAGCTAAGAGGGACTTGACTATGAAGTCCTCAATGTTAGAGATGGCAGGAAGCTCAAAGTCGGGAGGAACATTCCACAGAAAGATACAGAGAGGTTGAGATCCTTATGCACTAAGTACAATGGAGTGATAGCTTAAACCTACGATGACCTAAAGAGCTACAATTTGAGTATAGTTCAACACACTATTGACTTGGTTGAAGGATCCAAGCTTATCCAACAAAAGAAAAGGTTGGTCAACCCAAAGTTAGAAGCTCTAATATCACAAGAGCTCATGAAGCTCATTTAGTCAAACATCATATACTTGATTAAGCACTCCACTTGGGTATTGAATTTGGTCCCTATCTAAAAGATGAATGGTGACATTTGGCTTTGTGTGGATTTAGGAGACTTGAACAAAGCCTCTTTAAAGGATCCCTACCCTTTGAATTTGATGGATCAAATCTTACAAACCACCCAAAGAATTGGCCTACCCAATTGTGGTTTCCTCTATGGGATGATCATACCCAACAAAAGTTTGTCCTTGGCACCTCTCTGTAACATGTGGTCTATGGTCAAGAACTCGTCTTTCCCATTCACCTAAGGATCCCCACATTGCAGTTTATCAATGAGTATTATGATGAGGGGGAGATACTAGAAGCTTGTCTTACCTGATGAGCCTTCAATATGCTCATAGTTTGAACTTTTGATACTCTTACTTTTGTTATTAATTATTGTTTAAACTTGTTGATTAAAGACTTTTTCGGGTGGTATCCTGTAGCAATGAATTCCATATTCCTGTAGCTTGACAACGTCATTAATTACCTTTTTGATCGCCCGCATAGCTGATGTATGCTTATGATTTTGGATAATGGAATAGGATTAACATGTGATTAATGAATAGATGTCGTGTTACTTGTGTGTGTGTTTTCCTTCGCCTCTGTCATTTATTGCAGGATTGTTGGAGGGAGTAGAAACTGATCAAGCACAAGAATCTCGACTGTGTTGAAGAAGTCATTCCAGTAATAACTCTTTGACCGAATCTTTGGGAAGAAGCTTTAACGATCCTTTGATCTAGGGAGTGTGTAATGCTATATTTTCTCTGGGTCGCGTCGAGCAGATAGACATTCATTTATGAATATCTGTTCCGCGGATTCAGAATGTATTTATGATCATGACTTCCTTTGTTAATTAGTTAGTTGTCTCTTTCATTTAAATAATCATTCCTCCTGCGCGAGTGAAAAAGGATGAGATAGTATGTGTTAAAATTAAGTTGAATAGTAATAGAGTTCTGTGTTAAGTTTTATTTTAAAAATAGAGTAATCGATGTATCCTGGTTCTGAGTATGAATAAAATTCGATGAAGCTTTGAGTCAACTTCTTGTGTAATTTAGTTGATGCTTGCTAAGGGGGCCCACTTAGTAAGTATTCTATAGCAAGTTGTTGTAGTTAACTGTTCATTTCATGTTGATTACCAATTAGAGTCTATTTCTATAGATTTCAATGCAAACTTAGCTTTGTATTGCTCCTGCAGCATAAAGCCAGTTCACGGTTTGTCCATTAATAATAGCTATTATGATTTATGTTTTAGTCGAGTTGTGTTTGAGTTAAGAAGCTTTACGTTGCATTACTTTTAAGTATTTGTTTTCTATAGATGGTGACTGGAAACTAGTTCTTAGTGCACATACCGTGCTGCTCCATTTCAAGTATACTTTCCCTGGTTTGATAAAGTAAATGAACGACCATGAGAAGATGTTAGTCGCCTGTTGGAATGTCCAATTCCCAGGTTTAGTTCTACTGTGACTTTTATATCCTTTTTGTGGGTGTGACCATTTTTGGCGCCGTTGCCGGGGATGGTGTCAATCTAAAACCTGCTATAGTCATCATTAGTAGTAGTTTAGTGATTTTTTCAAAATCTTTTAAAATACCATTTATTCTATTGCATGCATAGAAGAAGAAGAGACGCACTAGGAAGACTCCTCCCTAAAAACCTGTTTGTTGAATTACCATTTAACCCAGTTGACGAAGAACCTGAGGAAAATCCATTTGCTCTAATATTCTAGCACGCAAATATGGCAAATAACCCACCTAATCCACCTCCTGCTTTTGAGTTTCCCATTGTTCCTCAGCAAGACACTGATAACCTCAAGAATATTCCTTCTTCATTACTTCCCAAGTTCTATGGCCTAGTTACGGAGGACCCATAAACTTTCCTGTTTGAGTTTGATATCCTTTGTCATAGTTAAGACTACACTTCAGATGCTCACAAACTGAAGTTGTTTCCTTCCACCTTGAAGGAGGGATCTCTTAGATGGTTCATGAGTTTGGGAAGGGGTGTTGTTGATAGTTCGGCAGCCATGCAAACAAAATTTCTTGAGAAATACAAGGAATACTGTAAGAGTGGCAGTAAAGGTGATGAGATATTTTGAATTCAACAAAAGGAAGATGAAAGTCTAGAGGATTATATCTCCATATTCTTGTTTTTCCTGAAAAGGAATTCAAACCATACTCTCAACGAAGACTCTCAGAAACTACTTTTTCTAAGGGGAATCAGTGATGCCTATATAGACGCCCTGGACCTGATGAGAGGAGGTGATATAACTCAACTTCCTTGGGATGACATTAAGAAAATATGTCTCAATTACTCTCGAGCAAATGTGAAGAAAGGTCGAGGTCATCAAGCTACAGTGGGCAAGTCTTCTTTCGGTGGAGTCTCCCGAATGGAGATAAAAAATTTGTTGTCTGATTACAAGTAGGATATCATTAACAATATGGCTACACAACTGGACACTATGCAAGCTCAGAAGAAACATGAGGCAGCTGAAACAATCTTGGCCGAGTTCTGTCCACATTGTAGGTAGAAGAAACGAGATTGCAGATGCCAGATGGTGGCTAATATGTAAGCTAAGCAATTACCTACTGACTTTAAGCCAGTAGAAGGTGATGATGATCAAGTGTTCTACGTTGCACAAAGGAGACCATGGGCTCAAGGACAAGGTATGTCTCAAGACCCTTTGACTTTTGGTAATCTTTATTCTAGCTATAATAACCAATGGCAACCCTCATATGGACCACCACCACCTTGGAATGCATCTCAACCAAATTGGCCTAATTATCAATCCCCTCAATAGAAGTCTCCTCAAGGAGGTTGGCAGCAACCACAAGGACAATGGACCCCACCCCAAGGTAATTGGCAGCAGAGTCCTTAATGGAGAGGTCATCAGTAATGGCAGAACCAGTCCCCTGGGTTCCTGCAGCTTCCACAGCCACAACCTCAGGCCCTCATGCCACCTCCTACAGCAACTGCCACAAATACTGGCCCTCCAAAACAAACGCCTATGCCTGCTCAGCCGTTGTCAAATCCCAATAATAAGCAACAACAGCAGCCACAGCAGCCCACGTATTTTGTTGAAGCCAACCAATATCAAGCTTATGCTTTAAACCTTCATGATATCCATTTGAGGTCTGGAACCATTCTTCCTGCTCTACAACTGCCTTTAATTACTGAGATGCCAGATTCTCCCCTTGAAGAACCTATTGTACCTGCTGTTCCTACTGAGCAAATGCCTATAACTGATACAGTTTCTAAAGAGCATGTTTTGCAAAGTCAAGAAAAACCACCTTTTCCTCAGAGGTTACAAAGTACCGCACTTAAAGCCATGGAAGAACCCACTTTTGACATTCTGGATCAGCTAAAGAATGCACAAATTCAAATCCCTTTATTTTAGGCCATTAAAGATGTTCCTATTTTTGGAAAATCCATTAAAGAGGCATGTTTAAAGAAGTCTGGACAGAAGAAAAAGGATCCCCAAACAATTCATATCTTAGGGAAATTGGTTGATATAATGTTGGGAAATGTAGTCATTCCAAAGTACATTGACCCTGGAAGTCCTGTAGTGCAAATACATATAAATGGCCAAATTGTAAAAAATATTTTGATTGACCTTGGTGCTGCCATCAATGTCATGACCAAGCATACTATGGACTACGTGAACATTTTAAACATTAGGTCTACACCTACAGTCATGCAGCTTGCAGATAACTCCACAGTCAAACCTGATGGAATGGTGGAAGATGTAATTGTTACTCTTGAATCTTGGGAGTATCTAGCTAATTTTACAGTATTATCTATTAAGGAAACTTTAGGAGGATACCCAGTTATCCTAGGTAGACCATGGTTAGCAACTACTAATGCTTTTATAGGATGTCGTTCTGGAGATATGACTATTTCTGATGGACAGTCCACAAAAAAATTGGCCTTGTATCCGCCTGCTGGACCTCAACCAGAATTGTCCCAACCTGTTTGGCCAGATGTGGGGGAAGAAACTGAAGAAGCCAATTCGTTGGTTCAATTAATGATGCTTCAAACTGATCCATTCTCACAACTTCAGAATGAGGATGCCTTGTTTTTTCAAATTTTGCAGTCTAACTCTAATACAGGTAGTTCATCTGATCCAAATAGTAGTCATCTACAATGTTTCCTGCAACAACTAAATTCTGAGAGTTTGCTGCTTAAATTTCCTGTAATTTTTCATAACTTGCTTCCACAAGAGGTACAAACATCACCTATAGATTCTATGAGTGATCTCACTAAGCAAATAGAGTTGTCTCCAAGTCACTGTTTGAATATAAATAGCAAGTTGTCACAATCTCAACAGGCTGTCATGTTCAAAATGCTACAAGATCAGCAAAAAACTTTTGCATGGGAATATGGGGACATGCAAGGAATAGATCCTCGAATTTGTACTCATAGGATCTATATCAAAGAAGACTGTTTACCAGTTCGGCAGCCTCAAAGAAGAATAAATCCAACACTTAGAGAAATAGTTAAGAATGAGCTTCAAAAGTTGCTTGATGCTGGTTTTATTTATCCAATTTATGACAGTCAGTGGGTCTCTCTGTTAGTTATTGTCCCTAAAAAAGGATGAAAATGGAGAGTGTGTGTAGATTACAGAGAGTTGAACACTGCCACTAAAAAAGATCACTTTCCACTGCCCTTTGTAGACCAAGTGCTAGACTCATTGTCTGGTAAAAGATATTTTTCCTTCTTGGATGGCTACAGTGGGTACAATCAGATAAAAATTGCCCCTGAAGATCAAGATAAGACCACTTTTACCTATCCATGGGGGACATTTGCTTACTCAGTCTTGCATGTTGGTCTATGCAATGCGCCAGCAATATTTCAGAAAGTAGTAATTAGTATTTTTGCTAATATATCACATGACTGTATGGAGATTTACATGGATGACTTCACTACCTATGGAGTTACATTTGAAGAAGCACTGGTGAATTTAGAAAAAGTATTGAAAAGATGTAGAGAGCAAAATTTGTCTCTAAATAGTGAAAAGTGCTTTATAATGATGGAAGAAGGAATTGTTCTTGGCCATCATATTTTCAAGAATGGAATTCAGGTTGACCCTACTAAAATTGAAGTTATTCTGAATTTACAAACTCGTGTAAAACAAAAGGATGTCAGAAGCTTCCTTGGTCATGCAGGGTATTATAGAAGGTTTATAAAAGATTTCAGCAAAATTGCTAGTCCACTATATGCCTTATCAACCAAGGAGTCTCAATTTGATTGGACGGAGGCTTGTGAAAAATATTTCCTGCAACTAAAGGACTTGCTTACTAAAGCCCCTATTCTTCAAGGTCCAAAATGGACTTTGCCTTTTCACATACATACTGATGCTTCTGATTTTGATATAGGGGCAATTTTAAGCCAAAAAGAAAATTCAATTGAGCATTCTATCTATTTTATAAGCAAAAACCTTCAAGGTCCTGAGCTAAACTACAGAAAATGAGTTGTTAGTAGTAGTGTATGCTTTGAATAAATTTAGGCATTATGTCACAGGTTATCAGATATTTGTCCACACTGACCATGCAACAATCAGGTATCTGATGAACAAGCCTGCCATTTCTGGTAGGTTGGCAAGATGGCTCCTGTTGTTACAAGAATTTGACATTACAATCATTGTTAAACCAGGAAGAGCTAATGTTGTAGCTATTTTTTTATCGAGGCTTCAAATAACTGCACTTGCTGAACATGAAGTCATTGATGATAGGTTCCCTAATGAACACCTATTTTCCATTGCTGCACATACTCCATGGTATGCAGACATTGCCAATTATCTACCAGCAAGCAGAATACCAGCTCACTTTTCCCCAAAAGAAAAGAAACTGTTAATTGAGAAAAGTTTTAACTTTTCATGGATTGCAAATTGTCTGTTTTACACTGGACCTGATCAAGTTATGCGAAAATGTGTAAGAGAATATGAGAGTTATGATATCTTGCATGCTTGCCATGATGAACCATGTGGGGGACATTTTGCATCAAAAAGAACATCAATGAAGGTTCTTACAACAGGATACTATTGGCCAACATTACATAAGGATGTTGTAGCTTATATAAGGAAATGTGACAGATGCCAATGTATGGGAAGACCAACTAGGTCAGATGAAATGCCACTGTATCTACAGGTAATTGTCACCCCCTTTGATAAATGGGGAATGTATTTTGTTGGACCAATTGATCCACCATCAAATGGTAAGTCATACATTCTGGTTTGCACGGATTATGTAACAAAGTGGGTTGAAGTAAAGGCAATGACTCATGCTTGTGATAATAAGGTTGCTGAATTTCTGTATGAGAAAATTTTTACTAGATTTGGAGTTCCCAAAGAGCTGGTAACTGATCAGGGAGCTTAGTTCACATCCAATTTGATCACTGCACTAATGAATGACTATAAAATCAAACATAGGAAGTCCAACCCCTATCACCCTCAAGCCAATGGTCAGGCGGAGGTTACAAATAGGGAAATTGAGGTGATACTAACAAAGACAGTGCAACTTCATAGGAAAGATTGGAGTAGTAGACTTCTTAAAGCAGTTTGGGCCTACCGAACCGCATGGAAGACAACAACTGGGTTTACACCTTTTGAACTGCTTTATGGGAAAATAGCCATGTTGCCCATCAAATTTGAGCATAAAACTTTGAGGACAGCTCTTGAACTCAATATGGAAATATCTGAAGCACAGAAGGAACGTCTCCTACAGCTAAATGCTTTGGACGAAATGAGAAAAGCTGCCCTGCAGCATATAGAAGCAGTCCAATAACAAAGGAAGAAATGGCACGATCAACACATCAAAACCAAGAAATTCTCTGCTAGTGATTGGGCTCTGCTATATGATTCCAGATATCAAGAAAATCAAGGTAAGCTGACAACACGCTGGCTCAGTCCCTATGAAGTTGAGAATGTGTTTGAGAACGGATCAATACAGCTAGCCACAATTGATCCAATCTGTTTTAAATTTCTAGTTAATGGCCACCGACTGCGGTTATATCATAAGCCGACATCAAAGGAAGAGTTCCTGAAGAAGTTTGTTTTAACTGGTCTTCCTGCAGCAAAAGGCTTAGGCCTTTTTCCTGCAGCTTCTCTTTAAGTATTGTGTTGACCGCCCATAATAAAGTTTTCTTTTTAAAAAAAACCACTTTTCTCCGTTTCTTTTCATCAATCCCATCATTCATTTCTTTATCTGCCATGTCATCTATATCGCCACTCTGCCTCATTCATGCATTCAATCTTCTAGCTATCATTACATGATACGCTATTGCTCTTTACGACATTTCTGAGAACTGAATTTAAGGTACGCGAAATCTTTTCATTATCGCATAATTTATTCTTTCTATCTATTCATTAATTGTAATGTATACATTAGCCGTAATTGCATGCTTTAATCCTATCAACTTGCACATGTGAGGACACATGTTGAATGCTAAGTAGGGGGCGCGGGTATTCTAATTTCAAATTTTCCTGTGCCAAATTTACATTTGCTTAAAATAGTTATGATCTTGTACTTTCTAAAAGTACGATTGAAAAGCCATATCCTGAGAACAAGTTAACTACTTAGTTTAAATAGTTATTAAATCTATTTTATGCAAAATTCTAGTTGTGATTTTTGGTAATGAAAAAGGAAAGTGCAGTAACGAAGAAGAGTCTTTTTCAAGCTTTCAGGATTAGTCTGAGTTTTTGTTTTAAAGATTTTTTATTATGGGTGGCCAACTGGTAAGGCACGAGCCTACAGCTCATGATGCGTTGATACAGGATCCTCAGTTAATGTAAGCATTTGCTAATTGTGGATGGTTAAATTATTTCTTGAGAATAGATTCTTTTGATGAAGAGGCTGCAGGCGAATTCTTAAAAACATTTTCAAAAAATGAGGCTACGGTTTGGGGCTTGAGAGTGGCTGTGACAGAGGAAAGAATTTCAGAAGTTACTGGATTACCGGTAGTGGGTGAAAATTTTCCTGTTGGAAGGGATGTTGTCTCTGCTAGGGCAGAGTTTACCCTACCAACTGATGGGCCCTTGGAAATTTCAAAGCAAGGATGCAAAAGAATTTCCCTGCCTTATCCATACTTTGAATACGTCATCTTTGTTATCAGGTATTTAACTTGTGAAGGGCTCTTCTCTTACCTACATTCATATCATTTCAAATTGTTAAGTCATATGAGACATGGACTGGTAGTGAATGTTCTGAATTTTTTGTTGAACCTTCCGCAAAATAGTGCACATGAAACCCAAATGGGTAAACAAAACTCTATCACACATCATGCCCTAATGAGTTTGTTGCCCGAAAAATTCTTCAACCTCCTGAACCCCCTAGGGTACTACCCACACAACTTAGAAGAAAGAAAATGAGAATTGAGTCCACAAGTACTGAAACAGAGCAAGAATCCGCTGCTCCTGTAGCACCCAGTCCTGCAGCTTCCATACCGATGTCCTCTACCGGTGTGCAAAGAAGGTCTACTGCTAGGAGAGAAAAAGGAAAGACAATTATAGGTGAGTCATCTGGGGTAGGGCAGACTCCTGAGTCGGACCCACATACTCGAAGACAAAAAAAATTTGCCTTATCCTCTCCTACAAAGTCTTCCCTTGTTTCTGTCTCTCCTGTAGCAACACTCATTAATACTCCAATTTCAATTTCTTCTTCCCCTGTCGAGTCTAGATCTTCAAGACCGGCTAGGAAGAGGACTGCTAAGGAAGCATCCTTTGTTGTTGCTCCTTCTGCAAAACTACCAAGAAGAAGTTCATTGAGAAAATAGTCTAAGTCTACTACAACCTCTGTTCAAACAGAAACTGTCATAATATCGGAGGACTCTACTGAGTCAGGTCATGATAACTCCCTGGATATGTCTGCAAATGTTCCACAAAGCTCCTCTGATATTCCTGAGGTAGCACAACCCAGTAATGTTGATAAAGGGAAAATGCCGAGTCTAGACGACTTGGCTTGTGCAGCTGAGAAACTTTCTGAGGAAGAATAATTTTCTCCTGTACGACAACAGGGTTTCATCCTGCAGTAAGAGGATTTTGTCCTCCAGCAAGAAGAAGGTGTGCTTGAACCACATGAAATGCCCCATGATAATCCATTGCCCACTGAAGTTTGCACAGATTTAGTTGTGTACAAAAGGACTCTACTGATTGCATACTTGGAATTTCTGAGAATTAAGAGGACACCTGTGTCATTCCACATTTTATGTTTTCCCCATCTCACCAAAACTGAAGTCCAGCAAAGTTTATGGGATGAGGAAAATAAAAAGTTGCAAAGAGAAATTGAAAGGAAAAAGCAAGAAATTCAAGATATGCAGAAGAAAATGGATAAAATGATGAAAATAAATAGACAGATAATGGAGTGTAGGCCGCCACCCAAAGTATATGCAATGTGCCTAAAAGAACAATTTCTTTGGTTCAAATTAATGAGGATCTCCAGAAATTTGGATCCTGAAATTGAAATAGCCAAAGAATTCTATGATGCTTATGAAGTGCCCCTAATTGGTTGAAAAACTCCATGTGTGAACTTTATTTACATGGTTATTTAATTCGTACATAAATTGAATGGAACCCCCTTCTTTATATTGGTGATATTCATCTAAGAGTACTTATGTCTTGGGCTGCAAATGAGATCAATTATGGGAGACAATTGGAAACTATTGATGGTGTTTTTATGCACTTCTCAACACAGGCAATGCATAAGCGCACTACCTCTCTTGAAAGACAATCTCCCACAATCAAGTTGCAGAACACTATCCCAAGGTCTCTCGGGTGTCAGGTCATGACAGTGCTTAGATACCTCAGTAGTTTGATGTGATTTGCTGGAATCACAAGGCGGTCTTACAGAAAATACAAAGCGTGGACATAAAGTATGAAGTTGGATCTTCAAATAGAATCCCTAGGATGGAAGGTTGTTATGCATCGACTGTAGGTTCAAACAACAATCTTGGACTCCATTTAGTTGTTGGATTTGGCTTTACAATGTGCAATGAACCTTGGTATTGTTCAGTTTCTTAAAAAAAAAAAAAAAAGGGCGAAGGAGGAGAAAAATTCCTAAATCTAAAACTTGCAATGAATAGTGACAATGGAGTCCCTGCAATGGACAATCCCTCAAAACAATATCCCACTTAACCAGGGATTTCACAGTATCATGGAAATTGTGCTATCTTCCAAGGGCTGGAGATATTTCATCCTTCATCCACCACATACATGCATGGATTAAAGATAAATGTTTGGGGCAGCTTCAAATCAAGTCCAGGCTAACTTTGCACAGCTATCTACCTTCAGCAAATAGCAAAAAGTATGGACTAAGGGATCATCAACAAAGCAGGAATTTTCACAATCAGCCAACAGCATTTCTAAGATCTACCCAAATAACATGAATAGCTAACTAAACAGCAAAGAGATCTAAACTAAACATGTGAAATTGGAGAATGAATCAAATGACAAGAGAAAAATCAAAGAAATACACCAAGTCAATGATATTTCTTATAAATTTCTGCAGCATGCCTTTACAACAACTCAACTCTCTCTTTGCAAATGAGAGGAGTGCCCTATTTATAGTTTCCAAAAAGTTAAATGAGTGGCCAAGATTCATTCTCATTATGTGGCCAAGATTCATTACAAAATAGGGTTTCACCTACCCCAAAATAGATTTACAATTTTAAAAACATTCTTTGTCTCTTCCCTATTTCGTCATCTAGTGGATGACACTATTGTTCTTTCATCCTGTAGCTAATTGCTATCCTCTTGGTTGTAGCTACTCTTCAGGGAGGCCTTCTTCCTTGGCTGGGCTGTCTTCTTGTTCCTCGTAGGCTGCATGTTCAATGTACTTGAGGATGACGTCCTGGAGCTTATCTACCTCGAGGATCTGCAATCTTAATGCCTGGTAACTCCATTCTTCGATGTTCTCTTCCAGCCGCTTCCAATCCTCGTCATACTTCGAGTCTTGGTCTCTGAAAAGCTCTGATTGATCGAAGGTGCGGGCAGCATAACTCAAGAACTCCGTTGTTATTTCTCCGACTGTCCCGTCCTTCATTTTTTCCTCAAAATAGGACTTGACCTTCTCGACATCCAATTGTACTATGGGCATATCATGGCCCGTCATCAGCTTGAGATACTCGGCGCATTCTACCCGGATCTCCTTCATCCGCTCAATGTCCGGATCCACCCTGCCCTGGATTTGCTCCAACCTGTACTTCCTGTTGATGAGATCTCTGCGCCACACGTCCACCAGCTAATGATCTTCTTTCTTCAGCCCCTAGTTTTTCTTCCCACTCATTCTCTGGCATCTGAAGAATGGCTTCAACCCTCGGGAAGGTGGAGTCATAGATTGCAGGGAAATTGGTGCAGAGATTCTTTGTGCTTTCCACGGACTGGATCAGGTCCAGGAACTTGTTGGCTATCTGCACAGCCAAGCTGATTCCCATGTTTCTGACGCTTACGACCTGTCGGAACCAATCCTCAGTGGTCTTCTCCAAGTTCTTCCTTCTTTCCAGTTTATCTATCTGTTCTTTGGAGAGCAGCTGCGGTGCGGCTGTGGAGGTGGTGGGCAGGTCATCTATTAAGGACCATTGTTGAATGTAGTCGGTTATGGCAGCAACTTGCACCTTGAGCTCGTCCTTGGTGACCTTGTCCTGCTTGATCAGATGTACCACTGTGGCCATCGATTCTTCCAGATGCTCAACCTTCCGCTCCCTAGTTGTTGTCCCTAGGTCAATGGTGGAGATATTATAGCTAACGCCTTCCTGGCCAACTGTAGGCATGGCAACTTACGCTGCTCAGGAGCCAGAAGCATCCATCGTTATCTTGGAACGGACCTTAGGCTTATTCTCCTTCTTTGTTGTGGTCAGGGATCGAGCCAAGATGGCTTCCAATCTTGCCTTCGGGTCCTTAAGAACAGGAGTAGTCTTTCCAAGCTGTTTCTCCAACCAGTCGGGCATGGCAGATTTGTCCTTGGGTACATCATGGCTGCCCTCACCCTTTTCAGCTATAGGTAAGACTTCTGCCTCCTTTTTCTTTCGGGGCTCTTCCTTCTCCATGGTAGCTTCCTCCTCTTCGTCGGAGTCGCGATAAAATACGAGGCACTTGACGGGCAGCCTGGTGGACAATATCCGGGTGGGACTATCTCCCTTCGCTGTCTCCTCTTCCTTCTTCTCTTCCACAGCCTCGGCCTCGGGGCTCTTGACAGCATGAGTTTCGGCCTCGGTGATATCTTTCATCTGCTGCTCTTCTGGCGGCTCCCCTTCTTCATCATGTGGTGACTCCTCAGCCTCCTCCCCAATGCTCTTTAACTGCTGCGCCAACTCCTCCTCAAGGTCCTCATCAAATGTTTGGATAACCTCCTTGGCACCTGAGCCATCTTCTTCGTTTCCGATCTCAGAAGAGCCTGTCTCTTCTTCCTCATAAGCCACCTTGTCAATGGCCCTGTGTTCGTACTCGCGGTGCTCGTAATAATCATCAGCCTCCTCCTCTATGGGCTTTGAAGCTTCTCGTTCCTGCTCCTCCAACTTCTCCGAGATTTGCATTGTAGCCTCCATGGCTGGCGGCCCTGTTGGCGGTTGTGAAGGCTCAGCCGTTGCGAGGACTTGGGCAAGGGCCGCTTGGAGAGCTGGATTCATCAGTATTTGTGAGAGCTCAGGGGGAAGGTTCTGCATATGTCTAATGAGGGCAGGAGGCATGGTGGCTATGGAAATGGGTGATGTAATTGTAGCCAGAGGGAGGGATGTAATAGGTGACATGGCAGCAGAAGAGGAAGGGGAAGTGGTCATGCCGGAAGAGGAGTCAATAACGATTACTGACCCGGCTGTGGGCGAAGGGGCGAGATGGACAGAGATGTCCACTGCCGGCGGAGATGAGGCGACCATAGCCTGAGAAGCGGGTGGTGCGTCAGGAGGGGCAAGGAGAAGCAAGGTAGGCTGCACTTCTGTTGTTGTCACTGTTTGCTTCAGCCTCTTGGGGGATGAGCCTCCCGTGTCCTTCTTCGCTTGCTCCTTAGGGTCCGCAGATTGCGCCGTCTGTGTTCCTTTTCTCTTTTGAGACCTGGTGACGGGGGGAGACTTGGAAGTCTCACCAGTTGATGTGGTGGCGGCAACGTCCTCTATAGCGCTTGACTCACTCTTAAGCACCTCATATGTTAGGACCACCCCTTGTTTCTTCAGTTGTACCACCCGCCCATCGACCCACTCCTTAGTACGAGTTATGATCAGTCGGGTGATAGTGTCTAGGTCATCGACCTCTTGCTCATCCCAGTCTATGGAGGGGATTGCCAGGTTGGCAACTGTCGACTACCTTGGATGCATAAGGGTGGACTCATCTTCTTCGAGTTCATCCGGTACCTAGAACAGTTGCACCCTCCTCAGGAACTGTACGGTCATGCGCATGTAGTGCCTCATGCAGACCTCCTTGTCATCTTGGCAGTCTGCCCAGAAGTCTTCGACGTGGTATTGGTGACCATATGCTGGCCCTAGCGCCTTCCTGACATGGCCATGTGGGTCCATTCGCGGGCGAGCCGTGTACCAGTCAAAGTTATATTCTTTAAGCTCTTTCTCAGAGTTACCGACGCATTGAGATGTTTGCAGTCGGTACAGGCCCTGGCCGAGGGTTATGGTATAGGGGATCCCTGCTACGTGCTTGTTGCCGAAGACTATCTAAATGTGTCAGAGCTGCCGGGAAAGCTCTAGAAGAATGATCCTATCGTTAGGGTATCTTGGCAACTTGTTTGGTCATTCCGTGAATCCCTGGGCATGGATGTAGGTGAACTTGGGGAACTGGATATATAGGAAGGCATACTCTTTCAGGAGCGCCCTAGCGTTGTGGGAAACCCTCCTTTCGAAGTCCCCGGCGATCAATCTGATGATGTGGCCTATGAAGGCGTCGTTGACCCGGCAGTACTCCTTAAAGTTGTAGTATTGAAGCTAAGGGTACTTGTCGAACGACTTGAGCCCTCGCCTGTGCCCCTGGTCTAGCGCCACAAATAACCCACTGTATTGTCTTTATCCCGCCAGGGAGTATACCAGGTAGGAGGTCATGTAAAACTTGGAGCTTTTCTTAACGTTTACAAACTGCTCATGGAAGCAGTTGCTGATGATGCCTCCCTAGTCGAATGAGGTCTTGGTGTTAACGTCTTCGTTCCCTCGCAGGATCTATTCAATGTAATATGCCATCCATTCTTGGAAGTAGGCGGCTGCAGGGAGACCCATGACCCTGCTTAGCATGGTCACCAAGTCGTGATAATCTTCATGGAAGTCGCTACGGAACAGCTCTTGGGGAACCTTTGCAGCGCTGCCCCGTCTCTCCTTAAGCCAGTAGAAGTTAATAGACTTCTTGCACCCTAACGGACTGACATTCCATGCCGCTTGGCACTGTTCCAAAGTGGGAACCTCCATATGTGGGAACGTGGGGATGTGGAATGTTTTGGTAATCCCTTCTGGCGACATATCGTCGAGGATGTTCCCCTCCTTGTCCACGATTGTCTTGGTGTCCGTTTGGTAGGCTTCTCGGCAAGCCATTACGAGTTCGGGTGCCACCAGAGAGGAAGGGAAGCCAACAGCCTTGGCGATTCCACTCTGCCATATTAATCTGACATTCTTTGTTTTAAGGTCGACCTTGACCCTCTGGGTGAACTCATCTATGTTCACCTGGCCAATGTTAGTGTCTGAGATTTCTTTCCAGTCGGTCGAGACCTTTGACTGGAGTGGCTCACCTTGGAACTGAAACTTTATCTGATCTTTATTGTCTTTTCCCCGAGCGGCTCTCCCAGATTTCTTGCCCTTTTCCTTTTGGTGGAGGCCCTTGAAGTTCCTGTAGCCGATTCCATATGTTCTGCAAGCAAGGGAAAAGTTAGTGCAATGAAACATCAAAGCGTTAATGTTAGTCCATATTTCAAAGGTAACACCTAAATAATTATTCAAGTATAACATAAATTTCATCTTTAGACAATATCGATCTTCATTTCAAGGCGTTTGGAAAATCTGGGCCCGGAGGGCCAGACTTCCCTAGCAGGAATGCTGTCTAGAAGGGAGAATGCAACCAAACGTTCCCAGAGACCCTCCTTGGCCAAATTTCAATGTTTTAGGAGGCCCATGATGGAGATCAGCAAATTTTAGGAGATGGGTCGAAGTTAGATTCTGGATTTGAGTTGGTTTGGATCGATCTAAGGACGACCAGAGGTTCCAGGCCGGGAAGCTGTCATGAGACAGCCGTTGGCAATGGCGGATAGTAGGCAGAAATCCGGCCGAGGAAGTCCGGTAGCGGAAGTCCGAAGGCCGGAGTCCGGGAGGCCAAAAGACGGCCGACATGAGGCTTGGTTGGACAATTAGGCCAGACGGCATTCAGAGCGGCGGGGCCCGGTGGCCGGGAGGATGCGAGACTATGGCCGTCGCATGATTTTCATCCATTTTGAACGGCGACGAGGAGAGGACCAGAGCCTGGAGGGCGGGGAGCCAACGGAGGTTCGCCGTCGAGGGCGGCGGAACCCTCACGGAGTTCCGGGGATGGAACTCTAGAAAATCGGGCCCGAAGGGCCCCATGGCATCGAGCAGATTTGGCACGGCTGGACGGGGAGGAAATGCCAACAGTAGGGGATTCACCGACTTTCGCGGGCGGAAGTCTGCTAGCCGGGGCCCGGAGATGCGAAAGCACCTGCCTCAAAAAGAAAACGGCGACGGCAGAGAGGCGTGCGGGGTTCGAGGACCGGGAAGCAGATGGGACCTTGCCGAAAGACTTCAGTGTTAAAAACGGCGGCAAATTAGACGCGGAGGTCCGAGAGGGGAAACCCGGATGCCCGGGACTGGTGAGAAGGATTGCCGGCACGAGGTTACGGTTCAGTTATGGAGGCTTTCGGCATGGCGGGGCCCGGCGGCTGGGAAGACGCGACGCACCGGCCGCCGCGAGATTTTCAGCAATGATATGAACAACGGCGGTGGAGGGCGGCCCGGGGCCCGGAAACCGGAAGGCAAGGGCATGCTTGCAGATGAGGCACGGCGAAGTGCCAAGGAAAACCCAGGAAGGGAAACCCGAGGCACCGGGCCCAGAAGAGCGGATTACCGTCAGGAGCTTGGAGTTCCAGATTCCGACAGCGAAGGAGGGTTTCGGGCCCGGCAAGGACTTTTTCCCTACGCGAAGAACAGTCGTGACGCGGACAAGTCCCGAGCCGGCGGCGAGGGCAATTCCGAAGGGTTCCAGAGATTTCTACGATATGGGTAAGGGGCGCCATTGAGTGTTCTTTTTATTTAATCATTCTAACCCATTATTTAATTCATTCAAATCCCCCAAAATGACGAAAAGGATGGGAGTGCAAAAGGGGGATAACCTACCTCGAAAATGCCAAGCGGGAAGTCGTAGGATCCACTGGTGGGGTCGACGAGGTGAAGTTGATGGCGACGGTCATGATGCTATCGATCGTGATGTGCTCCGGATGCTCGGCTCTGCAACTCGCTTCAATTCAGACAATGAAAATGACATTGGCGGACCAGGCATTATATACCCCATCCGCCATTAATGCCCGCATTAATTGCTTGTACGGCTGCGCGAAAGTTGGTGAAATTCAAATTTAGGTCGGCAGTAGCAGCGAGAGCTGCGGGACCCGGCGGCCGAAAAGACGCAGAGTGATGACCGTCGCAAGATTTTGAACATTTCACGGCTACGGCGAAGATAGGCCTGGGGCCCGGGTGGCGGGAGGCCAGAAAGGATTCGCCACCGAAAGGTTTTCTTCGTCGCTTGGGTGACGATGACGGCAAGCACCTCGGGGCCCGAGGGGCGGGCGGCCCCCGGAGGCTCGCCGTCGCAGACGGCGAGCCCGGGACGGAAGTCCGGAAGCAGATTTCTGTGGTCCGGGGCCCGGATGGGCAGGCGCCGCCGGCAAAATTTCGGGGAATTTCAAACGGAAAACAGCAGGGCGGGCCCCGCGGAGCGGAAAGGTGCCCAGAGAACGCCGCGCAGGACGGCAATTGCGAAGGGGAGTCCCGAAAGGGGAACTCCGGAGGCCTGGGCCCGGAAGGGTTCAGAGCCGCTAAGAGCCAAAATGCCGAAGGGAACCCGCGAGGCCTCGAAGGGCAGTAAAAACCAAAAACGAAGGCATGGTCGATCTACGATGAAACCCTAGAGCGACATCGACCGTGCAGAACATTAAAAAAAGAGGTGCACGCAAAATGAGGTAGCCCCCAAAAGCCCTGACGAGGTGAAAGAAAAGAGGGTCCCCGTTTCGAACGGGGCATGTGTGCTAAGGGCACAACAAATGGCGACTCCGCTGGAGAACGCTCCGGAGCGTTCTAAGGATAAAAATGCATTCAGGGCCCAGAATCTCTGGTTTCGCAGACCAGGAGCGGCTTCCAAGGATGAACCCGGGAGAACAAGATCTTTAATTATGTCATCTTACGTGACATCTTGAAAGTGTGTGTGAAGTGAGCTCATTTCTTTCCTAGGGATGGTAACTAGGGTTATCACTTCAACCGAGTGAGCTACATAAGTTGCCTAACACCAAAAGTAACCTGGACATTGCCCCGCTGCCAGTCAGGTGTCCATAGCCCCGGCGGAGTTGTCGCTACAATCTCATGGATATTTCTCTATTGCTGGCCGGGCATCCATAGCCCCGATAGAGTTATCCGAACGCCCATACGGTCATTTATTTTCTTTTTTTCAGAGTTTATTTTCTCTTTCTCTCTTTTGCTTTGATATTTCATTTGCTCTTTTACCATTTGGCTCGACCGGGTAAGCATTGAAGCCTACAATGGGTTTGAGACTGCAGTGGTCACTGGAGTAGACTTAAGATTTTTCACTCACTAGGGTGTCATAACAACCATAGTACGATCCTTCAGAATTTATTATTGTGTAATTTGTGCGAGATCCGAGATGTGGTAAGAAGATCTGGCGAAGGGTCAAGTTCTGGGCAGAGTTCAGACAAAGAAATCATTCACGGACAGCTTTGCAAAGACCAATAGTCTAGAGTGAATGTTTAGCCAAAGAACACAAAGAGTGGACAGCAAAGTGAACCGCTTATCAAGCAAGCACGGCCACCGCAGAGGAGCAGGAAACACCTTCTGAAACAAAACCGCCGGGAGGGAGAAAGCAAAAAGGTGACGCAAACAGTTGGCAAACAAGCAAGAAAGCAACTATCCTAACCTATGTACAGGTATTTACAACAAAGAGCTCGAAGGAGCTCAAGCTTGGAAGTAATGCTTCAGGTGCTACCCATTGACCGGCAACGGGACGTTCTCACCGATTAAAGTCTTTAAGCGGAAGGCATTATCTCCCAAAATCTCAGCTATTTGAAAGGGGCCAAGCCAGAGCTTGTCGAATTTGTTGTGTCCCCCTTTCTTCTTATGGGCCTTGTCCCAATACAAGACCAAATCTGAAATTCTAAAGGCCTTGATTTTGGCTCGGCGGTCGAACCATCTCTTAACTACGCCCTGATATTTGGAAAAAATTTCTATTGCGCGGTTTCGGACTTCCTCTAAATATAAGAGCTCGGCTAACCGAGCTTCCCTATGATCTCCTCCCTCATAAAAATCGTTGATGAACTGAAGAGTAGGAATCTTCAGGTGGATGGGGAATATAGGCTCAAGGCCATAAACAAGGTGGAACGAAGAATCACCAAAGGCAGCCTTGTAGCAGGTGCGATCAGCCCAAAGGGCAAAACGGAGCTAGGTATGCAAGTCCTTGGGATTCCTATCTAGCAGCTTCTTGATCACAGTAATCAAATTCTTATTCGTGGATTCGGCAAGGCCATTGCCCTGAGGGTAGTAATTGGATGAGAATTTGAGGGCAACCCCATAGTCAAACGCCCAGCTAGCAAATTTTAATGAAGCAAATGCAGGTCCATTATCACATACCAAAGCATACGGACAACCAAAATGATTTAAAATGAAACTTTCTAAAGAATTGGTAACTACTTCAGTCGTACATTGCTTACATACTACTGCTTCCATCCATTTAGTACAATAATCAGTAGTGGTAAGAATGTACATGTGTCCCGTAGATGATGGAGGGCTTACCGGACCGATGAAATCGAGACCCCATTGCATAAAAGGCCTTACCTCCAGAACGGGCTGCAGTGGGATAGCAGTATTCCTCTCCCTGGTGGCAGCGGTCTGACACGTGTGACATGAACGAACATGGCAATGGGCATCGTTGAATACGGTTGGCCAATAGTACCCTGCTCTCAATATTTGATGTGCTGTAGAAGGACCCGAGCCGTGGCCCGTACCAAATTTATTGTGAAACTCCCTTAGAATGCGTTCTGCTTCCTCCTTGCCAAGGCATCTTAGATAAACGCCCTCATGATTCCTCTTATAGAGAATAGAACCCTACAACATATAACCATTACTTTTCAATCTCAGGGCCCTCTTCTGGACTCCTTGTAGATGCGGCGGACAATTATGATTCAGCAGATAATAAACGACATCCTGGTACCATTCTCCCGGGGAGACATCTTTAAGCTGGTATTGTTGTACCGTGAGTTTAGGTCCAGCCTCTGCTGCTGTTTCGGCCATTGTACGGGTGAGTGTCTGCCCTCTTACCAATTTCATTGGTTGGATTTCCATATCATACTCTTGTAGTAGGGTGACCCACTTAGCCCTTCGTTCGCCCAATTCATTTTGCATGAGCAACGTCTTGACTGCTGGGTCGGGGACAATGGTGAACACCTTGTTGCGTAGAATGTAGTGTCTAAATTTCTTTACTCCCCTGACGAGGGCGTACGCTTGCTTTTCTATGTTGTGGTAACGCAATTCAACATTTTTGAGGGGAGCACTCATAAAGGTGATCGGATTCTCGTTTCCTTCGTCGTCCTTCTGGGTCAACATGCTAGCATAGGAGTGCTCTGAAGCAAAGGAGTAGATATAGAACGGCTTCAGATAATCCGGGCTAACCAACACAGGTGCCTCAGCAATGGCCCGTTTGATTTCCTCGAAGGATTGTTTGGCATCTGGTGTCCATTCAATTTTGGCATCCTGTTTGAGCATGGCATTGAGAGGTTTGACAATTTCTGCGAAACCTGTGATAAATTTCTGGACGAAGTTGATCTTTCCGAAGAAAGATTTTAATTCCTTCTTGCTGCCCGGAGGCTGAATCTTGAGTAAGGACTCGATGCGCTCAGGATCAATGGAGATTCCTTGCTCCGAAATGATGTGCCCGATCTGCCTGCCTTCAGTCACCCCGAAAATGCACTTCTTGGGGTTTAGGGAAACCCCGAACTCCCTATATCTCTGAAATACTTTATATAAATCAGAGATGTGATCACCCCGCTTCTTTGAGAATACGGTCAAATCATTCATGTAGATGATTATGCATTTTCCAATTAGGTCTTTGAAGGCGATATTCATGGCGCGTTGGAACGTGGCACCAGCCTTGATGAGCCCGAATGACATCTTTCTGTATGCAAACGTTCCCCACTTAGTGGTGAACGCCGTCTTGTGACGATCCTCATATTGCACCATTACCTGGTTGTACCCGGAGTACCCGTCAAGGAACGACATCATCTGGGAGCCGTTGACGATTTGCAGCACCTCATCCAGCGAAGGCACTGGATAGTTGTCTTTTTCTGAGGCGCGGTTGAGATTGCGGAAATCTATACACAATCTAATCTCTCTATTCTTTTTCGTGACCGGGACCAACTTGGCCACCCATGTGGAATGCCTAACGAGGAAAATGATTCTTGCTGAAAGCATCTTTTGCACTTCCTTGTAGACAATAGGTTCTAGCAAGGCATTGATGGGGCGCTGTCGCTGGCAGAATGGCCTCACTTCGGTCTTGAGAGGGATGGTGTGGGTAATGACATAAGTGTCGTAAGTTTTCAAATCTTCGTAACTCCATGCCACCACATCATGGTATTTTTGTAACGAATCCGTGATTCGCTTCTTTTCCTCAAGCGTGCACACTTTTCTGATAAAAACATTCTTGGTACCCTCGGCCGTTCCCAGGTTGTGAGCGTTGCACTGGTTGCCTATAGCCTCCTTTTTTGTTTGCCGATCCTGATCTCTGATCTGATCCAAATCAAATACACGCTCCAGCTGAACCATGCCTCTGAGGATCGTGTTGGTTTTGAGGTTGATGACCCCCTCTATATCTAATTCAGCCTCCTGTGGATTAGCTTCGTCAATTATTTGAGCTGCGAAGACGTCGGAACTGGTGATAAACTAGAGGATGTGCTTGTCGTCATTGAATACTTGCATGTGGGTGACATTATCTGGGACTGATGGCGTGGATGCCAGCTCAATAGTGAATTTCTTGAGCCCAGACATAGAGAGGGGCTGCAACGTGCTAGCTGCTTGAGCCAAGGCATCAGCTGTGCGATTCTAAGCACGAGGGATCAATTGTATGTTGAATGCATCTAGGCCCTCTAAGAGATCCCAAACCCTGTGTCTGTAATTGGTGACTCTCCGATCATGGCAGGAGTATAACTTCCTGACTTGCTTGACTACAAGTGCGGAATCCCCGAAGACTTGCAGCGCTTTCACATTTTTCTTTAAGGCCATAAGAAGGCCAAGGACCAAGGCCTCATATTCTCCTACGTTGTTATTGCAATAAAACTGCAATTGGTGGGCAGCGAGAAAGGTCTTACCTGCTGGACTGATGAGTTCGATCCCCGCTCCAACTCCTTGCCTTGACTTCGATCCATCAAATAAGAGTGTCTAGCATGCAGAAGATTCCTTATCTTTGAGTCTGATTGAGGCTCCGTTCCCTTTCGGATGGACGGCGGGCCCTGCGATCTTAGGGGAGTTTTTCGGTTTAAGGCGGTGATCAACAGGCGGTTCTGCTGGTGTCCCCTTTGGCATTTCTGTTTGGGGGCAACTATTTTTTTAACATTGGCTACTACTGCTTGGCATAGGCAACAATCAAATTCGGAGTGGGCAGCATTGTGGACCCTACACCAGTTTGGCAATAAGAGATCCTGGAAATTCATTCTAGCTCCCAGGCTGAGCTGATTCCTCGCATATTTTTCCATGAACTCCTGGAAGCCATCGAGTAGTCCCCAGTTGTCATCCTTATCCGGCTCATCATCAGCTTCTGCCAACGTTTCTGTGTCTGTGGGCATTTGCGTGGAATTGGTCGAAGGACTACATAACACCAGCAATACCTCATCTGCATGTTCTTCCTGAAGCCCGACCTCATTTTGATAGGCAAAAGGGCGATAATTCCCTAAGTCGGTCTCGGCGAACAACACCTCGCTGAGATTATTGTATTCTGTGATCATATACTTCATACGGGGTTCACGATCGATACAGATCTGATTTGGCAGCCCCTTCCATGGCAGCCACGTGTGAGAAAGATCTGTGGCGGTATATCCATTCAGCGCCTTAGTGAACTCCCTTTCCCAAAATAATGTCGTAAGCATCGGGAATGTCCGCCACTTGGATATCGATGACATGCTGTATCCGCGGGTCTACGGCAACCTGCATGGGAATGTGGTTTATTTCGCCCACGATGTTGATCTCAGTTTTGTCCAGTTAGGTCACCTTTCTCTTTGAAGGCGTGGGGGTGATGCCAAGAGCCTTGCATACGGCCAAGGGCATAACGTTGGCAGACGTTCTTAAATTGAGCAAGCAGTTGTGCAAGTTCTTTCCAAAGATCCTAATGGTGGTCAGAAAAGGGGGAGTTTCCGGTCTCCCTTGGAGGATGCCTATAGGTGTGTCCATTTGAGCTACCTGACCCTTCTTCCTATCACTGGTCATATCCCTGGTTTGCTTATAGTGCTGATCCTTAGAAAACTGCCTGGTGGCCCTTTCTGGCTCTTTTTCGGTTCACCTACTTGCTGACTGGTTTACAGAGGCATCGTTCCTTCCTCCAGTATTCTCCCGTATCTCAGGTTCTTTCTTAGGCTCTTCAAATGTTACCCTCTTAGCTGGGGTCTCTTGTATCGTATTAGAGGACGGAGTCCCATTCAGAACCCTGAAGAAGGCATGCCTCACGGCAGGAACTTTGAGTAATTTGAAGGCTGACAAACTGATTTTTACCTTCTTAAACTCTTATGCTACATACTCACCCATCTGCTCGATTTCAAAACTAAAAGCTTGGCCTATAGCAGAACTAATGGTTTGAATCTTGGTTTGCCTAGGCGGATTTTGGGGTTGGCCCTGAGGCTGACTTTGCGGTTGGTTTTGGGATTGGTTCTTGTTGAGATATTGGGCAGGTATATGAGGGAGCCCTGGGTTATTGCTGGCATTTGGATCAGGCGGGGTGGCGAAGTTGTTTGGTGGGGTAGAAGTTGTGAAGGACCCAGTCGCTTGCCTATTCCTAAGGAAGTATGGACTCGACCGCTGATGGAACATGTGGACCTCATCCACAAATGGTTCCTCTTCATCCACCGGACCATTATCTACTGAATCGAAAAGCTGAACCAAAGTTTGTTCATTACTTACCTCTTGCGCTTTCTCATCCTCAACAGGAGTAGGCTCGGCTTCGGGCTCGTTGCGGTCACCTCGCGGAAACGATGCCTGATTGACCACCAGACACGAAGAATCGTAGGGCTTAGATGGGACGATGTCCCTGCAGTTGGCATTGTCGACTACATTTTGTACCTCCACCTGGAAGATTTCAGCAGCTGTCTGGAACTCGGGACAATCTAACTCAGAATGCCTGCTGGTTTTGTGAAGTCGGCACCATCCGGACAAGGCTGCCTCGGCCAAATATACACCGCTGGATGTTTTGTCATTGCTTGCTTGTTGATCAAATGGCATGGGGACTCCATCGTTGTTGGGCCTGGTGTTCCACGTGCGATTTTGCCTCTGAGAGGGTCTTCTTTCTGCATTTTGATTAGCATTCTGCCCTCTCTCATAATTCTGTCCGGGGGAAGTTCCCACTTCACGATTGTCCCGGTTATCTCTATTGTCTCGACTGTCCCTGTTGAGATTGGCCTAGAAATTGCGCTGGGAGGCCTGCAACTGGTTATTCTGATTCTTCAGATGTGTCATCTCCATGGACATCTTTTTGATCATCTATGTTAGTTCTTCCAGCTTATCTTTCTCAGTCGTGCCTCTAGGTGACGGGGCCAAATTTTGGAGAAAAGCAGGTGGGGCTGCCGACTGATTTTGATAGGCTAGAGGAAAATCTGGTCCCAATAGGTACAATGGTGCCTGGGGCTATTGGGAATACGCCTGCTGTTGCGAAGCAACCTGGGAATAGTTGTACTGCTGCTGGGGTTGCAAATAGGAAGTCGCAGGAGGCGCATAATTCAACGGCTGCCCCGGATGCGGCACCATAGGAAATTGAGGTACCTGGTTCATAAGAGGAGTTTGGTGAGAAAACGCCTGATTAAGCCCTTGAATCTGCATTGGGTGGGCGACAAGCCCCAAAGAGGGCAACGGGCCAGAGATATTTTGTCCCAAATCCACACTAGCGACAACAACTTCCGCATAGGTAGCCAATAGGGTAGCGGGCGGCGGGCACATCCTTTTCACCAAGGCCGACGTGAGGTTGTCCAATGCCGCATAGTAGACCGGGAGAGCTGCCGCATCATTATGGACGTACAGATCCTGAAGCCTCATGTGAGCCCGATGGAAGCAGTCATTGAAGGAGCCGATAGGTTTGTTGACCTCCCTTCTGATAGACATGAACTGTTGGTAAAGGTCCGCGGGGTTGACAGGGATCTTGTATTTCTGCAAAAAGGCATTCTTCATCAGGTTCCATGAGGTGATGGATCCCCTTGGCAGATTGATGTACCAGTGGAAGGCCTATTCTCCCAATGAATGTGGAAAGAGGTGACACGCAACGTCCTCGTGGTCCACTTGCATTTCAGTGATCATCATTTCGAATATCTTGATATGCTCCTCAGCTGTTCTTTGCATGTCTCGCGGGTGGAACTTCAAACAAAAGCCCTCCGGATTCTTGGGCATATCATTGTAGACCGCAAAATGTATCGGCGAAGGGTTATGTGCAAGCCAAGCCATGGGGGGAGGCGGAGGTGGCACTTGCTTTTGGAAAAAAGGAATTTGAGGTTGTATTTGCAACACAACAGCAATTTGGGGCTGCCCCTGAGCTATGGCTGTCTTGGCTGCGCCTTGGGCTGAAAGGGCCGGGAGAGGAGTGAACCCCTGGCTATCTGAGGTAAGATGTGCAAATGCTGTTTGAGGTGGTTGGGTGGAAGATGAGGGCCAGCCAAATAAAGGTGGGGGTGAAATGGAGGTGGATGGAATGGAGGAAGAGGAACAGGCAGCGCTGCTTCCTTGTGCTCGTTTTGCCCTCGTAGGGGGCTGCAACTCTTCAAATTCTCCCTTGTTTGGTGTTGATCGCAAAACTCTCTGGAATCTCTCCGGGGAGAATGATTCGATCCGATCCAACTTTACTTTGTCTTTCGACTTAGTATTTTCGCCAAGGCCCTCCTTCTAGCGCCAGTTCTGTTGATGGTGTTTTTATGCACTTCTCAACACAAGCAATGCATAAGCGCACTACCTCTCTTGAAAGATAATCTCCCACAATCGAGTTGCAGAACACTATCCCAAGGTCTCTCGGGTGTCAGGTCATGACAGTGCTTAGATACCTCAGTAGTTTGATGTGATTTGCTGGAATCACAAGGCGGTCTTACAGAAAAATACAAAGCGTGGACATAAAGTATGAAGTTGGATCTTCAAATGGAATCCCTAGGATGGAAGGTTGTTATGCATCGGCTGTAGGTTCAAACAGCAATCTTGGACTCCATTTAGTTGTTGGATTTGGCTTTACAATGTGCAATGAACCTTGGTATTGTTCAGTTTCTAATAATAAAAAAAAAAGGGCGAAGGAGGAGAAAAGTTCCTAAGTCTAAAGCTTGCAATGAATAGTGACAATGGAGTCCCTGCAATGGATAATCCCTCAAAACAATATCCCACTTAACCAGGGATTTCACAGTATCATGGAAATTATGCCATCTTCTAAGGACTGCAGATATTTCATCCTTCATCCACCACATATATGCATGGATTAAAGATAAATGTTTGGGGCAGCTTCAAATCAAGTCCAGGCTAACTTTGCACAGCTATCTACCTTCAGCAAACAACAAAAAGTATGGACTAAGGGATCATCAACAAAGCAGGAATTTTCACAATCAGCCAACAACATTTATAAGATCTACCCAAATAACATGAACAGCTAACTAAACAGCAAAGAGATATAAACTAAACATGTGAAATTGGAGAATGAATCAAATGACAAGAGAGAAATCAAGGAAATACACCAAGTCAATGATATTTCTTATAAATTTCTGCAGCATGCTTTTACAACAACTCAACTCTCTCTTTGCAAATGAGAGGAGTGCCCTATTTATAGTTTCCAAAAAGTTAAATGAGTGGCCAAGATTTATTCTCATTATGTGGCCAAGATTCATTACAAAATAGGGTTTCACCTACCCCCAAATAGATTTACAATTTTAAAAATATTCTTTGTCTCTTCCCTATTTCGTCATCTAGTGGATGACACTATCGCTCTTTCGTCCTATAGCTAATTGTTGTCCTCTTGGCTGTAGCTACTCTTCAGGGAGGACTTCTTCCTTGGCTGGGCTGTCTTCTTGTTCCTCATAGGCTGCATGTTCAATGTACATGAGGATGACGTCTTGGAGCTTATCTACCTCGAGGATCTGCAATCTTAATGCCTGGTAACTCCATTCTTTGGCGTTTTTTTTGAGCCTCTTCCAATCCTCGTCATACTTCGAGCCTTGGTCTCTGAAAAGCTCTAATCGATCGAAGGCGCGGGCAGCATAACTCAGGAACTCCGTTGTTATTTTTTCGGCTCTCCCGTCCTTCATCTTTTCCTCAAAATAGGACTTGACCTTCTCGACATTCAATTGTACTGTGGGCATATCATGGCCCATCATCAGCTTGAGATACTCGGCGCATTCTACCTGGATCTCCTTCATCCACTCAATGTCTGGATCCACCCTACCCTGGATTTGCTCCAACCTGTCCTTCCGGTTGATGAGATCTCTGCGCCAAACGTCCACCAGCCAATGATCTTCTTTCTTTAGCCCTAGCTTTTCTTCCCACACGTTCTCTGGCATTTGAAGAATGGCTTCAACCCTCGGGAAGGTGGAGTCGTAGATTGCAGGGAAATTGGTGCAGAGATTCTTTGTGCTTTCCAGGGACTGGATCAGGTCCAGGAACTTGTTGGCTATCTGCACAATGGTGGAAGATGTAATTGTTACTCTTGAATCTTGGGAGTATCCAGCTGATTTTACAATATTATCTATTAAGGAAACTTTAGGAGGATACCCAGTTATCCTAGGTAGACCATGGTTAGCAACTGCTGATGCTTTTATAAGATGTCGTTCTGGAGATATGACTATTTCTGATGGATAGTCCACAAAAAAATTGGCCTTGTATCTGCCTTCTAGACCTCAACCAGATTTGTCCCAACCTGTTTGGCCAGATGTGGGGGAAGAAACTGAAGAAGCCAATTCGTTGGTTCAATTAATGATGCTTCAAACTGATCCATTCTCACAACTTCAGAATGAGGATGCCTTGTTTTTTCAAATTTTGCAGTCTAACTCTAATACAGGTAGTTCATCTGATCCAAATAGTAGTCATCTACAATGTTTCCTGCAACAACTAAATTCTGAGAGTTTGCTGCTTAAATTTCCTGTAATTTTTCATAACTTGCTTCCACAAGAGGTACAAACATCACCTATAGATTCTATGAGTGATCTCACTAAGCAAATAGAGTTGTCTCCAAGTCACTGTTTGAATATAAATAGCAAGTTGTCACAATCTCAACAGGCTGTCATGTTCAAAATGCTACAAGATCAGCAAAAAACTTTTGCATGGGAATATGGGGACATGCAAGGAATAGATCCTCGAATTTGTACTCATAGGATCTATATCAAAGAAGACTGTTTACCAGTTCGGCAGCCTCAAAGAAGAATAAATCCAACACTTAGAGAAATAGTTAAGAATGAGCTTCAAAAGTTGCTTGATGCTGGTTTTATTTATCCAATTTATGACAGTCAGTGGGTCTCTCTGTTAGTTATTGTCCCTAAAAAAGGATGAAAATGGAGAGTGTGTGTAGATTACAGAGAGTTGAACACTGCCACTAAAAAAGATCACTTTCCACTGCCCTTTGTAGACCAAGTGCTAGACTCATTGTCTGGTAAAAGATATTTTTCCTTCTTGGATGGCTACAGTGGGTACAATCAGATAAAAATTGCCCCTGAAGATCAAGATAAGACCACTTTTACCTATCCATGGGGGACATTTGCTTACTCAGTCTTGCATGTTGGTCTATGCAATGCGCCAGCAATATTTCAGAAAGTAGTAATTAGTATTTTTGCTAATATATCACATGACTGTATGAGTTTACATGGTGACTTCACTCCTTGGAGTGCACTCATAAATAGTTGCTTTGAGGATGTGGAACCTCGGCCATCCCAAAGGATCTTGGAAGTTGGCTCCTCAAACTCGGGGTGTCGCCACCCAGCTCCCACTCTTCTCCAAGGAGTCCCTAAGTATGGAGGATGCATCGTAGGGAAAGAGGCTAGTGGTTAGGTCGTCGAAGGATCAGAGATGTCCACTACCGACTGATAGATCTGGTGACCAGGAGGGGCCCAAGGTAGGTTGCACTTTTGTTGTTATGAGGTCTTGGTCATTGGGCAGTCTGCCCAGAAGTCTTCGACGTGGTATTGGTGAGCATATGCTGGCCCTAGCGCCTTCCTAACATGGCCATGTGGGTCCATTCGAGGGCGAGCCGTGTACCAGTCAAAGTTATATTCTTTAAGCTCTTTCTCAGAGTTGCCGGTGTATTGAGATGTTTAGGCCCTGGCCGAGGGTTATGGGATAGGATCTTGCTGAAGACTGTCATGAATGTGTTGGAGCTACCGGGAAAACAGAAGCATGATCAGGTCGTTAGGGTATCTTGGCAACTTGTTTGGCCGTTCCGTGAATCCCTGGGCACGGACCCATAGGAAGGCATATCTTTCAGGAGCTCCTAGTGCTATGGGAAAGCCTCCTTTCGAGCGATCAATCTGATGATGTGGCCTCACCACTCCTTCTTAAAGTTGCGGTATTGAAGTTTGGGTACTTGTCGAACGGCTTCCCCTGGTCTGGCTACAAATAACCCACTGTATTGTCTTTGTCCCGCGAAGTAGGAGGTCATGTAAAACTTGAAGCTTTTCTTAACGTTTACAAACTGCTCGTGGAAGTAGTTGCTGATGATGCCTCCCTAGTCGAATGAGGTCTTGGTGTTAACATCTTCGTTCCCTCGCAGGATATGTTCAATGTAATATGCCATCCATTCTTGGAAGTAGGCGGCTACCGGGAGACCCATGACCCTGCTTAGCATGGTCACCAAGTCGTGATAATCTTCATGGAAGTCACTGCGGAATAGCTCTTGGGGAACCTTTGCAGCGCTGCCCCGTCTCTCCTTAAGTCAGTAGAAGTTAATAGACTTCTTGCACCCTAACGGACTGGCATCCCATGCCGCTTGGCACTGTTCCAAAGTGGGAACCTCCATATGTGGGAATGTGGGGATGTGGAATGTTTTGGTAATCCCTTCTGGTGACATGTCGGCGAGGATGTTCCCCTCCTTGTCCACGATTGTCCTGGTGTCTGTTTGGTAGGCTTCTCGGCAAGCCATTACAAGTTCGGGTGCCACCAGAGAGGGAGGGAAGCCGGCAGCCTTGGCGATTCCACTCTGCCGTATTAATCTGAAATTCTTTGTTTTAGGGTCGACCTTGACCCTCTGAGTGAACTCATCTATGTTCACCTGGCCAATGTTAGTGTTTGAGATTTCTTTCCAGTCGGTCGAGACCTTTGACTGGAGCGGCTCACCTTGGAACTGAAACTTCATCTGATCTTTATCGTCTTTTCTCCGAGCGGCTCTCCTAGATTTCTTGCCCTTGTCCTTTTCGGCGGAGGCCCCTGAAGTTCCTACAGTCGATTCCATATGTTCTGCAAGCAAGGGCAAAGTTAGTGCAATGAAACGTCAAAGCGTTAATGTTAGTCCATATTTCAAAGGTAACACCTAAATAATTATTCAAGTATAACATAAATTTCATCCTTAGACAATATCGATCTTCATTTCAGGGCGTTTGGAAAGTCCGGGCCCGGAGGGCTGGACTTCCCTGGCAGGAATGCTGTCTGGAAGGGAGAATGCAACCGAAAGTTCTCGGAGACCCTTCTTGGCCAAATTTCAATGTTTTAGGAGGCCCATAATGGAGATCAGCAAATTTTAGGAGATGGGTCAAAGTCAGATTCTGGATTTGAGTTGGTTTGGATCGATCTAAGGAGGACCGGAGGTTCCAGGCCGGGAAGCTATCATGAGACAGCCATTGGCAACGGCGGACAGCAGGCGAAAATTCGGCAGAGGAAGTCCGGTAGCAGAAATCCGAAGGCCGGAGTCCGGGAGGCCAAAAGACGGCCGACATGAGGCTCGGTTGGACAATTAGGCCAGATGGCATTCAGAGCGGCGGGGCCCGGTGGCCGGGAGGACGTGAGACGATGGCCGCCACATGATTTTCGTCCATTTTGAACGGCGGCGAGGAGAGGACCGGAGCCCGGAGGGCGGGGAGCCAATGGAGGTTCACCGTCGAGGGCGGCGGAACCCTCACGGAGTTCCGGGGACGAAACTCCAAAAAACCGGGCCTGAAGGGCCCCATGGCATTGAGGAGATTTGGCACGGCTGGACGGGAAAGCGTGGCCCGTGTTCCAGAACCGAGGGGACGGGGAGGAAATGCCGACAGTAGGGGATTCACCGACTTCCGTGGGCGAAAATCCGCTAGCCGGGGCCCGGAGACGCGAAAGCACCTGCCTCAAAAGAAAACGACGACGGCGGAGAGGCGTGCGGGGTCCAGGGACCGGGAAGCGATGGGACCTTGCCGAAAGACTTCACCGTTAAAAACAGCGACAAATTAGACGCAGAGGTCCGAGAGGGGAAACCCGGATGCCCAGGGCTAGCGAGAAGGATTGCCGGCATGAGGTTACGGTTCAGTTATGGAGGCTTCCAGCATGGCGGAGCCCGGCGGCCGGGAAGACGCGACGCACCGGCTACCGCGAGATTTTCAGCAATGATATATGAGCAATGGCCGGGGCCAAATGGAAGGCAAGGGCATGCTTGCAGATGAGGCATGGCGAAGTGCAAAGGAAAACCCGGGAAGGAAACCCGAGGCACCGGGCCCGGAAGAGCGAATTACCGTCAGGAGCCTGGATTTCCGGATTTCGACGGCGAAGGAGGGTTTCAGGCCCGGCAAGGACTTTTGCCCTGTGCGAAGAACAGCCGTGATGCGGACAAGTCCCGAGCCGGTGGCGAGGGCAATTTTGATGGGTTCCGGAGATTTCTACGATATGGGTAAGGGGCGCCATTAAGTGTTCTTTTTATTTAATCATTCTAACCCATTATTTAATTCCTTCAAATCCCCCAAAATGACCAAAAGGATGGGAGGGAAAACGGGGATAACCTACCTCGAAAATGCCAAGCAGGAAGTCGTAGGATCCACTGGTGGGGTCGACGAGGTGAAGTTGATGGCGATGGTCATGACGCTATCGATCGTGATGTGCTCCGGATGCTCAGCTCTGCAACTCGCTTCAATTTGGACAATGAAAATGACATTGGCGGACCGGGCATTATATACCCCATCCGCCATTAATGCCTGCATTAATTGCTTGTACGGCCACGCGAAAGTTGGTGAAATTCAAATTTAGGTCGGCGACGGCGGCGAGAGCTCCGGGACCCGGCGGCCTTAAAGACGCGGAGCGATGACCTCTGCAAGATTTTGAACATTTCACGGCTACGGCGAAGATAGGCCCGGGGCCCGGGTGGCAGGAGGCCGGAAAGGATTCGCCACCGAAAGGTTTTCTTCATCGCTTGGGTGACGAGCAGCTCGGGGCCTGATGGCCACCAGAGGCTTGCCGTCGCAGACGGCGAGCAGCTTGGATGGGCAGGCGCCGCCCGGCAAAACTTCGGGGAATTTCAAACGGAAAATGGCAGGATGGGCCCCGTGGAGCGGAAAGGTGCCCAGAGAACGCCGCACAGGACGACAATTACGAAGGGGAGTCCCGAAAGGGGAACTCTGGAGGCCCGGGCCCGGAAGGGTTCAGAGTTGCTTAGGGCCAAAATGTCGAAGGGAACCCGCGAGGCCTCGAAGGGAAACAAAAACCAAAAACGGAGGCATGGTCGATCTACGATGAAACCCTAGAGCGACATCGACCGTGCAGAACATCAAAAAAAGAGGGGCATGCAAAACGAGGCAGCCCCCAAAAGCCCTGACGAGGCGAAAGAAAAGAGGGTCCCCGTTCTGAACGGGGTGTGTGTGCTAAGGGCACAACAGAAACTTATGAAGAAGCAGACAGAGATGAACCTGTTCTTCAAAGAGCTGAGAGTTCAGATCCACGAACAGTTTTTAGAACCTGGCTTAAAGTTACTTATGGATCGATTTACCCTCAGGAAAGAGAAAATTTTTGATATCAGAAAATAGGTATACAATGAGTTCAAATAACATAAATATACAGTTTGGAAACTCGCCTCTTCCATAATTGAGACAAAATGGGAGAAATTGACAGTTGGTCTAAGAAGGACAAAGCCTCATAGCCCATTGAACTTCACAGCAGCACTCAGGAGATCAGAAAGGTACATGCAACTGGGTTTGCAAAGCAGATTTGAATTATGGATGCCACTAACTTTCCAACCTCCAGTTTTAATATGGCCACTCTATCCTTACCAAGCCAAGGAAATTAATGAAGAAATAGAGAAGCGCAAATATGAAAGATGGGAGTTTACTAGAGGTTTTTACTACAAGTTTGGAACTTCATTGCAGGGTCATGCTTCTCCAACAAATTTCAGGGAAATAACAAGAAAAGTCAATGCTGGAGGTCCAGCATTACGATAAGTAGGGGGCAGAATGATGAGCCTTCAATATGCTCATAGTTTGAACTTTTGATACTCTTACTTTTGTTATTAATTATTGTTTAAACTTGTTGATTAAAGACTTTTTCAGGTGGTATTTTGTAACAATGAATTCCATATTCCTGTAGCTTGACAACTTCATTAATTACCTTTTTGACCGCCCGCATAGCTGATGTATGCTTATGATTTTGGATAATGGAATAGGATTAACATGTGATTAATGAATAGATGTCGTGTTACTTGTGTGTATGTTTTCCTTCGCCTCTGTCATTTATTGCAGGATTGTTGGAGGGAGCAGAAACTGATCAAGCACAAGAATCTTGACTCTGTTGAAGAGGTCATTCCAGTAATAAATCTTTGACCGAATCTTTGGGAAGAAGCTTTAACGATCCTTTGATCTAGGGAGTGTGTAATGCTATATTTTCTCTGGGTCGCGTCGAGCAGATAGACATTCATTTATGAATATCTGTTCTGCGGATTCAGAATGTATTTATGATCACGACTTCCTCTGTTAATTAGTTAGTTATCTCTTTCATTTAAATAACCGTTGCTCCTGCGTGAGTGAAAAAGGATGAGATAGCATGTGTTAAAATTAAGTTGAATAGTAATAGAGTTCTGTGTTAAGTTTTATTTTAAAAACAAAGTAATCGATGTATCCTGGTTCTGAGTATGAATAAAATTTGATGAAGCTTTGAGTCAACTTCTTGTGTATGCTTGCTAAGGGGGCCCACTTAGTAAGTATTCTGTAGCAAGTTGTTGTAGTTAACTGTTCATTTCATGTTGATTACCAGTTAGAGTCTATTTCTGTAGATTTCAACGCAAACTTAGCTTTGTATTGCTCCTGCAGCATTGGGAATCCATCCCTGTGTTTGTTCCTACAGCATAAAGCCAGTTCATAGTTTGTCCATTAATAATAGCTGTTATGATTTATGTTTTAGCCGAGTTGTGTTTGAGTTAAGAAGCTTTACGTTGCATTACTTTTAAGTGTTTGTTTTCTATAGATGGTGACTAGAAACTAGTTCTTAGTGCACATACCGTGCTGCTCCATTTCAAGTATACGTTCCCTGGTTTGATAAAGTAAATGAACGACCATGAGAAGATGTTAGTCACCTATTAGAATGTCCAATTCCCAGGTTTGGTTCTGCTATGACTTTTATATCCTTTTTGTGGGCGTGACCATTACCCAACTCTTTGACTTGGAGGAAAAACATGATGAAGCTATTAAAAATTTCCTTTAACATCAAGGCACTATAAAATGCTAGTTTGATCAACAAGATAAGGTTAAGACCTTCATAATTTATTATCTAGTCTTATACTGGGACAAATCACATGAGAAAAATGGGAAACATGGAAAAGTCAACAACATTTGGCTTGGCCCATTCCAAATTTCTAAGATATTTGGGGATAATTATTATTGCATAAATAACCTCATTGGTAAAGATGTCCCACTACCCGTAAATGGGTAGTATTTAAAATATTATTTCTTAGCTTGAGCTATTTTAGCTCATGTCCTCTGTACATAGTTAGCTCTAGTGATTTAGTATTGGGTAGGTTCCTTTGGGTTTGTTTTCTTTTGGTGTATTTTCATTTTGTGCTTTTGCTCTAGAGGTGGGTTTATTTTCCTATTTTGTACTTGGTGGCGATGTATTTCATAGTCATAAGGTATTTTGTTGAATGTTCATGTCTATTTATTAAATAATATTTCCTAATTCATCCAAGGATAGCTGGTGGTTTCTAGTAATTGAATTTTCTTGATTGGATTCTCGCTTGAATTCGATGAGAACCATTGTTTGAATATACTTACACTTGTCTTGGTAATCCAATTATATAAATATTTTAATATTTCTTGGGACATTTTGTAGTAGTTATCAAGTTGTTGTGCTAGGTGAAAAATATAAAGTACACTTTAGTGACCACTACAATTTCCAAACCTAGACTAAGCTTCATTGTTTATCAGCCAATAAGAAAAAAATAGTTAATGAAATGAAACTCAAAAGGAGTGTTTAATTTATGGCTTGATGGGTGTGTGAATACAATTATCAAGGCTATAGATTCTCAATTGTCAATAGAAAAATGTTCATGGGGATTGTAGCAATGGACTAATCGAGGCTATAGATGCCTGGCTGGTAGCGAGGAAATGTCCAGGTTACTTTTGGAGTTCAAATATCTATGTAGCCTGTCTCAGTTAACTGAATGATTAGTCCATATCTTCTCAAGGATGAAATGAACTCATAGAGAACACACCTTTGATGGCCTAAGAAAGGAGGTAAGTTGATTCACCTAATTATTTTAATTCCATTTTAAGTGGACTTTCCTCTTACAAAGTTTTGATTTAAGGGACTCACTAGGAATTATTGGTTTGAGATGGATTTTATCCTTGAAATGTTCAAGAAAATTTCTTAGTAGAGTCATCATTTGTTGTGAATTTTTCACACATTCCCTATCCAAAATGGGGACCCCGTTTATTTCCTGGTCATGCTTTAGGTTGCTACCTTTTCCCTTTAAGGGATGGGTCCTCAAAAAAAATTATGTCATAATTTTCCCTAGCTTGTGGGGATAAATTATGTTGGAAAATGAGTTTGTTTTGTGTACCATAGAAAAATGGATCATTGACATTTTCATGGTCTTTTAGGTCTTTCTCTTGTGATGCTTTATCCATTTTTCTTTGATTTAATGTTGCAATGTAACTTATGCATTCACATTAGGTCCTAAATATTCAAATTATGGTGTCTTTTGAAGGTGTTGTGAAGTGTTGTAAAACATTTCTACACTTTTCTAGAATATTCTCATTATAATTCATCTAAAACTCACTTTTTAGCCCTAATCAAGTCCTATTTTAAAGTGTTGTAAAGTCTTGTAACAACATTTCACGCTTTTCTAGGCTTGTTATCACTATTTACACCATTCTTACATTTTATTTGACCCCTTTATACAATCATAAGACATAATTAAGTGTATTTTTTAATGTAAACCCGACAAAAAAAATTAAATGCAATTTAATTACCGACACCCACTTACAATCCTAGAGTGGAACCTATTCACCATGGGTGGTGAATGAGTCCCTCTTGGCTCCAAATTCAAAATAATTCAAATTTTCTTTTGGTTTTTTATTTAACAAGACTTTATGTCAGCCTGTGATGAGGTATTATTGGGTTATTAGGGCATAAGTGTGTATAATTAAGTGTTTTTCTACCCATTTTACTCCTAATCCACTTGCATTCACTCATTCAACATCGATTAGAATTCTTCCATTCAATCCATCAAAGCATCATTCAATCAAAGAATTGTTAAGTATCTTGGAGCAACCATTGACATATCTTCAAACTTCTACAACAAGGTTTTTGGTGAGTTTAGGAATTTTCATGTTGTTTATTCATCATTCCTTGTTCATTTCATTTCATTTCTTTATTAAGGGTCTGATTACCAAAGTGGGATTCGATGAAGGAAAATCCCTATACTCTAACCCTTAGCCATTTTTCCCCTTTTGCCTGTGAGTTTGCAAACTTTTGTATGCAGATTTATCAAGTAACTAGGTGTTGAAAGGTGGTCAACAAGTCATCAAAGTGTTTCAAGTCAACTAAACCCTAATTCAACCTTGGAGACAACCTACAACCCGTTTTCTGTAGATTTGCCTCTGTCAACCCGACAAGAAGACAAGTGCAGATCTGGACCTACATAATTGACTCTTGAATTTGCAAGTTTTTTGAGGAGGGCTGATTTTCCATTAGTGGTGAATGAGTCCCACCTGATAGCTAAAAAAGTTGATTTTGTTAGAATCCAGTTCCCGACAGTCAGAAAGTTGTTTTAAGTGTTTTTACCAGTAGGAGGATTGATTCACCATCAGTGGCGAATGAGTCCCACTAGTAATTTATAGTTATTTTAGCTAGTTTCTAGTACCTTCCAAGGTCAGTATTCAGCATCCAGGTGCACTCTGTTAAAATTCATTCAATTTTTTTTGCATTATTTTGTGCTTTTAGCTCATTTTTGCATACCTCACTGTGTTTTCAATCATTGCATGTTTCATTAGTTTTGCATTCATAATCGATCAATTTCATAGCTTAGTTGCATTTATATCATTCCATTTATTCATAATTCCATCTTACATTCCTTTATTTGAGTGAACCACCTCAATTTTAGGGTTATATCTCTTTCCTTTTAGGTGAAAGATCCTAAGAGTGCAAGAGAAGTACATAGACCACAACTAAATTGTTAGTTCATTTTGGTGAACCTGCATATTGAGCACATTATCTTTCTATTTTCAATTGCATCTTGCATCCTAGGTTTCCTTGCATCAACATTCAATTAAGTTTTTTTTTGTTTTTGCATTCTAGGGTTTCTAAAATTGCTTTAGTGAAAGAATCATATAGATTTCATTTTTTCATATCAAATCATTACAAAAAATCTAAAATCTACATTTACATCCTTATTTTGCATCTAAAGAGCATTAAAATCACTTTAAATATTTTGAAAAACATAAAAAAATTTAATACCTGGACTCATTCGCCACCTTGGGCGAATCAGTCCAGGTGCATTTTTTGCATTCAAATTTTTGGCATTTTCATAGTGTTTCCTGCATTTTTGTTTCTTGTTACTGCCTTCTTGTTTCATTTTACATAATTTTTATCATTAGCATTTTGTTATTCCTACTTTGCATTTGCATCCACCCCATATTTTGTGGTACTTGTATGAGTTTTTGGTGCCCTATTGATAATACTTTAGTGAGACAAAGTTCTAGACTCATGGCTTCATGCGATAGCACTTTCGTTGTGGACCTTGGGATCTCAAGAGCTCCTACTCCTGGTATGGAAAATGGTTCATTAGGCACATGGATACTACCACTAGTATACCTTCACCTTCATATACAATGCATGTTGACACACAAACTGATCAAATTCTGCAAGATAAAGTCATTAGTATTCATGAGGATTTGGCACATTTACAACAAGATTTATCTTTCGAAACCATTTCCACCATTTCCATACCTACCATAGAAAACCTTCATTGCTTGATTGAAAGTGATGATGGCTTACAAGTTATGAAAATAATTACTGAGATATAGAACAAACATGTTCCTTCCACTTCCCAATCAACAAACATTGTGGTTAGCCAAGGAGGATATCACATTCCTCCTTCAACCGTAGCATCCATTCCCACCTATACCACTCCTCAAGTTACAACAACCATGCAACATGTTAGTCATGTGACTCCTTTTGCTATTCCAACTAGCATTCCTAGTTTTTTGTGGCATTGAATGTTCCCTCTTCCACATTCATCCATCTTAGTGTCCCCATCACTTCTCCTAACATTACATACACTCAATCACCATTTTCTCTTCCACCTCATACCACTTACACTGATCTGGGCCTCATTACACAACTATTTAACATTGTTTCTTGCATGCTAAAACAAATATCCACCATAAGCCAAAGTCAAAATTCTCCACCCACATATCATGTCCATAGTAGCCCCTTATCTCTAGAGATCTTAAGAACACATATGCCAAGAGGAATTGAGATGCCTAGGTTTGAGAAGTATAGAACTAAAGGAGACCCTACTAATCATCTTAATGTCTATACAACATTGTGTAGTGATTATGTCCTTGATGACAAACTATTAGCCAAACTTTTTCCTAGGACCTTAAAGGACACTGCATTGGAGTGGTTCTCAAACTTACCTAATCATTTAATCTGATCATTTAATGAACTTTTTTATGCCTTTATAAGTCATTTCCAAGTCCATATGACACCCAAAAAGACAATGGCTGATTTAATGAGATGTAAAAAAAATTCTAATGAAAAAGTAACTGATTTCATTTCACATTATCAGTCACTGTATGCTCAAGTCGATGTCAAGATTCTTGATTCACATCTTCAAAAGATGTTTATCAAAAACTTGCGCACTCACCTTTAGGATAAGTTGACTATGATGAAACTTCCTTTGTTCATGGATTTATGAATGACCCTTTGTGACTATCGCAACTCGGTTATTAATCATGATTCAAAGTCCACTTCTAATCGAGCTGAGAAGTCTGAACAAAGAAACTAAATAGAGGAGCCATTTTTTATAGTTCAATCCACCTCCACCACAACCAACTCAACCAGTGCCTAATCAAGTGGTTGTTGTTAAATCATTCATGCCCTTTACCTATGGGGAACCAAAGAGACAATTTACCCCTTTACTTGATACCCTCCATAACACAATGAATCAATTGCTACAACAATAGATGATCACTTTGCCTACCACTAAACCTCTTGATAATACCAAGCCTTAACCACCCACCTTTAAACCAAATGCTTATTGTCATTTTCATCACCAAAATGGACATGACACTGAACAATGTAAGCATCTCAAACACTTAGTTCAAGACCTCATTGATTCTGGTCATTTTTCCATTGCAAGTGTTAATGATCAAGGCAATAAGTTTGTTTCACCTCCCAGTCAAAACTAACAAATTTTTACCAACCCTATGCCTAAACACAATGCTTCATTTTTCAAAGATAGTGAACCTTCAAACACTCATGTGGTGAACATTGATACAAATAATGAACAACATGCCTTTACTCCAAATGTTACCCAAGTTAATCCTATGGATGAACTTGTGGGTATGATAAATGTTATCCCTCGTAAGGGTCTAACCAACAAATCTCTTGATATTAGTTTTTCTTCTCATGATATACTTAAAAAGCTTCCCAATGGTCCTCTTTACATAGCCGGAAAAATCTATGATAAGCCCACCAATGGGATATTAATAGATCTCGCCTGTGGTGAGAATGTGATCATGGAAGAATTTTTAGTATTACATGATCTCTATCAAGATGATTATAACAAACTAACTACATGGATTAAAACACATACTAGTTTTGCATGCCCTACGATCAAATCGATTGTACTCCCATTACAGATAGGACCCAAAACTTTGGATGTAACATTTTCTATTATTTCACAATTGGATCAGTTTTGTTTGAAGCTAGGTCATCCTTGGCTTCGCTCAATGAAAGTTGTTCCTTCAGTTGTTCACAAATGTTTGAATTTTTTTGGATGACAATGACATATTTACCATACACCATAGTGGCTTTAATCCATTTTCCTCTAAAGGTATTTTTTCTATGAATCCTTTTGTCCTGAACCTATGCAACCCATCACCCCTCGAAGAGACTTCTTTTTCATTACCTATCAAAACTTCAAAGCCAAACGAATAGCCGAATTATCTCTTCGTCACATGTCCCCGTCCACTTCCACTATCCCTATCATAGATGAGACCATGCTTCAACAGGTGAGTCTGAACCTGAACAAAAAATGCAACCTCATGAGAAACAAACCATAGACACTTCTCCTTCATCATATAAATGTCCAAGGGATTATGAAAACAACCCCATGATGCCTCCTCACATTAAACAAGTTTATAAAGCTAAAGAAAAAGTGATTGACCCATCTCCTTTGGTTCCTTCCATTCCTCCTCCTCAAGAAGAAAAGGAGCCTATGGTGGATCAACCCCCTCTTACACCTCAACAAATTCAAAATAAAATTAAAAGAAACTACGGTGCTAGGGAGTGTAGGTGTCATTGTCGTCTCCTTGCTCGTCAAATGCAAACCAAAAACAACAAAGAAAACCAACTTCCACCTTTGACGACACTAATAATTGATCACCCTGCTCATCTTGACCTGCAACAAGATAGTACGATACAACAATCACAACAAAATGACTAGATACAACAACCACAACTCTTGATACATCCTTCATTGGAAATTAGTCTTTCTCCTCCTATCGTGATTAATCTAGATGATGATGATGATGAGGAGATCACTAAAATAGATGAAGTGCATAATGATCTAAACTCTTTATTTTCATCTACCATGAGCTTAAATGATATCTATTATACACCAAGTGAAGAACCTAGTACTTCCCCTAGTTCAAAACTTGTAATTCTCCCTTTAGATAGTCAACCGCCCTCACAATATACTGAGCATGATTGGGAAATGGATGACTTGTTAGATGGTTGAATTGTATTCACCTTACTAGCCTTTTACATTTTCCTTTTTCTTTTTCTTTTCTTCGGTGTTCTTGTATGTGCATATCATGCCCCATTGTATTGTGTGTTTGATGTTCTCTCTCTTTGTGTACTTCCTCTATTTGTACCTCTATTCTTCTCTATTTCGTACATTTTGTGTTTTCTTTTTCACTTTTGTTTTGTGATTTTGTTATGGGGATGACACAAAGCTTTGAGATGCCCTATGTCTCTTCATGTTGATCCAAAAGGTCCCTTTTCCTTTTCCTTTTCCTATTTTATCTTTTCTTGTGTTTTCCTTTTGGGGATGACACAAGGCATTGAGACCAAAATGTCTCCTTCATGTTGAC
The DNA here is from genome assembly GCA_007258455.2 of Sequoia sempervirens. Classification (NCBI taxonomy): domain Eukaryota; kingdom Viridiplantae; phylum Streptophyta; class Pinopsida; order Cupressales; family Cupressaceae; genus Sequoia; species Sequoia sempervirens. The sequence goes on along the minus strand of VDFB02000003.1, from coordinate 599,815,301 downwards.
CCAAAAGCTTTTCCTTTTCATTTTATTTTCGCTTGTGTTTTCATTTTGGGGATGATGTAAAGCGTTGAGACCACAATGTCTCTTCCATGTTGACCTGAAACAAACATATTTTTTTCTTTTGTTTTCGCTCTCTATGTGTCATTCTTCTAGTTCTATGTGTTTTGGGGAATGATAACAATTTTGAGCTCTTTAATAAAAAAATTGCAGCAATGAACATAGTGAACCCAAATCCATAGATTCGTTATGTGTTTGGTGTGTTCCTTTCTGGGGGGCAACCCTCCTTTTCTTTTCTTTTCTTTTTCATTTACATGAAGCAGCCTTACTTGGAAACATATGACTTGGCATAAGGGCTTTCCGAGTTTTCTCTCATGTCTTGTTTTCTTTTTGCATCCTCCCTTTTCTACTTTAAATTAATTTCTCATAGAATGGTGTGGAGCAATTCCTTTAAAATGGGGGGCATACATTGGCATTATTCATTTGCATTCTTGGTTCTTAGTGTAGCCTTGTTACTTCATACGATGCATTTTGTCACTTTGTGGGTCACGACATTGGGTGTGATGTCCTTCATAAGCATGATCTCTCTTAGCATATTACATTCCTCTTAGTGGCCTGATGTGACACACTGCATCCCCTAAGTTGTTGAAATACTATTCTTTGATTGGTCCCCTCTTGGAGACATTAGACACAATGTTTCTTAAGTGATAGACCTTGCATTAAATTAACAAGAATCCTTTGAACATCTTTTGCATTTTACATTTTTACATTTTTGCATATTTTCCACCTTGCATAACACAACTTGCATGTCTATGGTACCATCTTGCTTGTTCATGAGTTCTAAGCATACAAAGCTTTGCTTGTCTCATAAAGCACAAACTTAAATTTTCCTTTTGTGGTGCCTTGTTAAATTTATTAGGAGGTATAAATTTGATATGGTTGAGTGGGAAGCCCATTCCATGACACAAATTTCCCCATAGCCACCTATATGTTTGGGGTGCATACCAAATAGCATATGTTTCTCACCTTTCAGGCCTTCTCACCTAGCAAACCGCCATTAGTTCCATCACCCCAAAGTGAGTATGCATTTTATTTTTTAGACAAACAACCTAGATCTGATTCACAACTAGCTAAACAAATGATTGAAGCTTCATCTGACTTTTCCTTTTCCCCTTCTCTCTCTCATTCTCTTTCATACTTGCATTCCTTTGTTCTGATGTTTAGTTTTTCATGGGATCTTCATCCTAGGGGCTTGATCATCCCTCTTGATCATTTTCATTCCATATTGCTAACGTAAGTGCATTTGGATCCCTATCGATATGCATGGCTACTTTAGTGAGTTTGAAGCAAGTGCAACCTCTCACTAATTAGGGGGCTAAATGTACCATAGAAAAATGGATCATTGACATTTTCATGGTCTTTTAGGTCTTTCTCTTGTGATGCTTGATCTATTTTTCTTTGATTTAATGTTGCAATGTAACTTATACATTCACATTAGGTCCTAAATATTCAAATTATGGTGTCCTATGAAGGTTTTGTGAAGTGTTGTAACACATTTCTACACATTTCTAGACTCTTCTGAATATAATTCATCTAAAAATCACCTTTTTACCCCTTATCAAGTCCTATTTTAAAGTGTTGTAAAGTCTTGTAACAATATTTCATGCTTTTCTAGGCTTGTTATCTCTATTTACACCTTTCTTATTCTTTATAAATGACCCCTTTATACACTTATAAGACTTAATTAAGTGTATTTTTGAATGTAAACCTAACAACAAACATTAAATGCAACTTAATTCCTGACACCCACTTACAAGCCTAGAGTGGGACCCATTCACCATGGGTGGTGAATGAGTCCCTCTTGGCTCCAAATTCAAAATAATTCAAAAAAAAAATTGGGTTTTTATTCAAAAAGACCTTATGTCAGCCTGTGATGAGGTATTATTGGGTTATTAGGGCATAAGTGTGTATAAAGAAGTGTTTTTCTACCCATTTTACTCCTAATTCACTTGCATTCACTCATTCAACATAAATTAGCATTCTTGCATTCAATCCATCAAAGCATCATTCAATCAAGCAATTGTCAAGGATCTTGGAGCAACCATAGACATATCTTTAGACTTCTACAAAAAGGTTTTTGGTGAGTTTAGGAAATTTTCATGTTATTTATTCATCATTCCTTGTTCATTTCATTTCATTTTTTTATTAAGGGTTTGATTACCAAAGTGGGATTTGACGAAGGAAAATCCCTATACTCTAACCCTTAAACATTTTTTCCCTTGTGTGTTAGCATGATTTTGTTTGTAGATTTATCAAGTAAATAGGTGTTGAAAGGTAGTAAACAAGTCATCAAAGTGTTTCAATTCAACTAAACCCTAATTCAAGCTTGGAGACAACCTACAACCCATTTTCTGCAAATTTGACTCTATTAACCCAACAAGAAGACAAGTGTAGATCTAGACCTATAGAATTGACTCTTGAATTTACAAAAATTTTGGAGGAGAATTGATTCACCATCAATGGCGAATGAGTCCCACTTGAGGGTTAAAAAATTTTATTTTGTCATAATCCAGTTCCCAAAAGTCAGAAAGCAGTTTCAAGTGTTTTTACTAGTAGGAGGATTGATTCACCATTAGTGGCGAATGAGTCCCACTGGTGATTTATAGTGATTAATTCTGGTTTCCAGAACCTTCCAAGATTAGTAATCAACTTCCATGTGCACTCTATTAAACTTCATTCAATTTTGTTTGCATTAGTCTTTGTTTTTAGTCCATTTTTGCATACCTCACTGTGTTTTAAAACATTGCATGTTTCATTAGTTTTGCATTTATAATCAATTGATTTCATAGGTTAGTTGTATTTAGATTATTTCATTTAGTCATAATTCCATCTTACATTCCTTTATTTGAGTGAACTACCTCAATTTTAGGGTTCTATCTCTCTCCTTTTAGGTGAAAGATCCTAAGAGTGCAAGATAAGTACATAGACACCACAACATTGATGTTTCAGTTTGCAACAAATTCTAAATATCAAATTAGTCCTAAAGATAATTTTTTTTAGGACTCATCACTTTGAGTCCTTTTGGTTTCAACTGGAATAATCTGAGAGATTTCTTGCTCATTTTCATTCACTAGTAGTGTTTACTCCATAAATTTCATGTCCCTTGGAAATCTGTAGACCACGGTATGTTAGAGAGTTAGTGATCCCTAGAAATCCTTGATGGTTTTTCTATCACGAATTTCTCACCTTTCTTAAATCTTTGACCAACCAGTTGTCATGAATTTCTTGTTAACATGAAATCTTCAAAAGTGTTCCCATCCTGAATTTACTAATGGTTTGAAATCTCTGGGGTATGTTTGTCCCATGAATTTCTTGAGCACATGAAATCCCTGGTGCTTTAGAAAAGTGATGCTACAAAAAGAATTTTTTTTCTTGATGAATTTAATGCATTTTGAGGTACAACGAGTGAGGAAATTAATGGTGATAGAGGAAAAGTTTTAAAAGGTATTTTAACTTGTTATTTTTCCATTCATCACTGTTGCAAACTTGTGGTAAAGGATTTGGGATAATTTTGAGCTAGTTCATCCATATTTTCATGTGAGTGAGGTTGCAAGGGTTGTGTTGTGCATTAAAGAGCATTAGTGATTGGATTATGTTTAATCTCCTCCATCCTCAAAGGTAAAAGGTTAGTTACATACTTTTTTTTTGATTGAAAGCTAATTTTTCATACATCATTTTATCCTTGGTATTTCCTATATATTTCAATTGGTTTCCATTGATTTCAATGTAGCATCTTTGAGTCTTTTTCATCTGTTTGAATCCACCTAGGTTTAGGGCATCCCATTTTGCATGAAATATGGATTTTGGTGGGTTTTATGTCAACTCTAGGTCATTCCCTACTATGTACGAGGGTTATGAATGTGTATATAAGCGAGATAGCCAGTAAAATTCAAAAGTTGAATTAAAACATGGGGGTTCTATGATTAGGGTTTGACTCTATACATTTTGATCCCTAGTGATTTTCCATTTTAGGGCTAGGGTTTAAAATCTAAGTAAATATAATGACCCATGGAAAGCTTACAAAAGTTAATTGTGAGCTTGTATTGTGAAGACTCTTCAAAACCCTAGGTTGTTTTCAAGAAGGAAAAATGCCTGGATTATGTAAGTTAGTAACGATTGGTAAAATTTTGATGAACTATGCATTTCAAATGGGAAAACATCAACAAAAAATTCCACATTAGTATTTAATTGTGATCACTCATATTTCACCTAAAAAATCTATCCATTGCAATAGACACTTAAAAATCATGTTGAATCACCAGATTCTTGGTCAAATGAAGCATTTCAGTTGCCTCTAGAATTCTCATCAAACTTCTCAACTTAAATGAAACATTACTTAGGTGTTTTGAGAGATAAAGTTTTATCACCACGAATTTCTCCATACAAAAAATTCTTAAGTCCTTCCTTAGTTGTGAAATTCACAACCCTTAGAAAACCCCTTAAACACGTCGTTGTAGATTTTGTACTCACAAAAAATGTTTGATAAACACATAATCATGGAATTCACATGAACATGAAAAATCTAATAGCTTACCTTTGCAGATTGCACATCCATTTGAAATTACCGATACACTTTTACATTGTGGATTTCTTGTCTGCTTGAAATTTTTGGACCACTAATTTCAATGAATTTCCTACCCATCCAAAATACCTGATAGAGCCATCATCACAGATTTTGTGTCTTCACGAAATCCTTGATAGATTACCCTTCCTCCAATTTTGAACCCACAAAGAATTGTTTCCTAAAGACTTGGTTTTTTTGGGGTTCCTTAAATATTAAATATTGATTTCACTTTGACAATGCATGGTAGGGTGAGGTACTCTAATAATGATATTTAAAGTCAAAGTACCTAAAAGGATGAGGTTAGGCATGAATCAAATGGTCTTCTTAGATTTCTTGACCATAAAAAATTGTCAAAATCTTAGTTTTCATGGATTTCTCAACCCCTAGAAATCCCTAATGTGGGGCATCACTGATTTCTTGAACACTCAAAATCCTCATATTTGTTGAAAAGACTAAATACCTAGATTTCCTTTATGAGTGTAAAAGTTGAGATTGGTGTTTTGGGATGAATTTAATGATAGTATATTGGAATTTTAAGCATGTTTTAAATGATATAATCTTATGCATTTCTAATTGCGGGTGTGAGTGTTTTCTTCGTGATTTATTTATAATGGTAGTTCTATTGGAAATTTGTTAATTCTTTCCACACATTTCCATGCCTTTTCAAGTGATTATGTCATTTTCCCGACAGATGCAGGAAAAGTCAAGGAAAGCTAAAATAGGAAAAGGAAAGAAAGCTATAGCTGAGAAAGAGGAACTATCTAGAGTAGGAAGGATGAAGTATAATTTCAAGGGTCTCTTGTCTAATTCCATGATTTCCTCCTATTGGGGAGAGGTTCGGGACACCAACCTAGGGCATATAGATTTGGAGGATTTCAAGAAACGAATGAATTTATCAACCCCCATTGAGTTGGAAAGGAGATTGGTCAGAACTAGGTTGGCACAAAATGCAGGATTCCCTCCCTCCCATCAATGTCCTGAGATAATTGTTGAGTGCTCTAAGCACTATGATTCATAGCAAAGGAAGATTATTGGTCCACAATGAAGAATCATGGAAAATCTCACATAAGAGGCATTTTTTGAAGCATTTGGAATCCCTTCACATTAGAATTTGATTGTGTCCACTCTAGAAACAATAAGGAAGTTCTATATAGACAACCCTGAGAAGGCTTTGGAGATCATAAAATCTGCATTCATAATAGATAAGCCTAGGAAATATTACACAAAGTTTCCTAAGGTGTTGCATAGAAGTGATTTCATGGTAGAATACTATGACATGATAACTCTCTCTTGAGTAGAGTAATTGTATTGGAGAGAGAATCCAAGTTTGAATATTAGATGTTCTACATCATGGCAAAGATAACAAAAGGTACCAACTGACCAAGGTTGATCAATGACATCCTTGAAAAGGACCTCAATGAGGTCGAAGACACTAAGAAATTCACTATGAATTCCTATGTTGTGCATATATTAGCCCAGAGCTTCAAATATATACGGTTAACCTGCAAGGGAGTAGTTGGAGAAGATAATCTCTATGAATGCTATCCCCAATTGCACCTATCTAATAGTTCTCATTGTAGAAGGGTTAATGATGCCTTCACGATGTACATCACCAAGAAATTGTAAGAGGCCCTGCATGTCAGGTTATTTGCAAACTCCATGGAGCTGGTAAAGAAGTACGATTATTAGTTTTTGCAATTTCTAAAGTTTTCATTTATTAGAGAACATGGGTGCCCCCTTATACCATAAAGCCTACCAAGGTATCCCAGTAATAAGTTTATTTTGCTAGAGGTCACTAGGTAGTTGGCCATGCCTTTGATAAAGTTCTAAATTTTTTACATAAATCATGCATAGGGGGTGAATTCAACGTTAAAATGAATGGATGGGAATCTTGCCCTTTTTTCCTCAGTGCTCAACACTTAGAATCGAAGATGAAGTAATTTCATTTTCCCACTCATACAAAGAGAAGGAACTTCGATCCTTGTGGGTTTTCTCAAAAGATCGCAACCAAGAATTACAGGCAGAAGACACATATTTAAGACTATTAGGCTAACTGCCAGGATGAATTTGACATCTTCAAAAGGAAATTATCTTAGCTTTCCCTTAAAATGATTACATGGAAATTGCATACAAACCCCTTCCTCCAATTTATTAGGCATAAGAGTAAGTAGTGTAATTCAATGAGGTCACTTCTCCCATGATCAAGTACTCCAAGCAATGGGAATATCATAAAATTTTAGAGTTGGAGGTTGATGGAGTGAAATTATCTTATGATTTGATGGATGACCTTGAATAAAAATAATCCTATGAGGGAGAATCAAATGGTGATAAATAGGGGGGAGATGAAGAGGATGAATCTAAGGAAGAAAATCCTCTAATAATCAAGAGGGTGAAAGCTAAACAAAATCCAAAGTTGTTCAAAGAGAAAGGATATTGAGAGAAACCCCATTCCAAGGAAAATAAATCCAACAAAGCCTACTACAAAGGGGAGCCCAGAAAGAAGAAGTCTTACACAGGCTAGGAAAAAAAATGCCTCTATAGATACTACCCCTCCATCGATGAAAAATAAAATAGATAAAGAAGAAGATACCCCTCTCGATGTAGCAAAAGGAGAAACAAAGGAAGAGGCCATAGATATTGAGAGTTCTGGGGAGAAACCCCAAGATGTATACCAAAGGAAGGATTCTCCAAGGAGTGGGATTCCCTTTCCTAACTTAACCAATATAGAGAGGGTTCTCGCAGAATTAGAGAAGGTTGTAATCAAAGGATTAGTTGAAAGGAATGAACCTACAGATAATGACATACATGTAGAAGACACAATTCCAGAACAGCCAGATGGTAATCAACCATTTGATGTAGGGGGATGCTGAGAGGAAAAGAAAAACATTTGAAGATGCTTCTAAAGGCTCCTAATCTTAGGTTAGTTTTGAAGCAATAAATGTTATAAATCATGAGCAACCAATCAAAGATGACCAACATCAGCCCCAAGATGAATAGCTACAACAACAAGAAAGTGTTAATGAAGAAGAAGAACATAATAAGTAAAAATACTCCAATAAGGATAAGGTTGCTCAAGAGGGGTAAGAACAAGAACAACAAGAAATAGACACCAATGTGGATGCATCCACAACCTTTGACTGAGGTGATAGTCCTATATTGGGATAACTTTCTAGCCACCATGAATAAGCCTAAAGAAAAGAAGAAGGAAAAGGTTATCTCTAGAATTATTAGGGATGATTCCAATAACAAGGTGGTGCACATTGCAAAGCCTATAGTTGGAAAGAGTAAGGAGGATATTACACCTAAAGAATAAAAATGTTACATCTATTAATTTGGGACCTTCCACCAAAAAGAAAGAGGTTGAGGATTTAAGGGGGTCTATGGAGACTGTTGTGTAGAGATTGGAAAAGGAGGTAAAAGCTAGGGAGAAACTAAAGAAAAAAGTGGAAGAACTCCAAAGATATATTAAGCACTTGGTTATCCCTCTTTAGACCAAGCCCAACTCTTCTCCATAGCCAAGTATTTTATCAATTCATTCCATCAATCAGCTCCAAAAGATGAAGTCCTCAACCTAGGTATCATAGGGATGGGTGGCAGGAGTCTATGAAAAGGGAATTCATTTGAATATAGAAGTTGTGCAGCTATATAAAAGATTTTTTACTTCTCTGGACATAGTGTAGGAAATTACAGTTGAATACAAGACCACAGATGACAAGTCCATATTGAGATTAAACATGTTGCTTGATATCCCTAACCAAGTACTAATTTAAGAAAAGGTTATCACTATAGAAAATGTTGATAAACCCAACGCTTGGATAGAGGCATTCAAATTCAAAAGAGAAATTATGGAAACAATATTGGAGGAATGCACAAAGATTCAAAGGGACATAGGTTAATTTTTTGTAGGTTGTGTTTTATTCTTGGAAGCTATGATTAGAAAGATCCATACCAAGGAATCTATCAAGCTAGACTCAATGAAATAGTGGTGGAAGGACAACTTTACATGTGTTGAAGATGGTAATGTTACTAATAATAATTTGGAAAATGTTTCCTTGTATGTTAGTCTAATGTACAAATTTCAAGAGTATAAACTGGATTGGGATGAGATATTCATGAAGCATGAAGATGTATTGGCTTCTACAACTTATAAGATAAAAATTATTCCAATTCCAACTAAGAAGAGTTAAATAATATTATACATAAATTCAAAGAATTTACAAAGAGACAACAAATGGAAAAATGGATAGACTAGGTGAACCATTGATTTTTGGCTCTTTAGGACTTCTTTAACTTTTCTAGGGTTTTTCACCTAAAAGGAGAGAGGTAGGGCCAAAAATGCTAACTAGTTCATTCAAATATGTTATGTGTGATGTTATATAAGCTAAATGAAGTAAAATAAATGCAATTAAGTGATTTAAATAAATGAATATGGATGCAAAACTAAGATTTAAACTATGCTGGAAAACACACTGTGATATGCAAACAATGAACTAAATCATGAAATAATGCAAAATAGAAAGAAATGGGATGAATTAGAGTGCACCTAGGAAAGATTTGATGAATCTGGGATGTCGTGAATACTTTCTAAAATTACTGAAATTTCATAGTGGGACTCATTCGCCCAGGGTGGCAAATTAGTCCTCGTACTAGTGAAAAAGTGTTGGAAACTAGTTTCTATCTATTGGGATCTAGAATATGAAAAAATTCATATTTCTAGTCCTAAGGTGGGACTCATTCGCCATTGGTGGTGAATCAGTCCTCTCCCAAATTTCTAAAAAAATAGGAGACAACTCTGCAACATCAGATCTGGAAATCACTGATTCTTGGGTTGTTGAAGTCAATTATGTAGGAAACAAACAAAAAACCTTCTCCAAGCTTGAAATAGACTTGAGTTCACTTGAAGCACCTAGTTGACTTGTTTACCAATCTTCAACACCAAAAAGCTTGTTAAATCTGCATACCTAGGTCTACAAACACACATGCAATAGGGGAAAAATGGTTGAGGGTGAGCAAATAGCGGTTTGCCTTGGTCAAACCCCACTTTTGGTAATCAAACCCTTAATGATACAATTAAAGAAAAGAGAATGATAAAAAAATAACATGCAATAGCTTTCAACTTACCAAACCCTTGGTAATGCAAATCTGAAGTAGCGTCAATGGATGCTCCAAAGTGCTTGAATATTGCTTGAATTGATGTTGTAGAATGCTTGAATGCTTGAGATGTGAGATGGAATTCTTGAATGAATGAGAAGATGTAAAATGAGGTGAAAATCACATATTTATACACATTTGTGCCTTAGTTAACCATTGATACCTCATCATAGGCTGACATCAAGTGATTTTGAATAAAAACCTGAAAGGAAAATTTAAAAAATTTGAATTTGGAGCCTAGGGGGACTCATTCGCCACCCATAGCATATGAGGGCATAAAGGGACCAAATAATGTGTGTCAAGAAATATGTTGTATTTAATGTGTTTATCAGGTTAACATTCAAAAATACACTTAATTAAAGCATATGAGGGCATAAAGGGACCAAATAAAGCATGAGAAATGGATAAATAGTGAAATTGTGCCTAGAAAAGTGTGAAATTTTGTTACAAGACTTTACAACACTTCAAAATATCACTTAATAATGAATAAAAAGGTGATTTTTAGGTGAATTGTAATAAATTGAGAGCCTAGAAGAATGTATAAATGTCTTACAACACTTCACAACACCTTCACAAGACATCGTTATTTGAATTTTAGTACCTAAATATGCATGTTCAAGCCATGTCACAACATAAAATTAGAGAAAAATATATCAAATACCATGAAGCAAGACCTAAAAGGCCATGAAAATGACAAGGGTCAATTTTTGTATGGCACATTTAGTCCCCACTTTAGTGAGAGGATGAACTTACTTCAAACTCACACTAAAGTAGCCATGAACATTGAGAGGAGGGTTCAAATGCACTTATGTTAGCAAGATGGAATGACAACAATCAAGAGGGATGATCAAGCCTCCAGGATGAAGATCCCATAGAAAACTAAGCATAAGAAAAAAGGAACACACAAGTGTTGAAATGAATCGTATGAAGCTTCAATCGTTAGTCCGACTAGTTGTGGATTAGGTCTAGGCTGAAAGAGAATGTAGAACACATAACGATCCACCAAGTGAGAAATCCCAACTATACTCACTTTGGGGCCACATAACTTCTAGTCATCTACAGGGTGAGAAAGCCCAAAAGGTAAGATACATACGCTAGTTTGTATGCACTCACAAATGCAAAGGTGGCTATGGGGAAAAGTCATGCCGCTAAGTGGGCTTCCTAATCAACCATATTAAAGGTACACCTAATGAAAACTTTAACAAGGTGCCACAAAGAAAAATTTCATGAACAAAGAAAAAGCTACCACAGGCATGCAAGTTGCATTATGCAAGGTGGAAAAAATGCAAAAATTAGTATAAAAATGTAAAGATGTTAAATGTTCGAAGGAGTCTTGTTCAATTCATGCAAGGTCAGTCACTTAGGGAACATTGTGTCTAATGTCTCCAAGAGAGGACCAATCAAAGAATAGTATATTCACAACTTAGGGGATGCAGTGCGTCGCATTAGGCCACCAAGAGGAATGTAATATTCTGAGATAGATCACAATTATGAAAGACATCACACCTAATGTCATCCACAAAGTGACGAATGCATCAAATAAATGACAAGGCTACACTAGGAACCAAGAATGAAAAATGAATTATGGTAATGTATGCCCCCCTCTTTAAAGGAATTGCTACACATCATTTTGTGAGAAATTACTTTAAAGTAGAGAAGAAGAGAAAATGCAAAAAGAAAATAAGACATGAGAGCCAACCTAGAAATTTCCAAGCCAAGTCATAGGTTTTGAGGTTAGGTTGTGTCATGTCAATGAAAATGAAAGACAAATAAAGGGAGTTGCCTACTAGAAAAGAGCACACCAAATAGACAAGGGATATATGGATTTAGGGTTAGTATGTTCGTTGTTGCAATGTGTTTATGAAAGAGCTCGGAACTGTCATCATTCCCCAAAGCACATAGAACTAGAAGAATGACACAAAGAGAGCGAAAACAAAGGAAAAATAAATTCCATTTTGGGTTAACATGGAAGAGACATTGCAGTCTCAACGCTTTGCATCATCCCCAAAAGGAAAACACAAGCGAAACGAAAGAAAACAAAAATGTGAAAGAAAATGAAAAAGTTTTTGGGTCAACATGAAGGAGACATTTCAGTCTCAATTCCTTGCATCATCCCCAAAAGGAAAACAAAAAAAAAATGAAAAAGACAAAGACCTTGTGGGTCAACATGGAAGAGACATAGGGCATCTCAACACTTTGTGTCATCCCCAAAAGGAGAACACAAAACAAAAGCGAAAAACACAAGGATGCACAACCTATAGAAGAATAGAGATACAAAGAGAAGAAGTGTATGAAGAGAGGGAACATCAAATGAACAATATAGGGGAATAGGATACACACATGAAAGGGAAAAAAAGGGAAAAATAAAAGAGAAAATCAAAAAGGCTAGTTAGGCGAATGCAAGTCAACCATCTAACAAGTCATCTGCCTCCCAATCATGTTCAGTGTAATGTGAGGGCAGTTGACTGTCTAAAGGAATAATTGCAAGCACCGAACCAGGAGTCGTACCAGGTTCTTCTCTTGGTGGAGAGGATTTATCATTTAAGCTCATTGTAGATGAAAATAAATAGTTTAAATTGTTATGCACTTCTTCATCTATTTTTTCTATCATCGCATCATCATCATCATCATCAAGATTAATGACAATGGGAGGACAAAGGGTGATTTCTAAGGATGGATGTATCAAAATCTGAGGTTGTTGGATTGGTTCGTTTTGTTGGGATTGTTGCACTGGATTGTCTTGTGGTAGGTCAGGAGGAGGGTGAGCATCTATTACTTTTGTCAAAGGTAAAGGTTGATTTTCTTTATCTTCTTCCATGTGAGTTTGATGAGCAAGGAGATGATGACGACACCTACGTTCCCTGGCACCATGGTTTCATTTAATTATATTTTGGAGTTGGTGAGGTGTAAGAGTGGATTGAGGCATCATAGGCTCTTTTATTTCTGAAGAGGGAAGAATAGAAGAAACTGAAGAGGATGGATCAACCACTTTCTTTTCTACTTTATACACTTGTTTAATACGAGGAGGCATGATAGGAGTTGTTTCATTTTCCCTTGGTCATTTAAACGATGGTGGGGAAGTGTCTAGAGATGGTTTTTCATGTGGTTGTATGGTTTGCTCAATGCCAGACTAAATTTGATGCATGGTTTCATCTATGATAAGAGGTCTGGAAGTAGACGGGGATGCATTATGAAGAGACAATTCAACTATCTTTTTGGCTTTTATTTTTTTGTAAGCTATGAAAAAGAAGTCCTTTCGAGGTGTGATGGGTTTCATGGGATCAGGCCAAAAGGATTCTAATGAAAAGTTACCTTTAGACGATAAGGGATTAAAGCCACTATGGTGTATGGTAAATATCTCATTGCCATGGGGAAACTTCAAACACTTGTGAACAACCGATGGGATCACTTTCATTGAACGAAGCCAAGGGTGGCCTAGCCACAAATGAAATTGGTCAGATTGTGGAATAATTGAAAATGTTGCATCCAAAGTTTTAGGTCCTATTTGTAAAGGGAGCACGATCGATCCGATCGTACGACATGCAAAACCAGTATGTATCTTAATCCATGCAATTGGTTTATTATAATCATCTTGATATAGCTCAGGTAATACTAGAAACTCCTATGTGATCACATTCTCACCACAAGTGGGATCTATTAATATCCCGTTAGTGGGCTTATCATAGATTATGCCAACTATGTAGAGAGGACCATTAGGAAAATTTTGTAGTATGTCTTTAGCAGAAAAAGTGATATCAAGAGATTTATTTGTTTGTCCCTTACGAGGGATAATGTCTATCGTATCCACAAGTTGATCCATAGGACTATCTTTAGTAACAGGTGGAGATATATCATGTTGTTCATTGTGTGTATCAACAATCATTACCTTAGTGTTTGAAGGTTCACTAGCCTTGACAAATGAAGTAGTGTGTTTAGGCAAAGGATTGGTGAAAATTTGTAAGTTCTAGTTAGGGGGTGCAACAGACTTATTTCCTTGATCATTAACACCCACAATGGACTAGTGGCCTGAATCAATGAGGTATTGAACTAAATGTTTTAGACTCTTTTAGTGTTCAGTGTCATGTCCATTATAGCAATGAAAATGAAAATAAGCATGAGGTTTGAAAGTGGGTGGTAAGGGATGGTTTGGGTCAAATGGTCAGACAGGTGGAAAAGTGAGCATGCATTGTTGAATTAATTGGTTCATTGTGTTATGGAGGTTATCGAGTAAGGGAGTAAATTGTCTCTTTGGGTCCCCATAGTTATAAGGCACCACTTATTTAACAAATTCCACTTGAGTTTGAGTTGGTTGGGTTGGTTGTGGTTGTGAAGGAGGAGGTGGATTTAACTGTAAAAAGCCTCTATTTTGTTTATGAAAGTTGTGTGTTATTTTGGTTTTGATTGTTGTATTCAAGTTTTTCAGCTCGGTTAGAAGTGGATTTGGAATCATGACTTGAAACCAAGTTATTGTATTCACACAAGGTTGTGCATAAATGCATTAACGAAGGGAATTTCGTCATTGTTAGCTTATCTTGAAGGTGTGTGTGCAAGTTTTTGAAAAACATCTTTTGCAGATGTGCATCAGGAATCTTGACATCAATTTGAGCATACAAGGATTGGTATCATGAGATAAAATCATTACTTTTTCATCTATGTTTTGTCTACATCGCATGAGGTCGGCCATTATATTTTTAGGTGTCATGTGAACTTGAAAGTGACTAATGAAAGCATCAACCAATTCATTGAATGAACGGATGGAATGGTTGGGCAAGTTGGAAAACCATTATAATGTAGTATCTTTCAAGGTCCTTGGAAATAGTTTGGCTTGCAATTTATTATCAAGGACAAAATCACTACACAAAGTTGTATAAGCATTAACATGGTTGGCAGGGTCTCCTTTACCTCTGTATTTCTCAAATTGAGGCATTTCTATTCCTTGTAGCATTGGGGTACGCAATATTTCTAAGGATAAGGGGATGCTACAGACATGATATGTGGTTGGAGTGTATTGACCTTGGCTAATGGTGGAAATTTGATGTTGCATAGATGAAACATTATTAAGGAGTTGTGTAAGAATAGGATCAGGGTAAGTGGGTTGAGGTAGAAGAGAAAAAGGTGATGGAGTGTAAGTGATGTTAGGTGAAGTGAAAGGAATACTGTGAGGTGTGAAGCTGGTGGAGGGGACTTGTGATGCCACAAGAGAAGTAGGAATGCTAGGTGGAATCAGGAAAGAATTAGCCAATAATTAGCATGTTAAATAGTTGTGTGGACTTGCGGATTGGTATAAGTTGGTATAGATGCTATGGTTGAAGGGGGGGGGAACTTGAGGCCCTCCTTGGATTATAGGAATGTTTGCAGATTGAGTATTAGAAGAGGCATGTTTATTGTAAATCTTGGAAATTTTCTTCATCACTTGCAAGCCATCGTCACTTTCAATCAAACGATGAAGATTGTCAATAGCAGGTATGGTAGTGGATGATATGTTTTCAAGTAAAAAATCTTGTTGTAAATGTGCAAAATCCTCATGAATATTAATGAACTTTTCTTGAGGGAGGGAATTGTTTTGGGTGTCAACATTCATTGGATGGAAAGGTGAAGGCATATAAGTGGTATTGTCAGTTCCTAATGCACCATTGTCCATACCAGGAGTAGGAGCTCGTGAGATCCCAAGGTCCACAACGAAAGTGCTATCGTGGGAATCCATGAGTCTAGAACTTCTTCTCACTAAATTATTATCAATGTGGCACCAAAAACTCATACAAGTACCACAAAGGAGAGGTGAATGTAAATGAAAGGTAATCTAAGATGTCTAATATGCAAATAACAAAAATGCTACTAACTATAATAGAGATCTAACTACAAAAAATAGAAATGCTAGAAATGTGTAAAAACTTTAGAGGAACTTATTCACCCAGGGTAGTGAATGAGTCCCAATATGATTTTTTTTTGTGTTTTTCAAAAATTTGAATGTGAATTTAATGCTCTAAAGAATGAAATCAAAGATGCAGAATGTAAAATTTTAGTTTTTTTCAATGAGATGCAATGCAAAAATGAAATCTAAATGAAGTTTTCACTAATGCAATAGGAAAAGTCCTAGAATGCAAAAACAAAACAATATCCTAATTGAATGTTGATGCAAAAGTAATCTAGGATGCAATATGCAACTGAAATAAAAAATTCAAAGTGTTCAAAATGTGGGTTCACCAAAATGAACCATTGCTTTTTGGCTCTAACTCTTCTAGGGTTTTTCACCTAGCAGGAGAGAGGTAGGGCCAAAAATGCTAACTAGTTCATTCAAATTATGTTATGTGTGATGTTGTTTAAGATAAATGAAGTAAAATAAATGCAATTAAGTGATTTAAATGAAGGAATATGAATGCAAAACTAAGATTTAAACTATGCTAGAAAACACACTTTGATATGCAACCAATGAACTAAATGATGAAATAATGCAAAATAGAAAGAAATGGGATGAATCAGAGTGCGCCTAGGAAATATTTGATGAATCTGGGATGTGATGACTGTTGTCTTAAATTCATAAAATTTCACAGTGGGACTCATTCACCCAAGGTGGCGAATTAGTCCTCCTATTGGTGAAAAAGTGTCAGAAACTAGTTTATGTCTATCGGGATCCAGAATCTAACAAAATTTATATTTTCAGTCCTAAGGTGGGACTCATTCGCCACTGGTGGCGAATCAGTCCTCTCCCAAATTTCTAAAAAATTAGGAGAAAACTCTGCAACACTAGATCTGGAAATCCCTGATTCTCAGGTTGTTGAAGTCAATTTTGCAGGAAACAGATAGAAAACCTTCTCCAAGCTTGAAATAGACTTGAGTTGACTTGAAGCACCTAGTTGACTTGCTTACCAATATTCAACACCAAAAAGCTTGTTAAATTTGCATACCTAGGTCTGCAAACACACATTCAATAGGGGAAAAATGGTTGAGGGTTAGCAAATAGGGGTTTTCCTTGGTCAAACCCCACTTTTGCTAATCAAACCCTTAATGAAACAATGAAAGGAAAGAGAATGATAAACTAATAACATGCTATAGCTATCAATTTACCAAACCTTGGATAATACAAATCTGAAGTAATGTGAATGGATGCTCCAAAGTGCTTGAATATTGCTTGAACTGATGTTGTAGAATGCTTGAATGTTTGAGATGTGAGATGGAATGCTTGAATGAATGAGGAGATGTAAAATGAGGTGAAAATCACATTTTTATACACACTTGTTCCTTAGTTAACCATTCATACCTTATCATAGGGCGATTTCAAGTGATTTTGAATAAAAACCCAAAAGAAAAATTTAAATTTTTTGAATTTGGAGCCAAGAGGGACTCATTCACCACCCATGGTGAATGGGTCCCACGTAGGACCTGAAAATATGTGTCAAGAAATATGTTCTATTTAATGTTATTTGTCAAGTTAACATTCAAAAATACACTTAATTAAAGCATATGAGGGCATAAAGGGACCAAATAAAGCATGAGAAAGGGATAACTAGTGAATTTATGCCTAGAAAAGTGTGAAATCTTGTTACAAGAATTTATAACACTTCAAAATAGGACTTAATAATGAATAAAAAGGTGATTTTTAGGTGAATTGTAATAAATAAAGTCTAGAAGAATGTAGAAATGTCTTACAAAACTTCACAACACCTTCACAAGATGTCATTATTTGAATTTTAGTACCTAAATATGCATGTTCAAGCCATGTCACAACATAAAATCAGAGAAAAATATATCAAATACCATGAAGCAAGACCTAAAAGGCCATAAAAATGAGAAGGGGCCATTTTTCTATGGCACACTAGGATTACTTAGCCTTGGAGTCAATGAAAATCATTTTTTGAGATCATAGGACAGTCTAGGTGACATAGGAATTAGTGCCAACATTTTTTATTTTAAATGCAAAATAACATTTAATATAAAAAATAAGATTTACTGATGTTAAATATTAAGTTTAAATGGGCATTAGAATCACATGAGGCTGAATTTTTTTCATTGACCTAATTAGGGGGCCCAGCTTGATGTAATCCTAACAATTGATTTAGAAACCCTAAAATTCTGATGAACTCTATAAATAAGGTTTTCCCTCGTTTTCTAGTTGGATGTGGAATTGTTGTAAACAATTTTGGAGCTAATATAACAAGAATACATTGATTTTGGGTGTTCTACTCTTTGTTGCTTCATATTATTGCATAGTTCTTTCTTTCCAAGTTATTTCAAGTTATTTAATTTCATGTTCATTCCTATTTATGGCAAAGTGGTGAGGAATATTGGATAAGTTGACTTCTCATAACATTTTTTATTTGCTTCTAGTAAGTTAGAGTGTATGGTTAGTCTGAGCCATTTTAATATAATATTTCAACTTTGAATGCTTACACATATTATGTGAAAATCTGGGTATGTGTGTGAATGATTTACAATATGAAAATCTTCTAAACTCCTTTGAAGATTGCACCATTTTTGTGGAGTTATAGGGTTTTCATTGATTAAATAGAGATCGGTTTTTAATGGGGATTTTTCAATCTAAAGAATTTGTCATTTGCATGATTATTGTTAGATTTTGGATTAGATATCCTTCAAACCCTTTAATATTTTGCATTTTCTTTGAATCTGAGTTAGTATTAAGGAAAGGGAAGATCACTCAAAGTGTTATATTTGATGCAATATATGATTTTCAATTCTCAAATATGAGAATATAGTTAGGGTTTTTATTCATCTTTAGATTTTATTAAATATCTTATTTGAGTCTTATAGATTTCAGTCTTTGTTTCAATAAATTCCCTTTGTGATACTAGCAAATCACATAAACTAGTAAGGTATTTTTGCATAGTGAAGACCTGACATCCAAAACCTTGGGGTCATCTTCTAAATTTTTTCTAAAGAAATTTACCTTTCAAGAGAGATAGACCACATGTTTTATCTATGTTGTGTAGTGCAGAAACACTCATCAACAAAGTGTACCTAAATTTAATACAAGTTATTTGCTAATGGGTTTTATGTTTATAGGAAAAGGGTAATACTGGGAATGAAAGAGGACCTTTGAAGAATATCATAAAGAAATTAAAAAAGGATTAATTTCCTAACATCGTCAATGGTAAACAAGGAGAATTCTAACTAAAAATTATACCAAATTTGAGTTAACAAGGTAAGTTATATGCATTGATTATCTAGTTGCATAATGATCTTTAGTGAAAATTATTCTTCGAAGATCCATTAAGTCGTGTATCTAAATAAGCTAATTAAGAGTAATATTTCATTATTATTGAAGATAGATTTGAATCTTGCATCGAGGAAGATAAAAGTTATAACATAGATATATTTTTATCCACTAATCCACTGAAATAAATCTTATCATTATTATGAGTATGTGATTACAATGGTTTCTAGACTAATCATGTATTGGGAAAATTACATATGAGATAAGTGCCAATAAGAATAAGGGAGAACCATTAAACCCTTGTAAATATGTGGGTTGGTAGTAAGAGTCTAGTCAATTTTGTATTTTGGTTTATTCGGTTTAGATTTAAAAAGTTAACCTTATAACCTAAGAAATTCCTCAGGGGCTAAATACTATGGGTCATGTGTAATTTTGGTTAAGAGGATAATGCTTGTCAGCTATGTGTGGTTTGTGTTTTATGTTTTAATTATTTCTGAAGTCATGTTATTATGTGGTGTAAATGACATTAAAACATGAGAGTCCCAATTAAGCCTAAAATTTGGACTCTCTTTAGAGGGATTTAAAGAGGCATTAAAAATCCTATTTTTAAGTATAATAATGGGTTTTAGGAACCTATGGTAAGTACCTATGCATGTTTTAGGAGTAGAAGGAAGAAGATAGATTGATATTTTTTGGAGAGAGAAAGAGTGATGGATTCTCTACAATGATGTAGAAAGATACATCATCCTTACTCTATTTTATTGTAGTTATTGTTATGAGTAATATGTAGGATTTTTGGGTTGGGAGTGTTTTTGAAAATAGGTGTGTTTTTAAATGTTTCAATAAGTTGTTTATTTCTTTTGTTTGAGTTATTGAGTTGTGAAAATGATAGAGTTTATATGGTATTATACCTCTATGCTTGAGTTTTAGTAAAATGATTTAGTGTTGGGTTTTAAACATTGTGTGTGGGTTTGAAATGGTTCTCTCAGCTCAAGTAATGGATAGGATCTTGAAATGGCCTAATGATTCCATATTTGGTATGGTGTAGATATTTATATCCTATTTGCATATATCTTTTATGTATTCTTGGATCATATTTGTTAGAATTTATTTTGGTTGTCTCGATCTTATGGTCCATATTGGTGATATTAGAATAAAAGGGTAGCTAATCTTATGTTGAATAAAATGGATTTGTAAATGATATTTTAAAATTTATATGAGGACAATATGTCAACCTATTTTTATCTTAAAGAAATGATATATTGAATTGTATTTTCATTTAAAAAAAGTAAAATGTATTTATGTTGAGGAAAATAATTATTTTAATGGCCATTTCAAGTTCTAAAAGAGAGATATTTTAGCTTCCTTTATTATGTTCAGATAAAATAAATATGATTGTTTATAGCCAAACAAAGAAGAAGTAATTATAGTAGTTTTTTTGAAACTGAAATAATTTGTAAAAAGGAAAGTTTATATTTTATATTTAGGTTTAAACCCTAACCTAATAAAAGAAGTTGTACAATTTTTGAACATGTTTTTTTTTATTATTTTAAGCTTCATATAAAGAAATACAAAATTAGAATTTTTTTTTTAATGAGTATTTTGTTTATCAATAAATTGAATGTATCAAACACATGCATTTTAATATATGTAGAATTAAATATATGTATATTTTAAATAATATATATATAATCAAAGGAATTTAGAGTGTATTATATATACATATACATATTTATTTATATGTATATTATTTTATGTTAAAAAAAGTAGGGACAAATGTTTTAATTTAAAATATTATTCTATACTATAATTAGTGTCAGATCCATATGTAAGTAGACTATTTAATGAATATTTAAAAATATTAAAAAAATAAACACTCATTTTTATAATAAAAAAATAAATTTTGGAGTTTAACTTTTTTCTAAAACGAGAAAATTATAAAAAATAATATAAATAAAATGTTTTTTTCTGGTGAGCGGCAGGAAATTTTTCCCTACTGTTGACCCACCATGGGAGCTACGACTCCAATGTGGGTCGCCGCCTTGAGGGTTGCAACCCCCATGGGAGGCCACAACCTTCCATATGGGGCCATCGTGGGGATAAACTCCCCCATCTCGCCATACAAATAACCAAAAAAAAATGCATCTTTTTAAATTTAACACAACAAAAAAAAAAACAATGTACATGTCTATTGTAAAAGAAAAATTAAGGTTTGAAACTTTATCTTTCCTATTTCAATATGCATGTCATCATTTGAAAAGTGTTAGAAAATTTAAAAAGAAAAGAAAATAAAAAATTGTCTGGTATGCAAGAAAAAACATTAAATTTATACAATACAATCTTTTGTAAGCTATGAAGGAAATATGAGAAATAAAACACATAGAAAAACCTCAAGAAAATAAATGGTTCCTCATCAAACATTTTGAAAAAATAAAGTTTCTTAAGTAATATTGCAAGGGTTTTCTCCTCCAATGTTTCCTCTCCCCAACCTGCAAACAAATGGAAAATGAAGGAATGAGAGGGAAAACCCTTCTAATAAATTTTCCTTGTGAGTTAGGGTTTCTACATGATGCCTTAAGATCTAAAGGTGTAGAATAATTCCCAAGATATTTAACTTTTGATATAACTTAAAATTTATATTTAATTTAAATGTATTTTTTTAATAGAGATTAATTCCATGGTAGGTGTCCATGAGACTAGGACCCCTATTTTAAGTGACTGTAATGCCCCCTCAGTTTTCCTTTCCTTGGACAGTTACTTGGACTATATTTGGACTTAATGATACTGTTTGATGGACACTATGATACTATCGGCTGATATTTAGACATTGTGATATTTTGATGATTAGATATGGAGACTGTTTGATGACACTATAATGCTTAGATTGATTATATTGATAAAATTGTGATACTTTTATTCTTTGACCTTGATGCTTAGATATGGTGATACTTGGTGACACTGTTATGTTTGATTATTTATGCTTATATTATGGTTAGCATATTAGTTTAATTTCTTAGGTGAGTTATAATGGATATTAATATTATGTGATTTTTGGATATATGTGCTATCATGTTTTGATATCAGTTATTATGTATTGGTGATGGGGAATAGTGTGGCATCACTCGCTTATGAGTACCCTGTGACTCTGTGATTTCCCCTTCATAGTGTGACTGACTATTTTCATTATGCACATGTTCGAACCTATGTTTTGCTACAGGTTGTAGGTAGAGGGCATCAACTCCACCAGATTATCAGGTTTGAGCATGCCAAAAGCCCAATGGAGTGGTTGTTTTAGAGGTAGCACTAGGTCCCTCACATCGAGCCATCGTCCTTGTCAAGGATGAATCTCTAATGTCGCATCCCGTCTATAAGGTTTGTTTGTATTGTTTCATCTTCGTTGTTGTCATTCTACCTTCGTTTCACTTTTAGTTGGTATTTTTTCATAGTTCGATCATTGAGTCATGCTCGTGACTTGTGTTTTGTTCAACTATTTCATTAAACTTAAATTTTCAAAATTGTAGGCTTTAACTAATGAAGATAAAAGACTTATTAAATTAAAGAATAAAAATTAAAACAATTATTGTGAAGATGTTTAGTTAATTGTAATGAATTAAGATTTATGGTTAAAATGAAATATGTAAATATAAATTAATACAAATGTGTTTATACAAACTAACTTTATGAGAAATTAAAATAATAAATTAATAAACTAATGGTTGACTATTGGACTATTGTATGTAAGTTAAAGATAGAGTTCAATTTTAAAAGAAAGATAAATAAATGAAAATTTGAAAGTGGAAGGAAAATTCTCGGAAAGAAGGTAATTATAAAAGTAGTGGAGGTTCATAAATAAAGGGAGTGGGGTTAACTGGAAAGGGGAAATAGGGTTATTTTTCTCGGAGGACAAACTGATTCTAGAATTCTTGCCATGAACATTCTTTGCATTTGTGATTTTTTTTCTAGGAGATCGGAAACTCGAAATTTGGGGGTTTTGACTATGGCTGTGGAATTCAAAGTGGTTAGAGCTAAAAATTAGTGAAGAGAAGCTCGAGAGAAAATTAGGCTATAGCTTGGATTTTGTATCCGGCAACAACATCCAAATCAGTTGCGCGAATCATTCTAATTTTCACTATTCTCTTCCAGTTTATACTTTGTTCCTGTTGGAAATCATTGATTCTTGATTATTTAATTCTGTATTAAAAGAAAACTTTAGGAGTTTCCATTATAAATTGCATTCCTCTATAGTTTTATTTTCCTTGTATTCGAAACATTGTGTTTTTGAAGTCATAGCCTTGGAAAGATAACTCATATCTGTAGTAAATCTTTAGAAAATCAACTGGAAATAGGTCGAAACTCTGCTACCCATATGGCTTCAAATATTTTCTTATAGTCAATTGGTCAATCTTTAGATGTTCGATACCATACTTCAAACTTTTTGTATGCTTTGTTTTAAAAAAAAATGTGTGCTCTTCATCTTGTATCAAACACGCCCTGAATAGATTAAGTGATAATATATTATATTGTAGCATGCAAGTTGTCTTTACCATGGCTTGGAAAGAAGGTTCTTGGTATTCCTTTCAAGATTCTCCTTCCCTCCTCATCATTCGATAGATTAAGATTCAGGCCGATACTTTGGAGTGTTAAGTTGTGCAGTTGAAATTTCTCATTTCATTCTTCATTGGAGTCATATCTAGATGGCAATTAAACTTGCTCCATGAAATTTGTACATCCCTTGTACTTAACCGGTGTGTCCCTCTCATATTAGTCACCTTGCTA
The DNA here is from genome assembly GCA_007258455.2 of Sequoia sempervirens. Classification (NCBI taxonomy): domain Eukaryota; kingdom Viridiplantae; phylum Streptophyta; class Pinopsida; order Cupressales; family Cupressaceae; genus Sequoia; species Sequoia sempervirens. The sequence continues at coordinate 599,791,587 of VDFB02000003.1, read as the reverse complement.
CATAGGGTCGATGTGAGTTTACTTTTGATCTTTATAAGCCTTTGAATATCTAGATCGACCTTTTTAGTCTAAGGAATTGTATGCGTAGAAATTGGTATTCTTTTTAATCTGTGTTGGAAGGACACCACCTCTTGCATGCTTTATCGCCTGTGTGAGGTACCTGAATCTTACCTTTAGCTCGCTATTTATAACATAACTAGTGGCCGAAAATGGCGTTGCTTTTCCCCTTAAATTTCTGTAGAATATTTCACTCGCTGCTCCCCTGAGATTTGATTAACACCTTATCTCCAATTTAGTGTTCGAGCTTAGTTCGAAATATCTTTTTCATCCAATCAGGTTTATAATAGTTAACTGATGGTTTCCTGAGATACATGTGTATACGTCTGAGGATTCGTTGAATTTATCTCTATTACATTGTCATCTATAGATTACCTTCGTTTAAACTTTATGTTAATAGCCTTCTTCCTTGTATATTATGTGTTGTCTGTAATGGCGCAGTACGCTTGATCAGTAAGCCGTCAATTGCCATGAAAATTGGGTATTTTCCTTTAAAATGTGTTTGTTATGAAACATTCTATGAAATATATGTCTATATATATATATATACTCCATGCATATCCTTAAGTTGCTTGTAAGCAACGCATAGATTGTTTGTAAATTTTGAATTATGGTTTTCTTTTAAAATATGTGGGTATATATATATATATATATATATATATATATATATATATATATATATATGTTTACAAATATAAAATATTGTTATTCAGTTGCTTTGATTTTATGGCTAGAACTTATATCAAAATAGAAAATAACCCTTTTAGTCAAGATTGACATATCTATAATTAGATAAGTGGAAAGGAGTATAAAGTGAATGAAAGTATCAAGTTTTAGTTGATTAATTGGAAATCGTAAAATGAGTTTCTTATAAACCATTTTAGAGTATATTTTACTATTAGTGTCTGAATTACTGATGTGAATAATGTGAATGGGGCAGAATTGGAAATAAAATTGGATTTCATTCATTGTTATGTATTTTGTGAAAAGAATCTTAGATTCTTCCAGAGGCTAGGAAGATTTTTTCTCTTGATTGAAATGTAGATCATTTTGACTGATTGTGTATATGTTGTCCATTAGCCTTGCACCATGCATTCACCTATGTGATTGGTGTTTTTTTTTTAAATTTGTGAGCGAGATGTGATTAAGCCTCACCATGTGATTTAGTAATGAGTTTTGAGTTTGTGCAAGTGGTCTTGTGATTTTGATTTTATTGGTTTTCCATGTTGTCTATAGGGGAGTGGCTTCCAATGGGGTTTGGTGCACATAGTGGCACCTAGATAACCCATGTGGAAATTTTGTAAACAAGTGATAACCTCAAATAAACTAGGGGGAATGAGTAGCAATAACTTTAAACAAGATAATTCAATACCTCGCTCATTGCTCAAGCACTCGTATAGGCTTGAGATGAGTCGAGAAGGCCTGGAATGGAAAAATAAACTACCTCATCTCCACGAGAGGTATGTTGATTATGGATAGGTTACATGAGGGGCCAAAGATTAGTAGAGGCTACCAGGATAACCCAGGATGGGGGTCGGGGCTTAGGAAGATCTACCTATATAACCTATGATAATCTATGTGATGACACGCCCACTACAAGCTTCTATTCCTTGTCTCCTATTTCTCTTTGATTGTTTATGTGCCTCTAGAAGTGGTGTGATAGTTGTTTGATGTGGTATTCACTTGGTCATTGTTGTCTCGTCAGCCTTGTGTAGTTTGTTGTCTTTGCCTAACAGTGATGGTGGGACCTTTTGTTATCTCCTAGCATGGGGGTGGACCTTTGGGTTCCACACAGTTGGGTGGATAGTGCTTCATTCTCCATTGGGTTCCCTTCCCTTATATGTGGCGTGGCCAATTCCCTTGATCTGAAGACTTCTGCATTATATATGTTCTTGGGATTTGTGATCCTTATATTTGTATTTGTACTGTATCACAATTAAAGTATCATCTATCATGTTGTTGAACACTCCTCACTTGTAAGGAGGAGGCATTATTGTACAAAATGTAATTGTAAAGATGAAACTGATGTGACTCTATTATGTGAAGAATTATGTATTCAATGTTATTTTATATGCAAAGTGGAATGGGAGAAAACAATTAATCTTTTTGTATTCATAATATGGTTGTATCTCATGGATTACTTGATTATATGTAATGAGTAGATGTGATTTTTAAATGATATTAGAATTGGATATTACATTGATTTATGGTTCTTGTTAACTTAGATAATTGGAACTACATAATGTAATCGTGAACCTTAGAGGACATAGGATAGTATGTAAGTTGATGATAATTTATAATCGTGTAACATTACACTTTTAAAAAAAAATTGTTTCGTTCTCAATTGCTAGTGTGTTGTCCTCTAGGGTTCACGGTAGGGACATTATGCGTGGTATCAGAGCCCAAGTTTAAACATTGGGTGCTCTGGGTATAGTAAATATCAAATTAAGTTGTCTTAGATGTATAGATTAAATCTTAAGTTTTTCCTTGTTGACCTCACTTAACACCCTAAACTTGTCCTTGGTGGTGTCTGTGTAGAATTATGCCTAGAGGATGGAGTAGAGGTTGAGGGCGTGGAAGAGGTCAGGGTGGTGGTGGTGGGGCCAATTCCCAGGATTCACCTCCATAGAGTTCCCACGAGTCAGATTGTGACAAACATGACGGTTCACAAAACAATCATGGAGGTGGAGGACAAAATATAGATTAGTCAGGGTTGGAGGGTGCATAGTTGCACCCGTTACTAGAGGAGGGTATTGCTACTCTTGGTTCGAGGTAGGAGAGTGAGTAGTTAGTGATTCGAGAGAGACAAAGGTCTCCGAGGAGGAGTGAGTTAGTAGTTGAGTAGGATGACATATTAGCTGGTCATATGAGGGACCTTCTTTGAGCACGTCCTCCGACAATTGATGGGATAGGTAGTGGTTTAGAGGCAAAGACTTGGTTAACTGATCTAAACCAGTGTTTTGCTATGCATCCATATGGTAGCAATACCAAGGATAGGTGTGTCATTATGCATCTTCGATGTTTTTCTTCCACATGGTGGCGTCTTGAGGACCAAAAGCTCCATCTTGATATAGATTCAATATCATGGGAGATGTTCTTAGAGAGGTTCAGGGTTTGATTCTTATCCGACCATTGGCAGTAGCGTTGTGCAGACAAGTTTCATGAGTTGAGAAAGATTGCGATGTCAGTGGAATAGTATGAGTGGAGATTCTATGAGCTTAAGCAATATGCTAGCATTGGAGATGATGAGGGTATGTTAGTACAACACTTTATCTGGGGTGTAAATGCCTGCATTAGCGGTGGTATTTGGGTGTTTGAGCCAGAAACCATGGAGGTAGTTGTGGTGAAGGCTCAGATTGTTGTGGAGAATTTGGCTATGGCTTTAGGTGGATAGATGGGGGTTCAAATTGGTAGTGCACCTCTAATAGGTTTTAGTTCTCATGGTGATCAAACGCAGTCAACAGGTCCATCTAGGAGTCAGTAGGCACCCTCTAAGGGTGGCTAGAAGCAACAGCAACAACCATCTTAGTCAAAACACAAGAGCTCTTAGTCTCGTTAGGAGGATCAGTTTCAGTCCAGGAGAGATAGGAATTGGAGGCCAATTAAGCGTTATCACTCTGATCAGCCAGCCCAAAGTTCGCAATCTATAGTTAACTTGAGGGAAGTGTTCAGTAGTCTAGTGCACACCTCCAAGTGGTAGAGATTTTGGCAGAGGTACAAGGTGCTTTTCATGTGGTCAGTAAGACCATATTGCTTGACAATGTCCTCAGAAGGGCACATCTGGATTTACTCAGAGACTAGTGGCTTCTGAGTTGACAGTAGGGGATACAGGTAGATCATACAGAGTTTTTTCTATAGTTGATAACCGCTACGCTCAGTACTAGGGTATAGTGGTTGAGACACTAGGTGTGTTACAAGGTAGTAGAGTATCTATTCTCTTTGATTCAGGTGCTTCAAAATCCTTTATTTCTCCTTTTGTAGTAGCACAATGTGGACTGGTGGCAGTGAAGCAGGATGATAGGTAGCAGGTTGAGTCAGCCTTCGGTACTAAGGTCGTAGTTGAGTCTCTTGCTCGTGGTTGTAGTTTGAGGATTGGATCTCTTGACACCATGATTGATCTTTGTATTATTCCCCTTTGGTCTTATGATGTTGTATTGGGTATGGATTGGTTAGAGGCTCACAGAGTAGTCATAGATTATCTTCGTAAGTTGGTGAGTGTGTAGATGATTATGACAGTGACGTTGAGGTAGTAGGGGTTCAGAGGCCTATCTCTTTGAGGATGATCTCAGCTATATAGTTGAGGAGGTGTATGCAGTAGGGTTGTCAGTTATTTGCAGTGACAGTCAATTATTTGGAGTTAGGAGAGAGTTAGGAGGAGGTGTCACTTGATAGTGATCCAATTCTTAGATAGTATGTAGATGGTTTTCCTAGCGAGATCGCAGGGATGCCACCTAAGGTGACATCGACTTTAAGATTGATCTTGTACCTAGAGATGAACCCATTTCACGATCTCCTTATCAGATGACCACTCAGGAGCTGAAGGAGCTCCAATTACAACTTGAGGAGTTGTTAGCAAAGGGATTTATTCGTCCTAGGTAGTGTCTCTCCTTGGGGAGCACCAGTGATATTTGTAAAGGACGGGTCCCTTCGATTGTGTATTGATTACTGACTATTGAATAAGGTAACAATAATGAACAAGTACCCATTTCTAAGGATAGATGATCTATTTGATTAGATCAAGGGTGCTAGGGTATTCTCGAAGATTGATCTTAAGTCAGGGTATCACTAGTTGTGCATCTTCAAGGCAGACATACATAAGATTGCATTTCATACTTGATACAGACACTACAAGTTCACAATGGTGTCGTTCTGGTTAATGAATGCGCCCTCAGTGTTCATGAGTTTAATGAATGGATTTTTTCACACCTACCTTGATTGGTTTGTCCTAGTTTTTTTAGATGACATATTGACCTATTCTAGGACCATGGAGGAGCATGAGGATCACTTGAGATAGGTGCTATAGTGTCTGAGGGAGAACCAGTTGTATGCTAACTTTTCAAAGTGTGAATTCTTCAAGACAAAGGTAAAATATTTGGGCCATGTTATTTCTTGTGAGGGCATTGTCATGGATCCTTCAAAGATCCAAGCTACCATTTATTGGCATGCACCTACTAATGTTGCAAAGGTTTGCAGTTTTATGGGATTGGTAGGTTACTACTAATGGTTTGTACATGGGTTTTCAAGGATAACACACCCCATCACTTCTCTTTAGAGGAAATGGAAGACATTTATTTGGTCAGAGTAGTGCTAGGCAGCTTTCTAGACTCTTAAGGAGATTGACTAATGCTCCTATCTTAGTTGTTCTTGATCCTTCTAGGGATTTTGTGGTTTGTACAGATGCTTCCTTGGAGGGTATAGGAGCTATGTTAATGCAGGATGGTCGTGTGATTGTCTATGAGTCTCAAAAACTCAAGGATCACAAGATGAATTACCCTACACATGATCTAGAGTTAGTTGTTGTGGTACATGCCTTGACAAGGTGGAGACACTAATTATTGGGACATCGATTTGAGTTGCACACTAATCACCGTACGTAGTTTGTAGTATATCTTTACATAGCCTAATCTGAATGCCAAGCAAAGATGATGGATGGAGTTCTTATGTGAATATGATTTTGAGGTGAAAATCATCCAAGGAAAAGAGAATGTGGTTGTGGATGCACTTAGCAGACAGAGACATGAGTTATCGGCAGTGACTCCTAGTGTAGATTTGAGGAGTCAAATACTTTCAGCACTTCCCTTAGATAGTTGGTATCAGGAGATGAGGTTCGAGGTGGAGTCAGGAGGGCTTTAGAAAGAATATTTTCTGGATATTCCCTTGAGTCAGATGGCCTTTTGAGGCATTTCAGTCATATTTATGTACCTTCCTTTGGAGATCTTTGTACTTTGATCATGTCAGAGGCGCATTGGTCACCTTATTCAGCTCATCCTAGTGTCGAAAAGATGCATGAAGATCTTTGACAGCTATACTTTAGGGCTGGTATGAGGAGAGATATTGTTGATTTTGTGTTGAGATGTCTGGAGTTTTAGAGAGTGAAGGCAGAACACCCGCATCCTGCATGACTTTGCAGCCTCATCTGGTCCTAGAGTGGAAATGGGACATTATTTCTTTAGATTTTATTGTTGGTTTTCTTGTTTCTTCCCATCGACATGATGCCATTATGGTCATTGTGGATAGGCTAACGAAGGTAGCACCCTTCTTTCCTTTCCAATCCTCATACAATGCTTCATCAGTGGGCCAGAGTTTTCAAGTTACATCGTATTCCTCGCCGGATTATTTCAGACAGAGATCTAGTATTTACTTTTGCTCTTTGGACATCCCTAAAGCATGCTTTGGGAGCTCAGTTTAACTTTAGTTCAGCGTATCACCCAAAGAGTGATGGGAAAACCGATAGGGTCAATCAGATCATCAAGGATATCCTTTAGATGTATGTCATGGATCAGTAGTCACGTTGGGAAGACTACCTATATTTGGTAGAATTCACATACAATAACAGCTACCAGTTCTATTGGCATGCCTCCCCTCTAGGAATTATATGGTCGTTCATGTCAGACCCCATTGAGTTGGTATTGTTTGGAGGACAAGGTTTTTTTGGGTCCAGAGATGCTTCAGGAGATGGAGCAGTAGGTGGATCACATCAGAGAGCATTTAGTGGCAGCCCAAGACAGACAAAAGAGATATATTGTTGCTCACTGGGTGGATCCAGTGTATTCCTGCATGTCCATGCATGAAAGAGTCTGATCCATTATAGAAATGGCTCTAAGCTCAGACCACACTTTGTTGGTCCTTTTGAGATCCTAGAGAGAATTGGTCCTATAGCATACCATCTTACTTTTCTGCCTAGTCTCTTGCGCATTCATGATGTATTTCATGTGTTAGTTCTTAGACCTTATTATCATAATATATCTCACGTCCTTGATTGGAATGCATTACAGGTAGAGGATGAGCAACTAGCTTTCGAGCCTATGGGCATCATTCAACACAGGAGACTCACACTAAGGTGACGAGACATTGAGCAGGTTAGGGTCTAGTGGGATCTGAACGACGAGTCTTCTACTACCTTGGAGGATGCTTCTAGGATGAGAGACCTTTATCTGTATTTTTTTATAGGGTTCCAGAAGTAAGTTTGGTCCTAGGGGGGAGGATGTAATGCACCCTCAGTTTTCCTTTGCTTGGACAATTACTTGAACTGTATCTAGACTTAATGATATTGTTTGTTGGACACTTTGATACTGTTGGATGATATTTTGATATTGTGATATTTTGATGATTAGATATGGAGACTGCTTGATGACACTATGATGCTTAGTTTGATGATATTTGATGACATTGTGATAAATTGATGCTTTGACCTTGATGCTTAGATATGGTGATACTTGGTGACACTGTTATGATTGATGATTTATGCTTATATTATGGTTAGCGTATTAGTTTAATTTCTTAGGTGAGTTATCATGGATATTAATATTATGTTATTTTTGGATATATGCATTATCATTTTTTGATATCAATTATTATGTATTGGTGATGGGGAACAGTGTCACATCACTCACTTGTGAGCACCCTACAACTCTGTGATTTCCCATTTATGGTGTGACTGACTGTATTCATTATGCACATGTTCGACCCTTTGTTTTGTTACAAGCTATAGGTACAGGGCACCAACTCCACCTGATTATCAGGTTTGAGCATGCCAAAAGCGCAATGGAATGGTTTTTTTAGAGGGAGCACTGGGTCCCCCACATCAATCCATTGTCCTTGTCGAGGATGAATCTCTAATGTCACATCCTATCTGTAAGGATTTTTTGTATTGTTTCGTCTTCGTTGTTGTCATTCTACCTTCATTTCACTTTTGGTTGGTATTGTTTGACAATTTGATCATTGAGTCGTGCTCATGACTTGTGTTTTGATCGATTATTTCATTAAATTTAAATTCTCAAAATTATAGGCTTTGACTAATGAAGATAAAAGCCTTATTAAATTAAAGAATAAACATTAAAGCAATTATTGTTAAGATGTTTAGTTAATTGTAATGAATTAAGATTTATGGTTAAAATGAAATATTTAAATATAAATTAATACAAATGTGTTTTTACAAACTAACTTTATGAGAAATTAAAATAATAAATTAACAAACTAATGGTTGATTATTGGACTATTGTATGCAAGCTAAAGATAGAGTTCAATTTTGAAAGAAAGATAAATAAATGAAAATTTGAAAGTGCAAGGAAAATTCTTGGAAAGAAGGTAATTATAAAAGTAGTGGAGGTTAATAAATAAAGGGAGTGGAGGTAACTGCAGAGGGGCAATAGGATTATTTTTTTCGGAGGACAAACTGATTCTGGAATTCTTGTCATGAATATTCTTTGTGTTCTTGAAAAAATTTCTAGGAGATTGGAAACTCAGAATTTGGGGGTTTTGACTATGGCTATGGAATGCAAAGTTGTTGGAGCTAAAAAATTAGTGAAGAGAACCTCGGGAGAAAACTGGGCTGTAGCTTGGGTTTTGTATCCGACAACAACTTCCAAATCAGTTGTGTGAATCATTCTAGGTTTCACTATTCTCTTCTAGTTTATACTCTGTTATTGTTGGAAATCGTTGATTCTTGATTATTTAATTATGCATTAAAAGAAAACTTTAGGAGTTTCCGTAAGAAATTGCATTCCTCTGTAGCTTTATTTTCCTTGTATTTGAAACATTGTGTTTTTGAAGTCATAGCCTTTGAGAGATAACTCATATCTGTAGTAAATCTTTAGAAAATCAAGTGGCAATAGGTCAGAACTCTACTACCCATGTGGCTTCCAATCTTTTTTTATAGTCAATTGGTCATTCTTCAGATGTTCGATACCATACTTGAAACTTTTTGTATGCTCTGTTAAAAAAAGAATAATTGCGCTCTTACGCCTGTATCAAACTCGCCCTGAATAGATTGAGTAAGGAATAATATATTATATTGTAGCTGCAAGTTGTCTTTACCATGGCTTGGAAAGAAGGTTCTTGGTATTCCTTTCAAGATTCTCCTGCCCTCCTCATCATTCGATAGATTAGGATTCAAGCCGATACTTAGTAGTGTTAAGTTGTGAAGTTGAAATTTCTCATTTCGTTCTTCATTGGAGTCATATCTGGATGGCAATTTAACTTGCTCCATGAAATTTGTACATCCGTTGTACTTAACCAGTGCGTCCCTCTCATATTAGTCACCTTGCTACATAGGGTCAATGTGAATTTAGTTTTGATCTTTATAAGCCTTTGAATGTCTAGATCCGTCTATTTAGTCTAAGGAATTTTATGCGTAGAAATTGGTATTCTTTTTAATCTGTGTTGGAAGGATGCCACCTCTTGCATGCTTTATCGCTTGTGTAAGGCACCTTAGTCTTGCCTTTAGCTTATTGTTTATAACATAACCAGTGTCTGAAAAAGGTGTTGCTTTTCCCCTTAAATTTTCGTTGAATCTTTCACTTGCCGCTCCCCTGAGTATTGATTAACACCTTATCTCCAGTTTATTGTGAGCTTAGTTCAAAATATCTTTTGCATCGAATCACATTTATAATAGTTAACTAATGGTTTCCTGAGATACATGTGTATACCTCTGAGGATTCGTCGAATTTATCTCCATTACATTGTCATCTACAGATTACATTCGTTTATGTTAATAGCCTTCTTTCTTGTATATCATGTGTTGTCTATAATGGCACAGTGCCATGAAAATTTGGTATTTTCCTTTAAAATTTGTTCGATATTAAACATTCTGCGAAATATATATATATATGTGTGTGAGAGAGTAATTATATATATATATATATATAAATAAATATATATATGTGTACAAATATAAAATATTGTTATTCAATTGTTATGAGATTATGGCTGGAACTTATATGAAAACAGAAAATAATCCTTATAGTCAATATTGACATATCTATAATTAGATAAACAGAAAGGAGTATAAAGTGAATGAAAGTATTAAGTTTTAGTTGATTAATTGGAAATCGTAAAATGAGTTTCTTATAACCCATTTTAGAGTCTATTTTACTATTAGTGTCTCAATTGCTAATGCGAATAACGTGAATGGGGAGAATTGGAAATAAATTGGGATTTCGTTCATTGTTATGTATTTTGTCAAAAGAATCTTACAGTCTTCCAGAGGCTAGGAAGCTCTGTTCTCTTGATAAAAATGTTGATCATTTTGAATTTGATTGTGTATATGTTGGCCATTAGCCTTGCACCATGCATTCACCTATGTGATTGGTGTTTTTTTTTTAAATTTGTGAGCAAGATGTGTAGTGACCTCCCCGATTTACCCTTCATAAGTTGGATCGTTTGATTTTATGTGTTTAATTTTAAAAAAACGTTTGATGAGTTTTTATTTTGATGATTTGATGCATTCAATAAACCTTTATGCTAACGACATACATTTGATATATAAGAAAAAAAAAAATGTAAATATCTATAATAAAAGACAATAATAAGTAAAGTAAATAAGTAATAGTAAATAATAAATAAATTATAAAACAATTAACGAATGATAAATAAATCGAAGGTTATGCATTGACATGTCAGTAAGGTCTTAATATAGGATATTCTCGTGACGGGTTTGTAACCGCTCTGCTGGGGGTAAATGCAACCCATTTTGGAAGATTCTTTTCAACTAACAGTTAGTGGAATTAATGAAAGAAACTAATGAAAATAACTAGTCAAAATATTTACATGCCAAAATTAAGGAAAGGAAGCGGTTACACTCTTTAAATGAGAGAGTGGTCTGTAGATTTTGGGGGTGGGTAGCATCCTCATGCATAGCCGTTTCCATTAGAATGTAGCATTGAAGGGATTTCACGGAGGGAAGGCTTGTCTGTGAATATGGTGGTCTTTCTTCAAGTATTCATCTTCTACAGCTTCCGGAGGGATTTGGTGTGTCTGAAACACCCTGCAACACTGCTTATGGCGTCCCAAATGTTTGCTGTCGAGATAATCCGACCACTAGGATCCGTTTTCGAGAATCCTGAAATGCCTACGTGATATGCTTTAGACGGATATGATACTCTAACATCAAATACGGACCATTGTTCCTCATACACCGTTCAAATTTCTGTAGACAAAAACTACAACATTAATGCTAAAAAGAATCCCTCAGGTAGTTTCTACTGAGAGGATGGTATGCGGAGTGTCGCGCAGTTGAGGAGGTCTTTACGATGGTATTCGTTACAGGCCCGACCTTCTCTGTTGAGGCATCGGTCATAGAGACGGCGGTAACTAGTGAGGTAAGTATGGATATCACATATGGAACTATTTGCCTCTTTCCTTTGACTAGTTGTCGTTGATAGCTGAGGAAATACTCTCATATGCGTCTCACAAATCGGCATTGACCTGTTTTGAAGACTCTAGAATCTGTGTAAACATAGTAAGTCTGCATTGACCAGCAAAGATAGTCATAACTACCATTAAAAAAAATTCAGTCATGCTTTTTTTTTTAAAGCAACTTAATAAACATCACCCATTTTCCTGAGACTTATTTTCTGTTACGGGTTCGCCTTCATATAACCTGTAATCCTTCCCGGCCTTACATCGAACTCCCGCGTTTGTGAATGTGATCCGTCTCCTTCACAAAATGTATGTACCATTTTATGACCTGCATTCCATCTATATCAGGGAATTTTTTTCTTAATTCCTTTATCTTTCATCAATCTCCTTACTACTTGAATCACCTCGCACCTTTTTGCTTCTGCACAGATGTTTAGGAAAGAATATAAGTCTCTGCATTTTTAGGATCCAACTAAAAGAGTATCGCTAGTAATACTCAACCATTATCCTTAATTGATCCTTAGGCACCACTAGATTAACTGACATCTTAGTGAGGATTCGGGTGTCCCCAAGATAGCCAGTGCGGGCATGAAGGTCGACCATGCACGCCAAATGATCAACTATATATGTATTGTAATAAGGGTTACTGTTGTGCGAAACATGCACAGCCCTCGTCTGCTATTCTGCACAACGTCATGCACCCTGCACACAAGCAAGCTTACAATAATAGGATAATTTTCAGAGTGACTAATAGTTCAACATTTTTTAGAAGCTTCCTTGTGTAATCCTTCTACCACTTTGATTTGCCTGAAAGTGTCTAAGCCTTTTTTATAAATCTAGTTTGCGCGCAACTCCGCTGTCATTTTGTATCCTGAGAGGGGGTCTCCCTGAGATTTTCTATCAAGCAGTTCAATGCCTACGCACATGCTTTCCCCTTCGCTGCATTATCAGTGTCTCATAACCATCTGTAGGTTAATGGATGTGTTTGGGAGGGCCCGGCTTAAACATCACACACTAACCTGACAGCTTAGTGTGTGGGCCCCTCTTTAAAGCTGCCCCTTTCCGTTTCCGTTTCCGTTTCCACCCGCATTGAATTGGTACGGTGACTGTTTGTTTCCATCCACATTGAATTTGTACCATCCCGTCAGCTCCATACATATGATGGTATTGAATTGTTAATGGTGTTTTACTTCATATCTCTTATTTTGAACTCTCCAAACATTTCTTATGGTATTTAATGTTAATTATGTATAGAGAAAAAATATATTATTATTGATTGATTTATGAATTTGGTAGTTTCATGTGAGAATTTTTATTTTTAAATTATTTATTGTTTTTTTTCTTATATGTAATTTTAATTATTTTTAAAAATATTAGTATTTAATATTTGAGTAATTTTTTATTTTAATAAGAATAGAAAATATTATATATTTATATATTGTTTTTAAATTTTCATTTATAGAGATTAATATATATTGTATTAAATAATAATTATGTATAGATAAAAATATATTTTATTACTGATTTATAACTTTGGTATTGTAGGAAAATTAAAATATAGATTTTTCTTCAATTTTAATAGTTTATTATATATATATATATAGAAAGTTTTCTTTTATTTAATTTTTAATTTTTGTTATCTAATTTATTGTTTTATTTTTTAATAATAAGTTATTTATTATTTTGGTCGTTCTTTGTTTTGATTTTACTTTGAAAATTGCAGTAAATATTAAATGCTTATATGTTACTTTTTAAGAATTTTAGGTATAAACATTGTGATATATATTTTTTAAAAATTGGTATCTTCACATTTAAAAAATAAATATTAAAATTTTTCCTTTCTATTGTCATTGTAGGTGACACTTCTCAATGTAAACAAAATATTCAAGTCAAAATGATTAATAAATCAAATTTAGATAAAAATTTGAGTAATTGAAGGATAGATTTTGTTTTTTGTTTTTGGATACTATGACGATTTTGACTTTCTAGATAATTGATGTATTGTGATAGAGAATCCAACTTAAATATAAAAATATAGATAAGTATTTAAGAATGTGCAATAAATTTATCATGATATATATCCTACTATCAATTAGGTTTCATTGTGTGGCCTAGTCTAACACTATGCCTTGTTATAGAGATTATTCCATGTGATGTAGCTAGAACCTCTTTCACTTTGGGTCTTCTTAATTCGCCTAGTTTTGAATTTGGTTTTATCTTTGAATAAGGGGTTCTTAGATGATTAGTGAGGCATGCTTTAAGATGGCTAGAATATTTTTTTACTTAAGTCCTTAGATAATAGCAAGAAAAGAAATAATCTAGAGAAAATCTAGTAGTCTTCACTTCTTACAAGAAGAGAACATCTAGAGCTAGTTACTTCCGACAAATATTTTGCACTAAAAAGTTGTAGGAGATAAAATTCATTGTGTGAAATCAAACAAAATTTTATCACCATTTGAATCCTAGAGAGAGGAATGACAATTCTACAAAGTTTCTAAAGTGAAACTACCCAACTGAATATTGGAAATGTGTATTATTCAATTCTAAATAGCATACTCTCCCTCTTTGGTGCAGTCAAGGATGGAGGGTCTAGGAATAGGACTGTCCAACCTTGCAGCAAGAGTAAACACAACATAAACTCAAAGAATTGAAATAATAATCAAACATGTATTTATAATGATCAATTATTCACTGGCAACATGCCCTGCCTTCCGGCTTATAGATTACAAAAAGATATGGCTCTAAGCCTATAAAATACAATGTGAACTAGAATCTCTCTATCAATAGCTTACTACCTAATGCAACTACACAATGCTTAGATATATCATTTCCTAGCTCTAGTCAACCTCAAGAGGTCTCAAACCCCAAAGTTGATGAAATGTGTGAAGGTTGGCCAAAACATATGATTTTTCCTTGATCCCTAGAAAAACATGATGTGGATCAGAACGAAGGTTCCTCGATGAATGTGCATCCTTATGAAATGGTTTCCTAAGCTTCGCAAGTTACGAAATGGGTCTGCACACCTGAAAAGCCAAGACTTATCTATGAATGCTCTCTATCCAATTACAATTGATATTTTGTTAGTGATAACTTCATACCGGAATCTCCAAAACACTTGAATGTTGGATATGATGTAGATGTTGCCATGACTTGATCATATATCCTGCTCTGCGAGCTTTGATGTAACATTGCGGTATAATGTGATATGAAATACTGAGACTAGGTCCTGACAGCTAACTACTGAAATGCAAAAAAACATGAATGTAGATATTTTTGGTTGATGCAAGATTGCTTGCAACTAGGGATGCTCCTGCATCACTCTTCTAGCCACCTAGTAGGGAAATGAGACTATTTTAATCTACTAGTTCATTTTGGTGTTGATAGTTTCATGACTTTATACAATGGCTCTGTCAAACAAAAAATCCTAGAAATTTGTCTTGAAGGTATTTGACAATGTACACATTTTGTGGTTCTATTTTTATTCATTGTTGAGTTTGATAATTCTTGCAAATTACTTGATAATTTCATTTTAGTATAGTATTTTGTTGGACACACTCCCCCTAAAAGCATGCTCTAGGACTAGGACAACTAAGAATGGACTGCACAATGGGGTCCATCGTTAAACCATCAAGAACCTCACTAAAGGGTTCATTTTTGTTTTGTTGAGGCTATCCATTTTAATGTTATCCTTTAACATGTTCCTTGCTATGCTTGTGTCTTTTATTGGCCTTTAAGTCCTAGATGTGAGATCTTGATCTATATTAGATGAGAAGAAACTTCATGTTCTATTTTGACTCAACTTCTTGAGTTTACTCCTTCCATGCTAGAAATTTTCACATACTATTGCCACCTCCCTAGGGAATATCATTTGTGTTAAGCTTGATATATTTTATCAAACTCATCTACATTAGTGTTCTTGTGTTGAGATTGACTTCATCAATGATCCTAAAGAATTTTTAGAATTTTAAATTGGTAACATTTTTCACACCCAATGTGTGCTTTACCTTAATCTAACCAACACATTTTTCAATGTTGATCTATAAAGCACAAAATTAAATATTATCATTTGGAAGCTCCATATGTCAAAATCACATCCTTGATTAGTCAATATTTCTTGGTCTACAATGTTTCCCATGTCATCAAAATTTGAGGATAAATGAACAATGATCTATCAATATAAAGTAAAAAGTGTTGGTTTTGGTGATTAATAGGATAAATCTCAAGCCGCTTTAGATCATTCAACTACAAAAGTGTAGCCTGGTACTATTTTGCACCCTTCAAAGAAGGTGAAAGAAGTTATCTCACCCTCAATTGAGATCTCTTATAAGCTAATATTTTCTTGAATGCCTCACCTATTGATGATTTTATATTCTTAGCTAAAAGAGTGTATTCTATCTCCCTCATCTCCTAGGCCTCTGAAATAGTCTCATTTCCCTACTAGGTGGCTAGAAGAGGGAGATTATGCTATTTAGAATTGAATAATATGTATTTCCAATATTCAGTTGGGTAGTTTAACTTTAATTTTTTTGTAGAATTGTCATTCCTCTCTCTAGGATTCAAATAGTGACAACATATTGTTTGATTCCACACAATGAATTTTATCTCCTACAATTTTTTAGTGCAAAATATTTATCAGAAGTAACTAGCTCTTGATGTTATCTTCTTGGAAGAAGTGAAGACCACTAGATTTTCTCTAAATGATTTTTTCTTGCTGGTATCTAAGGACTTAAGCCAAAAATTATTCTACCCATCTTAAAGCATGCCCCACTAATCATCTAAGAACCCCTTATTCAAAGATAAGACCAAATGCAAAAGTAAGTAGATTGAGAAGACTTTATATGTGAAAGAGGTTCTAGCTACATCACATGGACTAATCTCTATAACAAGGCATAGTGTTAGACTAGACCACATAATGAAACCCTATTGATAGTAGGATATATATCAAGATAAATTTATCGCATATTCTTAAACAATTATCTATATTTTTATATTTAAGTTTGATTCTCTATCACAATACATCAATTGTCTAGAAAGTCAAAATTGTCATAGTATCATATATATATATATATATATATATATATATATATATATATATATATATATATATATATATATATATATATCCTTTAATTACTCAAATTTTTATCTAAATTTGATTTATTAATCAGTTTGACTTGACTATTTTGTTTACATTAAGAAGTGTTACCTACAATGACAATAGAAAGGAAAAATGTTAATACTTATTTTTTAAATGTCAAGATACCAATTTTTTTAAAAATTATATCAATATCTATACCTAAAATTCTTAAAAAGTAGCATATAAGCATTTAATATTTATTGCAATTTTTAAAGTAAAATCACAACAAAAGAATAACCAAAATAATAAATGATATATTATTCAAAAATAAAACTATAAATTACATAACAAAATTAAAAATTAAATAAAAGTAAACTTTCTATATAGATAAACTAAATTTTAAAAACTCTATATTTTAATTTTGCTACAATATCAAATTCATAAATCAGTACTAATATATTTTATATATGCATAATTATTATTTAATATAATATATATTAATCTCTATAAATGAAACTTTAAAAACAATATATAATATTTGTTACACTTATTAAAATAAAAAATTATTCAAATATTAAATACTAATATTTTTAAAAATAATTAAAATCATATATAAGAAAAAAAAACAATAAATAAAAATTCTCGCATGAAAATTAAACTATCTGTATTCTCTCTACACTACCAAATTCATAAATCAATCAATCATAATATACTTTTTTCTCTGTACATAATTAACATTAAATACCATAAGAAATGCTTTATTGAAGAGTTTAAAATAAAAGATGTGATAGTAAAACACTATTGGCAACTCAATGCCATTATATGTATGGAGCTGACGGACGGTACGAATTCAATGTGGGTGGAAACGGAAACGGGAAAGAGGTACCGGTAAAGAGGGGACCACACACTAAACTGTCAGCTTAGTGTGTGATGTTTAAGCCCGGCCGTTTGGGAGTAGCATATTTAATTAATTTATTTTATAAACTATATTTATATATATGGTATTATGTCCTGGGTAATAAAAGACATTAATTAGAATGATTTTGTTTTATTAATCCTTAGAAGAGATAAAAGCATTGTGCAATAATAGAATATTAATTAATAAATGTTTTTTACTAGTTAGTCATTGCATAAACGCGTATTTAATGTAGAGTGAATGGAATTACTTGATAAAGTGAATTAGGTAAAATTGTGAAGGTAGTTATAATTTTAGGGAAATATTAATTTAATGGTGAATTGTTAAAGGTTTTTGGTACATGGGAGATAATTGTTTAATGAGGAAATATAATGTTAATTATCAAAATATTTATTGGATAATTAGATAAGAGAATTTTATAAATGCTAGTATCTAGAAGTAACATCTCATTTAGGAAAGGCTAATAATATGCAACCGAACCATTAGAATTATGTGATATCTCAGAAAGACATTTGAATTTCCTTTTTATGATGAAAAAGGTTCTCGTCTCTTAGAACATAATCAAGGGTTCTTAACAACTCTAATAGTTAAGTAAATGTATTGAAGTAATAGGAAAAGGGTATTGTCGTCTTAGGAAAAGAGTACATTAGTGAAATGGATTTAATTGCAATTAGTTAGGTTACTTATGCCAATTTCTTTCATAGATAAACTAATTAGCTTATTTTGTTGACTGAATATGTAATAAGTGATTTATGGAAAATGTTTAGCTTAGTTGTCTTATGAAATTGGTCAAATTGTAGATTAAAATTAAATGAAATAGTTTTATATTGTTCGTAGAAGAATTGAATGAACGTATTGGCTATATTAATCGTTTCAGTTAAGGAATTGAGTAGGTAATTAAGTGTATTGAATTTGTGTGTTTATTTGAATGATTTTTATTGATGAAGGGCCTATGATAATGAATGAAAATCATTGATCTTTTGGATGTCAAATTTCCTTGTATTCATTTAATGGTTGATTTGTAAGTTCTCTATATGGATAGTTGTCTAGAACACTTGTGATCATGATTGATTTGATTGTTTAAGTGGGTTGATTTTCATATTGAGTTGTGCCTGATTGCTTGCTATCATTGTCACAATCGTTGACTTTCTTGAAGGTTGTTTAATTGCCAATTGTAAGGGTATCTTTTGAGGAGAAAATTGAGGTCTTTGTTCAATGCCCAATTGGTTGCTTTTTTTATTTTGAGTTGATTTTTGAATTTAAGTGGATGTGGTTTCTTGCGGTTGATTTAGTCTTCCAGAGGATGGAGGGGATAAGATTATTACTTGCAAGAGTTGGTATGGGGGGCAGCGATCTAGGAGGATCTACCTTGGATAACCCATATCAAGCCCGAACTATTTATTTCAGTTTTATGTTGTCTCACCTGTAAGTGTGTGGTTTCATGATTTTGTTATTTGATGATGGTTGACCTTTACACTTGGATTGTGTTTATGTACTTTTGACCCTTGCACTGTGGGAATAGGTTTTAATGAAGATCTTGTGTGAGTTGTCGCTTGCCTCTTTTTATGTGCATATTTATATGTTTTTGCTAGTTTGTGCAAGTTGCTTTCCCGTTTGTGTTATGTGATTTTTTTGTTATTTGGGGGAGTGGCTCTTAGTGGGTGCTGATACCCAAAGTGGCTGGTCTAGAAAAACCCATTGTAAGTTTAATCAAGTGATAATTAATAAATTAGGGGGTTTGGGTAGATTCACACATTAATTCAGATAATGTAGCCTCACTCATGGGCCCAAGTGCTCATTTATGCTTGGGATGAGTGGGAAGGCTTGAAATAGCAAGATCAACTACCTTTCCTAAGCATAGTAATCTTGCAAGGTATGTTGATCCCACATAGCAAGCATTGGGGTTCAGCAGTCGATAGAGGTTACCCGAGAAACCTAGGATGAGGGTTGGCATCCTAGGAAATTTACATCAGGGTAACTCGTGACTAACTATGCGATGACACTCCACCATTTAACAACCTTGTATGTTGTTGTTTCCCTCTTGTTGTTCTTGAGCCTCTAGAAGCAGATATTGTCATGTGTTTGTTGATGCTTTGTGTTGGTTATTTCTTATGTTGGCTACATCTTGGGTTGGTTATTTCTTGTGATGGAGGTTATCTTGTGTTACTGTTGATCTCATTGTGAAGTCTTGTAAACCTTGTTTCATTTGATGGTATTCGTTGATGTCCTTCTTGTTAGCTCCTAGCATGGGGGGTGGGCCTTCGGGTCCATGTGGTCGGGTGGAACGTGCTATGCACCCCATTGGGTCACTAGCCAATGATAGAGTTGTGCTGAGTTGTACCAGATGTTGTGACTCTAGAGCTATACCAATGTTGGATCCAGTTTTGATGCTTTATACTAATATCATTTGTATCATTCCATGTTATTATACTTTTCCCAATTCTTGATGGGAAGCAACATTGTATTAGTGTAATCCTTGAGTAATATATCCTCATGTTATTATGTATTGTCAATGATCATGCTATTATCTTAGGGATACTGGTATCCTTCATGTAATGTAAATATATTGATACAAGAAGTAATGTAGTCATGTAACCCCAAGGGACTTGTTATATATAGTACATGTATTATTCCATTTCAAGTGTTGAATGTTAATATCATGTTGCATGTTAATTGTTTAAAAATAAATAAAAATGGGTCTAAAATGTTAGTTGTTATAGTTTCCTTTGGGGTTTTGTGGTGGATTGTTACACATGGTATCAGAGCATTTTTTAGGATCCAACTAAAAGTAGTATCGCTAGATATACTCACCCCTTATCCTTAATTGATCCTTAGGCACCACCAGATTAACTGACATCTTAGTGAGGATTTGGGTGTCCCCAAGATAACCAGTGCAGGCATGAAAGTCAACCATGCACGCCAAATGATCAACTATATATATATTGTAATAAGGGTTACTGTGGTGTGAAACATGTGCAACCCTCATCTACTATTCTACACAACATCATGCGCCCTAAACACAAGAAAGCCTACAATAATAGGATAATTTTCAAAGTGAGTAATAGTTCAACGTTTTTGAGAAGATTCCTTACGTAATCCTTCTACCACTTTGATTTTCCTGAAAGTTTCTAATACTTTTTAATAAATCCAGTTTGTGCACAATCTCGCTATCATTATGTATCTTAAGAGGGGGTATCCCTAGGATCTTCTATCAAGTAGTTCAATTCCTGCACACATGTTTTCTGTTTCCCTGCATTATCAGTGCCTCATAGCCACATTTAGGTTAACAAATGTATTTGGGAGTATCATATTTCATGAATTCATTTTATAAACTATATTTATATATTTTGTATTATATCCTATGTAATAAAAGATATTAATTAGAATGATTTTGTTTTATTAATCCTTAGAAGAGATAAAAGCATTATACAATAATAGAATACTAATTAATAAATGTTTTTCACTAGTTAGTCATTGCATAAACGAGTATTTAATGTAGAGTAAATGGAATTACTTTACATATATAGATGATAAAGTGAATTAGGTAAAATTGTGAAGGTAGTTATAATTTTAGGGAAATATTAATTTAATTGTGAATTGTTAAAGAGTTTTTGGTATATGGGAGATAGTATGCTTAATGAGGAAATATAATGTTAATTTGCAAAACATTTATTGGATAATTAGATAAGAGTATTTTATAAATGCTAATATCTAGAAGTAACATCTTATCTAGGAAAGGCTAATAATATGCAATCGAACCATTAGAATTATGCGATATCTCGTAAAGATATTTGAATTTCCTTTTTATGATGAAAAAGGTTCCCATCTCTTAGAACATACTCAAGGGTTCTTAACAACTCTAATAGTTAAGTAAATGTATTGAAGTAATAGGAAAAGGGTATTGTCATCTTAGGAAAAGAGTACATTAGTGAAATGGATTTAATTACAGTTAGTTAGGTTACTTATACCAATTTCCTTCATAGATAAACTAGTTAGCTTATTTTGTTGACTGAATATGTAATACGGGATTTATGGAAAATGTTTAGCTTAGTTGTCTTATAAAATTGGTGAAATTGTAGATTAAAATTAAATGAAAGAGTTTTATTCTATTCGTAGAAGAATTGAATGAACGTATTGGCTATATTAATCATTTCAGTTAAGGAATTGAGTAGGTAATTAAGTGTATAAATAATTTGTGTGTTTATTTCAGTAATTTTGATTAACAAAGGGCCTCTGAAAATGAATGAAAATCATTGATCTTATGGATGTCGAATTTCCTTGTATTCATTTAATGGTTGATTTGTAAGTTCTCTATATGGATAGTTGTCTAGAACACTTGTGATCATTATTGATTTGATTTTTTAAGTGGGTTGATTTTCATATTGAGTTGTTCCCAATTGCTTTCTATCATTGTCACAATCGTTGACTTTGTTGAAGGTTGTTTAATTGCCAATTGTAAGGGTATCTTGTGAGGAGAAAATTGACATCTCCCTTGGATGTAGAGTTGGTTGCTTTTAATTTTCAGTTGATTTTGGAATTTAAGTCGATATGGTTTTTTGTGCTTGATTTTGTCTTCTAGTGGATAGAGGGGATAAAATTATTACTTGCAAGGGTTGGTATGGAGGCCGACGATCTAGGAGGATCCGCCTTGGATAACCCATATCAAGTCTGAATTATTTATTTGAGTTTTATGTTGTCTCACCTATAAGTGGGTGGTTTCATTATTTTGTTATTAGATGATGGTTGACCTTTACACTTGGATTGTGTTTATGTGGGTTTGAGACTTACATAGTGGAAATGGGTTTTAATGGAGATCTTGTGTGAGTTGTTGCTTGCCTCATTTTATGTGGATATATATATGGTTTTACGAGTTTGTGCAAGTTGGCTTGCCCATTTATGTTATGGGATTTTTTTGTTATTTGGAGGAGTGGCTCTTAGTGGGGGTCGGTGCCCAAAGTGGCTGGTACAGGACAACCCAGTGTGAGTTTAATCAAGTGATAACTTAATTAATTAATTAGGGGGTTGGGTAGATTCACACATTAATTTAGATAATGTAGCCTCACTCATGGGCCCAAGTGCTTGTTTAGGCTTGGGATGAGTGGGAAGGTCTGGAATTGCAAGATCAACTGTCTTACCTCTGCATAGTAATCTTGCAAGGTATGTTAATCCCACAGTGAGCATGGGGGTCCGGTGACTCATAGAGGTTACCAGGGAAACCTAGGATGGGGGATGACAACCTAGGAAGGTTACATCAGGGTAACCCATGACTACCTATGCGATGACAATCCACCCTTTAACAACCTTGCATGTTGTTGTTTCCCTCATGATGTTCTTGAGCCTCTGGAAGCTGATATTGTCATGTGTTTGTTGATGCTTTGTGTTGGTTACATCTTGGGTTGGTTATTTCTTATGATACAAGTTATCTTGTGTTATTGTTGTTCTCATTGCGAAGTCTTGTAAACCTTGTTTTGTTTGATGGTATTTGTTGAGGTCCTTCTTGTCAGCTCCTAGCACGGAGGTGGGCGTTCGGGTCCACGTGGTCGGTTGGAGTTCGTACTATACACCCCATTGGTTCCCCAGCCAATGATAGAGTTGTGCAGAGTTGTACCAGATGTTGTGACTCTAGAGCTATACTAGTGTTGGATCCAATTTTGATGCTTTATACTCATATCATTTGTATCATTCCATGTTATTGTACTTTTCCCAATTCTTGATGGGAAGCAGCATTGTATTAATGTAATCCTTGAGTAATGTATCTTCATGTTATTATATATTGTCCATGATCATGTTATTATCTGATGGATATTGGTATCCTTCATGTAATGTAAAGATGTTGATATAGCAAGTAATGTTGTCATGTAACCCCAAGGGACTTGTTATATGTAGTACATGTATTATTTGATTTCAAGTGTTGAATGTTAACATCATTTTGCATATTACTTGTTTAAAAAAAAAAATTTGAGTCTTAAATGTTAGTTGTTATAGTTTCCTTTGGGGTTTCGTGGCGGGGCGTTACACGTGGTATCAGAGCCTAGGTTCATATGTTGGGTACTATGAGCCCATTACGTTGATCTAGATGCTCATACTCTCGAGGTTGTGTCATTTTGTGTGTTTTCTGCACTTAGTAACCCGAGTTTTTCTTTTAGTGGTGTTGGTCCAAGACTGCAGAGAACCGAAGGAAAGGATAGGACCCTCGATGTAGTTCGTAATGCACCGATATTCTTCCTACCAGGAATTCCTTTTAGGACCGTTGAGTTTCCTTGTTGTGTGTCACCTGTGAAGTGAATTTCAGTGTGTATGCAGAGAATGTGTGTATAAATCTAATATTTTGTGTGTTTTGAAGTGATAAATCATGTTTCTATTTTTGAAAAGGCAAGATTTAATTATGTTCTTGTGTCACATACGTTGTGAGACTTTGTGTTGAGTAGTGAATATAGTAGAATACCTGGTGTGTAAATGATGTTGTTTAACAAAAAATGTGTGCCTTGGTAATGAATTAGCTTGAATAATTGGTATGAATGTGTTATGTTTCCACCCTAGTTTGTGGTTTTTAGGTAGTTGGCTTCGAATCTTGATGATGAAGGTAATTAATTGGTTATGTTAACATGAAAATTTAATACTATGTTTACATCTTCTTAGTAATTGTTATTGATGATTGTTTATGATGTCTCTCTAATTGTAGTGTGTAGAAGGATGACATTGTATCAATCATTCGTGAGAAGCATACGAAAGGGGTGATTCCCTATACACAAGGTTAATTTGATATATATGTTGTACACAATGTTTGCTATTATGCAAGATTGTAGGTAGAGAACCTCGACTCCACCTTCATTGTTAGGATTGGGCGAGCCTCATAAATCCCAATGGGTATGATGTTGAAACAAAGAGTTGACAAGAAGGTCCCCAACCTTGCCATCATCCTTGAAGAGGATGAGTACCTCTATCTTGCAACCTTTCGGTATGGTTTTCATGTTTTGAGAGTTGTTTTGTTGGGTGTTTTTTTTTATTTGATAATGTCATGATGTTATTGTTTGAGCTGATGTTGTTTTTCATATGTTTACAATTTCTTTAGCCTTGCAACTTATAGGAGTAAGTCGAAGCCAAGGGTGGGAGGATGTAGTACCCTCCTTGATTTACCCTTCCATGAGTTGGGTCATTTGATTTTATGTGTTTAATTTTATAAAAGCATTCGATGAGTTTCTATTCTAATGATTTGATGCATTAAATAAACCTTTATGCTAATGGCATACATTGGATATATAAGCAAAAAAAATGTAAATATCTATAATAAAATATAATAATAAATAAAGTACATAAGTAATAATAAATAATAAATAAATTATAAAACAATTAATGAATGATAAATAAATCAAAGGTTATGCATTGACATGTCAGTAAGGTCTTAATATAGGTTATTCTCATGACGGTTTTGTAACCGCTCTGGTGAGGGTAAATGCAACCCATTTTGGAAGATTATTTTCAACTAATAGTGAGTGGAATTAATGAAAGAAACTAATGAAAATAACTATTCAAAAGATTTGCATGCCAAAATTAAGGAAAGTAAATGGTTACACTCTTTAAATGAGAGAGTGGTCTGTAGATTTTTGGGGTGGGTAGCATCCTCATGCATAGCCATTTCCATTAGAAAGTAGCATTAAAGGGATTTCGCGGAGCGAAGGACTGTCTCTGAATATGGTGGTATTTCTTTAAGTATTCATCTTCTACAGCTTCCAGAGGGATTTGGTGTATCGGAACACCCTGCAACACTGCTTACGGCGTCCCAAATGTTTACTGCCGAGATAATCCAACCACTAGGATCCATTTTGGAGACTCTTGAAATTCCTACGTGATATGTTTTAGATAGATATGATTCTCTAACATCAAATAGGGACCATTGTTCCTCATACACCGTTCAAATTTTTGTAGACAAAAACTACAACATTAATCCTGAAAAGAATCCATCAGGTAGTTTCTACTGAGAGAATGGTATGCGGAGTGTCGCGCAGTTGAGGAGGTCTTTACCATGGGATTCATTATAGGCCCGACCTTCTCTGTTGAGGCATCGGTCATAGAGTTGGCGGTAACTAGTGAGGTAAGTATGGATATCACATATGGAACTATTTGCCTCTTTCTTTTTACTAGTTGTCATTGATAGCTGAGGAAATACTCTCATATACGGCTCATTAATCTGCATTGACCTGTTTTCAAGACTCTAGAATCTGTGTAAACATAGGAACGCTGCATTGACTAGCAAAGCTAATCATAACTACCATTAAAATTGTTTCTGTCATGATTTTTTTCAAAGTTCCTAAATAAACATCACCCATTTTCGTGAGACTTATTTTCTGTTACGGGTTCACCTTCATATAACCTGCAATCCTTCTTGGCCTTGCATTGAACTCCCCCATTTGTGAATGTGATCCGTCTCCTTCACAAAACTTATGTACCATTTTATGACCTCCATTTCATCTATATCCAGGTATTCTTTTCTTAATTCCTTTATCTTCCATCAATCTCCTTACTACTAGAATCACCTCACACCTGTTTGCTTCTACACAGACATTTAGGAAAGAATATAAATCTCAACATTTTTAGAATCCAACTAAAAGTAGTATCACTAGATATACTTAGCCCTTATCCTTAATTGATCCTTAGGCACCACCAGATTAACTGACATCTTATTGAGGATTCGGGTGTCCCCAAGATAGCCAGTGCGGGCATGAAGGTCGACCATGCACGCCAAATGATCAACTATATATATATTGTAATAAGGGTTAATGTGGTGTGAAACATGTGCAGCCCTCATCTACTATTCTGCACAACTTCATGCACCCTAAACTTAAGAAGGCTTACAATAATAGGATAATTTTCATAGTAACTAATAGTTCAACGTTTTTGAGAAGCTTCCTTGCGCAATCCTTCTACCACTTTGATTTTCTTAAAAGTTTCTAAGCCTTTTTAATAAATCCAGTTTGCATTATCGGTGCCTCATAACAACCTGTAGGTTAATGGATGTTTTTTTGGAGTAGCATATTTAATAAATTCATTTTATAAACTATATTTATATATATTGTATTATGTCCTGGGTAATAAAAGATATTAATTAGAATGATTTTGTTTTATTAATCCTTAGAAGAGATAAAAGCATTATGCAATAATAGAATACTAATTAATAAATGTTTTTCACTAGTTAGTCATTGCATAAACGAGTATTTAATGTAGAGTGAATGGAATTACTTTACATATATAGATGATAAAATGAATTAGGTAAAATTTTGAAGTTAGTTATAATTTTAGGGAAATATTAATTTAATGGTGCATTGTTAAAGGGTTTTTGGTACATGGGAGATAATATGTTTAACGAGGAAATATAATGTTAATTAGCAATATATTTATTGGACCATTAGATAAGAGAATTTTATAAATGCTATAATCTATAAGTAACATCTCATCTAGGAAAGGCTAATAATATGCAATCGAACCATTAGAATTATGCGATATCTCATATAGATATTTGAATTTCCTTTTTATGATGAAAAAGGTTCTCATCTCTTAGAACATACTCAAGGGTTCTTAACAACTCTAATAGTTAAGTAAATGTATTGAAGTGATAGGAAAAGGGTATTGTCGTCTTAGGAAAAGAGTACATTAGTGAAATGGATTTAATTAAAATTAGTAAGGTTGCTTATGCCAATTTCCTTCATAGATAAACTAGTTAGCTTATTTTGTTGACTAAATATGTAATAAGTGATTTATGGAAAATTTTTAGCTTAGTTGTCTTATGAAATTGGTGAAATTGTAGATTAAAATTAAATGAAATAGTTTTATTTTGTTTGTAGAAGAATTGAATGAATGTATTGGCTATATTAATCATTTCAGTTTAGGAATTGAGTAGGTAATTAAGTGTATTGAATTTGTCTGTTTATTTGAATGATTTTAATTAACGAAGGGCCTATGACAATGAATGAAAATCATTGATCTTTTGGATGTCTAATTTCCTTGTATTCATTTAATGATTGATTTGTAAGTTCTCTATATGGATAGTTGTCTAGAACACTTGTGATCATGATTGATTTGATTGTTTAAGTGGGTTGATTTTCATATTGAGTTGTGCTCAATTTCTTTCTATCATTGTCACAATCATTGAATTCATTGAAGGTTGTTTAATTGCCAATTGTAAGGGTATCTTGTGAGGAGAAAATTGAGGTCTCCCTTGGATGCCTAGTTGGTTTCTTTTTATTTTGAATTGCTTTTGGAATATAAGTGGATATGGTTTGTTGCGATTGATTTTGTCTTCCAGAGAATGGAGGGGATAAGTTTATTACTTGCAAGGGTTGGTATGGGGGTTGACGATCTAGGAGGATCTGCCTTGGATAATGCATATCAATCATGAATTATTTATTTGACTTTTATGTTGTCTCACCTGTAAGTGGGTGGTTTCATGATTTTGTTATTTCATGATGGTTGACCTTTACACTTGGATTGTGTTTATGTGGGTTTGAGCCTTGCATGGTGGAAATGGGTTTTAGTGGAGATCTTGTGTGAGTTTTTGCTTGCCTCATTTTATGTGTATATTTATATGGTTTTGCTAGTTTGTGTAAGTTAGCTTGCCCATTTGTGTTATGGGATTTTGTTGTTTTTGGGGGAGAGGCTCTCAGTGGGGTTTAGTGCCCAAAGTGGTTGGTCTAGAACAACCCATTGTTAGTTTAATCAAGTGATAATTAATTAATTAGGGGTTTTGGGTAGATTCACACATTAATTTAGATAATGCAGCCTCACTCATGGGCCCAAATGCTCATTTAGGATTGGGATGAGTGGGAAGGCTTGGAATTGAAAGACCAGTTGCCTTGCCTCTGCATAGTAATCTTGCAAGGCATGTTGATCCCACATAGCAAGCATGGGGGTCTTACAGCTGGTAGTGGTTACCAAGGAAACCCAGGATGGGGGTCAACAGCCTAGGAAGGTTACGCCAGGCTTACTCGTGACTACCTATGTGATGACACTCCAACCTTTAACAACCTTGTAGGTTCTTGTTTCCCTCTTGTTGTTCTTGAGCCTCTAGAAGTGGATATTGTCATGTGTTTTTTGATGCTTTTTGTTGGTTATTTCTTATTTTGGTTACATCTTGGGTTGGTTATTTCTTGTGATGGAGGTTATCTTGTGTTATTTTTGTTCTCATTGTGAATTCTTGTAAACCTTGTTTCGTTTGATGGTA
This sequence comes from Sequoia sempervirens, assembly GCA_007258455.2. Classification (NCBI taxonomy): domain Eukaryota; kingdom Viridiplantae; phylum Streptophyta; class Pinopsida; order Cupressales; family Cupressaceae; genus Sequoia; species Sequoia sempervirens. The sequence continues at coordinate 599,762,964 of VDFB02000003.1, read as the reverse complement.
TTTGTTGAGGTCCTTCTTGTTAGCTCCTAGCACGGGTGGTGGTCCTTCAGGTCCGTGTGGTTAGGTGGAACGTGCTATGTACCCCATTGGGTCCCTATCCGATGATAGAGTTGTGTAGAGTTGTATTGGATGTTGTGACTCCAAAGCTATACCAGTGTTGGATCCAGTTTTGATGCTTTATACTCATTTCATTTGTATCATTCCATGTTATTGTACTTTTCCCATTTCTTGATGGGAAGCAACATTGTATTAATGTAATCCTTGAGTAATGTATCCTCATGTTATTATGTAATGTCCATGATCATGTTTTTGATAAAGGAAAAAATGGGTTTTATAGGGAACCGAAACCACCAAGTTTACAACAAAGAAAGAGGACAAAAAAGTCCAACAGAAAAAATACGCTGCTAAAAAGGAAAATACTAGAAAAAGTAGGAGCCAACCATAAAAAACCAAAAAATTCAATAAAAAAGCCAGCCTGGACATAAGCCAAAAAACTAGTAGCAACTAACCCAGAGTCTTAAGAACAGACTCGGTCTGTGCCTCCAGGTCCTGCATATCCTAAACCCCTTTCTTGAATGTTTGAATCATCTGTGGCGTAGGAGGTGCCTTCCTTTTTAGATTGGCCCTAGTTCTCTTAGAAATCCCAATGTCCTCTTCTTGGTTTTTATCTTTCACCTCTTCCAAGTCAACTACCAAGGACCCCTATTGAGCTTTGTCCAATTTTTTAGTCATAGCATTGATAATGATGGCATTATGTCTTGCCATCCTATTGTTCTGTTCAACAATTATTTTCACAGTATTTTTCATTTTTTCCAAATCTATTTCAATCCTTTTATCCTTGCCCACATTGACCTAGATCTCTTTATTGGCACTGTGATCTTTACACTCTTCATTCTTCTTGCTAAAAGTAGAAACCTTATCTCTCATTTCTTCCAGTTTACTCTGGAGGGCCCAATTTTTTATTTTCAAATCATTGATTTCATGAAAAGCCCATTTTGACATTCTGAAATGGTCTGTCGCATTAATCCTAGCTTTACCTAGGTAGTCAGCAGAGGGTTCCCTGTCAAGATTGAAGTAATTTTTTCCAAGGTCAGAGGCTCCAGGGGATCCAATTCTAATATCCTTATCTGGCGACGGGACAACAAAGACCGAATTATTGTTAGCGCTAGAATCCCTAGACTCAGGAGAGTCTTCAGAATAAGAGACAAGGTTTTTGATAGTAGAGCTTCCAGGCTTAGATGCAGGCCAGGTTTGAGCAAATTGGGGATTATGGGTTAGAGTTTTCTTGCCTACCATAATAGAGGGAAAACTCAGGACCATCCTAACCGGGCTCAAATTGGGAAAATTCCCCGAATAGCTAGGTTTAGTATCATCCTCCTTGGACTCTAGGGAAGCATCCAACTTAGCAGTGGCCGGCATATTTTGAAAATGTTCAACAATTAACCTAATCAAACTAGGATGCAAAATAGGATATCCTTTTGGGTTTTTCTTATGGTCATCCTGACTCTTTCTTAAAGAACAAAGAAGATAGTGGGGAAACCCTAACCTTATAGCAAAAATGGTTGAGCAAGGAAAAGTGATAGCCTTAGGCCCTAGTGAAATGACCATCCAGAGTAATATACTCCATGATGACAAAAAGCACCTTTCTCTAGAGAGCTTTAATGGTGTCGACCTCAAAGAAATTGTTAGAAATTTTCACCAATTTCAATCTTTCCTTATCTTTCTTCAGAAATCTAACCACAACTTCATCAAAGAAAACCCTGTCCCTAAAAAATTTGTTTCCTTCAGTGGACATGTCGGTCACTTCAGCTATAAGATTTTCATCGAGCTGTACTTTCCTACCAAAAAGGGTTAATTCCCCATTTTCCTAATTCCTCTCAAAATGCTTTGTAGCCTCCTGATTAGACCCATGGAGTTTTTCTAGAAAAGGGAGTAAACCCCCACTTTTGACTTTATTCCACGCTTTAGTGTTTCTTGTGTGCATCTCAAAGTTGTCCAACTCAACTCTTTTTCCTTCTCCTCCCATTTTAGCAAGCATAGTAAAGCAGACAAAAATGAAATCTTGACTCGAAATGGTCCCACCAAACCAGTGAGCCCACAAAGCATGCCAAGTGAAATTACAGGATAAGCAAATTGGCTCGGTCCCATACAATCTAATGATAGTGATGTAATTCCCCTGTTCAATCATCATTAATGAGATGACACACATATTTCCCATGTGACGCATCATAGTTCAATAAGGCATGAACATTAGCACAATATTCAACCAAGTGCACTGTCCTTTACTTTTAACCCCTTCATTTGCAAAAAAGTCTGCCACATCATTGGCTTCTCTATAAGCATGTGAAATATTAATATTATCAAACTTAGCTAAAGTCAAAATAGCCTCATCAATCCAAGACTTTATGGTCCACGAGGGGGGGGATCTACCTAAAAGACATTCAATTATATTTTTAGAATCCCCTTCAAGCCAAAGGTTTTTAAAACTTAGATTATGAGCCAAATTTATAACATGAAAAGCTCCAATAGTCTTAGCAAGATGATTGGTTTGAGAACCAAGGGGAGTGGCAGTCGCATAGAGAAAATTTCCAAAAGAATCCCTTATGACTCTGCCGCAACCTGTCGCCCCAGGATTACCTTTAGTCACTCCATCAAAGTTGGCTTTGATCCGACCATTAGGCCTAAAAGTCCAGCAGACACCCTCCCTATCCTTTTTAGAATGTTTATGGACATAGGAAATATCAAGATTAATATTCCATTCCTTAGCTACCATGAGATCATAGGATGAACAAGCCACTTTCTCGGTATTTCCAACCTTCTGGGGAATAGTATTGAAATTTTCTTTCAATAATCTGATTATTTTATCAAACACAATGGCCACCGAAGATTCTTTATCTCTATAGATTCTATTATTTCATTCCTTCCATAGGCCCTAGGCAATATAAGGGAAAGAAAAATTCCACAGTTTCCCAAGAGCAGGGTTGCATGTCGGGGCTTTCCATTGTATAAAGAAGTCTTCAATGTCTGTGATCATGTTATTATCTTATGGATATTGGTATCCTTCATGGAATGTAAAGATGTTAATATAGGAAGTAATGCAGTCATGTAACCCCAAGTTACTTGTTATATGTAGTACATGTATTATTCCATTTCAAGTGTTGAATGTTAATACCATGTTCCATGTTAGTTGTTTAAAAAAAAAATTGGGTCTTAAGTGTTAGTTGTTATAGTTTCTTTTGGGGTTTCATGGTGGCGCATTACAAAATGGGATTAAACCTTTCCATGTGAGTTAGTGATGAGGTTTGAGTTTGTGCAAGTGGTCTTGTGATTTTGATTTTATTGGTTTTTCGTGTTGTCACTAGGGGAGTGGCTTCCACTAGGGGCCGGTGCATAAAGTGGCACCTGGATAACCCATGTGGAAGTTTCGTAAACAAGTGATAACCTAAAGTAAACTAGGGGGAATGAGTAGTAATAACATTAAACAAGATAATTCAATACCTCGCTCAGGGCTCGAGCGCTCGTATAGGATTGAGATGAGTTGAGAAGGCCAAGAATGGAAAAATAAAATACCTTGTCTCCACGAGAGGTATGTTGATTCCACATAGGTTGCATTAGGGGCTGAAGATTAGTAGAGGCTACCAGGATAACCTAGGATGGGGCTCGTGGCTTAGGAAGATCTACCTCGATAACCTATGATAGTTTATGTGATGACACTCCTCCTACAACAAATTTTTATTCCTTGTCTCTTGTTTCTCCTTGATTGTTTATGTTCCTCTAGAAGTGGTGTCAGAGTTGTTTGATGTGGTATTCACTTGGTCATTGTTGTCTCGTCAGCCTTGTGTAGTCTATTTTCTTTCTCTGATAGTGATGGTGGGACCATTTTATATGGGTATGTGCAGGATCATCATGGAAAAAATAGGCCCTTAAGTGGCAAAAAATTTATAAAAAATAGAGTTAGGAAACTTGACATAAAAATTTGAATAAGTTATCTATATTATTTCAAAAATATGTAAGAATAGTATCTGTACAAAATTGAATGTAGTAGTACTTAAATTTCAAGGGAAAAATAAGAGGTAGGTGTCTGACCACCCTAACCATAATAAAATGATTAAAAAAATTATAAGATTTTAGATATAAGTAGAGGACTCATGTCTAGATGTGATGCATATTTTTGTAATTTTTTTCCAGTAAATAATTAATTATGATTTTTTATTAATTTTTTATAAAATATAAAAACTTGTATGTCTAACCACCTTAACTTGGTCAAAACTTCATGAAATTCATTTCTTTTTTTTAATCCTATAGTATGTGAAGCATAGAATGTGATGCATGCTATAGATTCAAAAATGTGATACCGTTTGAAAGCTATAGATGTTTTTCAATCAACCTATCAATAGAGACTTTAGTCGTAATTCAAAAGAAAATGAATAATAATAATTTATTAAATTCAAAGTAAATCATAATTTATATTGGTGGAAAGTTGAGAATCTCCTTTAAAACCCTTTTTGTTTCATCAATTTTGGGTAAAAAAAAGTCATCAGCCATATACGCATCATATCACCACTTTTTGGCCCATCATGATCCTGCACATACCTCTATCTCCTAGCACAGGGGGGTGGACCTTCAGATTCCACTCGGTTGGGTGGATAGTGCTTCATTCTCCATTGGATTCCCTTCCCTTGTACGTGTCATGGTGACTTCCCTTGATCCGAAGACTTCTGCATTGTATATAGGGATTTATGATCCTTGTATTTGTATTTGTACTGTATCACAATTAAAGTATCATGTATTATGTTGTTGAACACTCCTCACTTGTAACGAAGAGGCATTATTGTACAAAATGTAATTGTAAAGATGAAACTAGTGTGACTCTATTATGTGATGAATTATGTATTCTATGTTATTGTATATGCAAAGTGGAATGGAAGAAATCAGTTAATCTTTTTGTATTCATAATATGGTTGTATCTCATGGATTACTTGACTATATGTAATGAGTAGATGTGATTTTTAAATGATGTTAGAATTGGATATTAAAATGATTTATTGTTCTTGTTAACTTAGATAATGGGAACTACGTAATGCAGTCATGAACCTTAGAGGACATAGGATAGTATGTAAGTTGATGATCATTTATAATCGTGTACCATTACACTTCTAAAAAAACAATTGTTTTGTTTTCAGTTGCTAGTGTGTTGTCCTCTAGGGTTCGCGGTGGGGGTATTACAATGACAAATTAAATTTGTTCCTAAAAATTAATAAATATTTTTTTATTTTTGCAAGATTAAAATTTGAAAATTTGACAAGTTTTAATTTAGTTCTCAATTAAATACGAAAGGACTATCTAAACATTAATATTAACCCGACCAATGAATATTAAATAAAATTATTTTGTAATGACTTAAAATTGTTGTGATGGTTTATAATATTATAATTTGGGTATTTTAAATGATTGGGATAAGGCTTATTTATTGTTTCCAATTGAAAAGGGTTAATGATTTAATGTGGTATTGATCATTAAAATAAAGGATCAGTTGAAATCATCCATGAAAAATAATTGACAAAAATTGAATGCTAAATAAATTAAATATAGGATAGAACATTAATACTAAATGTAAATTGTTATTTTAAAATTGAATCTACCGAACCTAGTGTAATCTAGATAAAAAATCATTAACTAAATTTTTAAGTATATAAGATATTTTTATAAAGATATAGTTGGAATAATTTGTCATTCTCAATTGTACTTTTACCCAAATAGAACTGTTGATGGTTCAATTCAAATATTCATTTATTGAATATTAAAAATATGTGATTAATGAAAATCATCTATGGTAGTTAATTAACACGAATATTATTAAGTCTTATGAAGTTAATTTAACAATTGATTCAAATATCAATAAAAATAACAAATTAAAATTAGTGAACTATTATAGATGAAAGGTTGAGTAGATCAATTTTAATTAACTATTCCTAGTTAATTAGCGAAGAAAGAGTTTCTTCTCGATCAAAGGAGTGGGAAGATAGGAACCTATAGCTAATTAAACTATGGGTTGTTCCTTGTTCAATGGAATATTATCAAATAGTGTTAGAATTTAAAATTCTTATTGTGTAATGGTTGCTTGATGTGGATGTGTTAAGTTGTGAACCCATGTTGTTATCAAAAAGAAAAGTTGTGACATTTGTGTTAGATCCATATTAAAAAAATGGGCATGACACATATTTCTATGCAATGCAGGGCTTTATGTGTATGCACAACACAAATTCATGTATGAAGCAATATTTTAATAATGATCTTTTCTGGCGTGTCTCCTAGGTATGTATTTTCCACTAAATGCGTCATGATGGGAATTTGTGATTTTTGTGTTCTTGTCATAATTGCATGAATAAAGGAATATTATAATATTCATGACCATGACCTCCCTGCTTTCTTATTGGTTTCTGGATGCTAGTCGATTATTGATATGTTTTTATCTTGCTTGTGTGGGCTAGACATTTTATTTAATCTTGTCTAAATTATCTTGCTTATATTTTTGAATTTCCTCTTTCACATAACTCTTGTGGTTACATTTGATTCAATGTTATAATCTAGTAAGTTTAATTTTCTTATTGTTCAAATTAAATTATTTTCTTTGGATTTTATACTTTAAGGTGGCTAAGCTAAGCTTTTCCAATTTTTAAAGTGTCAGTCCTTTGTTTTTATGTGATTCCTAACCAATATCGACGAAGAAGACCTTGGGTGAGTGTGCATAAGAAATAAAATACATGAAAACTTCTAAAGGTGGGAAAAAGTGTAGGTTGTATGAGAAATTATGATCCACTTACCTTCCTAGTGATTATTGATGATTATCTCTTAGAAGTTAATCCCCTTACAAGAAATAGATGTAGGTCACTTGTTGAATTGTATGGAGGGCCCCCCTCCTAAGGTATGTGTGGCCTCGAGACCATCATTTCATGTATTTCTTGACACTAGTTGTTTGTTACTTGGTGAGATTGTGGCATCCCCATGGACTGATATCTGAGCATTTTCTTTTTCTCCTTGTGATGTAGATGAATGAATGTATATGTTGTAATAAATTATTTTCATTCGACATAGCTACATATGAGTTTTCAACACTATTAAACAAAGGTTTAGAATATGAAAATTCTTTTATCCATATGAAAATGATTTTTATCATACGAATTTGATGTGTTAAAACTCTAACTAGTAAGTATGCTTTTGGAAAAGGATTTATTATTTTATAGCATTACATTTTTTATGTTTTAAATCATATCAGATAGTTGATTGTATGCATTATTGTCTATCATTTGAGTGGTGTTTATTGGATTCCCTGATTTTTGTGTGAGAAAGTTTCAATTATGGTTGTGATCATCATTTCTTTCATGACTTCCAAGAGTAAGCCAACCCCTATGGGGAGAGGTTGTAGTGCCCACCTAATCCTTGCCTTGTGATAATTATATTCAACATTTATTTTTGTATTATAAGATATTGATTGATGATCATATTGACAATCCTATACAATGTATGTATTATTGTACCACATTGGGTGTGTATGTATTCCTTTAGCTATTATATATTGAGTAGGAAAGCTTGATGTTTTCCTTGAGGATGTAGGAAAAGGGTATTTATCCACCTAATTTAGCAAGTCTAAGTTATTCTCCCATGCTAGTTACTTTTGATATATGGCATTGGGCCTCATTTATTTGTTTTCCCCTATCATAATTTAATCGAGTATGAGGTATGCATGTGCGACCCTATATAAACCTAGATATAAATGAAAGGTAATTCTAGAATTGTTTTGTGTTACAAGTTTACCCTAATTGTGCGTATTAATTTAATGGTTTATTTTTTTATATTATTTTTCAATTCATTTAATGAATTAATATGTGCATTTTGATTTGATTAAATTTTTTGTTAGATTTGAAAAAAAAGGAAGTATCATCAATTTAATTGTTTGAGAAAATTATAATTTTATTACGCGTAATTCATATTTAAATTGAAATTATTTTATTGGAATATGAATGGATTTAAATAATTTAATTATATTTATTTAAAATTGTAAAAGGAATGAATTGAATATTTCAATTTTCATAAATTTATTTTTGGAAAAAGGGGGTTTAATTTGGAAATAAAAGAAAAATTATAAAATTTTAATTTGAAGAAAAAGGCCATAAAGAAAAGAGCTTAGTTTCTTTTCTCATTCTTATTTTTTGGGAAAATGGCTCTCAAACCCTCTCTCTTTGAAATTTTAAATTGGTGAACCAGAAATTGGAAAAGAAAAGAAGGGGGAAAATAGTATAATATGAATTATCAAACCTTATGTAAATCCTTAAATCTAGTTAAAATTTCTATTTTATTTTTTTCCTAAATGGGTTTTAAAACATTGATTAAAATATTTAAATTATTTGGAAAATATTTTAAATCATATTAAAATATTTATCTTTGAAAAAGAAAATGATTTAGGTAATTTTGATATAACAAAAAATATGTTTTGTGAACACTGAAATTAGAGGAAAAAGAAATAAAACTAAGAAAATCTAAAATAAAATTTGAAGTGAAAACTGGTAAAATAAAAGTACTTGTTTTTTCATTTCATTCTCTCATTTTCGTTATTTTTCTCTCAAAACCCTCTTTCATCAAAAAATGAAAAAATGGATGGAATTGCTTGGGAATGGATTGTCTCATGTATTGGAATGGGAAAGGAAGAATGGATCTGATATTCTTGCATTGCATTATATTGCTTATTATCAATTTTAGTGGTATTTAGCATTTCTTGAAGTCTCAAGCTTGAGGTAATTCTCCTCATTTTCTCCACTTTTTGATTTATACTTTGAATGATTGTCATGGTTTACCTTAAGGGAGGATATTTCCTCCTAGTTAGATTTATTTTCATGTAATTTCATTTAATATATTTAGTGTTTCTTAAATTTTAGATGTTGGTACAAAGAAATCCACTGCAATGAAGGTTTATTAAGGAGTAAGAGACCCATGGTACTAGAAATACCTATTTCAAAGGAAAGTTAGGGCAACAATGAACTAGTTGATATAGAGGAATGACTGATGCTTAGGGTTTTTTTATTTCAATTTTTCTAGTTCTTTAGTATATAGTTGCTAATAGTTTATTTCAATGGGGTTGTCTATATGGTTTCATAGCTAATCAATGTAATATAGGGATTATGGGATACAAAAGTGATGGGGTTTTCATATAGGGGATGCTAATTACTGATATAAATCATGGGCATAGATAGGCTGCTAATCATATGTTTAGGGAAGGGTGTTAATGTTTTTATACTGTTTGACAAAAAACTTTGAAAATGCATTACCAAGTCTCATCTAGCGATTAGACATGTTTTTTGATATTTCATTATATATTAATATAAATATATAGGCTCTATGCCTCCTATTTTTTTAAAAAATGTTGTATTTCATTTATATTTTATTATTTTTCATTGTGATTGCAATAAAATCATGCTCATTATTTTATTCAACGTTGTGAAAATCAAGTTTCTTTAATGATGTTTTGAAGAATTATATGATTTTGTGATAAAAATAATTTATATTTAAATTTTGGAATTGAATCTAAATGAATTAGGATAGGAGAGATCCTTAATTAATTTTCATTGTGGATGTCACTTGAGCACTCCTTTCACCTTGTGATGGGCATACATACTTAGGCTCTCAAACCATCTTCTTGTGCTTCACAATGGAACTCCTTGTCTCTAACTTGTTCCTTATTTCAAGTGTGATCCTTGGGTATTATACCTAGCATCATGTTCCTATATTTAGCCATATTATATTCCTAGCTGAGTAATTATTGTATGTTATTCATACTATTTTTTTATGCATCTTGTTTGGCCTATGTGTGAGCCTTACTCCCATGTTTATTGTGAGTGTGAGTGTGGCCCTTGCAATGACCTCTTAGAATCATGGAGTGGACCTTTAGGTACCATGTGGTTGGGTGGTGTGAAACAAGAATTAAAGATCTAGAGGATACAATTAGAGAGCTCTAGGTTCAATTGGAAGGTTGTGAAAGGCTTCAAATTTTAGTTATTTACTATTACACTTAATATTGTAAAAATGTATAACAGAAGGACATTTGAGTCCTCCAAATCATATTGTAGTAATATTATTGGATCCTCCTAAGTAGAAGGAGTATAAATTTACCCCATAATTCATTTCAATACTATATTTACTTTACCACATATTGATCAATATGTGTGTTGAGCATGGATATGGTTTTATATAATTTTATCCTTTTTATAATGTGGATTAAATAAACTAGAGCATATTTTAATTTAGGTTTTAAATGAACTATTTTCTTAGAAAAATGTATCTTGGTGTTCTTGATAATTTTGGTTTCTTTTGTGTTACTAAGTTTATTTTTCCCAATTAGAATCCACCTCATTAAGGTGTTTTGTAGGGGTTTCCTTGGCATCTTGGATTAAATGGAATGTGTTGGACACCATCCCCATCTCCCCCTATTCCTTTATGGTTTTGTGGGATTCCATTGTTGATTTTATGACCCTTAAGAGCTACCTCCTTCATGGGCTTGTGGTTTTTCATATTAGGTGTTAGTGTTCAACTTGGAATTCTCATTATTTTTACCATTTTGGATTCCAAGTTGTGTTTTGACTCTTTCTACATGTTTCTTCAGTGTTGTTCTTGGAATGATGATCTAGATGGGGGGATTCTCTTAGGCCACTAGCATGGACATTAGCACTAGGATATGACATCAACATGAGAAAGGATTGGAACCCATTGTTGGGACTCTAGCCCTAAGTAAAGAATTCAGTGCTAATTCAAGACTCCAATACTTCGTCAAGATACTTTTAAACTAATGCTAGTGTCCTCCTTGGCACTAGTTTCCTCATAATGTGATGTAGTCCTCTAGTGTGTTGTTGTCCCTTGTTTCATTGGAAAACAAGTTTTTCTAGCTATTTTTTGGGTAACCTTTATATAGCAAACATTGTTCCCCTTTGTTTGGTGAGTCATGTCATGTTCTCTCTTTTCTAATATGTTTTTTACCTTGTGGATAATGACACCATTTTGTCTTGGTAATTTTGTAATCTCTTGAAACAATTTATCTTTGTTCTATTATGGTGGGAAGCTTGTTCTTTCTATGGTTTTCTTGTATTCTAGGGCTCTAAGCCATGTGCTAGAGGATCCTTGTGGGTTTTAACCCACTTGGGAGTTGTTTTTCCAATTATATTTTCAAACATACTGGTGACATCATCTAGTTGAGATGTGGAATCTAGTACTTATCGTACGATTCATGCTTAGCTTAATGTTAAGAGTGTTTATAAATGTGTTTTGGATAAGATTTGAGGTTTATGTCTCCCACATGACCTCCATGTGTTCTATTTGTGAGATGGAATTATCAAGGATTTATACATGTTCATCATTTTTGGGTGTCATTCCCCTCTCTAGTAGATTCATTATGGTGAATTCATCCATTGATTGGTAAGTCTTTTGATAGTGTCACCTTTCTTGTCACAATTATGATGTTTCCTTGGTTTTAGATTCATTATGTCATGGTGTTTTAAATGAAACTTATTTTCCCTTTGTTTAGTAGTGTGACATTAGGTTGTCATATCTTGGTTGTTGATGTTGCTCTTTCAGAAAAACTATTTCAATAAATTAATATCTTAGACAGGTATGGCTTGGGGAATTACACATACACACTCCTTTTGGATTAAAAAGAATAATTAATTTTATTAATAAAATAGAATTATAGATTTTTTGTGTGCCCTCAAAGAAATGGTCTAACAAATACATAGAAAAAATAAAAGAAAAGTAAGAGAAAATGGTCTATAAAAATTATATTCTCAAGCCTGTTCTATAAAACTAGTGAGATATAATTCTCATTTTTTTGTAACTTATTTTGTTACTTGGCTTGTGAAAAAAAATTATTTTTGAGTTTTATACTTTTAAAATGAAAGAAAGATGCATTAAATAATTAGTTAAAAAATAAAAATAAAAGAAATTAAAAATGAAATATAAATACACCAATAGTTTTCTCATGAAGTTATGATAAAATTTAAAAATAAACATGAAAAATTGGTTTCACATGTCAAAATTATGTTTATTTTAAGATTAAAAAATAAATAAAAGATTTACTTTGATTGATTTTACCTAGTTTGTAATATGTGACCTAAAATATGAACCAATCCATTATGTGTACACCTCAAGATGAAGCATGATGTAACAAATTTCTCATTAGGAATGTCTATGAAACTTACCAGCATAACAATATATTTGATTGATAATTGATTTTCAAAATTTGGATTTTCATAAAGACTTGGATGCTATAAAATGATGAAATGATAAGAATATTTATAAATTTTTAAAAGAAAATTCAAATTGAAGACTTGAGTTAACTTGATTGATTGTGAAATCAGCTTGATAGAAATTATAAATTTTCCATTTCAATAAGGAAATATTTAATTTAATAAATTGATAAATGATATGATGAATTTTCTATTTTAAAATGAAGTTAATTGGTGATAGAACAAGTTTCTAATTTGAAGAATGAGTTAATTAATGAGGTGAAATTAGAAATTATATTTATTTAATAAAAGTGTATAATTAGCTCTCATTTAATTAATAATAATGAATTATTTAATTAAATTCATAAATATTAAAAATAATAAATAGGGGTATTTGCAGGATCATGATGGGCCAAAAAGTTGCAATATGATGGGTAGTCGACGAAATTTTTTTACCCAAAATTGATGAAACAAAATGGGCTTTTAAAAGAGATTCTCAGATTTCCACCAATATAAATTATGCTTTACTTTGAATTTAATAAGTAATTATTATTCATTTTCTATTCAAATTATGACTAAAGTCCCGATTGATAGGCTGATTGAAAAACTTCTATAGCTTTCAACATATCACATTTTTTGAATCCAAAACATGTCACATTCTATGGTTCACATACTATAGGATTAAAAAGAAAAAATAATTTCATGAAGTTTTGACCAAGTTAAGGTGGTCAAACATACGAGTTTTTATATTTTTAAAAGTTGTAATAAAAATTCAATTAATTATTTACTTGGAAAAATTACAAAAATATGCATCACAGGACATGAGTCCTCTACTTATATCTAAAATATTATAAAAAAATATTATTATTTTATTGTGGTTAGGGTGGTTAGACAAACACCTATTTCTTGTTTTTTCCCTAAAATTTAAGTACTACTACATTGAAATTTCAAATTTTCAGCAAATAGATTTATTTTATTTTTAAAACCTAGTAGTTTAGAAATTACATTCAATTTGCTAAAGATTCTATTCTTACATATTTTTGAAATAATATAGATAACTTATTCAAATTTTTACGTCAAGTTGCCTAACTCTAATTTTTCTGATTTTTTTGCCACTTAAGGGCCAGTTTTTTCCATGATGATCCTACACATACCCATAGTAATCATTAATAAAAAAAATATTATAAGGCTAGTGCCTAGATAGATATATTAATATTAAAATATTCAAAATATACATGGAGGCAAAAATTATAGTATTGGCAGTGAATTATCAAATTTAATAGAAATAAAAAAATTTCTCCAACTAATATATAAGGAAAACTATTTTACAAAATGTGCCTTATACTGTTATGATTCAAGGGAGAATATTGTAAAAAGCGCAAACATATAGCCAAAAAACTAGGTTATAACGTCTTTTTTCCATATTATAAAAGTATATGAAAACTTCATTCTCATTCCTCCATAGGGGTATGTGCAGGATCATCATGGAAAAAATAGGGCCTTATGTGGCAAAAAATTCAAAAATCAGAGTTACGTAACTTGACGTAAAAATTTGAATAATCTCTCTATATTATTTCAAAAATATGTAACAATAGAATCTGTAGAAAATTGAATGTAGTTTCTAAACTATTAGGGTTTATTTAAAAAAAGAAAAAATCTATTTGGTAAAAATTTGAAATTTCAATGCAGTAGTACTTAAATTTCAGGGAAAAAATAAGAAGTAGGTGTCTGTCTAACCACCCTAACCACAATAAAATGATAATATTTTTTCATAATATTTTAGATATAAGTAGAAGACTCATGTCCAGATGTGATGCATATTTTTTTGTAATTTTTTTCCAAGTAAATAATTAATTATGAATTTTTTATTACAACCTTTAAAAAATATTAAAACTTGTGTGTCTAACCACCTTAACTTGGTCAAAACTTCATTAAATTCAATTTTTCTTTTTTTAATCTTATAGTATGTGAAGCATAGAATGTGACACATGTTTTGGATTCGAAAAATGTGATATCACTTGAAAGATATAGATGGTTTTTAGTCAGCCTATCAATCAGGACTTTAGTCGCATTTCAAATAGAAAATGAATAATAATTATTTATTAAATTCAAAGTATAACATAATTTATATTGTTGGAAAGCTGAGAATCCCCTTTAAAAACCCTTTTTGTTTCATCAATTTTGGGTAAAAAAAAGTCATCAGCCACATACTCTACACATACCCATCATATCGCCACTTTTTGGCCCATCATGATCCTGCACATACCCATTGGCCCTATGTTTGTTGGTGTGTTCACCCTGCTCATATTTAGGTAAATACCATTATCTCCTTATCCTTTGTTCATCTCTGCTTCATTATGACAACCTGAAATGTCCCTCGCCATTTCCATTTCCCTTTATCCATGGCATATGTGGTGAGAGAGGAGAAATGAAACTACGAAAAACGTTTCTTTGACTTTATCCACCATATGAGGGCCCATCTCTTGAGAATGAGTGTTCAAAATCCTATATAATAACCATGGGTCATCATCTTTGAGGCCTTTCATTATAGCACGATACACCTCCCTATATGTTATTTTACTCTTAAGATAGTGTTTTAGAAAGATTCCTCCCAAATAAGCTTTCCCTTTGTCCAAGTTGTACCCTTAAACAAACTATAACAACTCTTCTTCTTTGAGATAATTTGGTTGAACCAACTCTTGCACCACAATTGAGAGGAATTCAAATGATTGCAAAAGGTTCATTGCATTTGATAGATAGATAGAAAGTAATTGAGTGGGGAATAACAACCCAGGAGAGCTTGGACATAATACCTCTAGCCCAATCACAACTTTGATACTATCAAGTAGACTTGGGCATGACATTTTAAAAACATTAGATAGTTCAAACTTCGTGGCCTCCTCAAAAAAAGGATGTTCTTTATCTCTTACTTTCACTTCAATTCTATTTTTTTTAGGAAAATAATCTATCCTATACCAACACACACTAATGAAAATACCTAAGCTCTTTAGAAATTGATTACAATGATGACCTAGAAATGTAAATAGGATTATGTTAACAAGCCAACCAAAGATTGACTGACACTAAGAACACCAAATATACCCACCAGAAAATAAATTTTGAGACCCTGAATTAACCTTGAGAGCATGCAGTATCAAGAAAACTCTAAAGACAATACCCGAGGAAAGTAGACAAAGAGATAATTACCATTATCTAAGGATCCTTTAACCAACAAAAGGTTTCAACACCATTTACAAAGGAACAAAAGAACTTGTAGAAACCAAGCTTCAAAAAACTGTGTTGCTTGAATCCAAGAGCACCACACCTTATAAAGAAGGCAACCTATACTTTGGTAGGTGAAGATCATCATTTGATTAACCAGTGCACAAAAACCTATCCTTTCAACACATATAACTGTGTCATTCCACACATATGAAATATTTTCTTGTATTTTGAAGATATGTATAATTATTACATGAAATGTGATATTAATATGCTTAATAACATTGTGCATACCACTTGTAATAATCAAACTTAGTTGCAGTCAAATCAATTTCCACTTGTTACTTTAGCAAGTGGAGAATTAGTCACACATAGTTTCTTTCATATCATACGACACTTGTTGTCTTCACAAACGAGAGGAATTTTTTAAAAGACTTGGCTATACAAGAATTTAATACATTGACCTGAATATTTTCCATTTTGAAACATATGAAATTATTGTTGCTTTTGTGCACCAGGTGTGTTTTCAACACACACATTTTTCTCATCCAAATGCAACATATTTGCACCAAAAGATTTTTGAAAAAAAAATTGTGAAGTTGTAAACTGTCACCACTAAAACAAGTACCAATCTCATTCCTCAATTCCAGTGTGAGAAAGTACTCTTTCGATTTTATTTTGATATCATATATTGTAATTTTTAAAAAATCATAAATTTGAAGCCTACAACAACAAGTAATCATGAAGAAACAACATTATAGAAATAACCAAACCTATAAAATCAAAGAAACATTAGTTCTTAAAATATTTTGTTGACCACAACAACATCCATCACTATGATTTTCAAACCATAATACCCTACTTGGCCATTTGAAAAACCGCATCTTGGTATTCATGAACATCCTTCATGCTTGTATAACTCCTTACTTTATATGACATTTACTCAATTGATATATTCATCTTACAGTATATCAACGCAAACTACGCCTTTATCACATGTATTTCTCTCTTTATAATAGTTTTCAATTCTTGTGTGATATTTTTGTAACCATGTATCATATATTATTTCCTCTTTCTCTTGATCACATCCCCTATTTGCTATTTTTCCCACCAATTTATTACGTTCTCTATATGTATGCTTGATCTAATATTGCTCCAAGACATCAAGCAATTTCCATATTTGTATAAGCATATAATTGATTTGCCAACTATACTTTTTTCTATTCCTACATTCATTGATGATAACCAAACAATCTCCTTCAATTTGTAGGTTTTTACAATTCAGATTAATGGCCATTTTTAAACCCATCAATAGAGCTTGCACCTCTGCTATATTGTTTGTCCTTGAAGGTAATCTTATTGATTTTGCACTAATGAGTAAATTGTCTGAATTTATTAACACAACTCTTGCTCTAGATTCTCCTAGATTTCCTTTAGAAGCTCCATTAAAATTTAACTTTACAAATCCAACTGGTGGATGTATCCAATTTAATTTCTTTCTATCCACTTTGTTAGTGACGGGTACTTTTAGATTGCCTTTAAATGGAACAACAAGCTTTTGTCAAATTTTCAGTTGCTTTGAATCCCAATCTATAAAGATTGAATCTACATTCTTATCATTATGTACATAAGAGTATGTTATTTCACAAATTGAAATTTCCATCTTTAATAGCACTTGGTCTATCATTGAAATTTTATTTTGGAAGATCCTTTTATTTCACTCCTACCAAATACACCACAAAACTATAGATGGAATGATCCTCCACAAACTTGCAAACATAGATGAGTGATGTAGTAATGGCGAACTTGTAATTAGATCCCAAAGCATGCTCAGAAGAGTGTCATACCAACTAATATTTGCATTAATAAAGATCCAATGGGATTTTGCAAAAGAACATTGTAGAAATAAGTGATTTATGTCCTTTATGCCTATCCCACATAACATGTAGTTAAAGGGATTTGATATTCCAAGTTTATGCAATATTGATTTTATATTCCAAGTTAAAACACCTTGCTTTTGGTAACACTACAAAATTCCAACAAAAATTCAGAGCTCTTTGTGTTTTAGAGTGAACTTCTCTATTCATCATTTCCTTGTATCCCAATTTTACTGTATATTTTCCTAATTTGGAAGGTGCCCAAATAACCCTATGTGCAAAATTTTGGAAATAAACAGCTCTACCACATAAGACATTGTTTAGATTCCCTTGTTGTTCAAATGATAGTAAATGATCTACAATTTTTTTCCAAACTACATTCCCTATGAGAAAGTCTGTAGCGTGAAAGTAATCTTTTAATTTTCATCACCAAATTGGAGTTATATGATGTATTATTAATTGAAAGTCCTCCATTGTATTCAAGGGAGGATATCCCTTCCATGAATAAGACTAGAAATTTACCTTTCTCCATTATTAACCTCCCAAGTTATGTACATGATTATTACTTTTCTAAAAGTTAGCAACAAGTTCCACATAACAGATCCTTGTGGTGGATTTAAAATGGAGAAAGTGTGGTCTGATGGTGCTAGTGTCTAAATATTTTTTCTGCATAATTTTACACCATTTGGCTTGGGGTTTTGAATGCAAATGTTGGACCAACTTCGCACCTAATGATATATTCCTTGTAGTTCAATTGTGAATTTTTGCTTCTCCTTTCAATTTTTCTCTACATATGTTATCCAGTGAAACAAGAGGAATTTTCTTTTTATTATCCATATTACATTTCCATAAAATATTCCTAATAAACTTTTCAATTTACACAATGAAGGTTCTAGGAGCTTTCAAAATAGACATATAATGATTTGGAAATGCAGATAGAACTGATTTAATCATTGGAATCCTTCCTGATATTGATAACCACCTTCCACTCCAACTGACAATTATTTCCTGTATAATTTTTATGACCTTGTCCCAGTAGGAAACCCTATTAGATCTTGCATAGAAAGGAATTCCTAAATACTTACATGGAATATTTTCTTCTTGGAAACCCAACATACTCACAATTTGTTCCTTTAAACCTGTTGGTGCATTAAAATTATATATCTTTGATTTTCTTAGTTTAATCTTTTGACTTGATGCAGAAGTATATTTATCTAAAATATACTTTATTTGTTTGGCTTCCAAAATTGTTTCCCTGCCAAATAAGATGGTATCATCTACAATAAAATAATGTGTACATGTGATATCTATAGGAGGAGTTGTGATTCCTTCCCAATTACCTTGACTATGTACCTTGTGCACAAATGTAACGCCCCACCTTGGTTACCGTTAAAACTAAGTGTAAAGAATGAAATTAACTGAATATTTAAAAAAGAAGAATATATAATTACACAATTGTCATAAAGTTTCCAAGATGATGTTACTTTAACATAATAAAATATACTCAACATATTCTCATAAACATAAGTACAAATTTAATACCATGAATGATCTAGTTTACAAAACTTAATACAATAAAATATCCAAATGTCGAGATTACAATAGGTGAGATTTCAATGAATCTCAATACATCAAATGGTGGTACAATATGAACGCTCTTATACAAGAGGTAAATTTACAAAGAAGATAGTGATCATATCACAACTGGCATCCATATCCACGAACATGCTCCACATCCACAATCACGAACAATGAAGTAACTAGAACCAGCTGCAAGAAAATCCAAGGAAGATATAGCACGGTTTCCTCCCAACCACGTGGAACCCGAAGGTCCACTCCCTCCATGCTAGGAGATAATGACAAGTCCACAAATAATGAAGACAGAACATTACATGTACGTGGCTTACACTCACATTACGACATAACGATAGAAAATTATTTCAGATGAAATCCCAAAAATAAATCACATCTAATAAAAATCTGAACACATGGATCACCATCATGGTATAGATTAAGAGTGTCATCACACTATCAGGATAGGTTACCCTGGGGAATCTTCCTAGACTACCAGCCCTCTCCAAGAGTTACCCTGGTAGCCTCTACCAATTCCCGGCCCCTATGCAGACTAATGTGGAGTCGCTACATCTTTCATGAAGACAAGATGGTCGACTTGCCATTCCAGGCCTTCTCAGCCTTTTCTTAACCTAAACGAGCATTATGAAAGTAGGCGAGGAAAACTATTTTATAAATTAGTGTTTAGTTCTACCCAACCCCTAATATATTAGTTAGGTTTTCACTGAATTACACACCTACGATAGGTTACCTAGACAATCTCTTTAGGATTTCAGCCCCTAATGTAAGCCACTCTTTCTATAACATGACTCAACATACAAGTCTAGGGGTAGCTATCAAGTACAAAGATCAAAACCACAATGTTTACATCTTCCACTAGAGATAAATCATAATCTCAAAGATGCTTTAATAGACAATGACAAAATGTACAAAGCTATTTCCCAAGCAAAAATTATTACAATAGAGCAATATGATTTAAGCGTAATAAACTTAAAAATACTTTCTTTCCACTTCCAAAACCTTTTAAGACATGAAATACAAACTCAATAACTTTATATATATTCTTAACAATTACTATACTCCATACATCATGAATTATAAGTTCATAATAAATAATTCATTGGTATTATTAATTGTTTTATAATTTCATATAAATACATCAATATATAAAACATGAGGGATGTATAAAACCTTCACATTTAGAAAACAATCACTTAATTCAAAACAATTCAATTAATAAAATAAGGAAATGTATCAATAGCGATCAAGAGTTGTTTGTTTAATTCTATTCTTTAAAGAATCTAATTACTAAACATATAACTAGCATTCCACGGTAAAAAGATTTCACAGCATAATGAATAAGGTATTGGTTAACACTAATTATCATTCAACAAAAAGGGTAGTATTTACGCCATACAAAGAGATTCTATTATTTTTTATTTAGAATCATTTTATTTAAAAATAATAATAATATAACTCCTATATAGAATATAACTGTCCTCATGCATAAAACAAGAAAGTTCGTTGTCCTTAGAGAATAACACTTAACCGGAGATAGGCGTAAATCACGCCATGCACAAGATCTGGACGCCTAATCATTAGATAGAACAGATAATAAATTTATGTCATATATATATATAAAATCAGGAAACGAGAGAAAGGACCAGTGCTAAACTTGCAGAACAATCGCCAAAATTCTGAATGATAAAGTTAACAAAACTAACAAATATCACAGCTATAAGAATTATCCAGGACGCATCTACTAAATATATAATATAAATGTCAATATATGTATATTTTCAAAGTAAAGCAGCGAATAATATAAGGTTTCACAATGTCCTTGATCCACCTACAGGAGAAATTACCATTAAATTGAGCAGCAAAAGCTACTCCACTAATGTTTCTCAGCTATAATGATAAGGTTTGTACAAGATAAGAGAGGTTTTAATTCAGACGCCTACTACAAATCTGTAACTTATGATTCCAAACAAAAATACAGATTTAGGAGGGCGGAAAAACTATGGCGAAATTTAGTTAAGAACGATATTACATAATATATGGAGAAATATCATAGGATGCGAAAGATTTTAAAGAAGAAAATCTAAATATTCTTCTTCAGCAAGACAATGCAACGCCTCTCAGGATATTCAACATCTCAGACGCCAAATACAGAGTTTAAGATTTAAAAACAAAAATCAGGGTATAAACAACAATCATCATGAGAAAGAGTCTACGCGCAATCTCAGGTAATAAAAATATTTAGTATAAGATCAAAATCTAGTCAAGGAAATGAAAATCAATTACACAGCCAATATATATATATAGTTTAGATGGCTGCGCCCAAACCTAGAGAACAGATTATATACATCAAAATTATAAGCTATGAATCTACAGGTGTAAAACAAAGAAAATACCAGCATACTATAAGCGTACAAAACAATATTGTATACAAGGGTTTTAAAGAATGGCGGATATCAGACGGCAATAAGATATAATCTCCCTACATTCCTGAGTGCGCCAGATGTAATAAGATTTGGGGATAAACTGTTAAAGAATGAATAAAGAAATGGCTACAGGGTAATATTATTATTATTGCCAAGAGAATTTTCTTCTAAAACAGAAAATTGAAATACTTAATACAATATCCATGAACACTATAATGTCTGAACTAAAACTACAGCCAATTAAATGTCCAAGACAGGAGTTTATTAAATCTATTTTTTGAAAATAGAGGAAAAACTTCAATCCTTGCTAAAAATCTCAAATTCGAGCAAATACAATCAACTCACAGCCAAATTAAAAACAATTTAAGATCTAGAATAATTTATTATCAAAATATTTTTATTCTTTCTTATTTTAATATTCATATACTCATCTAATTCCGTTTCTCTGTTGTTTGTGCAAGCTCAACAAAACGATTTTCTTACAAATCAACAAAATTCAAATTTATGTTTCCAAAGTTTTTAAATGCAAGAATTTAAAAACCAAGAAGAAAACCTGTTTTGAAATTTGATAACTGGCTGAAAACAAATCTCTGAAGCTTCTGTCAATTCCACTATCAACTCACCAAGTTTCAACAATGAAATTCAAGCCTCTACAGCATCAAAATTACGCTTGTAAACTAATTCTTAAGATAAAGTTTTTTTTCTGAAACGATTGCCGTGCAAAATCTGCTAAAAACTGCTGCTGTAAAAGTTCTTCCCGTGAATGTAAATTGCCAATCCCCAAAAGATATTCATTCATGCAAATAACTTTCAATCCTCTCACTTAACTGACAGATCATTTCTCATTGTAAATAGATCAATCAGTTTAACTCATTCTTTAAAATATCAACTTAGATCTTTAACTGTCAATCAAAGATTCATAACATGCTAAAAATATCTTTTCATTAAAATATCATTTTCCTCAAAAATCAAGTTGCACAAATAAATCAGCAATATTTATTTAATTATCACATTAGCAAAGAAAATAACTTTTACATTTAAATTTGATAACTTATTTAATTTAATTTAATAAATTAAATCACAAACATTTATAAATACATTAACAGACATTTGTTAAACTTAAATATTAATTCACAAACACAAAACAATACAAACAAACATGACAAAATAATCTGGACAACAACATGGGGTAACACACAGATACTCGTTCGAAAGAGAACGATGGTTCAAACAGGACCTGTCAATACCTCCAATCAACATTATTATATTGAATTAGGGTACGCTCAGACCTAACAAGCAGGTGGAGCCATTACTCGATACCTGTGTCTGTAGGAAACATCAACGTTAAAACATTTATATATTTATGTTAGAAAACACACCGTGAATAAGAATTGCAGCATAGCAGGGTACTCACGAATGAGTAATGCTACACTGTCTTCTTCACCGACACAAACGAGCAAAATAAAACATAAGCAATCATATCAATATGATAACCATATGAAAATTTATAAGCAAATACACCATATCATGTACAAGTCTATCTCAGTATCATCACACAAAAACAACTAGATAATCAGGATGTCAATGTATCATCCACAAAATACAAAACAACATAATATCCAAAATCACCTCTAAAAAGAAACAACATAATATCATAATAAACTAAAGCATCTATCAAGAAAAATCAAACTAAACAGAGTGTCGAAACTGGAGGGACACTACAACAAACCTACTCAAAGCCTCTGCCAAAATGATAAAAGGGAAAGGAAATAGCGGACCCAATTTTGTTACACCCTGAGTTGAACTAAAAAACCCTGTTGGTGAACCATTGACAAGGACTAAAAATTTAGCCCCCTTCAAGCAAGACATAATCCACTTGCACCATTTTGAGTGGAAACCAAACTTTTTTAATACATGCAATAGGAATGACCAATCCACCCTACCATACGCCTTCATCATGTCCAACTTGATAATGAATGATGTTCAATTGCATTTGTTTGGAATGCAAAACTTCATGTGCTACCAAAGCACCTACCACCGTTTCCCTAACAGGAACAAATCCTCCTTGTTTCTCTGAGATTATGTTAGGAATGATAGACACCAAGCGCAAATAAATTGAATTTGTAAAAATCTTGTAAATCACATTGCATAGTGAAATTGGTCTAAATTCTAAAAAATATTTCAGAGAAGTTTCCTTTGGAATGAAAGCAATATGTGTGACATTAAACTATTTTAACATTGTTCATGAACTTCTAGATTCTTTCAATGCTTTTAGAAGATCTTGTCCAATGAATTCCCAACATTTCTAGAAGAAGCATGCTTTGAATCCATCTAGTTCTGGTGCTTTATTCAGAGGCATAGAAAACACTACTACCTTTAGTTCTTCAAGCATGAATGGTTTAAGTAGATCATTTTCCTCTTTTATTACTAGCGTTGGTATTGCTTCCAATAATTCCTCTCTCCTTTCCCACCTATATTGATTGATGGCATGGTGGAGAAAGAAAATTTGAGAAAAAATTAACTCTGTCTACTTGAATATCTTCCTCTTTTGTTAAAATATTTCTTGTGTCACTATCTTGTATTGAGAAAATGGAGCTTTTAGCTTTTTTTTATTTGAGGTAAAATGTGGAAGAATTTATTATTTTTATCTCCCTCTTTTAGCCAAATATCTCATTACTTATGTCTCCAATAAATTTCCTCACATACTTCTAATTCTTCCCATTCAACTAGCAATTTTGTTTGTTGCTCAAATAGATCAGGACTTGAACCATTAGCTATTATGTGTGCATTAACTTAAATTTTTTTGAAAACTTCTACTTTAGATTGGAAGACATTCTTAAATACATGTGCATTCCATTGCTTGATTCTACCTTTAATATTTATACAGTAATTTCCTACATAATCTATACATTAATGTGCATTCCACCATAGGAGGTCCAACAACCACCATTCCTTCAAGAGGCTTAGAAATTCTAGATATCATAACCATATCACTTCAAACTTGAAAGATGATTTAGAGGTAGATGCAAACTGTTTGTTCTAAATATCCAATTATGTTGGAAAATAATAAGAGCCTATCCCTGGTAATATTTCAAACTGCATACCATAATTTTCAATTAACCAATTCGGTGTGATGAGAAACCTATCAAGATGCTAAACTATCTAGAAAAAAAATTCCTTTTATTTGTCTATGTAAATTTGTCATTTCCAAGAAGTATGTCTGATGCAATAGGGGAGGTCCTGCAAACTCACTACACCCAATTCCAATCAATAACCACAATTTCCAAAACACAAATTCTTCAAAATTTCACTAACTACAAATTCACTCTTTCCCTTGTAGTATAGGGAATCCCTTCAATCGGGTACAACTACTCAACCACCTTCATTAATACAATAAACTAAACTTTTTCAGAGACCCTTTTGAACAAAATTTGTCATACTCAAAATCCACCTATGGTCACTTTAGACCTAGAACACTCCAAGTTCACCTTTTCACCATTTTAGGCCTTAAATTAGCCTCTTTTTCCAAAGCAACTATACTCAGAACTCATCCAAAACCTATCAAACCTTGGGGAAGAAATTCTTATGTCCTCATTCCAAATATTACATCATTTTTCATCAGATTTACAAACACCCATGTGGAAAACCACAATACCCTCCATTCAATAGACAAAAACCTAGGGTTTAATGAAAATTGCACTCCCAAACACTATCAGATCAAATTTCCTTCACAAAAAAGTCTATATTACATTTCTCAAGCTTAATTCAATAGAATATATCATGACCCCAATGCAAAGTTCAATTTGACACCATAAAACCTCCAATTTTCACTTGGAAACATTAAGTTTCAGACCAAGCGCTTCACACCCATCACCAAACTAGACCTCCCTTGCACTCTTAAGGCTTCCATTCATTCATTCCTATCAAATTCTACCCATTCCACTAATGCACAAACTCTAAAGAAGGTGAAATGGGCTTAACTCATGGGTATGTGTAGGATCATGATGGGCCAAAAAGTGGTGATATGATGGGTATGTGTAGGGTATGTGACTGATGACTTTTTTTACCCAAAATTGATGAAACGAAAAGGGTTTTTAAAGGAGATTCTCAGCTTTCCACCAATATAAATTATGCTTTACTTTGAATTTAATAAATAATTATTATTCATTTTCTATTTGAATTATGACTAAAGTCATGATTGATAGGCTGATTGAAAAACATCTATAGCTCTCAAACAATATCACATTTTTTGAATCCAAAATATGCGTCACATTCTATGCTTCACATACTATAGGATTACAAAAAAAAATGAATTTCATGAATTTTATGACCAATTTATGGTGGGACATACAAGTTTTTATATTTTTTAAAATTTGTAATAAAAATTCATAATTAATTATTTTCTTGAAAAAAATTACAAAAAAATATGCATCACATCAAGACATGATTCTCTACTTATATCTAAAATTTTATAAAAAATATTATTATTTTATTGTGGTTAGGGTGGTCAGATAGACACCTACTTCTTATTTTTCCCTAAAATTTAAGTACTACTGCATTGAAATTTCAAATTTTCACCGAATAGATTTTAAAAAAAAATAAACCTAGTAGTTTAGAAACTACATTCAATTTTCTATAGATTCTATTCTTACATATTTTTGAAATAATATAGATAACTTATTCAAATTTTTACGTCAAGTTTCCTAACTCTGATTTTTCTGAATTTTTTCCACTTAAGGGCCTATTTTTTCCATGATGATACTGCACATACCCTCATATTGGAAACTACAAAACTCTTAACTACCCTATTTTCTGGCCGCCTGGAGGAAATGGATTAAATAGACTTTCTAGTCTATTAGAATACAATCAAAATACTTAAAAAATGGTTGCTTACACAAATATCTAACAATTTATAAACTTTCCAAATAAAAAATCAATTGCTCAGCCCATTCACAGGCTGGTAACACCAAGAAAACTCGGAAATATTAGAAATAAGAGAAAAATTAGTGATTCTTTTTATTGCTTTTTCCTTTCACAAACTCCAAGATCCTTTTCAAATGATGATTCACATTATTTATAGAATGCTTCCCTCCAAACCAACTGTTTAACTCCCTAAAACTGACTTTTGAAGTCTAATGACTGTTGATATTACCTTTCAAGACTATTTTGTAATTTTGCAATATTTCAATTTTGACACTTTTCCACAAAATGCAACTTTTTGACTAAATCAAAACTAATGACTCCTTAAACCATGTAAAAATGACTCAAATGATTCATTTAACAGCAAATTGGTCATATTAACCTTATTTGAACAAAATTCACCTAAAATCTACAACCTAGCCCTTAACATCGTAAATTGGCAAACACCTTTAAATGGTGCCCCTGCACCAATGTCAATACGAGCGTTATTTTGAACAAAGGCACTAAAATATTCAAGCTTTTTTGGAGGAGGTATAATACCTCCTTTTTTCTCATTCAAGGATAGAATGACATTGAAATCACCAGCCAAAATGACCTTAACTTCACTACATTTTTCAAGAACTTCTGACAATGCTCCCCACAACTTTTTACCAACAGTAGAATTAGGTGCATAAACATTAAAAATCCAAAATTGTAGATCAAAATGTATTACCTTTAACAACTTCCAATTTAGTTCACTTGAAATAGGCTCCAATATAACAAATTTTGGATTCCATAATGCTATTAAACCTCCAGAATCCCCTTGAGCTCTTGATTGACTAGATTTATGCCTTGACCATTTGCTTATAACTGAGTTGAAGTTTTCCTAGGATAGCTTTGTCTCCCATAAAAGTATTATATCATCCCCAAAATGCTTAATTTGTTGCTTGATTTGGTCTCGCTTGTTAGGAGTATTTAAGCCCCTAACATTCTAGGATATTGCTTTCATATTGTTGTCCTAGAGCAGTAGGATCTCCTCAATATTTTTTTAATATTACAATCTAAAGTGGATTGTTTACTTGCCGCTATCTCCTCTTGAATCTTGAATGCATGCGATTTACGACCTTTGTTGGTATCCTACAATGATTTAACAACTAAGACCTTACAACATAATTTAGATATTGGACATCTAATCTGAATAGCTATCTCAATCATCATGAAGGTGCATTTAACTTGTCAACTTAGGGACGTAGACTTGAAATGGGTCAACATAGTATTTGCACTAGGAATCCAAAGTAGCCATATTCATCCTACAACTAAGAAAGACATAATGTTGAAAGTAAATTGCTTGGAAATAAGTAATATGAATACTGAGCATCAACCAACAACTATACTGATTTGAAATGCATAATAGAAATGAAAGTCTGAGCAAACATATAGGAAACTACTATGTCTGATTTGGTTGTAGGAACAGACACAAAATGAAATTCTAGTGGTTGCAGGAACAAATATTGCCAAATTTTTAACTAATTGCTAAATAGAAATTAATAACTAAACCAAAGGATGGAATGCTCACCAAGTGGGCCCCCTTGGATTAGTATCCCTTAAAAAAATGTGAACTCAAATGCACGAACTTATAACTTCATTTTCTTCATTGGAAAACATGAGTAAAATCAAGCAACATCACTATATTACTGGAAAACTAAGAATTCAAGTACATCATCAAATTAATCAACCTTTTGAGGAGTGTTTGAGTCTTATTTATAAGAAGAAAAACTACTAACTAACTACCTATCAAGGCGGTCAACTGCAATAGATTAGGAGTATGCCACTTTATGGAAAGCTTAAAAAGTGGAGAGGAGGTTATCTATGTGTGGAATTTGGTCAAGCATGTTTTCCTTAACGCGGATCTAGCAAAACATTAACTCCTATATTCGCTCAAAAAACAATTAAGACCATTTACAAGGCTGATACAATTCTTCAATTTAAACTAGGAATCTCCCTACATTGAGAGTCTTCCCTCAATTGACCTTTGAATGATCACCTTGTTGACCTTGATGGCGAATGACCAGTTGGAAGAATCTTCCTCAATTTTGTAGGCTTCTAATTATATCTGCATAACAATATTAGTACGCACAACAATTGCATATTTGTAACTATCTTAAAGTAGCATTCATTAATCCACATGTAAAATTAACAAAGATAGTTTATATAGCATGTCGATGTCATTAAAGATTACAAAAATAAGCTTATGCCCAATGTCTATGGTTTTGAGGAAATATCATAAAAAGGTCAACATCCAAGTATCAAAGTCTATTAAAATTATAACAAATGGATAATAAACTCTATCAAAATTGAGTCATAAACCGAACTCATCACTTCCCCCAACCTAAGGCTTTGTTGGTCCTCCAATAGAGGAAGGGTTGTTCTTTTGCTTAGTTAATGCCCTAAAATTTGCAACTGCCAATTGTCCTACATCAGTTCTTGCAGTGCGTGAATTAGGGTCCCAATAGAACCCTTGTTGTTTGTCCAACCTACTCCATCTCTATCTCTCTGCAACTATATCATATTGGTAATACCTAAAATTTGGCACGGGCCATAATAGGATAGGTGGCTGAAAAGTCAATGGAAGCCAAAATTGTCCCTTTGTCCTTCCAATCTGTATATATCTATCAACTCTTTTACATGTTGCAGCATAGTTCTGCAGAGAGTGAGGCTCAACTTGTTTTAACTCATCTGTCAGACTATTCTACCTTTGTGCCAAATATCCCTTTACAGATTCCCTTGTGGTTTCTACTACCTTATCATATTATTTGTAAACTACTTCTCTCTTAGGCAAGATCCTACTGGCATAGCTTGGTCTATAAAGAATTTTGTGCCAATCACAGAAAATTTCCCCTAGGTTCTTAGATTCAGCCCTGATGGGTAGGGGAGTGTTGGATTCTATTTTCCTATAAGCCCTGAACTGTTGTCCCCAACTAATTTCATTCTATATCCAGGACATAAATTCCCTTAATTGGACATCCCCAACATACAAAAATGGATTCCAATCATGATCTTGGGTCACAACATAATTATGCAAATAGAATTCACACAAAAAATTATTCATTTCAGGATGAGCACTATGATAAGCCTGGAAAAATTCAAGAGTACTCTCAATTGAGGGATTCAAACCTTAGATAATCCTTGATAGTTTAAAATAAATATGCTTCTCCTTCAAATATAGAGCATAGACCCTTGGAGGATTCCTACACTCTAATATATGAGGTACTAAGGCTGCCATATTGTTCACCTTCTCCGTTAAAGCATCAATTTTTGCATTCTTATTTTCAATCTCTTCATCTCTCTTTCAAATTTCCTTCTTCAGTCTGTGTTTCTCCTCTTTCCATTACTCTTCCCTCCTTTGCATTTCTCTCCATAAGTTCATGGCTACCATGCGCATTGAGAAACCAAAGGGCTTATGTATTCCTACCAAAAAATTTCTTGTCGCTGATGCTTACTCTTCATATGGCTTCAGCTATAGGGATTCTATTTGTTTAGCCAATTCAAGTTGCAGGAGTGTTGATTGTTCTCCCAATTCTAGTTGCAGGGGCTCTTGCTCTGGCTCTTGCTCTTCTTGCAAGAAATCTTGCTTCTACTCTTGTTGCAGGAGCTCCTGATTTTCCCCATACTCTTGACTTTCAACTTGTTATGTGATGGCAGCGAGCTCTGCCAACGTTATATTTGTTGCTTCCTCAAACATGTCCTTTTCCTCAACATCCACCTGCCCCATTGGGGCTTATGTGTCCTCCTGTGATGTTTCTCTAGTCCTAAGGATTTTTTGTGGAGACATACCAACGGCTCGTCCAGCTAGTCTTATTTTTCTAGGAGGGCTCTCATAATTCTCTTCGACTATAGGAAGAACAGTGTCAACCTTTTGTTTCTTAAAGCTTGGAACTTTATTTTCTCTCATTTCTTTTTGGCTTTTCCCTTCCTCATTTCTATCTCTTTCTTTTGTCCCTTAGTTTGAATTAGGTTGCCAAGAGGGACATAATCATCAAAATTTGAAGAGGAACTTTATTTGTCTGAATGTTTTGTCTCAGAAGAACTAATCTGTATAGTTCATTTAGCTGTAGGAGGGTTTACACTATGGCTTGGGCCAAAATTTGAGGTTCCAAGAGTGGCTTCAATAAAACTCACTCTCCTCCTAGTCCTACGAGGTGGAGGAAAAACCCTAGGTCACAAATGCGATGGTCTAATTTGATCAATATTTAAGAATTCTACCCAAGTCATGTTAGACACATCATGCAGAGACTTTCCTACTGAAAATTTAATCAGACAATGGTGGGAAATGGAATTATCCCTACCTTTTTGGGTCTCGACCACCATGATTGAAAGAAGATGGTATAGCATGTTTGGCACATTCATTCTTCTCCCATGCCTCATATGATTCAGGAGTTTGAAGTGCATAGAATGTAGATTCAACTGACAAACTTCACAAGTAAAGTACTTCACAACATAAACAACTACTTGATTCAATGGCTCAAGCAGAGAGGTTCTCTTTCCACCTTCCTTGTGCACACTCAATGGAGGGTCACTAGGTTCTGTAAATTTAGCCCTAGCTGACCTGGCGTCTCTAGTAGCAGGGTAATGTTCACCGTCGATAGGCGACCTTGTAACTTTTGCAATCTTTTCTTCAGTAGCCATTACCTCCAACACTTTTACTGTGGCCTTTCCTTTAGACAATGTCTGGGAAAATTCCAACACAACATCTTCATTATAACCATTCAACTTCAGAAAATAATCTAACCACCTACAATTTTTGAACTCGGCTTGGAAAGGTGCATCTTGCAGTAATACATAATGAAACGAGGGTTAATTTCTGATTAACCCACCTCCCATTGTTCAGCTTTATGCAATTAACAATCACTCTGCAAGGTTTCCCTTCCTACAATCTTCATCTGAAAGCTAAAATTCTACTTCCTACAACATTGCTAAATTCCCAATGCCAGTGTCATCTAAATTTTACCTTTTTTGGTGACTTAAGATTATGACAGGTGCAATAAATGTAGTAAAGGAGTACTAAATGAAGGCTATAATTGAGAAAAATGGTGGTAGTTGATGTCATCTCAGACATGTGAGTCGACATTTCAGGGTGATCCCACAATAGTGGTTTACAATTTTTGGCCAAACTGGACACTAACTTCTTTTTCTTTAACTAAATCTTCACATTCAAGCACCTATAGCGGTTAAACCGTGAGGAATTTGAAGATGATGCAAACTAGAGTCTTGTCACATTTTGTCTGTAGATTCTAAAAATATTTTTTTCAAAATTTTTGGAATCAGATTGCACTTGTTTTTCCATCTCCCACAAATATTGGGTTTTTTCAAAAAATAGCATTTTTAAAAAGTGACGCACACCGTATAACGCATAACTTTTTTTCCTTGAAAGATTAAATTATAATTCTTTCCAATTTAGATTTGTAACTATGATATCTAGTGCTTCCACTTGGTTAGATAGCTTTTTATTGAATATTTTTTCTTTAATCAAGTATCAAAGTCAAATCAATTACAATTCAGACATAACATGACCATATAACGCATAACTTTTACTGTATGTATAAAAAAAAAATTATTATTTTTGGATCAAGGAACTCAATATCCCGTTGCACTCCTTATTTTTTTTTAAAATATTTTTTTGATAATCTTCTATTTTTTCACGTGTGCAGAACATAGATTTTTATTTTCGGTGAAAAACCTATATTTAATAAAACTTATAAAACAAATAGATAATATAATCAAAACATATTAAAATTGTATTTGTTGGATAGCTCGTTTTGAGGGCAACCTAATTCTAGTTGGGTTTTTGAGATATCTTCCATTTTCATTCTCAAATCGAGCTTTGAAGTGCAAAATTATGAGCAATTTTGGTGCCTGAGAGGATGTAGGTGAAAATAAGTGGGTTCAGTCGAACAAAAAAATAATGTTCGGTCGAATGTGGGTTCG
>VDFB02000003.1:599705100-599729342 GCA_007258455.2 Sequoia sempervirens | reverse complement strand
AGGGTTTAGGGTTTAAGGGTTTAGGGTTCATGTGTTATATATCATGCCTTTGAGGGGTCCACAAGTACCATGAGCCTTTTTAAATCCTTCTCCATCTAAATGCATCCATTCCAAGACCATTGGGAGGTGGGTATACAATATGAACCAAGTATTAATTTCTAATGTTAATTATTGAAAGAAGATGAAGGTCCTTATTTACCCTTAAATGTCATTTAAATTGGATATTTTAATGTTCAATATAATGAAATGTTTAAAAAATGAAAGTGGCAATAATATTGAAAATAAAAATGTTGAACATGAATGTGAAAATATTGTAAAATTTCATGGAACACCTATTGATAAGAGTATCATCATAGAAGAAGAAGAAGAAGAAATACATCAACAATTTCTTGACTAATGTGGATATGAACCCTATGACATTGAAATTACACTAAATAATCGACTTGTTGATAACAATGATTAAATTGATAGCTCACATCAACCAATGAAACTTAATGTGTCTCCAAATTACATAAGAAGAGAGAACCTTTGTGAAGAAGAAAAAGAAATTCAAAATCCATCTTTTTGTAATGAGTTTGTTAAAATTTAAAAACATTCAAGAACCCCAAAATGGTTTGAAATTGATGAGCATAATAGAAATTCTTGAAGGCAAGAGGTCATCACAAACCATTCGGTTGTGTGCTTCAAAAAATTTCAATGAATGGTTTTCCAATAAGACATTAACCAAAAAATTCCAATTTTTTATACAATTACTAAAGATGTACAAAATGAGACCTTTACTAAATAAATTTCAAAGATTCATGTAAACAAAAAGTTTCATCGAAATAATATTGTTGTTAAATTTTTTTTAATGCATTCAATTCTATTGTAAATAATAGTAAGGAAATAGATAAAAGAGTTGCTCATAGAGTAATAACATCATTAGTAAGAAATTAAAAAAAAAGAAGGCTCAATTATTAAGGTAAACTTGTTTTGAATTATGCCTAAATCGTAAAACATTATCAAAAGTACTATCAATAAGATCATGATTAGAAATTCCTATTGAAAATCATACTTGGGCTTTTAGCAATAGGCTTCCATGAGTCGATAGGAAGCTAATTAATAGCAGAAAGGATGAAATTCAACAATTTTGGCACTCTAACTCTAGATTTACATATGAGGTTAGAAACAACATTTTTTATACTCTACCTAGTCCATGATTTTGTTATGAGTACGAAGAGTTTATGATAGAAATACATCCATTATTGTTGAGTTAAAAGTAGGTTAAATATAATTTTTCTTAAAAATTCACTTTTATATAAATGTAGGTGTTTTGGAGAACAAATCTATAGTGTGAATAAGTGATTTTCATCGATGGCTATAAATTTCAAGGTGGGGACATTCAATATAATTCATAAGGTGTTATAATATTAAATGCTTTCATTGTTTAGTTAGTTTTAATCAATGTTGTACATGATTTATTAAACATTTTTTTAATATTTAAATGTAGGTGTTTTGGGGAGTAGCAGTGATAGATCTAGCTCATTGAGAAAGGATATAGGTAGAGAGGAGGAGTGACCTTGACAAGGATTGAGACATGGATCACCTTAGGGTGGTAGATATGAGTGGAACATATCCATAGAGAAGGATAGGCTAAGAGGATAGATATAGGAGACAAATACCTTAGGGGCACCTTTTTAGTTGTGTGTATGCTCTATAGAGTGGATTTACTCATGAGTGCTTTGATGTATTTGAAGACACATTTGTATGAGAACATATATAATATGATATGGGAACTATTAGTTGTGTTGATGATGGGTGTGATATTTTATGTGTATGTTGATGATGTGCATGATATATAGTTATATTTCTTGTATTTGGATGCTCATAGGTATGGATGTTCATGAATCTTATGTGTATGTCTAATGGTGACATGTGGAAGGATAAATATGGCTATTGAAAACTTTACCATTATCTTGACAACTAATTATGGCTATATGATTATCTTATTGTAATGAACCTAAGTTAATTTGATAGATATTAGTGAAGTTGAATTAGGAAGCATGGATTGTGCTTTATTATACACATTTTATGTTTAAAAATATGGGTCTAATTTTTGCGATATTGAAAGTCAGTTAAATTTCTTCAATAGTATATACAAGGTATAGGGATATATTAGTGGTAGGAGTAGTGTAGGATAAAAGGGAGAATGTATAAAGAGGGGAAGGTCTAGAAAGGTAATGACATGGTAATGGAAGGAGAAGTTACACTATAAGGTTAGATTTTCATAGGATAAGGAGGAATGGTATGAAGAACATATCTGTATAGGATAGTGCTAGTAGTAAAAATGGTGTGAACATATATAAAAGGATGGGAGATAAGAAAAATACTAGTGGAGAGAAAGGCGGTAGGACATGGGTGGTGGATCCCATGGAAGTGGTAACTATAGTATGATAGGAGGAATCATTATAAGAGGATGAAGGGTAGATGGATGCATAGAGGGTACAACATTATTAAAATACATTAGAGTGGTAATATTATGAATAGTATTAATTCCCTAAGGATAGCCACCTAATACATTATATAAATTACTAGCCAATGAGTTAGGATATTTAGGGTGGAGAGGTGCATCAATACGTAATTATCAATTTAGGAAAATATCTTGTTTACCAACATATGTATATAAATCATAGTCTTGATCATTATATTTCATCTTCTTTAATGTGGCTCTTTATATGGTTGTCATTAGCTATTATATCAAAAAATGATTCAATCGTCATTTTATTTGCTAGCCATAGTAGAGTTAAGATGAAAACTCCATCAAACAAGATTTTAAAGGATATTAATTTAACTAGATAAAAGATCAAGGAAAACACTCTCTTGAACATGCAATATACCCCAATTGCTTAGACAATGCATATTTCCTAATAATGTGTGCAACTAAAAACTAATAACATGTAATGGATGGATGTAGGTGATAATAATTAAATAATCCTAATTCAACTAGGGTTGTCCCTTTTATATATTTAAGAAGTTGTAAGAGCATTATATGAAATTGTAAGATGGGAATTACTTATGAAATGTTATATGACAAATAAGAGAATAAAAAAGGGGGGTTACACTAGAATATTGATTAGAATTATGAAAATCATCAAGATCATCTTAAATAATGGGTTTGAATATGTGAAAAATGGAGTGTCGGTTATGAGGAGGAGGATTTGAATTTTTTTGACAAGATGTAAAACATTTTCTAAATACATCCTATAAACCAAGTCAAGGAATATGGTGTTGGAATTTGTGCCAAATTTGGTGCCATTTTTAGGTCATTATTTTGGCTCATGGCTTTGGTAAACCACACTTGGTTTATGGTTTAAATTTTTCCTATTTATGGGTGCTTGAGATGGAGAAAGCATAATGATTTTATAGGTATCATCATGCTACTAGAAATTACTCCATATGAATCACATGTTGATGATACTACTATAAGGGTATGCACATGAATATTTTATTGTAAATGATATTATTATCAAATAATATAATTGGTTCATGTTTTTGGTTGTGAGATTTTTCTTCCAAGAGGATTTTCCCATGTACATAATTATGTTATAAACTTATAATTTATACATTTTTCTTATAACTAAAATTAAATATATTTTGCATATTTATCTCTTGATAGGTTAATATGGGAAGTGTTTCCACACCTCAAATTCTTTTTAAAATACTATCCAAGTCTTAATCAGTTTACATCCTCTATCTTATTGTGCAATACCTATAGGTACCACCAAAAATGTGTAGAGATGGACATTTTTAATGTTACAAATGATACAATTTGTGGTTCTATTTGAACTTCATAACTTTATATTGTTTGTTTCCATATGCTATTAAGTTTTTATATATGTTTCACTTGGTCTTTCCATTTAGGAGTAGGCTATCCATAGCTTTGATTGCTGAAATGGAAAGGCATATTTCATTTACACTGGTCGCACCCACAAAAGGATATGATAATCACAGTAAAACCTTTCCTGGGAATTGGACATTCCAACAGGTGACTAATATCTCTCTATGGATGTTTATTTACTTGTCAAACAAGGGGACATATACTTTAAATGGCGCGGCAAAATATATGCACTAAGAACTAGTTTCAGTCAAAACTTAGCGGAAATGAATGTTGAAAAGGAATTCTATCTACGCAGGAAGGTAATGCAAAACTCTTTAACTCAACTATGATTTGATTAAAACAGAAACCATAACAGCTACGACTAAAACACAAACTATGAACTGGCCTTATGCTGCAGGAACATGAAAGTGTTTTGCTACAGGATATCCCCATAAAAGGTTTCAAAAGAGTTTTAAACAACCACGAGTAACAAAAGTAAAGGCATTAAAAGTTCATCATAATATCCAAACTATGAGCATATTTTTAGCTCATCACTGCCCCCTATTTAGCCTAATGCTGGTCCTCCAGCATTAACTTTTCTGGTGGTTTCTCTGAAATCAGTTGTTGTTGCATGACTCTGAAATGGATTTCCAAACCTGTAATAAAATCCTCTGAAATCCTGGCACCTTTCATACCTACGGTCCTCTAAATCATCATTAAGATTTGTAGCCTGGTGAGGATAAAGGGGCCACATTAGCACATGAGGTATGAATGTCAATGGCAACCATAGTTTAAATCTCTTTTGAAGTCCCAACTGTATATATCTGCTTGATCGTTTAAGAGTTGCTGTGAAATTTAGG
This sequence comes from Sequoia sempervirens, assembly GCA_007258455.2. NCBI lineage: Eukaryota > Viridiplantae > Streptophyta > Pinopsida > Cupressales > Cupressaceae > Sequoia > Sequoia sempervirens. Next base: position 599,724,626 of record VDFB02000003.1, on the reverse strand, counting down.
GGACTGTGTGGTTATGATTTTCTTAGCCCAACAGTTAATCTTTCCCACCTTTTCTCACTTCTGGTGTATGCCAGTCTCCAAAACGAATATCGTTGTGCCTGAAATTCATCATATACCTATTTCTTGATATCAAATATCTTCTCTCTAGCTGTAATATTATTAATGTCATATGTCAGAGCAAACCAGTCTTTCAACATTGCATGGGGGTTTGAACTTTGAGAGAATAATGGAATAGGCTCATTCCTTTCGGCTTTCTCATATATTTCCCATTGCCTGCCATAATTCACTTCATTTGCTGCCCATGACATAAATGATCTCAAATGGATATCACCAATATACAGGAGAGGGTTCCATTCTATTTCAAATGGAATTAACAATCCATGTAAATAAAATTCACACAGAGAATTTCTTAACCAATTAGGGGCTGCCTGGTATGCCTCGTAAAATTCTTGAGCAGTGTGAAGCATAGGATCTTGATTTCTGGAAATTCTCATTAGTTGGAACCATAAGAACTGTTCCTTAAGGCACAGAGCATAAACTCTGAGTGGTGGTCTGCATTCCATAATCTGACCAGTTACTTTTAACATTTCATCCATTTTTGTTTTCAACTCAACAATTTCCTGCTTCTGACTTTCAATTTCCTTTTTCAATTTCTTCCTTTCTACTTCCCATAGACTTTGTTGCATGTCAGTCTGGGCTATGTGCCAGAAAGTCAGGGTTTTCAATGTAACTGTTTCCCAGTTAGCTTTGACATATTCTAGAAATTCAATTAAAAATGTCTTCTTATACACAACAATGGCTTTACAAGTTGCAGGGTGAAATATAGCTTCACTAGGCACATTCAATTATTTAGTCAGTTCTTGCTCTTGCTGCAAGATGAATTCTAGTTGTTGCGGTGGAGAAGACTGTGCTTCCTCTGAAAACTGCATAGCAGCGGTAGCCAAGTCATCAAGATTTGGTAACCCTTGCTCATTATGCCCTATTTCTTTTGTCTCAACTTGTTCCTCTTCAGGAACAAATGAATTTTGTGCAACATTTTTGGACACATTCTGAGAAACATCAAATTTAGACTCTATAGACCCTTCTGAAATAACAATAACCTCTGGTTGAGGTGAAGCAGGGGAGGTCTTACATTGTTCCCTTGTGGAAACTCTTCTTGGCATTGATGCAGCTGCAGGAGGTATTCTGGTAGTCTTCCTCTTTCTAGTCTACTTAGAGGGTTCTACCCTACCAGAGGATGACGGTGAACTGGTGTTAGCAACAGGTGTTGTTGTAGGAGAGGTGGCTATAGGGGAAGGTGTTGCAGGAGAAGAGCATTGCCTTTTCTAAGAATGAGGGTCAGATTCTGGGGTTTGTTCTACTCCAGATGACTCACCTACCTTTGTTTTTCCCCTCTCTCTCCTAGTGGCAGACCTAGTTTGTATCCTAGCAGAGGATTCAGGTGTGAGAGCTGCAGGACCAGGTGCTACAGGAATAGATGACCCTTGCCCTATTCTACTGGTAGACGCAATTTCTTTCTTCTTTTTCTGAGGCCGTGGGGTAAGTACCCTAGGGGGTTGTGGAATTTGCAAGCTCTTTTGGGCAAGGAATTGTTGCCAGGAAAGAGGTGAGACATCTCTCAAAGAGCGTTCAATCAGTAATTTGATAAGGCCGTGGTGAGCAACAGAATTATCTTTCCCCTGTTGGGTTCCATGGGCACTTTTTTCTAGAAATTTTAACAGGAAATTCAGAACATTTACAACTAACCCATGCCTCATATGACTTAATAATTTGAAATGATACGAATGCAGGTAGGAGAAACGGCCTTCACAGGTTAAATACCTGATTATGTAAGCGGTGTATTCTAAATAAGGAGGAGGCAACGATACCCGCTTGCATCCCTGCTTGGAGACTTCCAAAGGTCCATCAGTGGGTATTGAAAACTCAGCCCTTGCAGCGGCAGCATCTGAAGAAAAATTTTCTCCAACGGTTGGAAGCCCAGTTACTTCAACAATTCTATCTTTAGTTGCAACAACCGTTAGACCCCATACAATAGCTTCCCCTTTAGAAAGGGTTCTCAAAAATTCTCCAGCAGCCTCCTCATCAAAAGCATTTAAACTCAAGAAATAGTTTAACCATTCACAGAGGTTGAATGCATGGACTGTTTGAGGATTTTGCAATAATAACTCATGAGCTACAGGCTCATGTCGCACCAGCTGACCACCCATGTTCACAGTTCTCCTCTAGCTAAACTCAATTCTTTACTAAAAATTCAAATTTTTTGTTTCCCTTTCTGCTCTGGTTTTTCCTCTACCGTGCCGTCACATTTCTTTCTTTTCCAAAAATGAACTTTTGAACAAGCAGTCCTAATCATAATTTACAAGAAAAATATGCAATAAAGAAGGACATGCAATCATATTTGGAAAGTACTAGAAGAATAATAAAGAAAGGTTATTTGCACAGTTATGGCAGCGGCAAAAAGATAGGTTTTAAAAGGTGGATTACCCCGCCCCCTATTGAGAGTATGACATGTGTCCTCACATGTACTAAAAAAGAGGCAGAGATCGGGTAATAATGACCAGTACATGCATAGCAGTAAATGAATAGAATAAAATAAATCAATTATGCAATAACAAAAGATATGGCGTACCTTTGCACGTACGTGTGAAGAAAGATGACGGTGTCTGCATGAGTTGACAGTTCAGAACGATATCTTAATTAAGGGTGATGCGGATGGATGAAGTGGATGGGTGACGTGGGCGAACGAGATGAATGGATGGAATGAATGGATGAGATGGATGGATGGAAGATAAAGAAGTGAGATGGGGGCAATAAATGAGTATGGAGAAAAAGGGTTTTTCTTTTAAAAAGAAAACCTTTATTATGAGCATGCGTTTTCAAAATTACGGTGAAGCTGTAGGAGAAAGGCTAAAGCCTTCGGCTGCAGGAAGAGTAGCGGGTGGAACCTGAACGAACTGCTGCATGAATTCTTCCTTTGAGACTAGTTTATGGTATAACCGGAGTCGGTGGCCATTAACAAGCAATTTAAAATGAACTGGATCAATTGTCACCAGCTGTACAGCTCCGTTGTCGAACACATTCTCAACTTCATAGGGACCAAGCCAGCCTGTTGTGAGCTTACCCTGGTTTTCTTGATATCTGGAATCATATAACAGAGCCCAATCACCAGCAGAAAATTTCTTGGTTTTTATGTGTTGATCATGCCATTTCTTCCGTTGTTGTTGGACTGCTTCTATATGTTGCAGGGCGTCTTTTCTTATTTTGTCCAAAGCATTGAGCTGCAAGAGACGGTCCTTCTGTGCTTCAGATATTTCCATATTGAGTTCAAGAGTTGTCCTCAAAGTTTTGTGCTCAAATTCTATGGGCAACATGGTTGTTTTCCCATAAAGTAGCTCAAAAGGTGTAAACCCAGTTGTTGTCTTCCATGTAGTTTTGTAGGCCCAAACTGCCTCAGGAAGTCTACTGCTCCAATATTTTCTATGGATCTGCACTATCTTTGTTAGGATTGCCTCAATTTTCTTGTTTGTTACCTCCGCCTGACCATTGGCTTGAGGGTGATAGGGGCTGGACTTCTTATGTTTGATTTTATAGTCATTTATTAATGTAGTGATCAGATTCGATGTGAACTGAGCTCCCTAATCAGTTACAAGCTCTCTGGGGACTCCAAATCTAGTGAAAATTTGTTCATACAGAAATTCAGCAACCTTATTATCTCGAGCATGAGTCATAGCTTTTACCTCAACCTATTTTGTTACATAGTCCGTGCAAACTAGAATGTATGACTTTCCATTTGATGGTGGATCAATTGGTCCCACAAAATCCATTCCCCATTTATCAAAAGGGGTGACTATTACCTGTGGATATAGTGGCATTTCATCTGACTTGGTTGGTCTCCCTATACGTTGGCATCGGTCACATTTCCTTGTATAGGCCACAACATCCTTGTGTAATGTTGGCCAGTAGTACCATGTTGTAAGAATCTTCATTGATGTTCGCTTTGCTGCAAAATGTCCCCCACATGGTTCATCATGGAAAGCATGCAAGATATCATAAGTCTCATCTTCTTTTATACATCTTCGCATTACTTGATCAGGTCCAGTATAAAATAGACAATTTGCAATCCATAAAAAGTTAAAACTTTTCTCTATTAACAATTTCTTTTCTTTTGGGGAAAAATGAGCTGGTATTCTGTTTGCTGCTAGATAATTGGAAATATCTGCATACCATGGTGTATGTGCAGCAATGGAAAACAAGTGTTCATCTGGGAACCTATCATCAATGACTTCGTGTTCAACAGGCACAGCTGATTGAAGTCTTGATAAAAAGTCAGCTACAACATTAGCTCTTCCTGGTTTGTCAATGATTGTAATGTCAAATTCTTGTAATAACAGGAGCCATCTTGCCAATCTACCAGAAATGGTAGGTTTGTTCATCAGATACTTGATTTTTGCATGGTCAGCATGGACAAATATCTAATAACCTGTGACATAATGCCTAAATTTATTCAAAGCATACACTACTCCGAGCAATTCCTTTTCTGTGATAATATAGTTGAGCTCAGGACCTTGAAGGTTCTTGCTAATGAAGTAGATGGCATGCTCGGTTGAATTTTCTTTTTGACTTAAAACTGCTCCTATACCAAAATCAGAGGCATCAACATGTATGTGAAAAGGAAAATTCTATTTTGGACCTTGAAGAATAGGGGCTTGAGTAAGCAAGTCCTTTAGTTGGAGGAATAATTTTTCACAGGCCTCTGTCCACTCGAATTGAGAATCCTTAGTTAACAAGGCATAAAGTGGATTGGCAATTTTACTGAAATCTTTTATAAACCTTCTATAATATCCTGCATGGCCAAGGAAACTTCTGACATCTTTTTGTTTTGCAGGAGTTTGTAAATTCTGAATAACTTCAATTTTAGCAGGGTCAACCTGAATTCCATTCTTTGAAATATGATGACCTAGAACAATACCTTCTTCCATCATTAGAAAACACGTTTCACTGTTTAGAGACAAATTTTTCTCTCTGCACCTTTTCAATACCTTGTCTAAGTTCACCAATAGTTCCTCAAATGTGACTCCATAGGTAGTGAAATCATCCATATAAATCTCCATACAGTCATGAGATATATCAGCAAAAATACTAATTACTGCTCTCTGAAATGTTGTTGGTGCATTGCATAGACCAAAAGGCAAGACCGAATAAGCAAATGTTCCCCATGGACAGGTAAAAGTGGTCTTATCTTGATCCTCGGGGGCAATTTTTATCTGATTGTACCCACTGTAACCATCCAAAAAGGAAAAATATATTTTGCCAGACAGTGAGTCTAGTACTTGGTCTACAAAAGGTAGTGGAAAGTGATTTTTTTTAGTGGCATTGTTCAACTCTCTGTAATCTACACACACTCTTAATTTTCCTCCTTTCTTGGGAACAATAACTAATGGAGAAACCCATTGACTGTCAGAGATTGGGTAAATAAAACTAGCATCAAACAACTTTTGAAGTTCATTTTTCACTATTTCTCTAAGTGTTGGATTTACTCTTCTTTGAGGTTGTCTAACTGGTAAACAATATTCTTTGATATATATCCTGTGAGTACAAACTCGAGGATCTATTCCTTGCATGTCCCCATATTCCCATGTAAAAGCTTTATGCTGATCTTGTAGCATTTTTAATAAGTCAGCCTATTGAGATTGTGACAGCTTGCTATTGATATTCAAACAGTGACCTGGAGACAATTCTATCTGTTTAATGAGATTACTCATAGAATCTACAAGTGATGTTTGTACCTCTTGTGGAAGCAAGTTATGAAAAATTGCTGGAAGTTTAGGCAGTGAATACTCAGAATTTAGTTGTTGCAGGAAACATTGTAGATGGCTGCCATTTGGATTAGATGAACTACCTATATCAGAGTTAAACTGTAGAATTTGGAAAAGCAAAGCATCATCATTCTAAAGTTGTGAGAACGGATCATTTCAAAGCATTATTAATTGAGCCAAAGAATTGGCTTCTTCAGTTTCTTCCCCATCATCTGGCCAAACAAGTTGGAACAAATCTGGTTGAGGTCTAGCAAGCAGATACAGAGCCAATTTTTTTGTGGACTGTCCATCAGAAATGGTCATATCTTCAGAATGACATCCTATAAAAGCATCAGCAGTTGCTAACCATGGTCTACCAAGGATAACTAGATACCCTCCTAAAATTTCCTTAACTGATAATATTGTGAAATCAGCTGGATACTCCCAAGATTCAAGAGTGACAATTACATCTTCCACCATCCCATCAGGTTTAACTGTGGAGCTATCTGCAAGCTGCAGAACTGTGGGTGTAGACCTAATGTTTGAAATGTTCAAGGAGTCTATAGTATGCTTTGTCATGACATTAATGGCAACACCTAAGTCAATCAAAACATTTTTTACAATTTGGCCATTTATAAGTATCTGCACTACAGGACTTCCAGGGTCAATATAGTTTGGAATTACTGCATTTCCCAACATTATATTAGCCAATTTCCCTAAGACATGAATTTTTTGAGGATCCTTTTTCTTTCGTCTAGGCTTCTTTAAATAGGCCTCTTTAATAGCTTTTCCAAAAATGGGAACATCTTTAATAGCCTGAAATAAGGGAATTTGAATTTGTACATTTTTGAGTTGATTCAGAATGTCAAAAGTGGGTTCTTCCATGGATTTAAATGTAGTACTTTGCAACCTCTAAGGAAAAGGTGCTTTGTCTTGACTTTGCAAAGCAGGCTCCTTAGAAACCGTATCAGGTATAGGCATATGCTCAGTAGGATCAGCAGGTGCAGTAAATTCTTCAAGGGGAGAATCTGGTATTTCAGTAATTAGAGGTGATTTTGGAGTAGGTAAAGTGGTTCCAGACCTCAAATGGATGTCATTAACGTCTAAGGCATAAGCTTGATATTGGTTGGCTTCGGCAAGATACGTAGGCTGATGTGGTTGCTGTTGTTTCCTATTATTGGGATTTGGCAACGGCTGGGCAAGCATAGGCGTTTGTTTTGGAGGTCTAGTATTTGTGGTAGTTGCTGCAGGAGGTGGCATAAGAGCCTATGGTTGCGGCTGCGAAAGCTGCAGGAATCCAGATGACTGGTTTTGCCATTGCTGAGGACCTCTCCATTAAGGATTTTGCTGCCAATTACCTGAAGGTGGGTCCTATTGTCCTTATGGCTGCTGCCAACCTCCTTGAGGAGGTTGCCATTGCGGGGTCTGATAATTAGGCCAACTTGGTTGAGGTGGATTCCAGGGTGGTGGTGGTTCATATGCATGTTGCCATTGGTTATTATAACCAGAATAAGGATTACCAAAAGTTAAAGGATTTTGAGGCATACCTTATCTTTGGGCCCATGTTCCCCTTTGCGCAACAAAGAACACTTGATCATCATCACCTTCTACTGGCTTGAAGTTAGTAGGTAGTTGCTTAGCTTCCAAATTAGCCACCATCTTGCATCTGCAGTCACACTTCTTCTATCTACAATATGGACAGAACTTGGCCAAAACTGCCTCAGCTTCCTCATGTTTCTTCTGAGCTTGCATGGTGTCTAGTTGTGTAGCCATATTATTAATGATGTCCTGTTTGAAGTCAGACAGCAAATTTGTTATCTCCATCTGAGAAACTCCACCAGAAGAAGACTTCCCCACTATAGCATGATGACCTTGACCTTTCTTAACTATTGCTCGAGAGTAGTTAAGACATTTTCTTTATATTGTCCCAAGATAGTTGGGCTATATCACCTCCCCCATCAGGTCCAGGGCGTCTATACAAGCATCGCTGATTCCCCTTAGAAAGAGTAGTTTCTGAGAGTCCTCATTGAGAGTATGGTTTGAGTTCCTCTTTAGTGAAAACAAAAATCTGGAAATATAATCTTCTAGACTCTCATCCTCCTTCTGCTGAATTCAGAATATGTCATCACCTTTGCTGGCACTCTTACAATATTCCTTATACTTCTCAAGGAATTTCATCTGCATGGCCGCCCAACTATCTACAACACCTCTTCCCAGACTCATGAACCATCTGAGAGCTCCTTCCTTCATGGTGGAAGGAAATAACTTCAATTTATGAGCAACTGTGTTGTAGTCATAACTGCGACAGAGGACATCAAACTCAAACAGAAAAGTTTCAGGGTCCTCTGTGACTAAGCCATAAAATTTTGGAACTAGTGAAGAAGGTATATTCTTAAGATTGTCAGTATCTCATTGGGGAACAATGGGAAACTCAAAAGCAGGAGGTGGATTATTAGGTGGGTTATTTTCCATGTTTGCTTGCTGGAATAACAAAGCGAATGGGTTTTCCTCAGGTTCGTTGTCAGCTGGGTCAAATGGTAGTTCAACAAACAGGTTTTCAGGGAGGAACCTTCCTAGTGCGTCTCTTCTTCTTCTATGCATGCAATACGATATGAATAGTGGCTTGAAAGATTTTGAAATTTTTGACTAACAAACTAAACTAATGCTAAAAATGACTTCTGACAAATTCCTAGCTGGACGCCATCCCCGGCAACGACGCCAAAAATGGTCGCTCCCACAAAAGGATATGATAATCACAGTAAAACCTTTCCTGGGAATTGGACATTCCAACAGGTGACTAATATCTCTCTATGGACGTTCATTTACTTATCAAACCAGGAGACGTATACTTTAAATGGCGCGGCAAAATATATGCACTAAGAACTAGTTTCAGTAAAAACTTAGCGAAAATGAATGCTGAAAAGGAATTCTATCTACACTACAGGAAGGTAATGCAAAACTCTTTAACTCAACTATGATTTGATTAAAACAGAAACCATAACAGCTACGACTAAAACACAAACTATGAATTGGCCTTATGCTGCAGGAACATGAAAGTGTTTTGCTACAGGATATCCCCATAAAAAGGTTTCAAAAGAGTTTTAAACAACCACAAGTAACCAAAGTAAAGGCATTAAAAGTTCATCATAATATCCAAACTATGAGCATATTTTGAGCTCATCATACACATAGGACATAAAAATGTATGCAAAATGGGGAAGCAAATCCAATTTGAATTCAACAAATTTGAAAAAAATTACATCTAGGGTTTCAAAATTTAACAAATAAATGCATTTTGAACTATAAAAAATTTGAATTTCAAATACCTGGTGCTCAAAATGCAAGTCGAGTTGATGAAGTTTGGAGAGACCAAGTCGAGTTAATGAAGTTTGGAGAGACAAAGTGGAGTTTGCGTTTGCTAGAAAGAACAAGTCAGTTTGCTCGCCGTCATGGTCTCGGTTCGCCGCACGCACTAGGAAAGCAACTGGTAAATTTACAAAGTGAAAATGATAGTCGAAATGTGAATATTTTTGTTTTTAGTCATATTTAAGGGGGTTCGGTCGAACCCATGTTCGACCAAACCCATTTAAATATGATTATTTTTATTTAGGGTTTAGTGGTTCGGTCGAAACCAATGGTTTGACCAAACATATGGGTTTGGTCGAACCCTTAATGAGGTTCGGTTGAACCATTTGGTTTGACCGAACCCCTTGAGTTTGGGGAAAAGGAAAAAATCAAAATTTCCTTCCTCATGTAAATTGTAAACCACCATTCTAAAGCCACCTATATGTTGCTAAACAAGATATTTTCCTAAATTGATAATTACGTATTGATGCACCTCTCCACCCTAAATATCCTCACTCATTGGCTAGTAATTTATATAATGTATTAGGTGGCTATCCTTAGGGAATTAATACTGTTCATAATATTACCACTCTAATGGATTTTAATAATGTTGTACCCTTTATGCATCCATCTACCCTTCATCCTCTTATAATGATTCCTCCTATCATACTATACTTACCACTTCCATGGGATCCACCACCCATGTCCTACCACTTTCTCTCCACTAGTATTTTTCTTATCTCCCATCCTTTTATATATGTTCACACCATTGTTACTACTAGCACTATCCTATACAGATATGTTCTTCATACCATTCCTCCTTATCCTATGAAAATCTAACCTTATAGTGTAACTTCTCCTTCCATTACCATGTCATTACCTTTCTAGACCTTCCCCTCTTTATAAATTCTCCTTTTTATCCTACACTACTCCTACCACTAATATATCCCTATACCTTGGATATACTATTGAAGAAATTTAACTGACTTTCAATATCACAAAAATTAGACCCATATTTTTAAACATAAAATGTGTATAATAAAGCACAATCCATGCTTCCTAATTCAACTTCACTAATATCTATCGAATTAACTTAGGTTCATTACAATAAGATAATCATATAGCCATAATTAGTTGTCAAGATAATGGTAAAGTTTTCAATAGCCATATTTATCCTTCCACATGCCACCATTAGACATACACATAAGATTCATGAACATCCATACCTATGAGCATCCAAATATAAGAAATATAACTATATATCATGCACATCATCAACATACACATTAAATATCACACCCATCATCAACACAACTAATAGTTCCCATATCATATTATATATTTTCTCATTCAAATGTGTCTTCAAATACATCAAAGCACTCATGAGTAAATCCACTCTGTAGAGCATACACACAACTAAAAAGGTGCCCCTAAGGTATTTGTCTCCTATATCTATCTTCTTAGCCTATCCTTCTCTATGGATATGTTCCACTGATATCTACCACCCTGAGGTGATCCATGTCTCAATCCTTGTCAAGGTCACTCCTCCTCTGTACCTATATCCTTTCTCAATGAGCTAGATCTATCACTACTACTCCCCAAAACACCTACATTTAAATATTAAAAAAAAATTAATAAATCATCTACAACATTGATTAAAACTAACTAAACAATGAAAGAATTTAATATTATAACACCTTATGAATTATATTGAATGTCCCCACCTTGAAATTTATATCCATCGATGTCAATCACTTATTCATACTATAGCTTTGTTCTCCAAAACACCTACATTTATATAAAAGTGAATTTTTAAGAAAAATAATATTTAACCTACTTTTAACTCAACAATAATGGATGTATTTCTATCATAAACTCTTCGTCCTCATAACAGAATCATGGCCTAGGTAGAGTATAAAAAATGTTGTTTCCAACCTCATATATAAATCTAGAGTTAGAGTGCCAAAATTGTTGAATTTCATGCTTTTTGCTATTAATTAGCTTCTTATCGACTCATGGAAGCCTACTACTAAAAGCCCAAGTATGATTTTCAATAGGAATTTCTAATCATTATCTTATTGATAGTACTTTTGATAATGTTTTACGATTTAGGCATAATTCAAAACAAGTTTACCCTAATAATTGAGCCTTTTATTTTTTTAATTTCTTACTAATGATGTTATTACTCTATGAGCAACTCTTTTATCTTTTTCCTTACTATTATTTACAATATAATTGAATGCATTAAAAAAAACTTTAACAACAATATTATTCCGATCATACTTTTTTTTTACATGAATCTTTGAAATTTATTTAGTAAAGGTCTCATTTTGTACATCTTTAGTAATTGTATAAAAAATTGGAATTTTTTGGTTAATGTCTTATTGGAAAACCATTCATTGAAAATTTTTGAAGCCCACAACCGAATGGTTTGTGATGACCTCTTGCCTTCAATAATTTCTATTATGCTCATCAATTTCGAACCATTTTTGGGTTCTTGAATGTTTTTAAATTTTGACAAACTCATTACAAAAAGATGGATTTTGAATTTCTTTTTCTTCTTCACAAAGGTTCTCTCTTCTTATGTAATTTAGAGACACATTGAGTTTCGTTGGTTCATGTGAGCTATCAATTTAATCATTGTTATCAACAAGTCGATTATTGAGTGCAATTTCAATGTCATAGGGTTCATATCCACATTATTCAAGAAATTGTTGATGTATTTCTTCTTCTTCTTCTTCTATGATGCTACTCTTATCAATAGGTGTTCCATCAAATTTTACAATATTTTCACATTCATGTTCAACATTTTTATTTTCAATATTATTGTCACTTTCATTTTTTAAACATTTCATTATATTGAACATTAAAATATCCAATTTAAATGTCATTTAAGGGTAAATAAGGACCTTCATCTTCTTTCAATAATTAACATTAGAAATTAATACTTGGTTCATATTGTATACCCACCTCCCAATGGTCTTGGAATGGATGCATTTAGATGGAAAAGGATTTCAAAAGGGTCATGATACTTCTAGACCCCTCAAAGGCATGATATATAACACATGAACTTTATTTATGAAATTTGGTCTTTTGTTGTTGGCTTCTAGTATGAATGTTATCTATACTTGGTGGAATTCTTATTTGAGACTCTCAATCTTCCATTGTTGGTTTCTAGTGTGATTATACAATATGCTCGCCAAAGTGTATTAATTTCTAATGTTAATTATTGAAAGAAGGTTTTGTTTCATAAGAAGAGACCTATGTTCTCATATTCTAAGGCATGTTATTATCCACAATGCAAGACACTTCTTCGTGCATCTCTACCAAGTTCTAAACAGATACATATCTGCCATTTCCATGGAGGAGATTGATGATTTTGTACTGATGTATTCAAACAATGTGCTTTTGTAACATGTTGTAATTAGACAATTGGTCATTTGTACTAGTACCTCACTGGTCTTTTAGATATTTTGTAAAATTTGTTACTTGGACTACAACTGGGGGTTTTCTTGCTGGTTCTTTCCCACCAGTATGTCTTCCTGAACCAGCTATATGTAAAATATTATATATAGATAAAATTATAAGTGGTCTCCCACTTTTTCTTTAAAAAAAAGTTCTTGTAAATGTCCACATCTTTTTCCTTGACACAGTTGCTATTTCTTAAAATATTTCTTATGATTTTTCATAATGTTGACCAGTCAATACTTTACTGTAAATATTCTATAGTCATGCTCTTAAATGTCATAAGAATATGTCATAATTGTAAGTTTTAGACAAAAAATATGATATGATATGGTGGAAAAAACCAAGATACAAGTTAGTTTAGTTCTCATAAACTCTAAAAAATAATTGAATTCCTACATCCTAACTAGAAATACCATGAGGGGTTTAGATCCCATTTTAGACAAAAAATATTCTTATACTCATCACTAGTTCACTTGGACCAACTAAAGAGATGGTGAACTAAGGAAAACTTAGTTGTATTGATAGATTAAAACTTAGTTATTTCTCTTTCCATTGTCCCCTCTCCACAAAACACCCTTATTTAAGTAGATTCTATTAAACCTATCTCACATATCACCTCCCAATTATTTAAACTTTTCAAACTTCTTATTCCTCATACCTAATAATCTATCCTTCAAGCTCAACACTTCCCACCTCAATCAAATTGATCACCTTGCTTGCCTAATATCCCTTTGGTTGATGTTCCTAGACCTCATCAAAATGGTAAGTGGATACAATTGTGGAATGATGCGATTAAATCTATTGCACTACCTTACTATGATCTTACAATAAGAATATGGGTAGAAAGAGATCTAAAATGGAAAAAAAATATGGATCCAAATAAGGTCAAACTTTATTAGATTTGATTCTTAATAAATTATTTGTAACGATTCAATTTATAGCTTTATGCAATCTATAAGTTTAAATAGTTTGATGGTATTTAAACTTTATACATATAAAAATATGATAAATGTCTGATTATTTTGCTTTCCAATCTATAATTTTTTGATGTTCTTGGCTATATAATTGAAGTTCATTTATGTTAACAACTATTAGATTAAATATTTTTATCCCCAATTATTTTCAAATAATTTTATACTAATCTTTGTATTCTTATTCTTTGAACTTACATCGTTTCATTTAAAATTTGAACCATTTAAGGATGCTATGTTATAGATTATAGTTGTCTTCCAATTCTTTTTAAATTTTTAATGGTATGAAAATATTATTGATGAGTAGATGAATTATTACAAGTTCTATTTTAGATTTGTATTCCCTTTATCTAGATATATTATTTACCAAAGTCTCATTGTTTTTTTAGGTGTACTGTATATATATATAACATGGAAAATGCAGATCATGTTCCACTTGTGCCAGATTCTTTGTTTGGAAATACTAATAATGAGATTAAAAAATTAAGAGATTCATTAGCACAGGGTGCAAACCTGGGGGCATATAGTGAACCATGCATGTTAATATTGCATAGTCTAGAGAAACTAAAAGATGAACTTGAGAGGACTACTGCATATTCCCCAGATAGAGTGACTGCTATTCTTTCCCACATGTGGGAAGAAGTAAATGGTGACGTTCCCCTTAAACAAATACAAGATAGTGTCACTAAAGAAATGATAAAATCCACTTGTTTTCCATTTTATCAAAATGTGCGTAAGGTTAGGGGATACTAGGTCACTAGATGTGTTGATTATGCTATGGCCTCATTGATCTACCCATGATTTCTCGCAGCACATGGTCTATACCCAAACAATGACTAGATTCCATTGTATTTTGTTTAGCAGTTGTATGTTGAGGTCCATTTGGGCCTCAAAGTTAACTACCTGGACATTCCACCATATGCTAGTCGGGCATGGTAGGATTGCTGATAGTCCCACCTATCATCCAGCAGATAGACCACCCCCAATGTTTAGGGTATTGGTTGGTGATAGGTCTCCTACTCTCACCCAGCTCTAGCCCCCATAGCAGATGAGGTTGTTGTTGCTTCCCAAAAGGAAGCAATTGACACTATAGGTGACATTGCGGCTGCCACCACTAGGATATCTGATGATCGTGTAGGTCAGTATTTGATATCTAGACATTCTCGATCCACACCATTTTCAGCATAGTGGACCACCATAGATCCTTTTACAATGACTGACATCCCTACTCCTACACAGCTTGATGCACTTACAAGAGATATGCTCATGCATGACTTTGCATTGTTTGGCCGAGGACCTGTTGAGGCATATGCCCACATTGCACGCATAATGGGATTCAAGATAGAATTTTAGAGAGCATTTGAGATGCAGAGGCTCACGAGTTCCGTGGATCCTTATCACTTCCTATCCGGAAAGCACTAGTGTGCATCAGGATCCACCTATAGTTCATACGATAGTTGCACAGACTATGGGTTTTACTGATATGTTGATTGGTTTTGGTTCATCATCACTGATGCCATCTCACCTTCATAGTCCTCTACATTCATCATTTATGGCACGACATGGGATAGATCAGATGGATGCAGATGTTGATTCATCGCTTGATCGTTTGGTGGATATGGTGGAGGCAACTGTTTCAGAGGACTTAGGTCATCCGATATCAGATGATGTGCATGTATGTGAGCATGTGCATGTTTCAATTCTTTTTTCATTATTTTTTTATTTTTTTAACTAGATATTCATGTAAGTTGATATATATGTGTATATATATTGTTACAGGTGGACATACCTCATATCACTCCTAGCCTTGGTCCAGATTGTGTGCATGATCGATGTGACTCTGTGGATAAATTTGTTGTCAGTGGACATGTGAGTTTTACATTTTTATATAAGCACACATGTATATGTACATGCAATATATTTATG
The DNA here is from genome assembly GCA_007258455.2 of Sequoia sempervirens. Lineage (NCBI taxonomy): Eukaryota > Viridiplantae > Streptophyta > Pinopsida > Cupressales > Cupressaceae > Sequoia > Sequoia sempervirens. Next base: position 599,709,121 of record VDFB02000003.1, on the reverse strand, counting down.
TATGCATAGATCTAGATTGATATTTAAAAATACAAGTTCATTTAAAAATAACTTTCATAAAATTTATTTAATATAAATTATATGTATTTAACACATCTTGTACACAATTTTATTTGCAGGCTCAACACATCCATCAGAGCAGGACCATTCTTATTCAGATGGCCATTCATCTAGGAGTAGACATTCATATTAGGCCATGCACTCTAGATTTATGATCTTTACCACATGTATTTGATTATATGATGATCTTTAATAGTATTTGATATTTGATGATCTCTAACTTACATTTGCTTATATGATAAACATACATTTTCTTATTTGATGATCTTTAGTATTCGACATTTGATCATCTTTAATTTACATTTTGCTTTTATGATATGTACATATGTTTTCTTATATGATATATACATACATTTGCCTCTTTGCTTATAATATGTGTTATGTTTATATGTATTGAATCCCTTTACATGTATGTACATGTGTTTGCTTATGGTTTAAACATGTTTACACATAATATATGTATGCATTTGCTCTAAATATTCAATATACATACATGTTTTTTTATTTTATGATCTCTTACAACTTATATTTCCTTATATTCAATATACATTTGATCTCTAGTAGAATTTTAGGGAAATCAATGCCACTTTATAATTAAGTTCATTCATGTTGATCACAATAAATATATTTTTTTAAATGACTTAAGAAACATGAACCATTGAGTTGAGAACAAGATATAATATTTTTGAGAAGTAACTTGAAATTAAATTCAAATTATATCGAGATATTATATGTTTTTGATATCGAGCTATTATACGTTTTTGACAAGTAACTTTAAATTCAATTCAAATATAATTAAGAAAATTTAATTCAAATTATACCTATATTATACATTTTCGACAACTAACTTGAAATTCAATTCAAATATAAGGGTGAAGCCACATAAGTGGTTTACACTTTTGAAGAGGAAGGAAATTTTGAAATTTCCCCACTCTTCATAGCAAATTGGTTCGGCCGAACCATATGGATCGACTGAACCATTTAACTGGTTCGGCCGAACCAATCACCGAGCCTAATATAAAATAATATTTAAGGTGGTTTGGCCAAACCTGGGTTCAGCTGAACCCCTTGAATATGATAAAACCAAAAAAAGTGCTTTCACTTTCACATTTTTACTGTGAATTACCAGTCAGTCACTGTCCCTGCGCGCGGCGAACATAATCCGAACGGCGACCCAACAAAATTTCTCACCGGCGAAAGCAAATTTTGGGTCCTCTCTTCAAACTTCATCATTCCAATTCGCATATCGACCACTATTGAGCACGAGGTATTTAAAATTCCATTTTTTTTTAGTTCAAAATGCATGTATTTGTTTAATTTCGAAACCCTATATGCAAATTTTTTAAAATTTGTTGAATTCAAATTGCACTTGTTTGAAAGTTTTAAAAGCATTTTTAATATAGTATTTTGCTTCCCCGTTTTGCATAATCCAAGGGTTTGAGTAAGGAAAAACGAGTTTCCTCCGAAAGTTAGTGCAAAAAAACATTATAATGGCTCTCAACATAGTCTAAAAAATGGAGATAAATACATTCCTAAAGACTAGAAATGTAGGGTCAAACTCACAAAATAATTTTAAAACTACAAAATTAAGGTCAAACTTGTAGATGAAAATGCAAATTTCATACATGTAGGAGTGAACCATGAAAGTCATAGCTTGATTTGTTAAGGTGTTATAATATTAAATCTTATAAAAAATCAAGAATCATATCATTGATTACGTACATTACAATAAAATATCTCCATATAACAAATGAAGCTAAAACCCTAATCTTCTTTGTGAATTATATAGTGTGTTTGCTACATGAGTAATTTTTTTAATGAAAACCATGTTTAGGAATGAAAATATCCAATCCCTTATGCTTCTAAACTAAAGTTTGCAATGGTTATGGTTCTTTTGGCCTTATAGATTCTTGAATCATTTTATAATATAAAACCAAAATATAACCTACTTTGGCTCTAATAATTGTAAACCCTTTAGGAATTCTAAATTGTTGCATCTTGTCTTGATTTTCCCACCATTGTTATTCCTTTTGAAAATTTTACAAATTAGGCAAAGAATCCTTGCACTTATATAGAGGATCATTATGTATGTTCTTAAAATTATTTAAGGTTAAATGACTTAATCTAAAATAAAGGCATCTACGGATCTCTTGCAATTGTAACCTCTTTACTAGTGTTCAAACATATTTGATACCTTAATGGCATGACATAGATGATGTTGCTTGATATTGCTTTATCCATGGATACCCAAATAAAATATGAGATACATCTAAAGAAGAAAGAATATGACATAGAATAAGAACGTCCCTCATCTTTTAGACCAAAAAATTAAGGTAAAATAATGTATCCTATAGTTTCAATCAACTTATCATTAGTCAATTTTAAATAAACCCTCAAATATGCATATGCTTGTTGATAAAATGATGATAAAACAAAAATTATTCAATGCATACATTTTATTAGTGAGTAAGATCAATAAACACACCCTTACATGGTTCATGATCCACACAAAACCAAATGACCATTATAATTATTTGGTAATATCTCACAATGTGAAGAAGGTGTCAAAAAAGGGGTTGGGGCCCTAGCTTGGTTGGCTAAATCTTTCCTATAGCAGGAGGTTGGTCACAAGTTCTAGTCTCCCCCACCCCCGTGGTACCGGAGGGTGTGTCGCACCAGCGCCGCCGGTCACGTTAAAAAGTTTACTAGGCGCACCTACAGTTTATAGGGGGTCGTGCTACCTGATTCCTGCAGTCTAAAAAAAAAAAAAGGTGTCAAAAAAATTAGCATACCTAAATTGTCAATTGACTTGTCATAAAGTGGGTGGGTAGCTTAGTGGTGGAGATTTGCATCCTAACTAGTTCATGGAAATTTCAACATGAGGAGAATTAATAGTAAAATAATAATATCTTTTGACAACATAGGCATCCAAGTACTCATTCCAAGATTGTTGAAGATACAACATTAATACATTAGGATTTCAATTAAATATCACACTTTCCTATAAAAAAATCCCAATTGATCTATCTTTTGGTAGTGCATTTAGTTTGATATTTTTTTCTTCCCCATACTTACAAGATTCCTTTATTATCGAAGCTTATTTACTCTAGTATGTTATCCTTGGTTCTCATATGAACTATATATATATAATTCAATCAAGATCCTCGTATCATTACAAATTTAAACTTAGCTTATTTTTTCTCCCAATTTCTTCTTAATGAACATATGGTCTTTCTTCCTCTATTAGCCTACTCATGCACCATCACCAACCATGAATGAATCTCCATGAAGCTAAATACCCATTTGCACTTGGTTGGTGTAAGTTGGGATTAGTGTTCCATTCACTTAAAATCTTATCTTTAATGTTGCTTTTTTCTAAATTCTTTCTAAAGGTCATAAATTACAGTCGATAGAGCTTTGATTTTAATATTTTCTTAAAATTAAAAATATTAATGAGTTTGATGCATTAAGCTAAAAAATATCAATTTGGACACCATTAAACCCCTCGAGAGACTCTCGCAAAGTGAAAATGAGCTCCAAAATTTTATAGTGTGATATGTGAGAAAAAATGAAAAGGTAAGCAATGGGCTCAAGATATTATTATAATAAAATTAAATAAGGAGATCGTGAAGATTATTGTACTAGGAGTTACATTGGGAAGAGTGGAGCATCTTTTCATAATAGATGAGACTTATTGTAGTTGACATCTTCATCATAAAGCACTAGTATTGGGAGTGGTTACTATCAAGGTTATGGGATTTAAGGTCCTATATCATTAGTTCATTTATATTTTGTGTACATGTTCCAATGCATAGTGGGGCATGTGTTCTTTTCTTGTGGACCATGATTTTTTTCCACTCATTACATAAATTAATTGATCATTTCTTGTTTCCCTTGCTCTATATATAATTTAATGTATGACATAAGGTTTAAATAGTGTTATGTAGAAATAGCCAAAACA
>VDFB02000003.1:599678980-599705000 GCA_007258455.2 Sequoia sempervirens | reverse complement strand
GATTTTGTCTTCCAGAGAATGGAGGGGATAAGTTTATTACTTGCAAGGGTTGGTATGGGGGTTGACGATCTAGGAGGATCTGCCTTGGATAATGCATATCAATCATGAATTATTTATTTGACTTTTATGTTGTCTCACCTGTAAGTGGGTGGTTTCATGATTTTGTTATTTCATGATGGTTGACCTTTACACTTGGATTGTGTTTATGTGGGTTTGAGCCTTGCATGGTGGAAATGGGTTTTAGTGGAGATCTTGTGTGAGTTTTTGCTTGCCTCATTTTATGTGTATATTTATATGGTTTTGCTAGTTTGTGTAAGTTAGCTTGCCCATTTGTGTTATGGGATTTTGTTGTTTTTGGGGGAGAGGCTCTCAGTGGGGTTTAGTGCCCAAAGTGGTTGGTCTAGAACAACCCATTGTTAGTTTAATCAAGTGATAATTAATTAATTAGGGGTTTTGGGTAGATTCACACATTAATTTAGATAATGCAGCCTCACTCATGGGCCCAAATGCTCATTTAGGATTGGGATGAGTGGGAAGGCTTGGAATTGAAAGACCAGTTGCCTTGCCTCTGCATAGTAATCTTGCAAGGCATGTTGATCCCACATAGCAAGCATGGGGGTCTTACAGCTGGTAGTGGTTACCAAGGAAACCCAGGATGGGGGTCAACAGCCTAGGAAGGTTACGCCAGGCTTACTCGTGACTACCTATGTGATGACACTCCAACCTTTAACAACCTTGTAGGTTCTTGTTTCCCTCTTGTTGTTCTTGAGCCTCTAGAAGTGGATATTGTCATGTGTTTTTTGATGCTTTTTGTTGGTTATTTCTTATTTTGGTTACATCTTGGGTTGGTTATTTCTTGTGATGGAGGTTATCTTGTGTTATTTTTGTTCTCATTGTGAATTCTTGTAAACCTTGTTTCGTTTGATGGTATTTGTTGAGGTCCTTCTTGTTAGCTCCTAGCACGGGTGGTGGTCCTTCAGGTCCGTGTGGTTAGGTGGAACGTGCTATGTACCCCATTGGGTCCCTATCCGATGATAGAGTTGTGTAGAGTTGTATTGGATGTTGTGACTCCAAAGCTATACCAGTGTTGGATCCAGTTTTGATGCTTTATACTCATTTCATTTGTATCATTCCATGTTATTGTACTTTTCCCATTTCTTGATGGGAAGCAACATTGTATTAATGTAATCCTTGAGTAATGTATCCTCATGTTATTATGTAATGTCCATGATCATGTTTTTGATAAAGGAAAAAATGGGTTTTATAGGGAACCGAAACCACCAAGTTTACAACAAAGAAAGAGGACAAAAAAGTCCAACAGAAAAAATACGCTGCTAAAAAGGAAAATACTAGAAAAAGTAGGAGCCAACCATAAAAAACCAAAAAATTCAATAAAAAAGCCAGCCTGGACATAAGCCAAAAAACTAGTAGCAACTAACCCAGAGTCTTAAGAACAGACTCGGTCTGTGCCTCCAGGTCCTGCATATCCTAAACCCCTTTCTTGAATGTTTGAATCATCTGTGGCGTAGGAGGTGCCTTCCTTTTTAGATTGGCCCTAGTTCTCTTAGAAATCCCAATGTCCTCTTCTTGGTTTTTATCTTTCACCTCTTCCAAGTCAACTACCAAGGACCCCTATTGAGCTTTGTCCAATTTTTTAGTCATAGCATTGATAATGATGGCATTATGTCTTGCCATCCTATTGTTCTGTTCAACAATTATTTTCACAGTATTTTTCATTTTTTCCAAATCTATTTCAATCCTTTTATCCTTGCCCACATTGACCTAGATCTCTTTATTGGCACTGTGATCTTTACACTCTTCATTCTTCTTGCTAAAAGTAGAAACCTTATCTCTCATTTCTTCCAGTTTACTCTGGAGGGCCCAATTTTTTATTTTCAAATCATTGATTTCATGAAAAGCCCATTTTGACATTCTGAAATGGTCTGTCGCATTAATCCTAGCTTTACCTAGGTAGTCAGCAGAGGGTTCCCTGTCAAGATTGAAGTAATTTTTTCCAAGGTCAGAGGCTCCAGGGGATCCAATTCTAATATCCTTATCTGGCGACGGGACAACAAAGACCGAATTATTGTTAGCGCTAGAATCCCTAGACTCAGGAGAGTCTTCAGAATAAGAGACAAGGTTTTTGATAGTAGAGCTTCCAGGCTTAGATGCAGGCCAGGTTTGAGCAAATTGGGGATTATGGGTTAGAGTTTTCTTGCCTACCATAATAGAGGGAAAACTCAGGACCATCCTAACCGGGCTCAAATTGGGAAAATTCCCCGAATAGCTAGGTTTAGTATCATCCTCCTTGGACTCTAGGGAAGCATCCAACTTAGCAGTGGCCGGCATATTTTGAAAATGTTCAACAATTAACCTAATCAAACTAGGATGCAAAATAGGATATCCTTTTGGGTTTTTCTTATGGTCATCCTGACTCTTTCTTAAAGAACAAAGAAGATAGTGGGGAAACCCTAACCTTATAGCAAAAATGGTTGAGCAAGGAAAAGTGATAGCCTTAGGCCCTAGTGAAATGACCATCCAGAGTAATATACTCCATGATGACAAAAAGCACCTTTCTCTAGAGAGCTTTAATGGTGTCGACCTCAAAGAAATTGTTAGAAATTTTCACCAATTTCAATCTTTCCTTATCTTTCTTCAGAAATCTAACCACAACTTCATCAAAGAAAACCCTGTCCCTAAAAAATTTGTTTCCTTCAGTGGACATGTCGGTCACTTCAGCTATAAGATTTTCATCGAGCTGTACTTTCCTACCAAAAAGGGTTAATTCCCCATTTTCCTAATTCCTCTCAAAATGCTTTGTAGCCTCCTGATTAGACCCATGGAGTTTTTCTAGAAAAGGGAGTAAACCCCCACTTTTGACTTTATTCCACGCTTTAGTGTTTCTTGTGTGCATCTCAAAGTTGTCCAACTCAACTCTTTTTCCTTCTCCTCCCATTTTAGCAAGCATAGTAAAGCAGACAAAAATGAAATCTTGACTCGAAATGGTCCCACCAAACCAGTGAGCCCACAAAGCATGCCAAGTGAAATTACAGGATAAGCAAATTGGCTCGGTCCCATACAATCTAATGATAGTGATGTAATTCCCCTGTTCAATCATCATTAATGAGATGACACACATATTTCCCATGTGACGCATCATAGTTCAATAAGGCATGAACATTAGCACAATATTCAACCAAGTGCACTGTCCTTTACTTTTAACCCCTTCATTTGCAAAAAAGTCTGCCACATCATTGGCTTCTCTATAAGCATGTGAAATATTAATATTATCAAACTTAGCTAAAGTCAAAATAGCCTCATCAATCCAAGACTTTATGGTCCACGAGGGGGGGGATCTACCTAAAAGACATTCAATTATATTTTTAGAATCCCCTTCAAGCCAAAGGTTTTTAAAACTTAGATTATGAGCCAAATTTATAACATGAAAAGCTCCAATAGTCTTAGCAAGATGATTGGTTTGAGAACCAAGGGGAGTGGCAGTCGCATAGAGAAAATTTCCAAAAGAATCCCTTATGACTCTGCCGCAACCTGTCGCCCCAGGATTACCTTTAGTCACTCCATCAAAGTTGGCTTTGATCCGACCATTAGGCCTAAAAGTCCAGCAGACACCCTCCCTATCCTTTTTAGAATGTTTATGGACATAGGAAATATCAAGATTAATATTCCATTCCTTAGCTACCATGAGATCATAGGATGAACAAGCCACTTTCTCGGTATTTCCAACCTTCTGGGGAATAGTATTGAAATTTTCTTTCAATAATCTGATTATTTTATCAAACACAATGGCCACCGAAGATTCTTTATCTCTATAGATTCTATTATTTCATTCCTTCCATAGGCCCTAGGCAATATAAGGGAAAGAAAAATTCCACAGTTTCCCAAGAGCAGGGTTGCATGTCGGGGCTTTCCATTGTATAAAGAAGTCTTCAATGTCTGTGATCATGTTATTATCTTATGGATATTGGTATCCTTCATGGAATGTAAAGATGTTAATATAGGAAGTAATGCAGTCATGTAACCCCAAGTTACTTGTTATATGTAGTACATGTATTATTCCATTTCAAGTGTTGAATGTTAATACCATGTTCCATGTTAGTTGTTTAAAAAAAAAATTGGGTCTTAAGTGTTAGTTGTTATAGTTTCTTTTGGGGTTTCATGGTGGCGCATTACAAAATGGGATTAAACCTTTCCATGTGAGTTAGTGATGAGGTTTGAGTTTGTGCAAGTGGTCTTGTGATTTTGATTTTATTGGTTTTTCGTGTTGTCACTAGGGGAGTGGCTTCCACTAGGGGCCGGTGCATAAAGTGGCACCTGGATAACCCATGTGGAAGTTTCGTAAACAAGTGATAACCTAAAGTAAACTAGGGGGAATGAGTAGTAATAACATTAAACAAGATAATTCAATACCTCGCTCAGGGCTCGAGCGCTCGTATAGGATTGAGATGAGTTGAGAAGGCCAAGAATGGAAAAATAAAATACCTTGTCTCCACGAGAGGTATGTTGATTCCACATAGGTTGCATTAGGGGCTGAAGATTAGTAGAGGCTACCAGGATAACCTAGGATGGGGCTCGTGGCTTAGGAAGATCTACCTCGATAACCTATGATAGTTTATGTGATGACACTCCTCCTACAACAAATTTTTATTCCTTGTCTCTTGTTTCTCCTTGATTGTTTATGTTCCTCTAGAAGTGGTGTCAGAGTTGTTTGATGTGGTATTCACTTGGTCATTGTTGTCTCGTCAGCCTTGTGTAGTCTATTTTCTTTCTCTGATAGTGATGGTGGGACCATTTTATATGGGTATGTGCAGGATCATCATGGAAAAAATAGGCCCTTAAGTGGCAAAAAATTTATAAAAAATAGAGTTAGGAAACTTGACATAAAAATTTGAATAAGTTATCTATATTATTTCAAAAATATGTAAGAATAGTATCTGTACAAAATTGAATGTAGTAGTACTTAAATTTCAAGGGAAAAATAAGAGGTAGGTGTCTGTCTGACCACCCTAACCATAATAAAATGATAAAAAAAAATTATAAGATTTTAGATATAAGTAGAGGACTCATGTCTAGATGTGATGCATATTTTTTTGTAATTTTTTTCCAAGTAAATAATTAATTATGATTTTTTTATTAAATTTTTTATAAAATATAGAAACTCATATGTCTAACCACCTTAACTTGGTCAAAACTTCATGAAATTCATTTTTTTTAATCCTACAAGTATGTGAAGCATAGAATGTGATGCTATAGATTCAAAAAATGTGATACCGCTTGAAAGCTATAGATGTTTTTCAATCAACCTATCAATAGAGACTTTAGTCAGAATTCAAATAGAAAATGAATAATAATCATTTATTAAATCAAAGTAAATCATAATTTATATTGGTGGAAAGTTGAGAATCTCCTTTCAAAACCCTTTTGTTTCATCAATTTTGGGTAAAAAAAAGTCATCAGCCATATACGCATCATATCACCACTTTTTGGCCCATCATGATCCTGCACATACCTCTATCTCCTAGCACAGGGGGGTGGACCTTCAGATTCCACTCGGTTGGGTGGATAGTGCTTCATTCTCCATTGGATTCCCTTCCCTTGTACGTGTCATGGTGACTTCCCTTGATCCGAAGACTTCTGCATTGTATATAGGGATTTATGATCCTTGTATTTGTATTTGTACTGTATCACAATTAAAGTATCATGTATTATGTTGTTGAACACTCCTCACTTGTAACGAAGAGGCATTATTGTACAAAATGTAATTGTAAAGATGAAACTAGTGTGACTCTATTATGTGATGAATTATGTATTCTATGTTATTGTATATGCAAAGTGGAATGGAAGAAATCAGTTAATCTTTTTGTATTCATAATATGGTTGTATCTCATGGATTACTTGACTATATGTAATGAGTAGATGTGATTTTTAAATGATGTTAGAATTGGATATTAAAATGATTTATTGTTCTTGTTAACTTAGATAATGGGAACTACGTAATGCAGTCATGAACCTTAGAGGACATAGGATAGTATGTAAGTTGATGATCATTTATAATCGTGTACCATTACACTTCTAAAAAAACAATTGTTTTGTTTTCAGTTGCTAGTGTGTTGTCCTCTAGGGTTCGCGGTGGGGGTATTACAATGACAAATTAAATTTGTTCCTAAAAATTAATAAATATTTTTTTATTTTTGCAAGATTAAAATTTGAAAATTTGACAAGTTTTAATTTAGTTCTCAATTAAATACGAAAGGACTATCTAAACATTAATATTAACCCGACCAATGAATATTAAATAAAATTATTTTGTAATGACTTAAAATTGTTGTGATGGTTTATAATATTATAATTTGGGTATTTTAAATGATTGGGATAAGGCTTATTTATTGTTTCCAATTGAAAAGGGTTAATGATTTAATGTGGTATTGATCATTAAAATAAAGGATCAGTTGAAATCATCCATGAAAAATAATTGACAAAAATTGAATGCTAAATAAATTAAATATAGGATAGAACATTAATACTAAATGTAAATTGTTATTTTAAAATTGAATCTACCGAACCTAGTGTAATCTAGATAAAAAATCATTAACTAAATTTTTAAGTATATAAGATATTTTTATAAAGATATAGTTGGAATAATTTGTCATTCTCAATTGTACTTTTACCCAAATAGAACTGTTGATGGTTCAATTCAAATATTCATTTATTGAATATTAAAAATATGTGATTAATGAAAATCATCTATGGTAGTTAATTAACACGAATATTATTAAGTCTTATGAAGTTAATTTAACAATTGATTCAAATATCAATAAAAATAACAAATTAAAATTAGTGAACTATTATAGATGAAAGGTTGAGTAGATCAATTTTAATTAACTATTCCTAGTTAATTAGCGAAGAAAGAGTTTCTTCTCGATCAAAGGAGTGGGAAGATAGGAACCTATAGCTAATTAAACTATGGGTTGTTCCTTGTTCAATGGAATATTATCAAATAGTGTTAGAATTTAAAATTCTTATTGTGTAATGGTTGCTTGATGTGGATGTGTTAAGTTGTGAACCCATGTTGTTATCAAAAAGAAAAGTTGTGACATTTGTGTTAGATCCATATTAAAAAAATGGGCATGACACATATTTCTATGCAATGCAGGGCTTTATGTGTATGCACAACACAAATTCATGTATGAAGCAATATTTTAATAATGATCTTTTCTGGCGTGTCTCCTAGGTATGTATTTTCCACTAAATGCGTCATGATGGGAATTTGTGATTTTTGTGTTCTTGTCATAATTGCATGAATAAAGGAATATTATAATATTCATGACCATGACCTCCCTGCTTTCTTATTGGTTTCTGGATGCTAGTCGATTATTGATATGTTTTTATCTTGCTTGTGTGGGCTAGACATTTTATTTAATCTTGTCTAAATTATCTTGCTTATATTTTTGAATTTCCTCTTTCACATAACTCTTGTGGTTACATTTGATTCAATGTTATAATCTAGTAAGTTTAATTTTCTTATTGTTCAAATTAAATTATTTTCTTTGGATTTTATACTTTAAGGTGGCTAAGCTAAGCTTTTCCAATTTTTAAAGTGTCAGTCCTTTGTTTTTATGTGATTCCTAACCAATATCGACGAAGAAGACCTTGGGTGAGTGTGCATAAGAAATAAAATACATGAAAACTTCTAAAGGTGGGAAAAAGTGTAGGTTGTATGAGAAATTATGATCCACTTACCTTCCTAGTGATTATTGATGATTATCTCTTAGAAGTTAATCCCCTTACAAGAAATAGATGTAGGTCACTTGTTGAATTGTATGGAGGGCCCCCCTCCTAAGGTATGTGTGGCCTCGAGACCATCATTTCATGTATTTCTTGACACTAGTTGTTTGTTACTTGGTGAGATTGTGGCATCCCCATGGACTGATATCTGAGCATTTTCTTTTTCTCCTTGTGATGTAGATGAATGAATGTATATGTTGTAATAAATTATTTTCATTCGACATAGCTACATATGAGTTTTCAACACTATTAAACAAAGGTTTAGAATATGAAAATTCTTTTATCCATATGAAAATGATTTTTTGTAATACCCCTCATGCTTCTGTTTGATTTGTGACATTCTCTGTGGTTTTGTTTGGCACATTGTGATTTTGGTTGATACTGTTGTGGTAGCTTAGACTGTTACTATACTCTTATGATGCCATGGATATTATGATGATAGTTTATTATGATCGTTTGATGAAATTATTTGGAATTCAGTAGACTAGAAAATAGTAATTGATGATATTAATGCAAATTAATGTAAATTTATAATGCTTTATATGATGATATGTTTTGATGAGAGGACAGGTAGCATCACTCATTCGCGAGCGCCCTGCTACACTGTGAATCCTTCTCGCAATGCTTTGTAATTGATTATATGTATGTATATTGTATATCACCTTGTTGGATGCAGGCCTTGTAGGAATAAGACTCGATTCCACCTATTTCGATAGTTCTGGGCGAGCATTGAACCAACCCAACAACAGGAAGTTGAATAAAGGTGACATGAAAAGTAACTCTGTTCCAAGGTGTCAACAGTCTTGTACCTTCTTGGTTTGTGTGTTTTGGTCATATTCATTTGTGTTGTTGCATTGGTCTTTGTATGTTATTGTGATTTTATGATTTATTTAATGTGGTGTATGGTTTATTGTTGTGATTTAAATAATTAAGTAATTAATAAAATAAAAACATAAAATAATAATTAAATAAGGCAATGGATAAATATTAGTAGTAGTGGTTAAACTATTGCATTTATTTTACAAATGAGTGATTTTAATTATTTTAATATGAAACTAATTATTAAATAAAGTAATGTGGAGAAAATGAATATATATGTATATTATAAATAAAAGTTCATTTTTGTGGATTTAAATTTATTTAGTTTAAATGTATGATAAAAGAAAATGAAAAGGAAATATGAAAAGAAGCAGCAAAAAGGAATTATTTTTTATTTATTTCCTGAAATGTGACCTCTGGTATTCACAGGAAGAGGAAATTGAAAGGGTTTTCTGGGCATGGATTTTAATAAGGGATTTTCTTTGTTTGAGGGGGAGTTGTTGGAATTCTGGAGAAAACATTATTTTCAATACTGTATTTTTGTTCTGCTTTCTAGAAAAATCATAAAGGAAGAAGGTTGGATTTGGAGGAGAATTTGGGGGATCTGTTACTGGAAACAATCGGCAGCGAGGAATTGGCTCTACGAGAGGAATTAAGCTTCTACAGATCTTCTTCAAACGCAGGACGCCAGGTTCTTTTCATTTTTATTCATTTCTTGCAGCCTCAAATAAAATGGAAATTGTTTCTGTGTTGAAATGTTCATCTGGGGTTGGAAATCAAATATTGTGAAATAAAATTTATTAGGGGTTATTATTTCATCAATGAAAATGTAATCAGGGATGGGGATGGTTATTTGTCAAAATAGAATTTATGTGGGGTTCTGGGCTATTGTTTATTGAAAGGGGGTTTTGCTTGAAATCTGGAAATGAGCACTGTTTATGTTGTTTCATTTTAAATATATATATATATATACATATTGTTAGAGAGCAAATTCCTTCCAATTAATTTCTGGGTTTATGATGATATTCTCGATATGCCTGTATGTTGCAAAATATTTCTCCTGTTCTTTCCCTGCTTTCTAAATGTTCAGATCACTGTATATATGTATATATATATATATTAGATATATATATATATACACATATTTATTTATATGTTAAAATTTTGAATGAAAATTAAAATTTATTGAAACCTGTGAATTCAATTTCGTCAGCACTATTCACATGTTTTGGGTATTATATTTATTGGGCTGTGTGGTGGTTCGGCCTCGGCCGTACCCACCACACCGCCGACCGGTACCGTGACAGTCTGCGGACTGTCCACGGTAGTCCGAAGGACTGCCGTGAGCAGTCCGTACACTGCCCACGGCCGGGCGTATTCACCCGTGCCCGTGTATTGGGATTAAAACTCCCCATTTAAATTTGTATGTATTTAAAATTTTCTTTTTAAAATAAAACCCAAATTTCTATTTGCTGTGCGCATCTACTTTAATAAAGATATATATATATATATATATATATATATATATATATATATATATATATATATATATATATATATATATATATATATATATATATATATATATATATATATATGTTTAGCATATATAGATATATGTATATATATATATATGTATATATATATATGTATGTTTATATATATATAGATATGTATATATATATATGTATGTTTATATATATATAGATATGTATATATATATTTATATTCGTATATATATTTAATTATTAATTCATTTATTCTGATTGCAATGATATAACAGTTGCTGTAATTCGTTTATATATTTAGTTATTAATTCATTTATTCTGATTGCACTGATATAACAATTGTTGTAACCATTTAACTTTGCCAGGCAATATTTTGTTTCTTTGATGATTAAAATAAAGCTGAATCTGTTATAATGGAAATAATATTAATATAGAAAGAAATCTGTTTTTTTGTTTTTTATTATTGTTTTGTTAAATTGCAAACTTTGAGAGGATAATTTAGTAAGAAAATCAATTTATGATTATATGACAGCATTTTAGGAATGGAATTGTTATGGACTCTATTTTTGAAATTAAATAAGTTGTTTCTTTTATTTTTATTCTTGATATTGAGTTTTGTTGGATTGTTGGGTTCGGGACATTGTTAATTCATTGATGTGGGAACCCTTTTTGTGTTAACACTTTAGTCTTCCAGAGGATCAAGATTTTATTGAATTGATATCTTTTCATCTTGAGTTATGTTAAGTTATGTGTTATATGTGGGGTGTACCGAATTTTGAGATTATGTTGTGGTATTTAAGTTGCGAGATGAGTTATGCCTCGTGTAATATTTTGTGGTTATATTTGGTGTTCATGATTGGAATGGTACAACCCCTGTTTCTTTCTGGTTGTGGTTGGGTCTCTAGGGAGAGTGGCTCCTCGTGGGGGCCTGCGCCCCGTTTAAGGGGAAGGGCTCAGGATAACCCACGAGTGAGTTAGTAAACAAGTGAAAACCTAATAATTAACTTAGGAGGGTTGGGTAGTAATATCATTACAAGATTTAAAAATGGATGCCTCATCTTCATTAGTGCTTCCGCAGACTAATGGAAGGCTGAGAAGGCCATGGTTGGCAAGGTTGTGACCTCGTCTTCACGAGAGGTCTACGGCTCCGCATGAGTCACCCTATGGGCCGGCGCCTCCAGTTGGGAGGAAGGGCTAGGATAGCCATAGATGGGGGCCGGCGCCTCCAGTTGGGAGGAAGAGCCAGGATAACCCATGTAGGACTATGCGATGACACTCTCCCCTAGTTGCCCATGAGTTTTATTTTATTGTGTTCCTCTGGAAGGGAGTTATGGGAGTTTGATTGGATTGTTGATTTATTGGATTTAAATTGATTTATGATTTAATGTCTTAATACATTTTTGGTGTACTTTATGATCTCATCTTGTACTCTTATGGTATTATTGTTCGGTGTTATTAATTGTTTCATTGTAAATTGGAGTATTGTGTTATAATTCTATGTTGGCATTTTTTTGTATACTTGTACGTCAATCTTGGTCAGTTGATATTCTTGGTCGGAGTTACTTCTCTGTCACCTCTTAGCACGGGGGTGGTCGGGTGGAATGTGCTCCGCACACCGTTGGGTTCCCCATCAACATTCGTTGGCTTCAGTCTCATCCAGTTGAAGATTTATTCCAGATGATCTCCTTGTATTTTGGTTAATCTTGTATATTGTATTCTTCCCACATGTTTGGGAATCATGATGTAACTATATTGATATGATTCAAAATTTGAAAGATGTTGTAATGTAGTTATCTACTTTGTAACTTCATTTGGCTATGTAATTTCTCATGGTTTTATCTTGTGATGGAATTTATGTATATATATATCTAATGTTGTCATTTATAGTTCCTTTTGATATCTTATGAGTTGATGTCTAGTAATGTCTATTTCGATGTGACCTCGTGGGCCCCAAAGGACATAGTTGATTATGTTGTTTGTATTAGAATGAAATGAAGTATATGTGTACGTTTATGATCATTTAATATTTAGTATGTCGATTATTTGTTTTGCTTTAAAAATAAAAATTTGCGTTCTTTAGTTGTTTTGTTCTTTGGGGCTTGCACGGCGGGCGTTACATTTTTTATCATACGAATTTGATGTGTTAAAACTCTAACTAGTAAGTATGCTTTTGGAAAAGGATTTATTATTTTATAGCATTACATTTTTTATGTTTTAAATCATATCAGATAGTTGATTGTATGCATTATTGTCTATCATTTGAGTGGTGTTTATTGGATTCCCTGATTTTTGTGTGAGAAAGTTTCAATTATGGTTGTGATCATCATTTCTTTCATGACTTCCAAGAGTAAGCCAACCCCTATGGGGAGAGGTTGTAGTGCCCACCTAATCCTTGCCTTGTGATAATTATATTCAACATTTATTTTTGTATTATAAGATATTGATTGATGATCATATTGACAATCCTATACAATGTATGTATTATTGTACCACATTGGGTGTGTATGTATTCCTTTAGCTATTATATATTGAGTAGGAAAGCTTGATGTTTTCCTTGAGGATGTAGGAAAAGGGTATTTATCCACCTAATTTAGCAAGTCTAAGTTATTCTCCCATGCTAGTTACTTTTGATATATGGCATTGGGCCTCATTTATTTGTTTTCCCCTATCATAATTTAATCGAGTATGAGGTATGCATGTGCGACCCTATATAAACCTAGATATAAATGAAAGGTAATTCTAGAATTGTTTTGTGTTACAAGTTTACCCTAATTGTGCGTATTAATTTAATGGTTTATTTTTTTATATTATTTTTCAATTCATTTAATGAATTAATATGTGCATTTTGATTTGATTAAATTTTTTGTTAGATTTGAAAAAAAAGGAAGTATCATCAATTTAATTGTTTGAGAAAATTATAATTTTATTACGCGTAATTCATATTTAAATTGAAATTATTTTATTGGAATATGAATGGATTTAAATAATTTAATTATATTTATTTAAAATTGTAAAAGGAATGAATTGAATATTTCAATTTTCATAAATTTATTTTTGGAAAAAGGGGGTTTAATTTGGAAATAAAAGAAAAATTATAAAATTTTAATTTGAAGAAAAAGGCCATAAAGAAAAGAGCTTAGTTTCTTTTCTCATTCTTATTTTTTGGGAAAATGGCTCTCAAACCCTCTCTCTTTGAAATTTTAAATTGGTGAACTAGAAATTGGAAAAGAAAAGAAGGGGGAAAATAGTATAATATGAATTATCAAACCTTATGTAAATCCTTAAATCTAGTTAAAATTTCTATTTTATTTTTTTCCTAAATGGGTTTTAAAACATTGATTAAAATATTTAAATTATTTGGAAAATATTTTAAATCATATTAAAATATTTATCTTTGAAAAAGAAAATGATTTAGGTAATTTTGATATAACAAAAAATATGTTTTGTGAACACTGAAATTAGAGGAAAAAGAAATAAAACTAAGAAAATCTAAAATAAAATTTGAAGTGAAAACTGGTAAAATAAAAGTACTTGTTTTTTCATTTCATTCTCTCATTTTCGTTATTTTTCTCTCAAAACCCTCTTTCATCAAAAAATGAAAAAATGGATGGAATTGCTTGGGAATGGATTGTCTCATGTATTGGAATGGGAAAGGAAGAATGGATCTGATATTCTTGCATTGCATTATATTGCTTATTATCAATTTTAGTGGTATTTAGCATTTCTTGAAGTCTCAAGCTTGAGGTAATTCTCCTCATTTTCTCCACTTTTTGATTTATACTTTGAATGATTGTCATGGTTTACCTTAAGGGAGGATATTTCCTCCTAGTTAGATTTATTTTCATGTAATTTCATTTAATATATTTAGTGTTTCTTAAATTTTAGATGTTGGTACAAAGAAATCCACTGCAATGAAGGTTTATTAAGGAGTAAGAGACCCATGGTACTAGAAATACCTATTTCAAAGGAAAGTTAGGGCAACAATGAACTAGTTGATATAGAGGAATGACTGATGCTTAGGGTTTTTTTATTTCAATTTTTCTAGTTCTTTAGTATATAGTTGCTAATAGTTTATTTCAATGGGGTTGTCTATATGGTTTCATAGCTAATCAATGTAATATAGGGATTATGGGATACAAAAGTGATGGGGTTTTCATATAGGGGATGCTAATTACTGATATAAATCATGGGCATAGATAGGCTGCTAATCATATGTTTAGGGAAGGGTGTTAATGTTTTTATACTGTTTGACAAAAAACTTTGAAAATGCATTACCAAGTCTCATCTAGCGATTAGACATGTTTTTTGATATTTCATTATATATTAATATAAATATATAGGCTCTATGCCTCCTATTTTTTTAAAAAATGTTGTATTTCATTTATATTTTATTATTTTTCATTGTGATTGCAATAAAATCATGCTCATTATTTTATTCAACGTTGTGAAAATCAAGTTTCTTTAATGATGTTTTGAAGAATTATATGATTTTGTGATAAAAATAATTTATATTTAAATTTTGGAATTGAATCTAAATGAATTAGGATAGGAGAGATCCTTAATTAATTTTCATTGTGGATGTCACTTGAGCACTCCTTTCACCTTGTGATGGGCATACATACTTAGGCTCTCAAACCATCTTCTTGTGCTTCACAATGGAACTCCTTGTCTCTAACTTGTTCCTTATTTCAAGTGTGATCCTTGGGTATTATACCTAGCATCATGTTCCTATATTTAGCCATATTATATTCCTAGCTGAGTAATTATTGTATGTTATTCATACTATTTTTTTATGCATCTTGTTTGGCCTATGTGTGAGCCTTACTCCCATGTTTATTGTGAGTGTGAGTGTGGCCCTTGCAATGACCTCTTAGAATCATGGAGTGGACCTTTAGGTACCATGTGGTTGGGTGGTGTGAAACAAGAATTAAAGATCTAGAGGATACAATTAGAGAGCTCTAGGTTCAATTGGAAGGTTGTGAAAGGCTTCAAATTTTAGTTATTTACTATTACACTTAATATTGTAAAAATGTATAACAGAAGGACATTTGAGTCCTCCAAATCATATTGTAGTAATATTATTGGATCCTCCTAAGTAGAAGGAGTATAAATTTACCCCATAATTCATTTCAATACTATATTTACTTTACCACATATTGATCAATATGTGTGTTGAGCATGGATATGGTTTTATATAATTTTATCCTTTTTATAATGTGGATTAAATAAACTAGAGCATATTTTAATTTAGGTTTTAAATGAACTATTTTCTTAGAAAAATGTATCTTGGTGTTCTTGATAATTTTGGTTTCTTTTGTGTTACTAAGTTTATTTTTCCCAATTAGAATCCACCTCATTAAGGTGTTTTGTAGGGGTTTCCTTGGCATCTTGGATTAAATGGAATGTGTTGGACACCATCCCCATCTCCCCCTATTCCTTTATGGTTTTGTGGGATTCCATTGTTGATTTTATGACCCTTAAGAGCTACCTCCTTCATGGGCTTGTGGTTTTTCATATTAGGTGTTAGTGTTCAACTTGGAATTCTCATTATTTTTACCATTTTGGATTCCAAGTTGTGTTTTGACTCTTTCTACATGTTTCTTCAGTGTTGTTCTTGGAATGATGATCTAGATGGGGGGATTCTCTTAGGCCACTAGCATGGACATTAGCACTAGGATATGACATCAACATGAGAAAGGATTGGAACCCATTGTTGGGACTCTAGCCCTAAGTAAAGAATTCAGTGCTAATTCAAGACTCCAATACTTCGTCAAGATACTTTTAAACTAATGCTAGTGTCCTCCTTGGCACTAGTTTCCTCATAATGTGATGTAGTCCTCTAGTGTGTTGTTGTCCCTTGTTTCATTGGAAAACAAGTTTTTCTAGCTATTTTTTGGGTAACCTTTATATAGCAAACATTGTTCCCCTTTGTTTGGTGAGTCATGTCATGTTCTCTCTTTTCTAATATGTTTTTTACCTTGTGGATAATGACACCATTTTGTCTTGGTAATTTTGTAATCTCTTGAAACAATTTATCTTTGTTCTATTATGGTGGGAAGCTTGTTCTTTCTATGGTTTTCTTGTATTCTAGGGCTCTAAGCCATGTGCTAGAGGATCCTTGTGGGTTTTAACCCACTTGGGAGTTGTTTTTCCAATTATATTTTCAAACATACTGGTGACATCATCTAGTTGAGATGTGGAATCTAGTACTTATCGTACGATTCATGCTTAGCTTAATGTTAAGAGTGTTTATAAATGTGTTTTGGATAAGATTTGAGGTTTATGTCTCCCACATGACCTCCATGTGTTCTATTTGTGAGATGGAATTATCAAGGATTTATACATGTTCATCATTTTTGGGTGTCATTCCCCTCTCTAGTAGATTCATTATGGTGAATTCATCCATTGATTGGTAAGTCTTTTGATAGTGTCACCTTTCTTGTCACAATTATGATGTTTCCTTGGTTTTAGATTCATTATGTCATGGTGTTTTAAATGAAACTTATTTTCCCTTTGTTTAGTAGTGTGACATTAGGTTGTCATATCTTGGTTGTTGATGTTGCTCTTTCAGAAAAACTATTTCAATAAATTAATATCTTAGACAGGTATGGCTTGGGGAATTACACATACACACTCCTTTTGGATTAAAAAGAATAATTAATTTTATTAATAAAATAGAATTATAGATTTTTTGTGTGCCCTCAAAGAAATGGTCTAACAAATACATAGAAAAAATAAAAGAAAAGTAAGAGAAAATGGTCTATAAAAATTATATTCTCAAGCCTGTTCTATAAAACTAGTGAGATATAATTCTCATTTTTTTGTAACTTATTTTGTTACTTGGCTTGTGAAAAAAAATTATTTTTGAGTTTTATACTTTTAAAATGAAAGAAAGATGCATTAAATAATTAGTTAAAAAATAAAAATAAAAGAAATTAAAAATGAAATATAAATACACCAATAGTTTTCTCATGAAGTTATGATAAAATTTAAAAATAAACATGAAAAATTGGTTTCACATGTCAAAATTATGTTTATTTTAAGATTAAAAAATAAATAAAAGATTTACTTTGATTGATTTTACCTAGTTTGTAATATGTGACCTAAAATATGAACCAATCCATTATGTGTACACCTCAAGATGAAGCATGATGTAACAAATTTCTCATTAGGAATGTCTATGAAACTTACCAGCATAACAATATATTTGATTGATAATTGATTTTCAAAATTTGGATTTTCATAAAGACTTGGATGCTATAAAATGATGAAATGATAAGAATATTTATAAATTTTTAAAAGAAAATTCAAATTGAAGACTTGAGTTAACTTGATTGATTGTGAAATCAGCTTGATAGAAATTATAAATTTTCCATTTCAATAAGGAAATATTTAATTTAATAAATTGATAAATGATATGATGAATTTTCTATTTTAAAATGAAGTTAATTGGTGATAGAACAAGTTTCTAATTTGAAGAATGAGTTAATTAATGAGGTGAAATTAGAAATTATATTTATTTAATAAAAGTGTATAATTAGCTCTCATTTAATTAATAATAATGAATTATTTAATTAAATTCATAAATATTAAAAATAATAAATAGGGGTATTTGCAGGATCATGATGGGCCAAAAAGTTGCAATATGATGGGTATGTGGCTGACGACTTTTTTTTACCTAAAATTGATGAAACAAAACGGGATTTTAAAAGAGATTCTCAAATTTCCACCAATATAAATTATGCTTTACTTTGAATTTAATAAGTAATTATTATTCATTTTCTATTCAAATTATGACTAAAGTCTGATTGATAGGCGATTGAAAAACTTCTATAGCTTTCAAATTATCACATTTTTTGAATCCAAAACATGTGTCACATTCTATGGTTCACATACTATAGGATTAAAAAAGAAAAAAAAAATTTCATGAAGTTTTGACCAAGTTAAGATGGTCAAACATACGAAGTTTTATATTTTTAAAAGTTGTAATAAAAAATCATAATTAATTATTTACTTGGAAAAAATTACAAAAATATCATCACATCGGGACATGAGTCCTCTACTTATATCTAAAATCTTATAAAAAATATTATTATTTTATTGTGGTTAGGGTGGTTAGAAAACACCTATTTCTTGTTTTTCCCTAAAATTTAAGTACTACTACATTGAAATTTCAAATTTTCACCAAATAGATTTATTTTATTTTTTTAAAAACCTAGTAGTTTAGAAATTACATTCAATTTGCTAAAGATTCTATTCTTACATATTTTTGAAATAATATAGATAACTTATTCAAATTTTTACGTCAAGTTGCCTAACTCTAATTTTTCTGATTTTTTTGCCACTTAAGGGCCAGTTTTTTCCATGATGATCCTACACATACCCATAGTAATCATTAATAAAAAAAATATTATAAGGCTAGTGCCTAGATAGATATATTAATATTAAAATATTCAAAATATACATGGAGGCAAAAATTATAGTATTGGCAGTGAATTATCAAATTTAATAGAAATAAAAAAATTTCTCCAACTAATATATAAGGAAAACTATTTTACAAAATGTGCCTTATACTGTTATGATTCAAGGGAGAATATTGTAAAAAGCGCAAACATATAGCCAAAAAACTAGGTTATAACGTCTTTTTTCCATATTATAAAAGTATATGAAAACTTCATTCTCATTCCTCCATAGGGGTATGTGCAGGATCATCATGGAAAAAATAGGGCCTTATGTGGCAAAAAATTCAAAAATCAGAGTTACGTAACTTGACGTAAAAATTTGAATAATCTCTCTATATTATTTCAAAAATATGTAACAATAGAATCTGTAGAAAATTGAATGTAGTTTCTAAACTATTAGGGTTTATTTAAAAAAAGAAAAAATCTATTTGGTAAAAATTTGAAATTTCAATGCAGTAGTACTTAAATTTCAGGGAAAAAATAAGAAGTAGGTGTCTGTCTAACCACCCTAACCACAATAAAATGATAATATTTTTTCATAATATTTTAGATATAAGTAGAAGACTCATGTCCAGATGTGATGCATATTTTTTTGTAATTTTTTTCCAAGTAAATAATTAATTATGAATTTTTTATTACAACCTTTAAAAAATATTAAAACTTGTGTGTCTAACCACCTTAACTTGGTCAAAACTTCATTAAATTCAATTTTTCTTTTTTTAATCTTATAGTATGTGAAGCATAGAATGTGACACATGTTTTGGATTCGAAAAATGTGATATCACTTGAAAGATATAGATGGTTTTTAGTCAGCCTATCAATCAGGACTTTAGTCGCATTTCAAATAGAAAATGAATAATAATTATTTATTAAATTCAAAGTATAACATAATTTATATTGTTGGAAAGCTGAGAATCCCCTTTAAAAACCCTTTTTGTTTCATCAATTTTGGGTAAAAAAAAGTCATCAGCCACATACTCTACACATACCCATCATATCGCCACTTTTTGGCCCATCATGATCCTGCACATACCCATTGGCCCTATGTTTGTTGGTGTGTTCACCCTGCTCATATTTAGGTAAATACCATTATCTCCTTATCCTTTGTTCATCTCTGCTTCATTATGACAACCTGAAATGTCCCTCGCCATTTCCATTTCCCTTTATCCATGGCATATGTGGTGAGAGAGGAGAAATGAAACTACGAAAAACGTTTCTTTGACTTTATCCACCATATGAGGGCCCATCTCTTGAGAATGAGTGTTCAAAATCCTATATAATAACCATGGGTCATCATCTTTGAGGCCTTTCATTATAGCACGATACACCTCCCTATATGTTATTTTACTCTTAAGATAGTGTTTTAGAAAGATTCCTCCCAAATAAGCTTTCCCTTTGTCCAAGTTGTACCCTTAAACAAACTATAACAACTCTTCTTCTTTGAGATAATTTGGTTGAACCAACTCTTGCACCACAATTGAGAGGAATTCAAATGATTGCAAAAGGTTCATTGCATTTGATAGATAGATAGAAAGTAATTGAGTGGGGAATAACAACCCAGGAGAGCTTGGACATAATACCTCTAGCCCAATCACAACTTTGATACTATCAAGTAGACTTGGGCATGACATTTTAAAAACATTAGATAGTTCAAACTTCGTGGCCTCCTCAAAAAAAGGATGTTCTTTATCTCTTACTTTCACTTCAATTCTATTTTTTTTAGGAAAATAATCTATCCTATACCAACACACACTAATGAAAATACCTAAGCTCTTTAGAAATTGATTACAATGATGACCTAGAAATGTAAATAGGATTATGTTAACAAGCCAACCAAAGATTGACTGACACTAAGAACACCAAATATACCCACCAGAAAATAAATTTTGAGACCCTGAATTAACCTTGAGAGCATGCAGTATCAAGAAAACTCTAAAGACAATACCCGAGGAAAGTAGACAAAGAGATAATTACCATTATCTAAGGATCCTTTAACCAACAAAAGGTTTCAACACCATTTACAAAGGAACAAAAGAACTTGTAGAAACCAAGCTTCAAAAAACTGTGTTGCTTGAATCCAAGAGCACCACACCTTATAAAGAAGGCAACCTATACTTTGGTAGGTGAAGATCATCATTTGATTAACCAGTGCACAAAAACCTATCCTTTCAACACATATAACTGTGTCATTCCACACATATGAAATATTTTCTTGTATTTTGAAGATATGTATAATTATTACATGAAATGTGATATTAATATGCTTAATAACATTGTGCATACCACTTGTAATAATCAAACTTAGTTGCAGTCAAATCAATTTCCACTTGTTACTTTAGCAAGTGGAGAATTAGTCACACATAGTTTCTTTCATATCATACGACACTTGTTGTCTTCACAAACGAGAGGAATTTTTTAAAAGACTTGGCTATACAAGAATTTAATACATTGACCTGAATATTTTCCATTTTGAAACATATGAAATTATTGTTGCTTTTGTGCACCAGGTGTGTTTTCAACACACACATTTTTCTCATCCAAATGCAACATATTTGCACCAAAAGATTTTTGAAAAAAAAATTGTGAAGTTGTAAACTGTCACCACTAAAACAAGTACCAATCTCATTCCTCAATTCCAGTGTGAGAAAGTACTCTTTCGATTTTATTTTGATATCATATATTGTAATTTTTAAAAAATCATAAATTTGAAGCCTACAACAACAAGTAATCATGAAGAAACAACATTATAGAAATAACCAAACCTATAAAATCAAAGAAACATTAGTTCTTAAAATATTTTGTTGACCACAACAACATCCATCACTATGATTTTCAAACCATAATACCCTACTTGGCCATTTGAAAAACCGCATCTTGGTATTCATGAACATCCTTCATGCTTGTATAACTCCTTACTTTATATGACATTTACTCAATTGATATATTCATCTTACAGTATATCAACGCAAACTACGCCTTTATCACATGTATTTCTCTCTTTATAATAGTTTTCAATTCTTGTGTGATATTTTTGTAACCATGTATCATATATTATTTCCTCTTTCTCTTGATCACATCCCCTATTTGCTATTTTTCCCACCAATTTATTACGTTCTCTATATGTATGCTTGATCTAATATTGCTCCAAGACATCAAGCAATTTCCATATTTGTATAAGCATATAATTGATTTGCCAACTATACTTTTTTCTATTCCTACATTCATTGATGATAACCAAACAATCTCCTTCAATTTGTAGGTTTTTACAATTCAGATTAATGGCCATTTTTAAACCCATCAATAGAGCTTGCACCTCTGCTATATTGTTTGTCCTTGAAGGTAATCTTATTGATTTTGCACTAATGAGTAAATTGTCTGAATTTATTAACACAACTCTTGCTCTAGATTCTCCTAGATTTCCTTTAGAAGCTCCATTAAAATTTAACTTTACAAATCCAACTGGTGGATGTATCCAATTTAATTTCTTTCTATCCACTTTGTTAGTGACGGGTACTTTTAGATTGCCTTTAAATGGAACAACAAGCTTTTGTCAAATTTTCAGTTGCTTTGAATCCCAATCTATAAAGATTGAATCTACATTCTTATCATTATGTACATAAGAGTATGTTATTTCACAAATTGAAATTTCCATCTTTAATAGCACTTGGTCTATCATTGAAATTTTATTTTGGAAGATCCTTTTATTTCACTCCTACCAAATACACCACAAAACTATAGATGGAATGATCCTCCACAAACTTGCAAACATAGATGAGTGATGTAGTAATGGCGAACTTGTAATTAGATCCCAAAGCATGCTCAGAAGAGTGTCATACCAACTAATATTTGCATTAATAAAGATCCAATGGGATTTTGCAAAAGAACATTGTAGAAATAAGTGATTTATGTCCTTTATGCCTATCCCACATAACATGTAGTTAAAGGGATTTGATATTCCAAGTTTATGCAATATTGATTTTATATTCCAAGTTAAAACACCTTGCTTTTGGTAACACTACAAAATTCCAACAAAAATTCAGAGCTCTTTGTGTTTTAGAGTGAACTTCTCTATTCATCATTTCCTTGTATCCCAATTTTACTGTATATTTTCCTAATTTGGAAGGTGCCCAAATAACCCTATGTGCAAAATTTTGGAAATAAACAGCTCTACCACATAAGACATTGTTTAGATTCCCTTGTTGTTCAAATGATAGTAAATGATCTACAATTTTTTTCCAAACTACATTCCCTATGAGAAAGTCTGTAGCGTGAAAGTAATCTTTTAATTTTCATCACCAAATTGGAGTTATATGATGTATTATTAATTGAAAGTCCTCCATTGTATTCAAGGGAGGATATCCCTTCCATGAATAAGACTAGAAATTTACCTTTCTCCATTATTAACCTCCCAAGTTATGTACATGATTATTACTTTTCTAAAAGTTAGCAACAAGTTCCACATAACAGATCCTTGTGGTGGATTTAAAATGGAGAAAGTGTGGTCTGATGGTGCTAGTGTCTAAATATTTTTTCTGCATAATTTTACACCATTTGGCTTGGGGTTTTGAATGCAAATGTTGGACCAACTTCGCACCTAATGATATATTCCTTGTAGTTCAATTGTGAATTTTTGCTTCTCCTTTCAATTTTTCTCTACATATGTTATCCAGTGAAACAAGAGGAATTTTCTTTTTATTATCCATATTACATTTCCATAAAATATTCCTAATAAACTTTTCAATTTACACAATGAAGGTTCTAGGAGCTTTCAAAATAGACATATAATGATTTGGAAATGCAGATAGAACTGATTTAATCATTGGAATCCTTCCTGATATTGATAACCACCTTCCACTCCAACTGACAATTATTTCCTGTATAATTTTTATGACCTTGTCCCAGTAGGAAACCCTATTAGATCTTGCATAGAAAGGAATTCCTAAATACTTACATGGAATATTTTCTTCTTGGAAACCCAACATACTCACAATTTGTTCCTTTAAACCTGTTGGTGCATTAAAATTATATATCTTTGATTTTCTTAGTTTAATCTTTTGACTTGATGCAGAAGTATATTTATCTAAAATATACTTTATTTGTTTGGCTTCCAAAATTGTTTCCCTGCCAAATAAGATGGTATCATCTACAATAAAATAATGTGTACATGTGATATCTATAGGAGGAGTTGTGATTCCTTCCCAATTACCTTGACTATGTACCTTGTGCACAAATGTAACGCCCCACCTTGGTTACCGTTAAAACTAAGTGTAAAGAATGAAATTAACTGAATATTTAAAAAAGAAGAATATATAATTACACAATTGTCATAAAGTTTCCAAGATGATGTTACTTTAACATAATAAAATATACTCAACATATTCTCATAAACATAAGTACAAATTTAATACCATGAATGATCTAGTTTACAAAACTTAATACAATAAAATATCCAAATGTCGAGATTACAATAGGTGAGATTTCAATGAATCTCAATACATCAAATGGTGGTACAATATGAACGCTCTTATACAAGAGGTAAATTTACAAAGAAGATAGTGATCATATCACAACTGGCATCCATATCCACGAACATGCTCCACATCCACAATCACGAACAATGAAGTAACTAGAACCAGCTGCAAGAAAATCCAAGGAAGATATAGCACGGTTTCCTCCCAACCACGTGGAACCCGAAGGTCCACTCCCTCCATGCTAGGAGATAATGACAAGTCCACAAATAATGAAGACAGAACATTACATGTACGTGGCTTACACTCACATTACGACATAACGATAGAAAATTATTTCAGATGAAATCCCAAAAATAAATCACATCTAATAAAAATCTGAACACATGGATCACCATCATGGTATAGATTAAGAGTGTCATCACACTATCAGGATAGGTTACCCTGGGGAATCTTCCTAGACTACCAGCCCTCTCCAAGAGTTACCCTGGTAGCCTCTACCAATTCCCGGCCCCTATGCAGACTAATGTGGAGTCGCTACATCTTTCATGAAGACAAGATGGTCGACTTGCCATTCCAGGCCTTCTCAGCCTTTTCTTAACCTAAACGAGCATTATGAAAGTAGGCGAGGAAAACTATTTTATAAATTAGTGTTTAGTTCTACCCAACCCCTAATATATTAGTTAGGTTTTCACTGAATTACACACCTACGATAGGTTACCTAGACAATCTCTTTAGGATTTCAGCCCCTAATGTAAGCCACTCTTTCTATAACATGACTCAACATACAAGTCTAGGGGTAGCTATCAAGTACAAAGATCAAAACCACAATGTTTACATCTTCCACTAGAGATAAATCATAATCTCAAAGATGCTTTAATAGACAATGACAAAATGTACAAAGCTATTTCCCAAGCAAAAATTATTACAATAGAGCAATATGATTTAAGCGTAATAAACTTAAAAATACTTTCTTTCCACTTCCAAAACCTTTTAAGACATGAAATACAAACTCAATAACTTTATATATATTCTTAACAATTACTATACTCCATACATCATGAATTATAAGTTCATAATAAATAATTCATTGGTATTATTAATTGTTTTATAATTTCATATAAATACATCAATATATAAAACATGAGGGATGTATAAAACCTTCACATTTAGAAAACAATCACTTAATTCAAAACAATTCAATTAATAAAATAAGGAAATGTATCAATAGCGATCAAGAGTTGTTTGTTTAATTCTATTCTTTAAAGAATCTAATTACTAAACATATAACTAGCATTCCACGGTAAAAAGATTTCACAGCATAATGAATAAGGTATTGGTTAACACTAATTATCATTCAACAAAAAGGGTAGTATTTACGCCATACAAAGAGATTCTATTATTTTTTATTTAGAATCATTTTATTTAAAAATAATAATAATATAACTCCTATATAGAATATAACTGTCCTCATGCATAAAACAAGAAAGTTCGTTGTCCTTAGAGAATAACACTTAACCGGAGATAGGCGTAAATCACGCCATGCACAAGATCTGGACGCCTAATCATTAGATAGAACAGATAATAAATTTATGTCATATATATATATAAAATCAGGAAACGAGAGAAAGGACCAGTGCTAAACTTGCAGAACAATCGCCAAAATTCTGAATGATAAAGTTAACAAAACTAACAAATATCACAGCTATAAGAATTATCCAGGACGCATCTACTAAATATATAATATAAATGTCAATATATGTATATTTTCAAAGTAAAGCAGCGAATAATATAAGGTTTCACAATGTCCTTGATCCACCTACAGGAGAAATTACCATTAAATTGAGCAGCAAAAGCTACTCCACTAATGTTTCTCAGCTATAATGATAAGGTTTGTACAAGATAAGAGAGGTTTTAATTCAGACGCCTACTACAAATCTGTAACTTATGATTCCAAACA
>VDFB02000003.1:599564562-599678880 GCA_007258455.2 Sequoia sempervirens | reverse complement strand
AAAATATAGAAATAGAGAACAAAATTTCTATATTAGATGAAGACTGCAATGATGCAAATGATACTGAAAGTATTTTCTCTTCTATAGATTTTGAATATAAAGTTGAATAGCATGTTGATTTTGAAGTTTCATGTCTTCATGATGTAACAGTGGTGTTGTAAATGAAAGTTTACAACTAGCTGAAATGCACTCTTTTTCGGATGATCAGAGACATTACAATTTTATTTGCAGCCCCAGTGACCGTGTTTCTTCTCAAAAGGAAGAGGTAGAATTGATTTATCTGAATGGAAAGTGTTTAAATAAAGAAAATGACTAGAAATTTTTTGAAACCTCACAAGAACAACATGATGGATATAAGTTGGACAAAATTTTTAAAGAGGAAATATGTGATCAACAGTGCTATGATGCAAATGAAAAGGAGTACATTGGATTTCATTTGTATAAATCAACCACAAGAAGCTGCAATGAAGAAACCATTAATGGTTTTCAGTTTGACAGTGCATAAGGTAGCCTTGTTGATTGTAGCAGCAGTATCAACAAAGAAGTAGATATCCATGCAAGTGATTCATTGAATGGATCAGGTCAAGTGGTTGGTTATGAGGAGCATGCATATGTTGATAATGATAAAAAAAGGAACTATTTTTTTTTTATTCTTTACCTTCTTCTACTTCTTTTTCTAACTTTGAAGTTATCACTAAATGTTTGCATGGGGATAGCATTGATATAGTTGTACATGAAAGTGAAAATGTAGAGACAAATATTAGTACAGTTAATGACATTTTCTATGGTGAGTTTGAATTTGAAGAATGTGATTGTGTCAATCACATGGATGCATATACAAATCTCTTTTCTAGATTAGCAACTCATAGTTTTCCTCATGAGCGGTATGCTTCAGATTGTCCTGTTGAGGTAGCAGGAGGTGATGTTGATTTTGATACTTCTTGCATTGATGAATATGTTTTGAACACTCATTATGATGATTTTTTTACAAACGAATATTTTGAGTCATCAAAGTGTGCACTAGAGGTTTTCTTGTGTGATAATATGAAGAATGCAAATGACCTTGTCTATGAACATGAAGTGGAGAATATTGTTTGGGATGTTGACATTTCTTTTGAATGCTATGATTTGAATGTGGACAATGGATTTGTGGGTGCTAATGAGTCTTGTTTTCAGAACATTAAGTTACGCAATAATGGGACTAATCATTTTTGTTGAGATGATGATACACTTGACCGTGATGCAAATCAGTTGAATGAGTTGCAAATTTGTAAGCATTCATTGCTTAACACGGAGAATGATTGCACATTGTTTTAGAGGCATGGTACCTTTTCAAAGTAAATGTGATAAGGCTATGTTTTCAGATAGTCTTGATCACTATCCTCACATTTTTTCATTTTCCATAAAATCTTAAAATGAAATGAGTGGCAATGATGCAGCCTATGTCATTTGGTTTCCATGTGATAGTAAAGTTAAACTCAAAGACAGTCTGACCCATGTTTTTGCAAGAATGAAGTCACTATTGTTGATGTGGTGTGACAAAGGAAAGTATGGATTCAAAGAGATCAAATCTTTTAACATATTGGTGTTTGACAGAGGTAAGAATTGACTACCCTTTTTCATTTGGTGGCATGGGGCCATCAAGTGAAGTTAAAGGTTTTAATAAAGACTCTGTCACCCAATCTTTTTGGCACCTGATCTGCTCTCCCAGAGATCTCAATTCTTGCTATGCCCACAAGGGGCATACATTCCTAGTTAGATCCACTGATGGAACTTTCAAATTTTGTAAATTTGAAGTGACCATGTTGAAAAATTTGCCTCTACACACTCAGAAGTGCACCTAGAAATTTTTCCCAAGTGACCTACTTTGAAGGGTCACCATTCAGAGCTAGTTGATTTTTCTGCAAAACCCCTTTGTGGACACACTCACATGACATATGTGAATGTGAATGTTAGTTTTCAGCTTCCCATGATGAGTTTTGATAGTGTTTTAAAAAGTGAAGCTGAGGGTTTTGACACTTTTATTTTGTTTGTGAATTCTCGGTTCTGTTAAGTGGCCTCTTGTTCGAGCTTATATTTTTCAATTGGATGATTGTCATGAAAATTGGATTGTTGCTCTCCATTCTACCTGCA
Source organism: Sequoia sempervirens (assembly GCA_007258455.2). Lineage (NCBI taxonomy): Eukaryota > Viridiplantae > Streptophyta > Pinopsida > Cupressales > Cupressaceae > Sequoia > Sequoia sempervirens. The sequence continues at coordinate 599,676,747 of VDFB02000003.1, read as the reverse complement.
TTCATGTACTCCCTTGTCCGATTTTAGAGTCTCAGGATTAGATTTGCTATTTTTTCGAGATCAAAAGTAGATGCAGTTTGTTCATTTTAACATCTATATTTTTTACAGTGTTTCAAGGTGGTCAACTTTGATCCCTAATATCTCATGAAGAATAATGAATGAAGCAAATACCTTTTGCACACATACTCAGTGTACCTAGATGATATTTTTTTTCCAGTGGCATTCTCCCAGAAGTTGTTATGATATTTTTTTTAAATGGTGACTTTGAGAGCCCTAATTGGTGTTAAACATGTGCAGTTGCCGAAATGCTTGAGTGAGCAACTTTGTCGATTAATATCGTTCACCACAGGATCTCTTTTTCTGATCCATTTGTTGCACTACATTCTCGGGTCAATTTTCTAAATTCCTTCTCAATTTTAGGCTCCCAGGATAAGCTATGATGGGTTATTTAGTCATTTTCTGATCACGACAAGGCCAAAAATGGTGTTTCGTAAAGTGTCAAATTTTACAATTCTAATGAAACCCCTTTTTTTTGGTCTAAAACCTCTACAGTTCCATTTTTATAGAAAACGGTCATATGATGCATTATTTTAATGCATTTCTGGTGTGGCGAACACATCCCGGTGGTCAGTTTACAAAGGAGGTACCTAGTTTTTGATGGTTGGGCAAAGTTTGAGAAAATGGGTTTTCTCTAAATAATTTATTATGGCCACATACAAAAAATCTTGGCTCTAGGTGTCACCATTTGTGTACAATGAATTTTCTCCATTTTGCCTACAGGGATAATTAAAATTTGCATTTTTTCTAAAGTTTCAAATGCTTATGTTTAAAATATTTTTGAATATTTTAAATATTATGCAAAATGTAAAATACATTTAGGGAAAAAATAAGATAAATTTCAAATGTTTTCCATGAAAGAAAGTTTAATTCTTGCTTCTGATTAGCTAAAATATGGCTTTCACGACTTTCACTGTTGCATGGGAAAACTCATCGCGGATTGCTTTTTTGATTTTTCTTTCTCATTTGTATTGGCGATCAATGATGGAAGTTCCTCTTCATCAACAATCACGGATTGATATTTCTTCTTCCTCATCAAATTGGTGATGAGTGATCTCACCTCCATTTCATCACACATCTCTTTTTCACGGGAGATTTTGAGTTTAAATTAGTGATGAGCGATTGCTTCTATGTCCATCGCCCATCACCAATTGGTAACCTCTCTTTAAAAAAAAGTTGTGATGGCCTTCTTCATGCGATGGCTTTTATTTTGCACATGAGTAGAAAGTTTGAATAAATTAAACATTCTCAAAAGCTGGGAATTAAATGCAAGTTTAATTCTAGCTTGTCATTGGCTAAGGAGTCTCATGGTAGTCTCACGAAAATTTCATGAAGATTTTTCTTCAACTACATCTCCTGTCGCAGTTCTGAAGGCTTTTGTCCTCATTATATTGGTGATGGTATGATGGTGTGCTTCCTGTCACACATCACAGATTTCCTTCTCCTATTGCTTAGTGCATTCATGATGTGTGATGCTATTTTATATTTATCGCACATCGCTAATTGATGTATCCATTCTCTCATTGCATTAGAGATGTGTGATGGGCAGTGTTTGTGCAAAGGCATGGTGAGGCCTGTAGCCAATGTCAAATATTATTATTTGATGAATCTTTGAAAATGTAAAGTTCACGAGTAAATGGGGATTTTCATTGCCTTGTAAAATGTGAAGGTTTTTCACCGTGAAAATAATAAACTCGAGTTGCAAGTAAAAGTAAAGGGTGAATACACAGGTGAAAATGTAGATTTTACAACCATGGGGCTTTTTTACAGCAGATGAGAATAATTTCATGGAGACTTTTATTCTTTTGCAAATAGATATTTGTAGCTATAGGGAAAAAATATGGAGAAGATATTTTCAACAGTAGGGCATAAAGAATGATGTGTCTTCCCATGGGGGATATTTTTTGTTACAGATGAATGATGAAGTGGAAATGCAAGAGTAGGTTGCAGATCAATGAACCTGAATATGCCAAGTGTCTTCTTCTGTTCTCCATTTAGGGTTTCTTTCTCCTTAAGTGTTGTTTTTCTGCCTCATTTTCAAGAGTGGTTGTTTTGTAATTAGTCACAGAGTATACTGTAATATGAATATAGAACATTTTATAGGTTTTGTTTTAGGTTGGAGTCTATTGATATATATGTAATTTTGATTGCAATACTGGCAAGATAATATTGAATAGTGCAATTTCAAGGCCATTTTACTCTCTTATGTACTAGTTTTGCAAGTTATGAATAATATAATCAAGGTTATCATATTTGTCTCTGGAAATTAGTTTCAAATAGATGTGTGCCTTTGTTCTTGTCTATTAATTCATATAATTAATGTAGGTACTTGAATATGGTTGTAAATTTGTATTAAGCTGAGTGCTAGGATTCTGATAAGAAGTAGTGGTCAAGATATTATGCTGAAATACTGTAATGCAACATTTCAGAGCTTCATATAATGTCAGATTTGAAGATTGTTATCAGATTATGTGGGTTTTTAGGTTGAATCAGTTCCAATGAATGAAGCACTGATCTAAGGGGGTTATTCATGTTACATTATATTGGTTAATTCAATAGTTGATTATAAAATTATCATATTACTTATCGGTCCCAGTTTGTTTGTGTGTTGAGCTAATTTTAATGAATTGCATCTCTCATGTTTAAATGAGGCATTACTATAGAGGTCAACCATGCCTTTAGAGTATTGTGTCTTTCAAAAAATTAGAGGAGAACCATCTGTTTATAGTGTATTTGGTACTTTAGCACACAAGTATCTATAAATATACTGTTGGGTTTAGCCTCCCTGGTTTAATAGAGCTAGAAGTGTACAAGATTTCAGTCTCTTTGATTGAATCTTGTTCATTGGCCACATCAACCCATTGAGTCTGAATATAAGAGAGTGGCTAATATTTAGGACTCATTGCATCTATTGATTTGGGAACCAACAAAATTAATGCTAAAAATGGAAATTGCAAAAATCTAAAGGTATCCATAATTGTCATGAATTTAAATAATGCTATTTCAAATGACTTCAATATAATAGAAAGCAACTAAACTAAAACACAAAAGTAATAAGAGAAAACAAAATCCTAAAAATAGGAAATTGAATTCTAAAAATAGCAGTGCAAAATATGCACTGGGACTGATTCGCCCAAGGTGGTGAATGAGTCCTAGTAGGGATTTTTTTTTAGATTTTTCTAATTTTTTTGGTTGGCTTTATGTCTTGTATGTTGTATGATGCAGACCTAAGATGCAAACGCATAATTTCAAAAAAAATTAATAAAATTAAATGAAATAATGCAAGCTAAACGAGCTTTTCACTAATGCAAATTTTGAAACCCTACAATGCAAATCATCCAATGCAAAATGTAATGCACTCTTATGGAAAGCTACATCTAGGATGTAAATGCACTCCAAATCATAATTATGATGTCCTAAATGTAGGTTCACCAAGATGGAACCTCCAAATCTAGACTAGGCTTTTCGATGGTGGGAAAGATGGTTTTTTTTCTTTAAGTTCTTTTCCACTTTACAAAGGTTCCACCCAAGGATAACCCTCAATATTTCAATGCAAAGCAGATTGAAATATAACAATAGGGTTGACCTAGGGACTAAATTTAACAAAAGGGGTTCACCACCAAGTGTAATGTTGGAAAACACAAAATATTGGAAAACAAATTATGATATGAAAAAATACCTAAAAAGATAAATTGAATGCAAGTAAACTAGAAGAGAAAATAAAAACAGGAAGCGTGCACCTAGAAAATTGTAGAGGTTGAAGTGAAGACTGCAAATTACTGGAATTCCATGAAATTCGACTTTTGGACCAATTGGGACTCACTTGCCAACCTGGATGAATCAGTCCCAGATTAGGATTTCTACCTAGAGAGTTGTTTCAAGAAAAAGAGTACTGGAATCTTCAAATAGATCTGACAAAAACCTTTAGGGGGACTCATTCCCACTATTGGTGAATCAGTCTCATTCTACTTTTTCAGAAATTGAAATCTTTGATTTGCACTCCAACACCTTTACTTTCTTCCCAAATTTAGTTCTAGATCCAGATCTATGAAAATACTTGCAAAATAGAATATAGCTTGATTTTCTAATGGGGGGTTTTCCTTTGTTAATCCCCTTGTTTGGTAATTAAACCTTGAAAGAAACAATGGAATGTGCATAAAAACCCTAGCCTTAAGTGTGTTCAAGACTAAGGAATCTAAGATATGATGTAATCATATTCTAATGTGCAAGAATATGATGCAACAATGGAGATAGAAGATGAATAACTCACTTGTGATGATGTCCAATCACCCAAAGTGAACTCTAATGATGCTTGTACCCTCCTTAGGCTAAGTGTAGAGTGAAAATGGAAGATGGAATCGCTTAGGAAACAAGTCTTTAGGATTGGCTTGATGGCTAGTTGAATCTCCCCAACCTAGAATCCATCATGATTCACCATGGACATCCATAATCAACCCTTAACAATGCTATATATTTATAGAAAGTGAGTTTGAAGACCTAGAAAATATTGTAATACTACTCCAATGCTTCAACTTTGCTTGCTTTTGGAATTAGAATGCTCTTGTGAAAGATTGCTTGAAGACTCTTGATGCTTGCTCAAAGTTCTTAGAGATGATAAAAATGACTTAGAAGCTTGATTTTATAGGAATTATCACTTAATTGACCATTATTTAGATCTCCATGGTTGACATTTACCAAAAACATAAATTAAATTGATGAATTCCCACTCAAATTTGAAAAAGACTCCAAATCGGACTCATTCGCCCAGGGTGGCGAATGAGTCCCACCTAAGGTTTTTGAGGTGGGTTTTAAAGATTTAAGTGATTTTATATGATTTTTGAGTGGAATGAGACTCGAGATACAAAATAATGGGTCCTAGGGGCCTATAAATGTTGATTTAAAGGGTAATTAATGCAAGGGTGCTCAAGATAGGTCCAGATTAGACCAAGGATAGTGCTATCTCTAAGAAGGGAGTACAATTTTGGTGGTAACATCTATCTCGAAGACTTCTTTGAAGGAAATAAATCCCCATGTTGTTGAAACTACCCCAAGGTGATAATAGAGATGAGAGAGGGGGAAGATATCATGCTTGAAATCATCAATAGTGGGCGTCTCGCTCGAACTTGAGAGTTATGTAGAAGTTTCGACCTTATGTCTAATTAAATTCATTATATGCTCAACTAATAGCACATCTCAGTCTAGTGAAATCCTTCTTGATTTCATTGACCCTCTTCTTCAACAATGCCTAGCAATCCTTTCTTCTTGTCGCTACCTTGTGGAAGTTGATGAATTTGTTTTCTTTACTAGATGCAACCCTTCGATCTACAATTCCTACACTTCTTAGGGCCTTATTATTTTCCACACACAACTTGGAAATCAGGCTTTGTGATTCTGCTACTCAGGGAGCATACATTTGCAAAATTTGGTTAGCCAGCGGGTCAACCTTTTTGTTTAATTCTTGAGCATCCCTCAAAAAATGTAGGGCTGTTTTGAGGATAGCAACTACAACCATGATTCATTCCCAATGAATGGATATCAGCTTCTTCAACACTAGAAGGATCCTGAACCCTTGTACAATAGTTAACTCCTGACATAATTGGGCCTCTTTCGCTCTTGCATTCTCCTCCATTTGATTCTTCTCCCAGAGGGAATTCACTAGTTTAGAGCACAATCTTCTAATCTCTTGATCACAATCCTACAAAGCGGATGTGATCTCTTGCTTCTATTATTTTCAATTCTCTACTTCTACCTAGGCCTTTTTTATATTGTCAAAAGCTTGGGATCGGACAACATCCAAATCTCTCTTTATGTTTCAATGAGTACACTGGTACTCGGTATTTGTATGGCTCTTAGTAGCAATCTCAACTCTCAAATTTTTAATTTCAACATATAGCTAAACCTGCTAACCTTGGGCCTCTTCGAGAAACTTAGCTACTTCCCACTATTGATTCTTTATTTGCCTTATGTGAGTCATCTCAACATCTCTGGGCATGATTTTTGTCTACAACTTGTTCACTGTTTCCTTTACATTCATTAACTCCACCTCACGCTTCTTAAATTTCATGTCCAATCTTTCATAATCTACATCTACCACCTTCTAGGTGGCCTTAGCTAGGACCACTTTGTCAGGCAGGTGAGTTTCATTTAGGTCTAAACCCATGGCACTGATGTCATAGTCTTCCATCTACATTTGTCCTTCGAGTTTGGACATGAGCGACTTCATAGTAGTAATCAACAGAAAGTTCTGCTCTTCATTTAAGTAAGCTTCAATCTTCTTGGTAGCCGATAGTGCAATATTCTTTAATAATTATTTCTACTTTCTAGCTTGTCGGGCCCACTTGGTTGCCTCAAAATTTTCTTGGAGACTCTGAGGGGTATCAATGCTTTGTGCTACAATGGAAGCACCAAGAGGGAGACCAAAAAGGGTAACAAAAGGAGAAACCTTGGATGTATGAGCATCCAGGGAAGCAAATGAGAGTGTAATCATGGAAAAAGGTGGGATACTGAATTACGATTTGGTAGGGGGGAAACCAGTTGGGGTAAAAAGAGAAATAGGAAGAAGGAGAGATTTTTTCCTAGAAGTGAATGGACTTGGAGTAATGGGCAACATGGATGATTCAAATTTTTCAATGGGGGCCCTAGACAAGGCAATCAAAGAATCAATAGCAGCCAAAGTAGATGCTACTCTCTTGGCATGTGGGGTTGCTCCACAAGGTTCATTGCTAAAAATGATCGGGGGTTCATTAAATACCAAAAGATCGGGGTCCATGGTTGGAGGATTCTTTTCCATAGATGGGGGTAGAGGAGTAACCATAGACGTAGAGGCAAGAAGAAGAGAAGTAGTAAAACTTACCTGAGCCACAATGGTCAAAAAACCTTGCATAACAGACTCCACTTCTTCTCCTCTGGTTGATGCAGCATGTGCACCGAGATCTTGGACTCGTCTTCTCTTTGCATGATCAGAACTGGTACATTTTGATCCTTTGGAAATCGATCTCGTTGAAACCTGGCCTTCGATAACCACAACAGACCTTCTTGGGGATTGTTAGGGTCTTTTCCCTTTAATTCAAGCACTGATGGAGGACATGACTTGTGACTCCCTTTACTTCGAGCCTCCTCTCTTGTCAGATTCCAAAGGATGGGAAGTACAACATAGAAGTTTCTCCTCTTCAATCTCATGACTTGTCTCTTGGTTACTATTGTCAATATCGACCTCTTGGTCATAAATCTCTTTGAATGTTTCATCATGTGGCCAAAACTCTCCAAACAGGGAATTCAGGGACCTCATTTCTTCTTGGAACCTCCAAAAATATGTCTTCTTCCTTTGTGACCATCCCTTTAATTTTGTGTTGAGGGACTTACCCATCGGGAGGTTCCTTTGATACTCCACTTGTGCTACATGGAAATTCAGCCATTTTGGTCATTTGATTGGTATGTAGGCCAAATCAATGTATACTTCTAGCCTTTCCTAAGTCAGATTCCTCCCTGACTCAAAATACTCCTGACTCTCATGTTTCAAAGTGAAGTGCTTTGTCAGATTATACTCCCACATGTCACAAATGAGGACCAAGCCTAAGGTTTCCAGTAGGTTTGTAAGTTCACCCTCTGCCTTCCACTTCCCTAGTGTCACCTAACTGTTGGAAATGATGAAGTGGATCGGATATAGCCTTTTCTTATTCCTTCTAGTGACAGGAATTTTCAGCAAGGGTTTCCTGATGACATGCCTCCAACACAAAAACTCTATTTGTTACAAATCTAGGGAGTCTGAAAGGCTCTCCATCGAAACCATGGAATCTAATAAACGTAAAATCCTCTCCTAGGAAATAATCCACCAAGGTTGGTGGATTTCTCATCCATTGCATGATTTCAGGAGAGAAATTACCCATAGGTTGTGGGAGAAAATCTTGATGTACTAGCCTCAAAAAATAATCTGCAAACACAATAGTAGTTGCATGTTTTTGAAAGTACATAGATCCATACAAAAATTGGCTGATATAAACCCTTTGCATCAAACTTAGACACTAGAAAAATTCTCTCCAGAAACTCAGAATTTTGATGCAAAATCAAGTGGTCCAAGAAAGAAGAATACCTGAATTTATACTTAGTATCATAGTTCTTCAATTGTTCTATCATTCCTCCAGCTACTGCATCAACAAAAGCATAATAGTTTTGAATCTTCTCCTTCTAGAGCATAAAATCCAGTCCCATCTAGAAGGGATACATCTCCTCATCATCATAGAGGTTGTAAATCTAGGAAAGCATTGAGAAGATAGTCTATATGTCTTTCTTGAACTTTCTACGTGCAAGAGGGAAAGAAAAATGACCTCTCTCTAGCCTTTCCTTTGTTTCTTCCTCATAAAAGTTTCCTTTCTTGGTTCTTTCCTCCCAGAAAATTTCCATCATTTCTTCATCGAAACACTGGGCACCCCAAGTCATAGGGATACACAACATATCCCGTATGGCTACAGAAAAAATTGTAACTTTGGTCTTGTCAACCAAAATGGCCTATGTCTCCTCGAATCTTTTGGCACATGCACCCACTAGCTCTGGGCATGGGTGTACAGTAGGAAACATGAACTATGGTAGGCCACAATTCTCAAGCCAAGACATGAAGCCTTCAGATGACCCATGATCTATCATTCTTTGGAGTGCCCCTTCCCTTAGGTTTTTATGGTTAGTTGCCAATTTTGGGTCAAAAATGTTGTCAGCAAAATCATGCACTGCCTTTCTCCCCATACATTTATCTGGTTTCACCTTGTTACAAAATTAAAAAGGCTGCTCCTCTAGCATTGGGGTGTTGCAAAATGAATTCCTCCCAAATATATTGGTATAACGTAGCCTTTTTTATGAGGTTTCAGCCTTCCTACCAAATGTTGAGGGCTCGACCATGGATGTGTTGAGAAGTTATAGAGAGTTTCTTCAATGAAATGACCACTTGCCTTTTTCTACTTAGAAAAATTCTACCTTTTAGATGCAGTTAATTTCATTGCTCGTACATGCATTTAAGGCTATTCCACTACCGTTGGTCCATTAAATGCTATCACTGAGGTGATACGTGTGTATTTGAGATCAATATCCCTTGGGAATGCCAAAAACGCTACAAGAATGGAATTAGTAGATTCTCCCCACTGACTCTTTCTTAAATAAGCTTGACATTACATTAGGAAGCATGCTTTTAGCTATGAGAAATATTATTAAGTAATGCAAGGTACTTTTGAAAAGATGTGCCTACTTAATTTGTCAAAATTTAATGCTTTAATCCATGTCTTTTCACATAAGCAAGTTGTTTGGTCCTGATGATGGCAAAGGACACATGCCAACAACCGACATATGAGAGCATTTACTCCCAATCCCCAAATTTATTTCCCAAGACCTCATGTCATATTTTCTGTATGATTCATCTAATTCCCTCCAGTTTCTTTGGTATTTTCTTTGTTGTTGTTTGGCCAAAAATGGACTTCCCATTTGTTGGGTTTGCCAACACATCCTTTCTATATATAGCTATGCCACCTTATTGCAATACTCATTCAAAAAAATAGCATTTTAAGTTTGGAAAGCTTTTCTCACTCTTTCCCATTCCGCTATAATCTGTTTCTTTATCAGAATGTCAGTTTGCCTAGGCACTCCTATTCACATTCTACCATGAAGGGCACAATACTGCTTTGTGGGAGAGGTCACCAGTGATAGAATTAAGTACCTAGTGAAAAGGTGTGACCACCTTGGCTTGGTTCCGTTCAAGTGGGTAGTCGGCCTGTACTATATTGATGATGAGAACCAGTTGAGGAGCAACTGTAATGTACTTTCTCACTTTGTCATTTCCCTACTTGACCTGAACATTCCCAAGCCCATGATAACTAAATTTTGCAACTAAATGTTTGATTCTACACTAATGGAAGGGCTTGGTGAAATCATGCAGGTAGTTGTTCATCGCGTCGACATTCCAAGCACCATCGATATCCAAAAATATGTGGACTTCGGGATATACGTACCCTGGTTGCCCTTCCTTTCTGAATTCCACACCATGGACCTTGAAGGGCATCAGTCATTGTCTTTTCCAAAGTCCACCTACTTGTTGTGGGAGTATTGCATGGAGCATGTTTCAGGGCTCGATTGGAGTAAGCACTTCAAGTTTCTATTGTATAATCACGATGAATAGGCATGTGGTTTGTGCTACATCGAGCCCTCGTGTGCTATGTGTTCACCCCCCTTTTTGCTCTTGACAAAGAAGAAGAAGAAGAAGACTTGATGACGAGATGCTTCGACTGCTTACAATGGCTTGAGGTGAAGCTTCACTATTTTTTGCATGTTGCCTCCTTTTTGCTTCTTTTCTCTTTATGACTCTTTTTTGGATTTCTCAAGAGGGCCTCATGTTTAAATATGAGCCTCAGGCTTGTAGTACATTGTAAATTTTTTGATGAATATAGTATGATACAATACTTTCTACTTTCTCTGTGTTTGTTCTCATGGCTTATTCTCAAAACTAAAATGTAATTACAAATATTTTTACATATGGTACATAACTATTAATTTTTTTAAAGAATTATGTATTTTAATGGAATAATTTAGATAAATACCATTCACTAGTATCTCCAAAGCATTACCTTCCATATCTTCAAGTTCATATGCATTATTTTCTTTGCACATGTTGATTTGAAAGGGTCCCTTCCATAGCACTTCAAATTTTGTATGTTGTCCCGGTTTCACAGTGTGCTTGTCGTACTTTAGTACTAGGATCCCTTCCTTGAAATTTAGGTTTGAGGTATTTTTATCGAACCACCACTTCACTATCTATTGGTATCCAATCATGGCTCCATGATATTTTTCTCTATCTTCCTCAATTTTGAGGAGTTCTACCAACCGTACTTCCATTCCACCACTTTCTTCAATCTCAAGGGCTTTTAGTAGTTGCAAGGCAAGGATTTCTATGGAAATAGGTAAACTACCTCTTTTCCATATACTAGTTCATAAGGAGAGGACTTTAGGATTTGCTTGGACATAATCTGGTCTATCCACAAAGTAGCTCGTAGATGCTTGTGCCAATCCTGTTCTCGCTCAGACCCGATGCACTTGATTAACCTGATTAGGTTTTTGTTGGTTGACTTCGCTAACCCATTTCCTTGTGGGTAGTAATTTGATGAAGTTTTAAGGTAAACCCCATGTTTGATAGAAAAATCCAACATCACCAAGCCTAGAAAAGCTTGAGCATTGTCAGATATGATTGTTTTTGGTGAACCAAATCTGGTTACCAGCTCTTCAAGGAAATTGATGATCTCACCCTCTCTAGCATTTTTGAGGAAGAGAGCCTCCATTCACCTTGTGAAGTAGCCGGTCACTATAAGGATCCACTTGTGACCAGCACTAGAAATATGATTTATCATTCTAACGAAATCCAAATCCCATTGAGAACAGGGTTCTTCAGTTACAATTGGGCTCAATGACAAGGCAAAATTCTTTGTTTTGCCAACAAAATACTGGCACTGAGTACACTTTTGCACTAGATGGTGTGCTTTAGAAAACATGGAGGGCCAATAATATCCCACTCACATTACCTTCAAAGTGGTAGTCCACGAAGAGAAATTTCCACCGTCAAGGCTGCTATGGAATTCATTAAGAACTAAGCATCATAGAAAGACACCATCATAATTTCTCTTGAACAACATGCCTTCAATTAATACATACCTAGTGCCTTGCAATCAATAGTATCACCTTTTGTGAGATGGAAGGCTAGTCATGTACTAGGTATGTGTAGGATCATGATGGAAAAAATAGGCCCTTAAGTGCCAAAAAAATTAGAAAAATCAGAGTTAGGAAACTTGACATAAAAGTTTGAATAAGTTATCTATATTATTTAAAAAATATGTAAGAATATAATCTGTAGAAAATTGAATGTAGTTTCTAAACTACTAGGTTTCTTTAAAAATAATAAAAATCTATATGGTGAATTAATTGGAAATTTCAATGCAGTAGTACTTAAATTTCAGGGAAAAATAAGAAATAGGTGTCTGTTTGACCACCCTAACCACAATAAAATGATAATATTTTTTTATAAGATTTTATATATAAGTAGAGCATTCATGTCTCGATGTGATGCATATTTTTTTGTAATTTTTTTCCAAGTAAATAATTAATTATGAATTTTTTATTACAACTTTTAAAAATTATAAAAAATTGTATGTCTAACCACCTTAACTTGGTCAAAACTTCATGAAATGGGTATGTGGGGATCATCATGGAAAAAATAGGCCCTTAAATGGCAAAAATTTAGAAAAATTAGAGTTAGGAAACTTGACGTAAAAATTTGAATAAGTTATCTATATTATTTCAAAAAGTATGTAAGAATAGAATTTGTAGCAAATTGAATGTAGTTTCTAAAATACTAGGTTTATTTAAAAAAAAAAATCTATTTGGTGAAAATTTGAAATTTCAATGCAAAGTACTTAAATTTCAAGGAAAAAAAAGAAGTAGGTGTATGTCCTACCACCCTAACCACAATAAAATGGTAATATTTTTTTTTTATAATATTTTATATATAAGTAGAGGGACTCATGTTCGGATGTGATGCATATTTTTTTAATTTTTTTCAAAAAATAATTAATTATGATCTTTTATTACAAATTTTAAAAAATATAAAAACTCTTATGTCTGACCACCTTAACTTGGTCAAAAATTCATGTGAAATTTTTATTTTTTTTAATCCTAATATATGAAAAGCATAGAATGTGACACATGTTTCAAATTCAAAAAATGTGATACCATGTGAAAGCTATAGATGTTTTTCAATCAACCTATCAATTAGGAGTTTAGTTAATTCAAATAAAAATGAATAATAATTATTTATTAAATTCAAATTAAAGCATAATTTATATTGGTGGAAAGTCGAGAATCTCCTTTAAAAACCCTTTTTGTTTCATCAATTTTGGGTAAAAAGAAAGTTGTAAGCCACATACCCTACACATACCCATAATATCACTGCTTTTTGGCTCATCATGATCCTGCATATACCCAAATTCATTTTTTCTTTTTTTAATCCTATAGTATGCGAAGCATAGAATGTGACACATGTTTCAAATTCAAAAAATATGATATCATTTGAAAGCTATAGATGTTTTTCAATCAGCCTATCAATTAGGACTTTAGTCATAATTCAAATAGAAAATGAATAATAATTATTTATTAAATTCAAAGTAAAGAATAATTTATATTGGTAGAAAGCTAAGAATCTCCTTTAAAAACCCTTTTTGTTTTATGAATTTTGGGTTAAAAAAAGTCATCAGCCACATACCCTACAAATACCCATCATATTTCCACTTTTTGGCCCCTCATGATCTTGCACATACCCTACTACCCCTTTTGCATATATTGTGTATGATCCTCCACCTAGGACTCATCGGACTCGAACTGGTTTGTGTAGACTTGATCGGTCTCATTTTAAGCTACAAAGCCCGATTCTTGCACAATAGATTTGTACATACCTCTCCCCCAAACCAACTTGGTTGGTCTAATGTCCACATCGTACTCTAGGATCTAGGTGATCCAGTTTGTGCTCTTCTTAGTTATCTCACCTCCAGTGATATACTCCCACACACTGGGATGTGTGACGTGAATAGTGATTCTACTTTCCAACACCAAGTGTCAAAAATTCTTTAGGATTTTCACAATAGCAAAAGCCCATTTTTCAAAAAAAATATACATAGTCTCATATCCTTTAGGAGTCCTTGAGTGAAACATGATAGGATGCTCTCCACTATTTCATTCATCCTTCTAAGTGAGTATCAAAGCTATGCTCTATTGGCCATTGTATACATAGAGTAGGAAATCTTTAGAAAAGTCTAGGTTAGCCAACACCGGGGCGGCATAGATAGCTACCTTTATCTACTCAAAAGTTGTTTTTTCCTTCTGGGGTCCATTTGAAAATTAGGTTCTTTTTTAGCATGAGCATGATAGGTCTTGTGATGCCTGCAAAATCTGAAATGAATCTATTGAAAAAGTTGATTTTCCCTAAGAAAGACTACAGTCCCTTCTAATTTACTGGTAGGGGTAACTCCATTATAGATCTCAACCTTTTGAGGTCTATCACTATTCCCTTCTTTGACACCACAAAACTGAGTGGCTTACCTTGGGGCACTCCGAAAACACAGTTTTAGAGATTTAAGGAAATCCTGAACTGTTGACGCTTTTGGAAAACCTTTTCCAGATTATCAAAGTGATCATCCTTTGACTTTGAAAAAATCATTAATTCATCCAGATATATGAGAATAATGAGATTAATTTAATCCTCTAAAGGCAATATCCATTGCTTATTGAAAGGTTGCACCAACATTTGAAAGTACAAATGACATTTTATGTTGGTTGGCTTCCTTTACATATACCTGGTTATAACCTGAGAATCCATCAAGTAGTGAAAACATATTGGATCCAGTTACGGTCTGCAAGATTTGCTCCATTGATGGAAAAGGGTAGTGGTCTTTTATCGAGGCTTTATTCAAATTTTTAAAATCAACACAAAGCCTAATATCACCATTCTTTTTTTGAATTGGTTCCAAATTAGACACCCAGGTGGAATGCTTAATCAGATACATCATCCTTGATTTGATCAATTTGGTGATCTCTTGTGCCATCAACGCTTTGACCTTTGAATTGACTAGCCTTTGTTTTTTTCAGATAGGCTTTAATCCTTCTGCCAAGTCAATGGTATGTTGAATTATGCCCAGATCACACCCTCTAAGATCATCATAGGTCCAAGACATAACTCAGTCATATCTAGAGCATAGATCCCTTAGTCTTTCTTTCTCCTTCCACAGAACCTCCCTTCCACATTTTAACTTTCTACCACTTCCGAGATTGAGCTCTTCATAATCTCTAATATCCACAGTGAACCTTTATTTTCCATTTCTTGTGTCCTCATAGTCAAAAATATTTTCAAGGGAGATTAAACCTCGAGGAAGTTTATTACCTTTTAACTGGATAACCCACTCTTTGGGAGATTCTACTCCTGGTTGTGAATAGTCAAAAACTCCTCCTGATTTTTATATAAAGGCAATGATTTGAATGTCATCCTCGAATACTTCTTAGTTTTGATTATTGTCGAGGATCGCTGGTCGGATGATGATCTATACTGCACTCTGATTTGTTGTAGAATCAGAAACTGGTTTGAATTGTGAACTGATTGAAGCCATCTGATAGGCGACACTATTTTGAGATCAAGGAATGACTTGTATATTGAAATCTTCAAAACTCTCAATCGAATCGCATATCCAATGTCTGTATGAATTCATTCTTATATTCTTCGTAGTCGCTTACCCACGGACTTGTCTCACAACTAACTCAGAATCTCTAAATAATTACACTCTCTTTACACCCATCCCTTGTGCAAGAATCAAACAATGAACCAAGGATTCATACTCTGCATCATTGTTTTGAGCATGAGAACTGAAAATGAAAATCCTTAAGGGTCTTTGATCATGTCAGGGACTCTTATTGGACACCCACTCTAGAAAATGGCTTTGCATTTGGTGCCATCAAAATACAAGGTCCATAGACAGTTGTTACCCAGATCATCTTATTCCTCCCGATCCTTCATTAATTTCGAAAAAGACTTGATCATCATAAAAAATCACATAGGTTCCTAGCCCTATTGCATGAAATTTTCCAAATGGGTCAGAGTCAATGAATTGGTTGAGGAGCACCTCTTCTTCAGGAGTCCGATCACTCGTGTCTTTTTCATCTTCCAGCATCTGTACACAGTATCTCTGCCTTTGCAAGAAGGAGATATGTGCTACTTCAAAACATAGGACTGCATTGTCCGCTATATGTTTTGGATGCAAAGATTTAGAAAAAAAATTCATCTTTTCCTCATGCTTGGTCCTTAATATCAAGTAGGACCAATCAAGCTCTAAATATCTTCCAAGATTTGTAATGAAATCTCTTGAAAGATACATTCCAAAGACTAGGGGAATGTCCATCACCACTACTTCTTGTGAGACTGTTTGGCTTGGACATGAGAAGAGGTTAAAGATAGATATTTTATTTGACCAACAGTTAGAACCTTATTCCTTCCTAATTGCATGATTCCCTTCTAAAGGGGCTCATACCAAATTTTTAGTGCATCAACCACTTGATTTGGCATGACCATTGTACTAGCTCCCAAATCAATCACATTATTATGCAAAATTTTATCTCCCACAATAAGTGTTAAAAAGAAAGGTGGGCTTTGGATTGTTTACCTCTTTCTCTTTTGTGTTGTCTGCATCGTTCACAAAAGTTGTAGATTTCAGAGCTTGAGGTTTCGATGCAATTTCTTCATCTTTACTTTGATCACATGATGAAGTCACATCCATCTGTGGTACTTTTTCAAGATTCATTCTTTAATGCTTCTTGAAGTAACATATTTTGTTTAGAAATGGATATGACATCCAGCATGGATACATTAGTAGGTGCCTTCTTTAATTGTTCCACGACATTGAGCATTCCAACTAGCTGGACCTTGGGCTTAAATAATGGTATCTCTCTCATCTTCAGAGGAAAATGATCCACGATGAATGGGCTCAACATCTTGTACATCTCCTTTACTGGCAACAATAGAGTTCGCAACTGCTGATTAGGTTGGTCGAGGACTGACAGAGCCTACTTTTCTTGTGGCAGTGTTTGTCATGGCTGAGGACATGCCAAAGCTTGTTGTATGTATTCTCCTGTGATCCTTCTTTTGGATCTTTTATTGTAGTCTAATTGCACTTGAGGGGAACTAGTCATTGGAGCTTCATTCATGAATACAACATCTTCTTCCTCCATCAATGAAAATAGTGCTTTGCAATATCCAGCTCTTACTCTAAATACATTCCTTGCATTTGTGCTCTAAAGAGGGAATTTTCCATTTCAGGGGATTCATATTCTTCCACATTTGGGAACACATCCTTGTTTCTTTGTTCCGCTATATTTTGTTGCATATTTCCCCTCGGACAATTTTAGGGCACATGATTATCACTGCATGGGAAACACCCTACATTCTCATCTTCCACCAGGTTGCTCTGGCTTGGGATTAATTCTTTACTCTAGCTATCCTTGATTGTCTATAGGGACGTAATGATTGGGACTATCTGGTTTTTGGATGCCATTTATTGACCTCCTCCTCTTGAGGGTCCTTGGTATGTATTTTGTTGATAGGATGGATTTTCTCCACCATAAGCTTGAGTGATCTACTTTGGAGGTGTTGCTTGTTGATGTTTGATGAAAACTAACTCATTAGCAAAAGACCATATGAAGCTCTTCATGTCATTGATGTCTGCTACCATAGAGGAAGAGCTCGACGTGCTTGGCTATGTGGAAGGGTACACGTACATGGATGTGGCATGGACGATGTCACCACTTATGTAACATAAGTGCTTGGAGTAGCTTCTTCTCGAAGAACAACAAAGACTTCTACAAATATAGGCATTAGACATTGTGACAGAAGCTTTCTAGCATCAATCAAACTATTCTCTGTTGCATAGCTAACTCGTATGCATCGGGTAAGATATCCCCTCCCATGGAGGTTACCATCACTGCAATTTCTGAATTGAAGGCCTTTAGGTAGAACATGAACACCATCGTAGCTGGAGGTTAGGCAGTCACAGGGATTCCATACTAGGTTTTGTGGAGCCTAGTGTTGAAATCATGCATGGCCTCTTGCAGGGCTCTTTTGATGGTGATCAGTTGATGCAGTAACAAGGAGTGATCTCCCTTTTCTGAGAAGCATTTGAATAGCCTCTCTCCAAGTTGATCTTAGGAGCATATAGAACTAGCGGAAAAAGATTGATACTAATCTTGGGACTTTCCTTTGAAATAGGCGGCCAAAAGCCTAAGAGAAATATTTTCCTCCACAATGTTATGTACTTTGCATACCTCTGCTATATCTTTGAGGTGTTCGGTGGGGGTTTTGAAGTATTCTCTAGAAAATTTGGGAATAGACTTGAGGGCATTAGTAGGTATGGGAGGTCATACATCTGGGGGCATAGGGGGCTATAGTGGACTACCACTATCCTAGGTTATGAAATTTCTACAAGGGTAGTTATGTGAGCCATGGAGAAAAAATTCCTATGAATCAGGTACATTGGTATTCTGATTTGGAAAGTTCAGCTTCCAAGTGGGGTAGATAAGGCTCTAAATTCTAGGCTCTCACTCCTTGCTTTATAACTCCTTACTGGTGATACATAACCTATAAGTATTCTTCTCCTAGATACTAAGGCAGGTAATTGAGAGTACTAGAAATGGCCTCTTGAGGATTCTCTTGTTTGGATTCTGGGCATAAAATTTACAGCATCTTTACTTGGCTTGATTTAAGAAATATTTCAAACTTCTAATTAGACATTAAGAAAAATTTATGTCCCACTGGCTGTGCCAGAAAAATTTCATTGTTGATCATCAAAGCTTGCACTTCTCCAACAACCTTATGGGAAATTGAGTGGGTGGGGGACCAATTGTCACATCACTGAATACCTCCAGAATTTTTATAGAAAGCTTTCTCTTCTTTGAGTTTTGGGGAAAAGGGTAGAAGAAAATGTGAACATAAAATAGGAAAATGGTGATGCGCCAAAGGTTTTACAATATTTTAAATCCAACTCTCTTTCTATGAATGATATATTAGACATAGAATGCCACAATCCTTCATTGTTGGGAAGACAATGAGCAACAAAGGCTAAGTACAAGCACAATGTAGTCTTTCAAATCTCCTCGTAGGTAGTGTTCATTAAGGTTTGATCAAGCATAAAAGTTTCCAAGGCTAAAAAAAAACATTCAAAAATTGCATAAACTCTTTCTCTTCTTACAACATAACATGAAAAAAAAAAAACCTTTAGGAAAGTAGAGAATTTCAATAGACATAATCCAATTTCCATAAGTTATTATCATACCATATAAGCCTACAACATGGAAATAAAGTACTCAAACTATTTGAATTCAGCTTAACACAGTGTTTGATTCTAAACAAAAGCATCAAGAAGGAACTTGATAAAGGCCATAACATACATAGTCTCAAAGATTTCTTCTGAATAGTTCATGCTTGAATATCAAATGAACTTAGGAAACAAAGGTCAAATGCCAATCTGATAATAGTTTGAGTTAAAACAATATAACATGCAAGAGAAAAGCAATGTTCTGCCAATTAATTTTGAAAATACTTCTATGCTTAAAGAAAACTAAAGAAACTTTTTTCTTCAGAAAAAAAACTGTAACTTGGAACTTGGGAGAAAACTCCTTTTTGTTGTCGCCTCCCATTTATAGCTAAAAAAAAGAGAGAACCGTCACCACATTCTAGAAGTAATTGTCACTAGATGTTGGCATTTGATAGCTCATGATCTAATTGTAGATATTTAGTTAGGTCATGTCAATCTTTTCTCATCAATTCCCAATTGCTTCATTAATTCCCTTTAGATATTTAGCAAAGATCATTAACTGCAAATGATCAGATCTTAGAAACAACCTTGAAAAATCCAGGTTGACCAATGATGTGGATCAATGGCGCCGACTCAAAGTTCCATTCCTGAAAACCAAAAGATCCAGCATGCTTTAACAAAGTTTGAAAAGATCACTTCTTAAAAGCACAAACTGCCCGCAGTGAAGAGATGACATGTCGAGCAGGCAAAGATTCTTTGATTTGTGAAAATTGTCCTTGAGAAATCTCTGCCAAGCTAACATGTGTCACAACCCTCTCCTAGGAAGGAAAGTGATAAGCAAAATCCACATAACCACCATGTGGCACATTGTGTGCCTTTTGGGAACACTTGGCTTTGAGCGTGGACACATCCGAAGCCAAAAACATATAAAAATTGAAAATAAAAAATGATTAAGGAAAAAATTCTTCATGAAAACATTGGCTACTTTAAAGCAATTGCTCACAATAATGGTGTTAGCAACCACTTTAAAGTGGGGGCATACATGAATGACATCTTTCAGAATATTTCATGGTGTGAATTTCCTTTTTTCTTGTGATGTGTCCTTTTTCTTGATGGTGTCATTGGGTTTGATTTCCTCCAAGAGTGATATTTCTAAGAATGTGATTTCCCTTAGTGGCATGATGTGAAATGAGAGGAATCCCATAAGTGGTGATATGATACTCTTGAATTGTCCTCTCTTGGAGATATTAGGCACGATATTCCTTTAGAAGAAGACCTTACATTAACAAAGAAAAATACCTTTTAACAAAAACTTATAGACATGACACTCAAAAGCATATGAAAAGCATTACATTGTGGTGCCTTAAATCAAAGTTGTCAGGACGATAATTTTAGTATGGTTGGCCACCTCGTTGGGACAACTCACCTAGTGGATGGAATGAGGTTCCACTACCCCATAGTGAGCATGCATGATTGGGATAACTCACCTAATGGACAGACTAAGGTTCCACTACCCTAGAGTGAGCACACATGATTGGGATAACTCACCTATTGGACAACCTGAGGTTCCACTACCCCAGAGTGAGCAATTTGTATGTTACAGACAAACAACCTCATTCTATAGTGTGTTGGAATGGTTGTGCTTGATCCTTTATTTTTCTTTGTTTTTCTTGTCCTTTGATAGGGTATCACTATGTACCTTTGTTATTGTTGCATAATTATTTATCTTGAATGTCTACTTTAGTGTGAGTTCGTTATGGGGGAAAACTCTCACTAAAGTGGGGGGAAAATATATATTGATGACATATTTTGGTATATTTCATGGCGTGACTTTCCTTTTTTCTTGTGACATGTCCTTTTCTTGGTGGTGTCATTGGGTTTGATGTCCTCCAAGAGTGTGATATTCTAAGCATGCAATTTCTCTAAGTAGCATGATGCAAAAGGAAAGGCACCGCATAAGTGGTGATTTGATACTCTTGACTTTTCCTCTCTTGGTGATATTAGGAATGATGCTCCTAAGAAGACCTTACATGAACAAAGAAAAATCCCCTTTAACAAAAACTTATAGACATGTCATTCAAAATCATACAAAAAGAATTACAAATTTTTCGCTTATTAAAGTTGTCAAGAGAATAACTTTGGTATGGTTTTCCACCTCATTGGGACAACTTACCTAGTGGATGAACTGAGGTTCCACTACCCCATAGTGAGAACGCACGATTGGGATAACTCACCTAGTCGACGAGCTAAGTTTCCACTAACCTAGAGTGAGGACACATGATTGGGATAACTCACCTAGTGGATAGACTAAGGTTCCACTACCCTAGAGTGAGCAATGTATGTTACAGAAAAACAACCTCGTTCCATAGTGTGTTGGAATGGTTGTTTTGATCCTTTATTTTTCTTTGTTTTGTCTTGTCCTTTGATAGGGTATGACCATGTGCCTTTATTAGTTTTGAATACTTATGTGTCTTGAATGTCTACTTTAGTGTGAGTTTTTCATGGGAGAAAACTCTCACTAAAGTGGGGGAAAAATGTAGCACAAAAAAAAGTAATCCTTTTTCATGCTTAATTTGGGAATAATTTATATAAAATTAACTTAATTATGTCTTGATTTATGGTTGTAATGTGTTTTACACATTCACACTAATTCTAGGGACCTTTTTAATAAAATTTACTTAACTTATGCCTTATTTAGGGTGTGGTAAAGTGGTGTATTACACTTTCACACTTATCTAAGGTTTCATTAACTATTTTTGGTTAATTGAGCTTAATTGGCCCCTTTAATTTGTATTTAAGCCTTATTAATTGCACTTTGCAAAGGATCTATCTCGACACCCAATAATGATATTGGATGACATTTAATTTGGAAAATTTGAGGTCCTAGAAAATGGTGCTATGACCCATTCAACTTTACTAGTGAAAGGGTCCTCTCCACATAGGACACCCCTTTCTTGGCCATTTTGAAATGGATTTTTGATGTTATGTCATCACCCTAAAGAATGGTCCTAGAATGTTGTGCTAGGAACCATTCGACTTTAGTGGCGAATGGATCCTCATCATATAGGATACCCATTTTTGAATTTAATTGTGGTGGGATCATAATTATTTTCAATCTTAGATCGAGTGTCAACTTGAATTATTTGAATTTTGGGGTTAATCCTTAGATTTAGTATAAATATAAGGTTAATTCACATAGTTTCATCCTAAGAGACCTAACAAGTTATCACAAGAATACACTCAGAAGAGCATCATAGAGAATTTCAAAGGCATCCAAAAGTAGATTAGTGAAGTTTTATTGCAGCAATTCAAGGCCATTTCATCAATTCTAAGGTATGGTGCATTCAAGAATGTTGTTGAGCTAATGTATGTTGATGTAGCATTGAGGTTCTATTTTCAATAATTATTTCACATTTAATTTGAGATCAAGATCTACATTCTTCATGACCACTTCATGTTAGTTTGAAAATTTACATTCCAGGACAATTCCCAAGGTATCAACATTTCATTGTTTCATGTTTCATGCTTCAATTTTATTATTTCATCATTTGGTTTAATTACCTAAAAGGGGTTTGACTGATTCAAACCCTTATTCACTAAAAATCAACAAGTTTTTCTCCTCTTGAATGTGCCTTTGTAGACTTATAAGTTGAAGATCAACTGAGAATAATATTGGAGCAAAATTGTGAAAGTTGTGAAGTTGCAAAATTGTCATTCACATTGCAAGAACACAGAAACAAGGCTACAAAATTTTTTTTAGGTTTTTGGGAGCTAATCACCATGGATTTTAGAATGCAGAGATCAAGGAATAGAACCTAGATCCCAGTTTTAGAAACCCTAATAGGGACCCATTCACCAGTAAAGGCGAATGAGCCCTTTGTGACCTAAAAACAACCTTCTTGCAGCAAGGTACACATCATTCTAGCCTCTCAAAACTTCCCTCATTGTTGTTATAATAGTTAGGATTGATTTATGATTATTATTTGCATCATCTATTGCACATAATTGCATGTTTTATAGTGAGAAGTAGTGGTTCATCATTTTGATCAAATCATTTTGATGCAAACCCCCCTACTTTTCTATTAAACACATGTAACTAGCTAACTATTAAAATGTAGAATTCTAAGATGAATAGAGATAAACAAGAAAGTGATAACTAAAATTGAAGACCAAGAATGAACATAGTAGATATTGATATACTAGTGATTTAAGTTGAAGCTTGATGTGGGTGGACAAGGGCACCAAGCGCACTCTAGATTGGGGATTTGAAACAAAAAATTGACTTCATAGTCCTCATTTCCTTAGTATGTGGATTCTTCCTACCGAATCCCATTGTTGAACCTTTGTCTATCACTGAGATGATGGATTTTTTGTATCTTGTCAATTTATAGGGCTTGAATGCATAAATGAGAAAATTGTATTCAATCTTCTTTTCATCCTCTTTAGATTTGTAACCTATACATTCAAAAGGAGGAGAAGGGTTGTTCCATATTGTGGTATAACTTAGTTAAATCCTATGTTGGTATTTTTACCTCCACAATGGTAAAATTGAAGATAAAGTGAGCATACTTTTTGAGGGATAGAGGCTAAATCATAATGGAGTAATGAAATGATGACTTGTAACTCACCACTGAGATATGATCTCCTTGATGGACTAAAGTCTTGCTCATCACCTTCAAGGATTGATTGCAATTTTATTTTATTTGACTTGAAGACCTACAAGAATTAGTGCTCAAACACAAAATGCATGCATAAACATGAATAAAATCACATAATATATGGCATTATACTTGAATGATTAAATGTTGTAGTAATTCTACAAATTTTTCTCTTGAATTGATTTTTGAATAATAATTGCACTCTAATGTTGCTTGATAATTCTTGTTAATTAAAATTGTGAATATACTATGTATTTACATGCAATTAATCTAATTTCTTGAAAAATAAAAATTGATAGCAGACAATCAGGGTTTGAATTTTATATAATAAATTATCGACACCAACATATTGAAATTTGGGGCCATTTTAAATTGGGTGCCCTAGTCAAGATCCCGCTTTTTCTAAGATCCAAAGTGTCAGGGGAAATATTAAATGCATACTTTGATCTTTCACATTTGATTTTTTGATAATGATAAAAAAAGGCCATGGAATGCATAATTTAGGAAATTAGGCACATAATTATGTCCAAGCACATATGAGGGAGAAAAATCTAGTGTGAAATTTTCAAGGGTGGAAATTTAAGATGTTACACTTATTATCGAGAGATTAGTTTCCAAGTTGAGCCCTGTCTATTAAAACCATAATTGATATTCTAGAGAATATTGTCAATGAGGCTAGCCACAACTGGCACATTCAATAGAACCCAGCCTTGTGGGCTTATTGTACAAGTATTTTCACTCTCATAGGTGTCACACAACCTTGGTCTTTGGTTTTGAAGCCATCCTTCCTATTGAGGCTAAGTTAAATTCCTTGAGGATCTCCATGCATCACTTTATTATTGATGAAGACAATAGAGTATCTTAACTGCATGAGCTAGAGTTATTGGATGAGAGATGCCAGACTACACTAGTTCATCTCCAAGATTATAAAAATTATTTTCATCACAATTAGAACAAGAGACTCGGATCCTTATACTTTGATATTTATGATTTGTTCATGAAATAAAATTAGAAAAATTAGTTGGATAAAGAGAAACTAGGCAAGTTTGAGTCTAATTAGTTGGGTCCCTACATCATCAATGTGGCATAAAAATTTGTTTCATATCAAATTGCTACTCTTGAAGGTGAACCACTTCTAGAGTCCATCAATAGCATGCACCTTTGTAAATTGTACATAGGATTCTTGGAGGGTCCCTTTGAAAAAATGAAAAATACCAAAATAATCTAAAAAATTAAGAAAATAAAAAGGTAAAAAATTGTCACCTTGATGAAAACCTAGCAAATAGGTGTCTTGTTTGACATGAAAAAGAATAAAAAATTTGAAAAAAAAAAAAAAGTAAAGAGAAATAATTTGTCCGATAATAAAAATCACTTTGGTGGTTCTTTGGGTAAGTACCATGGTGAAAACATGGAAAATAGGAACTATGTGTAATGGGTCATTACTCTTCAATCTATCATCACTCTACTTGGTTTTTCATTCCATCCATAATAATCTAAGCATATAATTCTCCATAAAAAAATCCTACTTCCTTTCATATGCTCATAATGAATCTTTTCACACCTCTCATGGCCTGAGATTGGTTGATGTTTAGCAACACTCAACTTCCATAGCCAATTTATAATAAAGTCAAACCTTTCCTCAATAGTTGGTCCTATAAATGGCTAGGGGTAATCCTCGATCAAGGTTTTTCAGATTAGATCTATGATATTGCATTGAAGGATACACCATCATGATCACCCATCACCATCCACCCACCATAATAAGATTTATACCCATACCTATCCACCTTCCATTTACAACAATGTGCATCTCTTAAATATTAGGCCATAAGTGATTGAAATGGAAAATCAAGTTGATCATAAAAGAACAATAAACTTCAAAAGACTAAAATAAAAGTTGTAAGACAATGTTTATGTGATTTTATATCATCTTTGGAATGAACATATATTTCACTTTTTCTCAAATCTACCTCCTTGGGTTCTAAATGCACCACTCACCCACCAATAAAAAATTAAAATAAATATTTTGAAACAAAATTTTACCTTGTTCCACCACTACACATCCTTCCACAAAGAAATAACTCCTAATGCATTAGGCAATACCTTCTAAATGAAAATATTGATACTTGTGAATGTAAATGATTTACAACTTCAAATAGTACATAAATCTTGTATCATATAAGTTCTATGCAAATAAATCATCAACAACATACTAATTATATATACTCTTCTTTAAAAACAATCCTCATAACGTCCTTAATAAAATTTAAAAGGAAACTAAAATTGAACAATGAACTCCACTTTATTAATATAAACTTAATTTGTAAAAGTGTTATATAAATAACTACTATCAGAGAGAAAATAAGTGTTAACTCCTTCCTTCAAAATATAAACTGCATCGATCTCCAAATATTTTCAATTGAATAGATAGCAATAATTTTGATAGTTGAATAGATAGAAATAATTTCCATAATTCAATAAATTTGATAGCTTTGCTTTGTTCATGTACTAGGGGATAAGACCTAGTATCCGCCACCCATTGAATAACCACCACCTCCATGCTCACTCCACCCACCAAAAAAATTTAACTTTGATCCATTAAAAAACTTTTTATGAACAAATAAAAAATTACAACACCAATAGCTACTCATAACAAAATGAGCAACTCACCAATCATAATAGACAGCTAAACATGTTTTTGCATTTATAAAAAAAGTCAACTTGCACATAAAAAGGCTCATTTACAATTTCATTTAAAACATTTACTGTTACAAATACCCCCACTTGCAAATGTTTGTCCCTCATTACATTTTATATTTACAACTACACACAGTTAATGGTGCTTTACATGACATAATCACAATCTCCTTTTAACTCTATGGGATTTGAAATGCACATTCTTTCACACACTCCCTGGTAGCTATATGTATTTATTTCATTTCATGTAGGTACCTGCACAATTAAATATAGGTGTAAGGCTCCCCAAATAAACATCAAATCCAAATGTAATACAAAATTCAGTCATATCATCTTTAAAAACCTACATAACTTGCAACTTCAAATTCAAATGCTCAAACAAATTCAAATTTGAAACAAAACAACCAAATTGAATGCATTCAATTGTCAAATTCGAATTCCTAAATAAGAGGGGGAAAGTAGCCAGCGACATTCACAATTGCATGTTATTCTCTGCAAAATTGAAAGCAATGACAAGCATCCTCTGCACATTCCTCTAATATCCCAAGTCTCAAGTAGGTACTTATAGTTATTTTCATTTATGCAGTGTCTTCTTACTTTATACATTCTAACATTTGTTTATATTTTTCTACTTTCCATTGCACATATAGCAGGCTAGCATACATATATTTGTCATTTTACATTTCATGTCTCTTGTTCATTCAACAAATCGATGTATATGTGTGTATCCTTTCCCTATCCATTGAAAATGCAAACAATGGTACTGTTGATCATTTACTTCTGCATCTTATTGAATTTGCAAATAGGTACCTGTATTTATATTTGTATGTTTTTGGTCATTTGTCATTTATTTTAGTGTTTATATTAGGGTTTATATTTGTCATTTATTTTTGCTTATATGCATATTTATATTTTTTTATTTTTGGTCATTTGTTAGGGTTGGTCATTTATCAGGGTTTAATAGGTATGTGTGTGTGTGTGTGTGTGTGTGTGTGTGTGTCTATATATATATACATGCATTTAATATGTGTATATATGTGTATTATGTATTTAAAAACATATACACATATATACAAATACATACAATTACTTACATATAAATACATATATACATGCATATATGTACGTATATAAATACACAAACACACATATATATACATCTATAACTCTGTCTAAATACATTTTGTTTGGCTATCCAATACAATAGACTAGCATTTGTTTATATTTTTCTGCTTTCCATTGCACATACAATAGGCTAGCATACATATATTTGTCATTTTACAAATGTTTGCGTCTCTTCTTCATTCAGAAAATCGATGTATATGTGTGTATCCTTTGCCTATCCTTTTAAAATGCAAACAATGGTACTGGTTAATCATTTTCTTCTACATCTTTCACGACCCATGAAGGGTTTATTCGATGATTGAAAAATTATTACTGCTTGTTTATGAAATAAATCATTCCTCTTACACTCCTTTTCACCATGTGTTGTTTGATTTTGTTGGGTCATGGTGCTGGTTTCTTTTTCCCACATTGAATTTATTTATGTATATGTATGCACATACATACATACATACATACATACCCTAAACCCTAAACCCTAAAAAAAATGTGAATTTGGGTTTTTTTGTGGTTAAATGATTAAATACGACCTAGTAAAGTTGATTGTCTTATGATTTTGTCTCCATAAATGATCAAGAATTTCGTGGGTTTGAACACATGTCTATAAAATAATATTTTTTGGTCTGCTTCAACCTTTTTATAAAAAACCCATGTCACTTTGGGCATAAATTGACAAACCCATTTAAAATAAATATGGATTTGTGAAAACCCTTGCTTGGTTTTTTCCAAATTCGTGTGCTTAAGGAATTAATCTCATGAAATCCTTGCCTGGAATATTTTGCATCTATCGGAAAACTCACTTCTGTATTCCTGCGAGTAAGGAATTATTATTATGAAACCCTTGGTTAATTTCTTGTGCACATTTCTGAAAACCCAATTCTGTACAATGTGCTTTGAAAATTGATATATATACATACATATATCTAAGTATATATAGATATATATATGTATATGTACAGATATATGCATACATGTAACTATGTAATTATATGTATCCACAGATACATGTATACATATATTTATACAAATACATATAAATACATCTATATCTACATATATATATGTAAACCCAAATTAAATGATGCAAAAGAATTGGATACCTAAAAAAAAAACATTAGTCATATGCTTTAATCAGACCCTAATTGGGGTGTAATGTGTTTGTTGTCCAGTTCTAATGTAAGGAGATTAATATGTAGGAGTGATTTTTAATGGGCACCAAAATGATTTTATAAGGTGCTAACCTAAATTAGACCCATTAACTTTTGAGCAGATTTGAATGATAAAATATATCTAATTGCATGTTAATAGTGACACAATTAGCACTGTTTTCTGTTTTGCAATGTTTATCAGTGACTTTTTTTGTAATTATATTTGTTTTTTGCAATGTTTATACATTGTTTTTTTGACACTTGATCGCTTACAATATATAGGATCATTGACAATCATGGCACCAAGGCAGAAGAGGAAAAGATTGGGTGGGAGGCACTTGAATAGAGTACCTCATGGAGTGACATTCAATGTTCTAGATGTTGATGAAGAGCCAACAGTGAACATGGATGAGGATGTTATTTCTGAAAATGAAGAACAAACCAATGAAAATGATGGTTTTGAACCTGCTATTCATAATACTGATGTAAAAATGGAACCGCCATCTACTGACCATGTGACAACCCCAAATCTGTGCATGAAAACTTGGTCTATGCATGACATGGAAAAATCCATTGCAGATGTTGAGAACAATCGAATGTCAATCAGAGGTTCAGCGATCAAATGAGGAATCTCGCCTAGCAGTTTGCAGGCATGGCTCAATGGTGTGACACCCAAAAAAAGGAGGGGGCCACAAATAGTCCTAACTGACGAAGAAGAAGCTGAAGTTGTGCAATGGTGTAAAGATATGGCTAATATTGGCCATGGCCTTCAAGTGTCACAACTTAAGTCAACGGTGGCCCACATGGTTGGAGTGAGGCCTAACCCATTCACATATGGGATACCAGGGAGGTCATGGTGGGTTGGATTTCGTCAAAGACATCCTGATCTGACAATTTGAACACCCGAAGGAGTGGACACAGATCGAGCTATAATGTTGCGGCCTGAAATAGTTTCTCCATTCTATGATAACTTGGAGGAGTTGTACAACAAACATAATTATGGGCCTAAAAAAATATGGAACTGCGATGAAATAGGTGTGCAGGCTGACAAAAATTGTGTAATAAGATTTATTGCAAAAACAGGGATGAAATGTGTTCCATAATTAATTGCTAAAAGTAGAGAATGGATCACTATTCTAATTTGTGTTAGTGCAGCAGGTCAAGCTATACCTGGTTACTATTTGTTCAAGTCCAAAAGGAACATTAAAAACTATATTGTTAAATGTGAGCCAAGGGCATGCATGGAAATCCAAGAGCATGCTTGGATGACCAAAAAATTAGTAGGTAGTCTCAAATTTTGACATCAGATGATTTCTTCAATTTGTTGAATGAGCAAGAGGCACAAAAGCAAAGAAACCAAGAATTGCAGCAAAGGAAAAGGGAGCAAATAGCTAAAAAGAAGGTAGAAAGAGAAGCAATCCTCACACAAAGGGAGGAAAATAGATTGGAGCGTGCTTCAAAAAAACAAAAAAATTGTAGAGGAGAAGTTGAGGCAGTGACATGAAAAGGAGCTTCAAAGGGAGCAAGCAAATATTGCTAGACAGTTGAAGGAAAACCAAAAGCAGGCGGAAAGAGCAGAAAGAAACAAAAGTAAGAATACTCCTACAACTCCTCTTCCAAGTCAACATCCAATTTTAAGGGACATGATTAACATTTTGTCTCCAACCTTTGCAGCCTACAAAATGGGTCTTTTGACAAAAACGTGTTCAACCTTTGAATACAATATAACTGATTCTTCTAACTGAGAATGGAGAACCAGCGATGATTATTGGAGACAAATGAATCCTTAAGGTTTTCTTCGAAGGAGCCATGTCTCTAATGACTTGGGAAAGAACATTACTTCAAATGTCTAGTTACTTCCTGGTATCACTTGAGTCATCCACTTATAGGCTAGACTATATAACTCTTAATCAAGAAAAATTCCATTAGAACACTCTTGGGTTTATGCTCAATGTATTGTCACAATTTTTTACTTTGGAGGATATGGTTGGACTACCTCCATTGACTGGAGCATTTTTTAGGACCAATCCTTTGGCATTCTCATTGAGAATGCACTTGAATACAATATAACTGATTCTTCCAATTGAGAATGGAGAGTCAATTACTAGTGCCATACAGAACAATCCACAGTCCTTAACATCTTCTCCAGTTGATGCAGAGTCAGTTGACCCCCAATGATACACCACTTATTAATTAGATATGTGGATGTCTGATTAAGATTTTTTGTTGTCAACTTTTTGACCTCTAAGTGTGCTAGAGTGTTTTTCGTAAAACTGAATTCTAGTCTATTGTATTGGATAGCCAAAGGATACTAGTGTCTAATTTTGTAGAATTAAATGGTAGTTTGTTCTCAACTTATCTACTTCGATGTGTGTCAGTTTGTTTTTTGTAAGACTGAAGACTCCTTGTCTTCTTTCCAACTTTGTCTTAATCATGTTTATGCTATAATAAATTTGATTTCATCCTAAGCATGTTTTGGGAGCTGTCCAAGTTAATGATCTATGCTTTTGTGATTTGAAATCAGTTTTGTGTTCGTTGTATTCATCTATCATTTTGTTGGATATGTGTTTCTTGTATTCATCTAACTAACATTGTTGAAAATTTAAATGTACATTAAGAAATGTATGTGATTGAAATTTAGAAAATTATGTACATATATATATATATACACACACACATACAACTATGTATATGCATACATATACATATATGTATGCATATACATAGTTGTGTGTGTGTGTGTATATATGTGTATAAACAGCTAAGTATATGCATACATATATATATAACTATACATCTATATGGGTATGTGCAGGATCAGCATGGAAAAAATAGGCCCTTAAGTGGCAAAAAAAAATAAAAAATCAAAGTTAGGTAACTTGACATAAAAATTTGAATAAGTTATCTATATTATTTCAAAAATATGTAAGAATAGAATTTGTAGAAAGTTGAATATAGTTTCTAAACTACTAGGTTTGTTTTAAAAAAAAAGAAATATATTTGGTGAAAATTTGAAATTTCAATGTAGTAGTACTTAAATTTCAAAGAAAAAATAAGAAGTAGGTGTCTATTTGACCACCCTAACCACTATAAAATGATAATTATTTTTTATAAGATTTTAGATATAAGTAGAGGACTCATGTCCCAATGTGATGCATATTTTTTTGTAATTTTTTTCCAAGTGAATAATTAATTATGAATTTTTTATTACAACTTTTAAAAAATATAAAAAAACTCGTATGTCTGACCACCTTAACTTGGTCAAAATCTCATGAAATTCAATTTTTATTTTTTTAATCCTATAGTATGCGAAGTATAGAATGTGACGCATGTTCTGGATTCAAAAAATGTGACACTGTTTGAAAGCTATAAATGTTTTTCAATTAGACTATCAATCAAGACTTTAGTCATAATTTGAATAGAAAATGAATAATAATTACTTATTAAATTCAGAGTAAAGAATAATTTATATTGGTGGAAAGTTGAGAATCTCCTTTAAAAACTATTTTCATTTCATCAAATTTGGGTAAACAAAAAGTCATCAGCCACATACCCATCATATTGCCACTTTTTGGCCCATCATGATCTTGCACATACCCATATGTAGCATATCCATAAATTGTAACTATAAGTGTAAGTGGAAATCAATCTAATTCTAAATTTTAAGTTTACAATGAATAAGTAAATCCCATCATAAATCAAATCCCATTGTTCAGGTTCATGAATGAACATCATAAGAAAAAAGAACACCATAAATGAACACAATGTCTACCAGGTGACAGCCAAAGTAAAGTCTTGAAAGACTTTACCTGAAATGTAATCTTACAATTTGACATGCTCTTTACAACCTCCTAGCCATTTGACATGCCTGCCACAACAAACAAACATGGACAATAGTTATTGAAATAAATAAAAAGATATACTAGTTAGTCAAAAATATAGAACAATAATTGAAACTTAGAGTCATTTGAACAAAAAATCCTTAATTATTTGGTGTGTTGACAAACACAATTACCAAAATGCCCACCATGAACATTGTTGCACCACCTCTCCTTGTTCTCCCATTCCTGCAAGAAAAGATTTACAACCACAGGTAGTCACAACCGAGGCTATTAACATACAAAAATCATATGACCTTTGAAATAATGCATGTACAACAACACATAATTAATCAAGTTCAACATATTAAAAGATCCATATGCAATAGATAAATATATGTAAAAAGATATAAATGTTAATAGAATTGTATAACAAGATTTAATCAACTTATAATCATTATTTCTCATCAAGCTTGGATATATGAGGAATGTGCAAAGGATGCCATTCAATGGTCTGTAGCATGGAGAGGATATTAGTAGAGGAGAATAATTGTGAGTTCCGCTGGTGGCTGTCCCTCTTATTTAGAAATTTGAATCTAACAATTGAATGCATTCAATTTGATTGTTGTGTTTCAAATATGAATTTTTTATAGCATTTGAATTTGTAGCTGCCACTTACATAGGTTTTTATAGATGATATGGCTGAATTCTGCACTATATTTGGGAAGCCTTATATATCTGTGATTTTTTGCAGGTTTGCATGCATGCATAGAGTCATACAAACATAAGCATACATGCAAACATTCATACAAACATAAGCATACATGCATGTATTCATATAAACATATACATACATATACATTGCAAAAAATCAGTAATATACATTGCAAAGCAGAAAAAACACCTAAATGTGTCACTATTAACTTTTAATTAAAACTATTTTATCATTCAAATCCCATCAAAAGTCAATGGGTCTAATTCATATTAGCACCTTATAAAATATTTTTGGCGCCCATTAAAAATCACTCCTACATATTAATCTCCTTACTAAAGCACCGAACACCAAACACATTACACCCCAATTAATCTTCATTTGGGGTCTGATTGATGCATATGACTAATGTTTTTTTGTGGGTATCCCATTTTGTTCACTCATTTTACTGCATACTCTCTTTGGAAGGTACATACATACATACATACACACATATATATGTATGTGTGTATGTATGTATGTGCATACATACATACACACATATATACGTATGTGTGTGTGTATGTATGTATGTGCATACATACATACATACATAAATACAATGTGGGAAAAAGAAACCAACACCATGACCCAACAAATACAAAGGATAGGAAAAGGATACACACATATACATCGATTTGTTGAATGAAGAAGAGAAACAAAATGTAAAATGACAAATATATGTATGCTAGCCTGTTGTGTGTGCAATGGAAAGTAGTATACACACACACACACACACACACACACATATATATATATGCATACATACATAAATACAATATGGGAAAAAGAAACCATCACCATGACCCAACAAAATAAAATAACACATGGCGAAAATGAGTGTAAGAGGAATGATTTATTTCATAAACAAGTAGTAATAATTTTTCAATCATCTAATAAACCCTTCACAGGTCGTGAAAGATGCAAAAGAAAATGATTAACCAGTACCATTGTTTTCATTTTGAAAGGATAGGAAAAGGATACACACATATACATCGATTTGTTGAATGAACAAGAGACACAGACTATACAATGACAAATATATGTATGCTAGCCTGCTGTATGTGCAATGGAAAGTAGAAAAATATAAACAAATGTTAGAATGTATAAAGTAAGAAGACACTGCATAAATGAAAATAACTATAAGTACCTACCTGAGACTTAGGATACTAGAGGAATGTGCAGAGGATGCTTGTCATTGCTTTCAATACATACATACATACATACATATGTATGTATGTATGTATGTATATACGTACATACATATATGTGTATGTAATGTACATACATATATATCACATACATATATATGCATGTATGTACATACATGTATATCACACACACACATATATATATATGTATGTATGTATGTATGTATGTACATATACATACATACATACATACATGTATGTGTACATACATATATATCACATACATATATATGTATGTATGTATGTACATACATACATATATACATACTTGGGTTTTCAGAAATGTTCACAAGAAATTAACCAAGGGTTTCATATTAATAATTCCTCACTCGCAAGAATACAAAAGTGTGTTTTCAGATAGATGTATAATATTCTAGGCAAGGGTTTCATGAGATTAATTCATTAAGCACACGAATTTGGAAAAAACCAAGCAAGGGTTTTCACAAATACATATTTATTTTAAATGGGTTTGTCGATTTATGCCCAAAATGACAAGTTTTTTATAAAAAGGTCGAAGTAGACCAAAAAATATTATTTTGCAGACATGTGTTCAAACCCACAAAATTCTTGATCATTTTTGGAGACAAAATTATGAGACAATCGACTTTACCAGGTCGTATTTAATCATTTAACCACAATAAAACCTGTATTTGGAAAAAAAAAAGCAAGGGTTTTCACAAAGATGGCCTATACTAAATGGGCTTGCCGATTTATGCCCATATTCACATGGGTTTTTTACAAAAAGGTCGATGCAGAATAAAAACAATTTTTTGCTGACATGTGGTCAAACCCACCAAATTCGTCATCATTTCTACAAACAAAATCATAATACAATCGACTTTACCAGGTTGTGAGCGCACGGTAAAATGAGGAGAGGAAATCATTTAACCCAAAAAAAAACCCGTGTGTAAAATGCCAGTACCATGACCCAACAAAATAAAACAACACATGACGAGAAGGCATGTAAGAGGAATGCTTTATTTCATAGACAACCAGTAATAATTTTTCAATCATCGAATAAACCCTTCACGGGTCATGAAAGATGTAGAAGAAAATGATTAAACAATACCATTGTTTGCATATTCAAAGGAGAATGATGTTAGATGTTACCTAAAGCCGTGCACACGAGCAGGAGCCATGGAGAGCCGTTGCCATCTGCATTCGCTTCCATCGTCGGGAAGCTTCCAGACAGAGCGTGCAATAAAATGAATGAATAGGATGGGATACCCATAAAAAAACATTAGTCATATGCATCAATCAGACCCCAAATGAAGATTAATTGGGGTGTAATGTGTTTGGTGTCTGGGGCTTTAGTAAGGAGATTAATATGTAGGAGTGATTTTTAATGGGCGCCAAAATGATTTTATAAGGTGCTAACGTGAATTAGACCCATTGACTTTTGAGCGGATTTGAATGATAAAATAGTTTTAATTAGATGTTAAAAGTGACACATTTAGGTGTTTTTAAATAAAAAATTGGTGGTTATAGTTAGCGGGTATTGAGACGTTAGGTGACGGCAAGCAGACGACACCTCTAAAAGGTGTCTTTTTGACCTCCGCAAGCATATCAAACACTACCACACTCTACCGAATTGCCCAGAAGCCAAAACCTTAATTATAAGATCTTAACTCATATACGAAAAAAACCCATAATTTTTTTTTTTAATTCAACATATGGTTTGAATTCTACGGTTACGCAAAGTTACCCCTGGCAGATATTGGGTCTTCTCCCCTAAACTTGTATGGATTTGATTCTATCATCGATTTTGAGTCTTCCTTAAGCTATTCATCTATGCATGAATCGAAGACTTACAACCATCTCTATGATTAAGGCTCGTACTCAATGTGGGGCATTTTGACTGGTACAAAACTTAGGTTCAAGAGCAGTAAATGTATTGGAGCGTACATTTCGATGCTACTTAACTGTACCACAATCTACAACCCGCATGAGCCATTTTTCTCAAACTGATTAGGTTAAAGAAATTCGTACCTGACATAGCTTAGACAACTAAGTTAATGCTTTGAAATTTGAATCTTGGTACTTTCCTATGTCTGGATTTGCAGATAAAATGCCATGTTGCGTCCAGATTTGCAAATAAGATCCATAGTGGGCTGTGAGCGATTGTACTTTCCTATTCTCTTCGACCGTTGACAACTTCTTTCTTTTTGGGTGGGAGAATCGATAACTTCAGTTTTAATGGATTTCTTTAAAACTCTTTTGCAAATAAGATCCATAGTGGGCTGTGAGCGATTGTACTTTCCTATTCTCTTCGACCGTTGACAACTTCTTTCTTTTTGGGTGGGAGAATCGATAACTTCAGTTTTAAGGATTTCTTTAAAACTCTTATCTTATTTTATTATAAATTTAATATCACGTTCTAATGAACTACATAAAATACTTTTGATTTATTAAATTTAATACTCATTTTAAAGAGAACAAATAAAAACGGGATAAAATGTAAAAAATATTAATTATTTGATTATATAGTTGTTAGATATTAAATAGAAGGTTGTCGTTGCTGTTTTATAAAATATTTTTACCAATTGTTTACCTTTTCCCTTGAAAATTGTATTTACCTTTATGTGGGAATCTCAATAATAGTGAGAATGAAAGAGGAGGTGTTGCTCTCTTAACCACTCGATATATCTTGTAGGTGGGCAAAGGTGAAATATCTGAACACAAATGTGCTTCTGCAACACAAAATTATTGTAATTATATTGCTTACTTCAAAATTGATTACATTTGTTTCTTTTTATAAAGGTCTTGTGATAAAAAATTATCATAGTCTGATATATAAAACATTTAATCTTTTTCACACTTATCCTTATCTATCCTTTTCTCTAACATTATTTAATATTTGTGCCTACCTAAATTTAATGTTGTGCTATGTAATGTCAAGAGCTAACAAGATTAGAACAAAATTTGATGAAACAACTTTGTTTTGAAACAATAACAATACCAATAATGCAACAATGACATGTTGCACTTACACAATCAATGTGCACACAAGTGTCACAATGACACAATGCCAGAGAAAACAAGGCACTTCACCATTGCATATGAAAGGCGACAACAATGGAAGACTAACCACTCATGGGATAATCCACGAGGATGAGCATGCAAGAGAGAGGACAACGACCTCACAATGATTGGTTACTAAACAATGATCACATTTTCTCGTGAAAATGCACCAGGATAGGCTGAGGAATTCATCAACCTCCATTCCACATCTAGACACATTAAACATCTCTAAACATAAAGAAAAACCTTTACAAGAGGTTGTCTAACCAAGAGGTGAAACTTACCACTAATAAGAATGACATCAAGTCACTTCTAGACAATTTCAAACTCCCCAAGACATCCCATTACAAAGCGACATTATCCAAGAGAAGAAACTACTCCACAACACCCCATGATCTATGAGTATTGTTGAGGATAGTTACAAGATGAATCATGAAATTTAATAACCTTCGCAAGACTAAAAAAGTAATCTCCCCAACCCAATGTTTGACAAACAATCATATCGAGAGGTTGCACACAAAATGATGGAAGAAATGGCCTAAGTCCTAAGTGGTGAAACTTGATAACTAGAAAACAACATCGTTGGATCCCTAGGAGAATGATGAACAAATTTTATTTACATGGTTTACCCATCCGAGGTCCCAAAACTAAGAGGGACTAACAATACTAAAAGGAAGGAAGGCTAGGTTTTTGAAGACCTAGTCGATAAAAACAATCACCATGAACAAACAAAAAGACAAAAAATATCTAAAAAGGAGATTAGGATTAGAAAAACTTTAAATAAACCTGGTTAAGAGGTTTTACATTCTAGAATTTGTATGGAAGCCAGGCTTCCCCCACATAGTACCAAGCTTCCCAAACAAACTTAGGCAAAATTTGAGTTTTTAGACTTGTCAAAATTAGGCTGCCCCTAAATACCAAGCCACCCCAATTTTCCCAAAGCTACCCCAGAATGCTCCAAGCCACCCCAACAATGTTAAGATATTTTTTTGGAAACTATGTTCAATCTAGTGTTTGACAAAGCTGCTTAGGTATAAGACTAGGTCGCTCAACTATGAATTTTGACACTTATGTCCATTTTAAGAATCAAAGGAAGTGTTTGTAAGTTATATTAAGAATTTAAACAACATGACAAGGATGTACATAAGAAATTGTCTCTGATACCAACATCGAGACACAAAAAATGACCAAACTATTTTTTTTACAAGTTACAATTATCTTTGAAGAGAAGTTCCAAATCAATGAAATACACATGTTTGCATGAATTAAAATTAAATTTACAAGATCCCATATCATTCCTTGATCCACAAACCTCAGGTCCCCAATGGTGGTTACCATAGGTCATCCAACCTTATGGAATTGAAGCTATCCACTACCATCATGCTAGGAGATATTAACATGGGCCACAAGTAGAACAGTCATGCAAAAATTATTTCACATTTCACAAAGTATCATCATTTCAAAACATTCAAAAAAAATCATTTCATGAAAAACATTCAATTTTTTTCATATTTTTACTAGGCAAAAACTAGAAATTTCCTAAATCCACCATTTTTTTTTTTTCAAAATTTTATTTTTGAAATTCAAAAATCTAAAGATACCATTTTGCTCTAAATATGCCCCACAAAACAATTTTCACATAAAATTCACATTTCATCCAATTCTCAAAAATTTGGGCATTAGAACCCCATATTTTTGAAAAATAATTTTTAAATAAAAATCTAAACTACACTAATCAAATTGCAAAATAAAAGGATATGGGAGGAATCTACACTCCCATAATCATTCTCTTATAAAAATATTGAAGAATAATGCTAAAAAAAATTAGAAACATGGAAAAAACCTCAATGGCCTTTGAAACTTGAAATTTACAAAATTTTACCATGCCAAATAAGGATTAAAAAAAAAGCATTCATGATCCCTTCCCAATTCCTATCTTAATGAATCCAACCTCATCGAATTCTAATAATAGTTGCACTCCTAATAAACAATTTTCCAAATTGTTCAAACTAGGCTTTTCTCTCTCACTATTTTTCCCAATTTGACAACATAAAAAATGAAATAGAATGCCTTTTTCCCTATTTAACCATTTCACAAATCAATTAAAAATTAATTAAAAACTTATATTTCTATTTTGGAATTCAAAACTCCCTCAATTTTTCCTAAAACTAATTTGATAATTTAAATCCATTCAAACACATCATTTAACATATAATTTATCCATTAAATTCATATAAGCCTATTTTCATTTAAAATTATGAAATTTGGAATTTAATTAGAATAATTAAATCTAACGTAACTCACAATTCCTAAACCATTGAATTTTTGAAATTAAGTTAAACAATGGATTAATTTCATTTCTTTCATTCTATTTTCCCCTTCCCCAACACACAAAGAATATTCTAATAAATATCAAAATCATTTGAATTCCTAATATTTCAGATGTGGAAAAACATAGAATTTAAACCATCAATTAAATTAGAAATTCACTGGTCATTCAAAACTCATATGAAATATGGAATAACTCCTTAATTGGATCTAGGTTTATATAAGGTCAAATGTAATACATACCATACTCATTTTGAGTACAACCAAGGAATGGATATGAAGATCCCAATGTGACATCTCCAAATTAACCACCATTGGGGAATAACTAAGACCTGTGCGGCCAAGTGGAGAAATAATCATATTCTTGTAACCATTCAACACACATCAAGGGTACTTGCTCAATGTATATGTGGCCCAAGCACAAAGTAATCATCCAAACGGGTTCAATAGTATAAGCATAAAATGAAATCTAAACATCCATCATATAAATACTTAAATAAATCATTCCTTCTAAATATCAATAATCAAACTCACATTTAATAACAACATAAATAATGCATTTCGCTAAATGGAAGCATAAGAATAAACCAATCATGTAAATGCATAAAATGCCACTAATCGACATGTTGAGAAACCCCATATCAAACATGTGGTGGTTCATACACACCAATCAAAGCCATAAAATAATCAACATGATAATCATGAGGTAATAATGA
The DNA here is from genome assembly GCA_007258455.2 of Sequoia sempervirens. Taxonomy (NCBI): domain Eukaryota; kingdom Viridiplantae; phylum Streptophyta; class Pinopsida; order Cupressales; family Cupressaceae; genus Sequoia; species Sequoia sempervirens. Next base: position 599,636,354 of record VDFB02000003.1, on the reverse strand, counting down.
AGCTAAAACACTAATCCCACATTAACAAGATACAAATGGTAGGAGCATTATTTTCTCTAAATTTATTTAATATTGTTTGGGAGAAATTACATATCCCAATAGCCCCCCTTTATTTATAGAACTAATTACATCAATATTTTGAATACTCAAACTTATTCTCAAGTATTCAAATTGTTCCTTTACAAAAGCCTTTGTGAATATGTCTACCAATTGATCTTCAAGTTTGCAATAGTCCAAGTTGATTTCTCTATTGTTCACCAACTCTTGAATAAAATGATATCTTGTACCAATGTTTTTTCTCCTTTTATAAAAGACATGATTCTTCAATAATGTAATTATGGACTTATTATCACAATATTATTGGTGTTGGTTCCTTTTGATCATGCATTAAATCCATAAAATCTCTTCACATGCATACTACTTGACATGTTGTTGATGTACCTACTACATATTCCACTTTTGTAGGTGAGATTGTGACTATATGTTATTTCTTTGATGCCCATGATACTTTTGTTCTTCTAAAGTGAAATACATATCATGAAGTACTCTTTCAATCATTTATTCTTCCTACAAAATCATTATAGATGTATTACCAATAAATTCAAACATATCTATTATGGAATACAATATCCCATATTCTATAGTCCCGACAATGTTTTTCAATATATTTTTTCTAACTTACCAAGGTGAATCCTTCGGTGATTCCATGAATCTACATATCAAACTAACACCATCTACATAATATTTGGCCTAGTTGTTGTGAAAAACATCAAACATTTAATAAGTCTTTTGAATATAGTTGAATCAACAATGGACCCCTTATCTTCCTTCCTATGTTTTGTACCTATTGCTATAGAAGTAGATTTTGGTTTGCAATTCATTATTCTAAACCTTTTCTATACATCCTTTTCATGTTTAGTCTGACAAATGAAAATCCCTTATCTTTTTGTATAGTTTTAATTCCTTAAAAATGTCTCAATTTAAAATCCAAAATATGTCATTTCAAATTCCTTTTTGATGGCTGATCTTATACATGTCTACAAAAAAATATCTAGTAAAGATGGAATAATCAACATATAAAAAAAAATTATATTTGACATTTCTTATTGATCTTCATGTAGAGTGTATGATTGCTTCTACTTTTGCTGAATATATTATCCATCATTTATGCATCTATTTCATCTATACCATGCTCTAGATGCATGTTTAAGTCCATAAAGTGTCTTTTTCAACTTGTATACCATGTCTTCATATCCACCTACACATATCCTACAGTTGGTTGTTGTACATAAACTTCTTCCACTAGAAAATTATCAAAGAAGGTTGATTTCACATCCATTTGGTAAGTTCCTTCCAACCATGTTCAATTATAATTGCTAATACCATTCTAACTATATCAATTCTTGCTATAGGTGTAAATTTTTCATTATAATCAACTCCATATCGTTGTGTAAATCCCTTAGCTTCTAACCTTTCCTTATACTTTTCAACATCTTCATTTGCATTAAATTTAGTTTTGTAAACCCATTTCATACCTATGCATTGTTTTCCTTTATGAAAATCTACTAACTCCCATGTGTCATTCCTTTTAATAGATTCCTTCTGTTAAATAGGTGCAGGACAACTAAGAGGGGGGGGTGAATCAGTTGTCACAAAATTCAAACTTAAGACTTAAACACTTATCAATTCCACAACCACACTATTATCTTATTAAGTAAGAGCATGAAACACAAATAACAGAAAGTAAATCAACACAATGAACAACTAATTTTTACGTGGAAAACCTAATAAGGGAAAAACCATGGTGAGGGTTAACTCACAATATAAAAAAATTATAAAAAATGAATACAAAGGCTCACTACCAAGGGTTCTCTGCCTAGAGGAGGAATCACTGTCCAAATACAAAGGCTCATTGCCTATAAAAAGGACTCACTATCCAACAGGGAGGCTGACTACCTATAGAAGGGATTCATTGTCCAATAGGGAGGCTCACTTCCTACATATACAAAAGAGAACAAAGGATCCACCATAGCAATTAACACATATCTGCAGCTTTGAATAAGGATTGCAGAAACCTTTAGCCCATTACCTTTAGGAATCCAACACAATGAAGTACTACTATCTCAACTCACTCACTCACACACACTTCTTCTCTTATGATTTGTGGCTCACTTTCATCACTTTTTATCACACTTTCTTACAACTCTTCACAATTCGTCTTGCTTTTATACCATCCTCAACCTTAGATACTTTCTCCAAGGTCAGTCACAAATACCTTATTTCATAAATTCAAATTAGATTGGCAACTCAACATTCTCACAGTGGAAAGGAATGAGAGTGCACCAATAAAACATTTAACCAAGACCAAAAAAAATAATGTCTCGGATCAACCACATTCTTCCTCAATTTAATTTTATTCTTTGAATGAAGTGTAAACGCCAGGTCAGCCAAACCTAATGAAAACACAAATGAACACTGGTGTACACTCTTCCCAACAAGAAGATGACACATAGACTCCACAAAACACTTCATTATGCATGAGAATATATCTCAGAATTCTTTAGATACATCCACAACAAATGCAATATGCTTCAAACTCTAAACACCTTTCACTATCTCATCCAGACTGTGCAAACCTATATTGAAACACTGAAACATGACTTCTAGATCACCAAACTTCAGCCTTCTTTTCCAAAACCCAAAGAACACCATCTCAAGACTTATCCTAGATCCACAAGATCTAAAAAAAAATAGTGAAGGACTGTGGAGAAAAAACATTTCTCTCACTCCACATAAGACCAATTACGTCAGAACAGTTCACACACAGGTGAACGTAACTTTCATGTACTATCACACTAGAAGCTAAAACTTAGGATATATCACCACAAGATTACCATTATCAAATATTCAGATCCACACAAGCATAGGATCGACACAAGAGAAACGTGGAGCACATCCTAAACACATTCATCACTCTGACTTCTCTTCTTTATTAATTTTATGAAAAGCACTTGGAAACTCATCAACACAGGACATCTGCAATGACATAAAGATAATTCCATGTATTCACAACTTCTCAGCATCATCTCAGCTATACATGTACAATCTGTAACATATTGAACTGTGTTGACATCAATAACAACATTAATGACAAAACCACCAAACTAGCTCATACTTGCATCACCTTCTCCTTTATCATAAATTTCATGCAAATTTTTTTTTTTATTACTTCTAATTCTTGATCTCAATGATGCAATTGTAGGATTAGAATCATTAAAAAATTATGAATTAGGGTAGGAACGGATTGATGATTCACCTTGTTCAAGATCACCTCTATGTGGACTTATTTTTGAAGTACCCTCTTTAGTAGATAGATCATCTTTATTTCCTTGATCTTTTTCTTCTACTTTGCTATCGGGTATTCTTGTTGCAACTATAATTTCTTTATCTATATTTTCATCCCAAGATTCTTCTTCTTATTTGAATACAACATCTTTACTAATTAAATCCTTCATAGTGGTGGGATTAAAAAAATAAGTTTTTTATTATTCACAATAACCAATAAAAAGTGCACTTCTCACCTATCTCATCCCGCATATTTTTCTTATTTCTTTTAGCATATATGCAAATGCAACACAACCATTTTTTTTTGAAATGAGATACACTATGATACTTACCACTCCATGCTTGTTGTTGGATCTTATCTTTCACACTTTTTGTTGGACTCATTTTCAAGATATATACTACACAAGCTACTACTTCAACCCAATTTTCATTAGATAAATTCTTACATTTTAACAATGCTTCTTTCCATCTCCATTATTGTTCTATTCTTCCTATTTGTGACACCATTTTTTTGAGGTGTATAAATTGTAGTGAACTAATTCTTTATCCCATGGAACTTACAAAAATATTAAATAACTCATTTGATTTGAGCTCAACTCTTCTATCTAATCACAATACCTTGATGGATAGGCCACTTTGCTTCTCAACCGATATTTTAGATTCTTTTAACTTTCCAAATGCTTCAAATTTACACTTAAGAAAATAAACTTATGTCTTTCTACTAAAATCATCAATTAAAGTTAGAAAATAAATGCTTCTACTTGTTAGTAAGAAATCTGATGGTTACAAATTGTAGATCTATTCCCAAAATATATCTCCTAGTTGTAGTCTATAACCATGGAGTAGGTCTTATTAAGGAGATATAAAAAATTATTTTGGATCCAAGATTAGTTATAAATCAGAGAAAAAATAGCATACATACACAAGATATATCAAAATTTAGAGTCCTTTATATTCAATATATCAATAATCATTTAATAAATTCCTTATATCTCCATTATAATAAATATACTATGCTATATTCTATTTCTTTCTATGTATTACTACTTCTATCTAATACTGGTGAATACATCTTCCTACTTACTTATATTTACAATATGGGATGTGGCCCTTAGATAGTATCCCTAGAGTACATTATGTCTTCTTAAGTTAATATTCTAGAATATTCTTTCTAGTTATTTATTACATATATCTGGAGTGGTGTCTATATATTTTTTTCTAGCAAACATCATCCCTTCCTCAAAACCTTGATTTTTCCTCAATCCAAGTTTTCTTTTTCTATAAAATTTCAAGTATATACATTGGAGGGTCAAAAGATGATCATCCCATTTTTCTCTATCAAGTGTAGTTGATGGATGTGGGTATTGATTTGTACTAGTTTCTTTTGACCTTCTATAATAAAGGTGGGGATTTGAATGTTTTAGGAGAATGGTCAAGTCTTCTAAAAGATCTTAGAAAGATGTGTCAATCATAGATCAAGACAAAATCTCTAAGTTGATTGAACTGTTATCAAATCTTGTCCTTCTGATCTTGTATTTATTGGTACTAGTTGTTAAGGCCTTGAATCTAAGTATTTGGTGGAATCATATTGTTGTGAGCTATGTGGAATTTGTGCCTCTAAGGTGTCCATTTGGGCTTTAGTAGAAGTTACAATAGTAGGCCACTATAGACAATATTGGAACATTTGATTGATTTCTTTTGTTGTGCCTATGATTGTTCTGAGGTGATTTTCTAATTGAGACCTAATAGTGGCACATTTATTTTGGATTTCATCTATCTTATTCTTCTGGAATTATAAATTTACCTCCTATTTAATAATATATTTTTGTAGGCTAAGGTATTGTAATTTTTCATCTATCAACATCTTCAATTGTGTCAGAGGTGCCTGAGTACAGTCTCTCTTCAAATTAGAAAATTTTCTCTGAATTTCCTTAACCATCTCCTCTATTTGTTCATAGTAGCAAAATTTTGACAACAATGAGATGTTCCCAATGTTTACTTGTGGTCCCATGTTGGTACCTAGAGCAATTAGGATGTTAGTGTATGTATGTACTACTGCTTTTCCAAGAAGTACTTTATGGGTTGCATCAGAAAACGGGTTGAACATGAAGGTTCCTTTGTCTAGGGAAGAAGATTTTGTATTGATGAGGTGTCATATTTTTCTTCTTCCTTACACATTTGTGTGTGCTACTCTACAATAGCTTCAATGATATATCCTTGAACCTTTTGTGTTACCTTTGATTTCTCTAACATGAGTTTATCTAAGTGTGGATTAGATCAAAGTTATTTTTCTTACAATTCCTTTATTTTTCCCTTGTTTAGATGTGTGAGTGAGGATGCCACTTATTTGGATAACCAATCCCTATAGTTTTCCTTCATCTCCAATTTATGTCTTCCTTTGGATTTTGAGTACTAACACTATTTGTTCTAGTAGTTTTCTAACGACCCTTTCCAATGTGAGTTGTGATGCTATTATATATTTGATCAATGTCATTTTAGTAGTCTATTTGTTGAAAAAAGGATTTTATAGTATGTATGCAATTTTTTGATGAAGATTCTATGCTTGAAAAATGCACTCTAAAATTGGTCTTCATCTATTAATGGGAGTGATGGGATCCCTAGTATGGATGATATTTTTTGTTTTATCTCCTTCTCCTCTTATTTTTCTGATTGAGGTTCTACCTCACTTTCTACTTATTTATTTTGCGCCTTTCTCTTTTTTCTACTCATTTGTAGTAGAGTCTTCATTACTTCTCTTTCATGGGGATATCTCTTCGGTGTTCTCTCTAATTTTATCTTCCATGATTGAGTGCTCCCAACTTTTTTAAAGGATGGATTTTATGTCTTGAACCTTCCATAACTTCTTAGAATGGATAAAGGTGCTGCTTTGGGCTCCTCTACATCCTTTGGTACTTCTACAAGCTCCTTCCCCTTTTCTACAACTTTCTCCTTAGCTATTGATTCTATATATACTTTGGAAGTTGGGTACTTGTCTATCTTAGTGCTCCCAACTTTTTTAAAGGATGGAGTTTATGTCTTGAACCTTCCATAACTTCTTAGAATGGATAAAGGTGCTGCTTTGGGCTCCTCTACATCCTTTGGTACTTCTACAAGCTCCTTCCCCTTTTCTACAACTTTCTCCTTAGCTATTGATTCTATATATACTTTGGAAGTTGGGTACTTGTCTATCTTAGTGTCCTTTAGAAGTGAAAGGGAGATAAAAAATAAAGGATATTATGATCCTTTGGTTAAAGTGTATATATATATATATATATAACTTTTAAAAGGGGGAGGAATAATTATTTATTAAATAATTATTAAAAGGAAACTTTTGGGAAGGGTGTGATGGTTTGGAAACCACCCCTTAAGACTCATATAAATCATTTATAGAAGATTTGGAAAGGTATAGAGAATACTCAAGGAAGAAAAAATTGGTTTGTGAATTATGGCTATTGGAGAAGGGGGTACATAAAGTGGTCCAAGTTGAGTTATACAACACAATGGAGATTGTCCTAGCTAGGTTTTTTGTGCATATTCAGTAGTTATTATGAGACATGTTGTATATATTTTTGAATGTACAAGACAACTAAGAAGGGGGGTGATTCAGTTGTACCTTAAACCTTAAAAACCCTCATACACATTCAAATCCACATTGACTTAATTAACCCTTAATCTATTATTATGATTTAGAATCAATGGAAAATGAAAGAAACTGAAACAAATCAACAACATGCTCATGTAAAAGCCATAGTTACATGGAAAACCAAAGATGGGTGAGGATTAGCTCACAATATAAAGTAATATCAACATTTAATACAATAAGGCTCACTATTGAAGGGCTCATTGCCTAAAGAAAGAAAGGCTCATTGCCAAAATAGAAAATAAGATAGAGAGGAATGTTACAGAGAGAAATCCATCTCAATGCAATAATGAAATCCACCACAATACCACCAATACCCTTGCAACTTGACTGAAGAATTTTAGGCACCATCTACTCACTACATCCAATAATCTAACACATTAAAGCTCATACTGCACTTGTCAAATTTGAACTCTAACAATCTACAATTTGCATTATTTGCATCATACATATATATCTTCACATCCATCAAAAACTCAACTCATATTTATATCATCTTCAACCTTGAAAACATTCTCCAAGATTTGCTATATACCTCAATCGTGTAAATTCAAATTGGGTCGGAACAAAAACACTTTTGTGGTGGATAAAAGTGAAAGCGGAACACACCACTCTCTACCTAGGACCTAAATATATAAAACCATGCTACAACACACTTCTACAAATAATAAATATCCATCGTAATTAGTGTAAACACGAAGGTCGGTCGTTGTCCATGTAAACACCATTAAAATTTTAAGTACATGCTTCCTTTGACCCAAAAACAACTGACGAGCAACAAATGTCACATGAACACAATTTGGAATAAAAACCCTAAAATCCAAAAAAATCCTTTGCAACAAATTTCACCTAAGGATTGTACACACTTAGTACATTCAAATAATTATGCCATACACTATAACTTAAGAAAATGACTTCCAAAGCACCAAACCTCAAAAAAATTTGATTGAAGAAAGATACCAACAATGTCAACACCCCTTCAAATCTGTAAGACCTCAACCAAACTGTGGAGAATCACAAAGCATAAAGATTTCTCCGAAACACCTTTGCAATACATTGTTTACACACTGGTGAACAGAACTTCTTCTGCACAATTATCTTGCATACCAAATTTTAAAAGAAACACCTCTAAATACTTCTAATTAACATATTTGAAATACATAGGTAGATCTTCAATGTAGAAGAAATGTTGAACAACACTAGAATGCTATTATGCGACCCAGAACACACTGCAACTCATTGTTTCCTCTTTTTTATGAAATTTTCTCAAAAAGCACATGGAAACCAAGCACTAGGAAAACATCCTTATCACTTTCATCACGTTCTCAACCATTGATAGAAGCTTACCAAAGAAAAACTAGAGGTTGATAACAGTAGCTTACTAATGACAACATAATACAACTAATCAAAGCATCATCAATGCAACATCATAATCAATATCAACAACTACACAAATGACAACATAGGCTTTTTGACATCAATGACAACACCAACTACTCATACTTGTAACATACATGTTGAGAAAAATTACTTTGGACCATATTGAATACATGTTGAGTAATTATTGTGGAGCATGTTGTATATGTACATTGAGTAATTACTCTAGAGTATGGTGTGCACTTGTGTTGAGCATTTTTCTATTGAACCAACACTTGGGTGGAGCACAATAGTGCATTGTGTTTTGAAAGGAATTGTTTCCTCCTAAATTCTTCCATAGCAAGAGCCAATACCATTGATATCTTCCTAGGGTGAGAATGACCTTTCCAAGATCTATGATTCAGATAAGTACTAAACTCAATTTCAAGGTATTTTTAATTATAAATGAGATTAAGTTGATTTAATTATATTCTATGATGATATTATTTATTTTCTTTTAATCATATTTATATTATTGAATTCCAATTTATGTATTGTTGATGATACTTTAATGTGCTTAAATATAACTAGATAATATTAATTAATTAGCATTTTTTTTCATTTGTATCTAATTTTTGGTATTTATTTATGATCTTTAAAATTAACTAATAACATGTAAGGAAACAGACCAAATTTTTTTAATTTTTTTTCAAATGCAATTACAATCAACACGCACCCATTAAGGTTAGCTCTAAAACCAAAACGATGCAAAAGCAACCCTAACCAAGGATGTACACCAGGATCCTGATGTGGGCAAGGTGTGAGCATATGGTCAAAGGATCTAATGCAGATGCAGAGTTGGAAGGGAAATCTAACCAAGAATGCATCTAGGACAGACAAGCATATGGTCAGAGGATCTAATGCAAGATGAGCTGAAGTAACTCTAACCAATGATGGCGCCGAGTGATGGTGAGCATGTGGTCAGAGGATCCCTACAACTACTAACTGAAAGTAAATAGGCAGAAAGCTAGCCTCTTCCACTTATTCAGTGGGAAGTACAAGTAAATTCAAAGAGAAGAAGTGAGAATTGCTGACAATACTACTATTCAGCTTACAATGAATAAGAGAGCCTGCCAAGAACACAAGATTAGAAGCTTCCAATGCTGCAATAATTTTAACTACTCTCCAATGCCCCCAAACCATTTAATATCAACTTCTCACTCAACTAATGATTTTTTCCCAAGTCTGATATAGCTGATTTTTGATTGAAAATGCACAGACCAACAACACAACAACTTACTAATATGCTCACAATTCACTCAAAACTCACCCAATTCACATGAAACTAAATGCATTTAGCTCCTAGTATGATGGCGCCCCCAAAACTGATTGAGAACCAACCCAAAAGACTCATATTTAATTTGACAGAAATCAAGAAAACCTCAAAAATGTACGGCCCTCACAGAGGGGCGATTTTGCTCCATAAAATCCAAGACACAAGAATAAAATTTGAAACTTGGCATACTAGGTTGCCCCTAGCAAGAAATCAGATTAGTTAAATACCCAAAAGTACAATATTTTTATTTCAAGAGATATGAGCAAATCTTACAATTAACTGTGATATTCAGCAACTCCAAAAAACAAGACTAAATGCAAGGAAACTGAACTATTATGCTATAAAATCAAATGCAATGCTGAAAACAAACTCACTACAATCTACCTCTCAACTAGTTGCTATCTTTAAAGCAAGCAGATGAGCCAAGCTAGGAGGTGTGCTTTCCTCGAAGCAATCTGTCACCATTTTGGCAGCATGATTTTACTGAAAATATGAGATAATCAACTGAAGAGAAGAGGTCTCCTTTTATAAGCTTGAAGAGAATCTCCAGAAGTCTCTAGAAGGTGTGCCAAAAACAAAAGTCAAGGAATTTCAAATTTAAGTTGACTCTTTTCCCTCCAAGGTGGCGTCCACTTTCAAAGAAGCAATAATATTCACTTTTTTCATTAAAATAATCTTCCCTTCAAGTTGGCGTCCAACTCTCCTTATGAAATTTTGAACCTTTGATTTAATTAATCTTTCCTCATGAGGCATTCACCCATAAAGTCCCCCCCTTTTAAAACAACATAAAGTTTTAATGCTAGGCCAAGGGGTTATAATATTAAATATAACATTATAATATGAAAATAACTTATCTCTCCATAAAAATGTCCCAAAAATCCAGAAACATCAATACCAACTGAATTGCTTGAAGGAGAGGACCAACTGAACTAAAACCAACCCGTGCACTACTAGAAATAGAATTTACTAAAAATAGTAAATTCATGAAGTTGCTCGGAATACCAAATAGACTATACCACTACGAAGCTTTCTAAAAACTCAGAAAGAAACCACAATACAAATTCCAAACTTCAAGCAACCACTTCCTCAAAAATAGGAAACCCTAATTTCACATCGAGTAGCCTATGGGTCTCCAGAATAGGCCAACTGTCAACTGAAACGATCACATTTGAGAAGGGGACATTATAGTATGCCCTCCCCAAGATTGCTTGCCCTCAAGCAATCAGAAGTCTGAATGTTGTAGAATCTCCTCATTCTCCCAAGTAGCATCCTCCCAAGGTAAATTCTTCCACTTCACCAAGTACTCTTTGATTGTTCTCCTCCTCAAGGAACGCTCTCTGGAATTAATAATCTCTTCTAGAATCAAGGTCAACTATCCTTCTTTGTCTAAGGGAGGCAACTGTGATGAAGCAACAACATTGTGTCCAAGTTCCTTCTTGAGGCGAGACACATGGAAGACATTGTGAACCTTACTAATCGATGGTAGTTCCAACTCATAAGCCACTACTCCAACATTGCTGATGACTTTGAATGGCCCATAGAAGCGAGGTTTGAGCTTCTCTGCTCCACTCTTCTTGAGAGTAGACTATTTGTAAGGCTAAAGTCGAAGATAAACCATATTACCAACCTCAAATGAATGCTCAACACGCTGCTGATTAGCGTACATATTTTATTGATTTTGTGTCATTTGAAGGTTGTTCTTCAAGGACTTCAAAATATCTTGACTTTGCTGCAACCAATCCTTGGCTTGAGGAGCTTTGCTATCACCAAACACCAAATCAACAAAGCTAGGAGCCTCATAACCATAGAGAGCCATGAATGGAGACATCCTTATTGACATGTGGAAGGATGAATTGTAGCAATACTCCCCAATGTGAAGCCATTTCACCCATGCCCTTTGCTGCTCCAAGACATAATTTCTAAGATAGCCCTCCAACCATTTGTTCACTATCTTTGTTTGACCATCGGTTTAAGGGTGATAGCTAGTACTTGGAGTAAGCACTGTACCACTCATCCTAAAAAATTCTTGCCAAAAGGTGCTTAGGAACTTGTTGTCCCTATCACTCACAATGTTTTTTGGAAACCCATGCAATCTAAACACTTCATGGAAAAAAAAATCTGCAACTTGAGCTGCTGAGAATGTGCTAGTGATGGAAAAAAAATGAGCAAACTTAGTTAATCTGTCCACTACAACATAGATACAGTCTTTGCCTTGAGCCTTTGGCAACCCTGTGATGAAGTCCATTGATATTCTTTCCCATTTTTGGTTGGCAATGGGAAGAGGTTGCAGCAGACCAGCTGAAAGAGAATTCTCATTTTTGTTCATCTGACAAGTGGGACACTCCTTAATGTAGCGTTGGACTTCCTCTTTCAACCCTTTCCAAGAAAACCTCTCCCAAATCAGCCTATATGTCTTGAAGTAACCTTGATGACCAACAAGTGGAATGTCATGGAAAGTCATCAAAATCTTCTTTTTGAGCTTAGAATCGGTCACCAGAAAGATCCTTCCCTTGTAGTGTATCAAACCATCAACCACTGTGTACCTTTCGTCATGGAAATAACCTTCAATGATGTTAGTTGCAAACTAATTTTTGGCATAATCAGTAAGCAACATCTCCTTCCAATCAGTAGTAAGCTCACACAATGAGCTCAAATGAGGCCTTCTAGATAGGGCATCCGCCACAACATTGTTTTTCCCTTTGACATACTCAATGTCAAAATCGTAAGCTTGAAGCTTACCCACTTTTATTGTCTTTCATTCAAATCCTTCTGATGCATGAAGTGCTTGAGACTATTATGATCAGTCTTGACCACAAACTTGCTCCCCACCAGATATTGTCTGAACTTAGCTAATGCATGCATGATTGCAAGCATTTCCTTGTCATAGATAGAGTAGGTCCTTTCAACACCCCTCAGTTTTCTACTTTCAAACACAATGGGATGCTTATCTTGCATCAAAACAACCCCAACACCTTCTCCGAATGCATTACACTGTAACTTGAAAGGCTTGGAGAAATCCGGTATGGCCAACATTGGACAAGAACTCACGATTTTCTTGAACTTATCAAACACACTTTAAGCCTTTTCTGACCAAAAGAAAGCCCCCTTTTTAGTGAGGCCAGTAAGAGGAGCAACACTTTGAGAGTAGCCCTTCACAAATATTTTGTAAAAGCCACAAAGACCCAAGAACCCCTTCAAATGAGTCAAGTTCTCTGGAGGTGGCCAATCAACTATCGCCTTGATCTTTTCAGGATCAACCTTCACCCCATTAGCACTGACTATGTAACCAAGGTAGAGTATCTCTTTCATTCCAAATTCACATTTGGACTCTTTAGAAAACAAACTTTTTGACTCTAGGATGCTAAGCACTTCCTCCAAGTGCTTAAGATGTTCTTCCTACGTCTTGTTGAAGATGAGGATATCATCAAAAAAGATCAATAAAAAATTCCTCAACTATTTCTAAAAAACTTTGTTCATACAAGACTGGAAGGTGGCTGGAGCATTAGTCAACCCAAAAGGCATGACTAAGAACTCAAAATGACCATAGTGGCATCTGAATGCCATCTTCTCAACATCTGAACCTCTCATCCGAATTTGATAGTAACTCGACCTCAAATTAGTTTTTGAAAATAACTTGGCTCCATGTAGCTCGTCAATGAGCTCATCTATTCGAGGAATGGGGTACCAATTTTTTATTTGTGCTTTGATTCAAGGCACGATAATCCACACACATGGGGATGGTGTCCATCCTTCTTCTTCACAAGAACTACTGTTGAAGCAAAGGGACTCTTGCTTGGACGAATGAAGCCCATCTCCAAGAGTTCTTTTATGTTTTTCTCAATCTCATCCTTCTGCTTCTTAGGATACTGATATGGTGTTGTGATGACTGGCTTGGCCCCTTCCTTGAGTTCAATGACATGCTCAGCTCCCCTTTCAGGAGGTGGCCCAGGAGGTAGATCAGTAAACACCTTACTCCTCTTGGTGAGTATAGACTGAATGTCTGGAGGATAGTCCCTCTTTGTTTCAACTGGACTAGCTGGAAGAACCATACATTCCGCAACCCACTCAACTTGATCATGTCGAATCAGCCTCTCCATTCTTTTGAAAGACACAATCTGAGGACCACCATTGGAAATTCCTCTAAGCACCACCTTCTTTCCATCAGATTGGAACTTGAGCTCCATTGTTTGTAGGTTGAGAGAGATTTCACCAAGTGAGCGTAACCACTGAATACCAAGTACGACATCCATGTCACCAATAATAACTACATAGAAGTCATCTTTGACTTCATAGTTGCCTAATTGCATGGACATGTTAGGAACTCTTTGGTTGCAAGAAATATGAAACCCATCAGCCACCATGACTTTGAAGCCTTCAAATTCTTTAGTTTTGAGACCTCTCTTTGCAACCACTCCTTTGTTAATGAAATTATGTGTTGCCCCAGTGTCAATCAAGGTGACAATTCGGTGACCTCCAACCCCACCACGAACCTTGAAAGATTTGTTCTTTTGAAAACTAGAGAGTTGGGCAATAGGGCCCCCAACTCCTTGCTCATGATCAGACTCTTCTAGAGCTTCCTCTTCCTCATTGTCCCAAAAATAAGACTGCTGATCAGACATATCAGATTCTGAGCCATAATCAGAATAGGCCCCCATTTGATTACAACGCCCTCTTCCAGGACATCTATGACCCTTGGTCCAAGGCTCCAAACATGTATAACACATGCCCTCCTTTCTAAGCTGTTCACGTTGCTCATCAGTCAACTTGGGTGGAAACCTCTTGTGCTGATTTGAAAAATGCTTCTTATCCTTCTTGTGGCCAAAGGGCTTTGGCGGAAATTTAGGCCTAGGGGCTGATAACTCCATACTTCAAGACTTTTTGATTGCTTCTTTGAGACTTGGTGGATTGAAAGCTTTAACCCACCCTTTCAAGGGTTCAACCAATCCTTCAGAAAACAAAACAACCAACCTTCTTTCAGTGATGTTGGGCACCATCACAGAAAGCCTTTGGAAATCAGCTATGTAAGAATCCAAGGAGCCATGCTACTTCAATTGTGCAAGCTCGCGAAATCTCACTTCAGGATCCTTAGTGTCGAACCTATCAATCAACTTATTGGTGAATTCACCATAGGTTTGAATGAGGTTGTGGCCAAGCATGACCAAACCATGGTACCACCACTCATGGGAAGCTCCCTCCAAATGTAGTGTTGCAAACTTGATGAAATATTCTTCTAGCATGGGACAAAGTGAAAGGTAGTTGTCTAACTTCTGAACCCATGACCTTGCTAAACACTTATCACTTCCATCGAAGTGAGCCAATGACACCTTCCCAAGGGCTTGTTGATAATCAGTTCTAGGAGCCATATGAGCATGGTTATCAACTCTTCCACCATTTCTTCTACTCTTGTGGTTCATGAATTGATCAAAGGACCAATAGTCTCTAAGATCACGGGGTAAGGTGACATATTCCAAGTAGGCCTGTCTTGCATCATCTGCAAGATTAGGAGTGGCCTCAACTGGTGGTTCTTCCCTTTGAGTGAATGTGGGAAAAAGTGGCCTAGAAGCTGATCCTCTAGAGGTGGCCTCATGCTCACCAATAGTTTTTCTCCCTCCATTGCCATTATTCCCATTGACTCCACTGTTCTCTCCTATAGCATGGTTTTGATTAGGAGTATGATTCTGAGGAGTTTGTTGGTCCATTCGTACGAGAAAACGGGACATCATGTCAATCATCCCATCAAACTTCTTTTCCATTCTTTCATCTCTCTCATCCATGGCCTACTTATGACTGTCTAACATGTTCTCAACTGCTTTACCAATATCTACTGCTTTCCCTGTTTCTCTCAAAGCCTCTGAAAAAATATCTACTTCTGGCAATGGGAGAAACTGTGACTGTTGTTTTTTGGCCTGACTTCTAGTGTAGTATCTGCAATCATTGTCACTCATATAACAACTAAATCATTGTAGGGCACGAGTTGGCAGAATCATGGCTCTGATACCACTGTAAGGAACCAGACCAATTTTAATATTTTTTTCAAATGCAATTACAATCAACACGCACCCATTAAGGTTAGCTCTAAAACCAAAACGATGCGAAAGCAACCCTAACCAAGAATGTACACTAGGATCTCGATGTGGGCAAGGTGTGAGCATATGGTTAGAGGATCTAATGCAGATGCAAAGATGGAAGGGAACTCTAACCAAGAATGCATCTAGGACAAACGAGCATATGGTCAGAGGATCTAATGCAAGATGAGTTGAAGTAACTCTAACCAAGGATGTCATCGAGTGATGGCGAGCATGTGGTTAGAGGATCCTTACAACTACTAACTGAAAGTAAATAGGTGGCAAGCTAGCCTTTTCCACTTATTCAGTGGGAAGTACAAGTAAATTCAAAGAGAAGAAGTGAGAATTGCTGATAGTACTACTGGTCAGCTTACAATGAATAAGAGAGCCTGCCAAGAACACAAGATTAGAAGCTTCCAATGCTGCAATAATTTTTACTACTCTCCAATGCCCCCAAACCCTTTAATATCAACTTCTCACTCAACTAATGAATTTTTCCCTTGAAGTCTGATATAACTAATTTTTGACAGAAAATGCACAAACTAGCAACACAACTTACTAATATGCTCACAATTCACTCAAAACTCACCCAAATCACATGAAACTAAATGCATTCAGCTCCTAGTATGATGGCGCCCCCAAAAGTGACTGAGAACCAACCCAAAAGACTCATATTTAATTTGCACGAAAAATCAAGACAACCTCAGAAATGTATGACCCTCAAAGGGGCGATTTTGCTCGATAAAATCAAAGACACGAGAATAAAATCTGAAACTTGGCATACTAGGTCGCCCCTAGCAAGAAATCAGATTGGTTAAATACCCAGAACTGCAATATTTTTATTTCAAGAGATATGAGCAAACCTTACAATCAGCTGTGATATTCAACAACTCCAAAAAACAAGACTAAATGCAAGGAAACTGAACTATTGTGCTAGAAACTCAAATGCAATGCTGAAAACAAACTCACTACAATCTACCTCTCAACTAGTTGCTATCTTTCAAGCAAGAAGATGAGCCAAGCTAGGAGGTGTGCTTTCCTCGAAGCAATCTGTCACCATTTCGGCAGCATGACTTTACTGAAAATATGAGATAATCAACTGAAGAGAAGAGGTCTCCTTTTATAATCTTGAAGAGAATCTCCAGAAGTCTCTAGAAGGTGCACCAAAAATAGAAGTCAAGGCATTTCAAATTTAAGTTGACTCTTTTCCCTCCGAGGTGGTGTCCACTTTCAAAGAAGCAATAATATTCACTTTTTTCATTAAAATAATCTTCCCTTCAAGTTGGCGTCCAACTCTCCTTATGCACTTTTGAACCTTTGATCTAATTAATCTTTCCTGATGAGGCATTCACCCATAAAGTCCCCCCTTTTAAAACAACATAAAGTTATAATGCTAGGGCAAGAGGTTATAATATTAAATATAACATTATAATATGAAAATAACTTATCTCTCCATAAAAATGTCCCAAAAATCCAGAAACATCAATACCAATTGAATCGCCCGAAGGAGAGGACTAACTGAACTGAAACCAACCCGTCCACTGCCATAAATAGAATTTACTAAAAATAGTAAATTCATGAAGTTGCTCGGAATACCAAACAGACTATACCAATGCGAAGCTTTCTGAAAACCTAGAAAGAAACCGTAATCCAAATTCCAAATTTCAAGCAACCACCTCCTCAAAAATAGGAAACCCTAATTTCACCTCGAGTAGCCTACGGGTCTCCGGAATAGGCCAATGGTCAACTGAAATGATCACATTTGAGAAGGGGACATTACATAACATTAATAAATTATTTACAAATAAATATAAAATTTATCCAGTTTATAGTTGGAGAAAATTAGCATTACAACTAAGACTTCTAGATAGTTGGGTGTACCCCTATGTAATTTAATATTTTTAAGAAATAATAATATATTTTGAATTCATGTTTATCGGTTTCATGCTACTACTTCATATTATATCTCAATAAAATTTCTAGAAGTTTTGTGAAATAACTTTATCTAATGGAATATAAGATTATTTGAGTGCTTGTATCGATATTCAAAGTAGATTAACTTATGTACATATCTCTTGTTTCACTCAATTGCAAATATGAGCATTACTTCTATTTGTAAGTTCAGATGTATATATCCTTCTCTTTCTAATTGCTGACTTTATATCCCATTGAAAAGGAATTGATCCTTTCTGGTTGAATGGCCAATCTATTATTTTAAATATATGCTTTTTTTTCATTTCAGTAGGATGCATGTAAGTTTAGTTCCTATTCATTTGTATGATTTAGCATTATAAAATCCACATATTCTATTGTGAACTGAAATCTTATATACATTTAGAAATATATGCCAATTAAATTTATAAAAATATATCGATTTGAATGATAAGATCATAACTAAAAGATAGATCCAACATTTCCTCGGACCTTTGTTACAAGTATTCTTAGTAATAAAATAATCTATAGTAACATGTACTAAGATAGAAAATATTCATGGATTAACAGGTATTTCATTGGGTGGCTCTCTCCCAAATTCCGTTGAAGAATCTGGAAAAGTGAGTACTGTTGAAACTCTTGGTTCTGTCTATGCAAACAACGGGTGGACACTGAAAAATAATTTGCAAGTTACCTGACTGCCTTTTTAGTGAAATAAGAAAAAGTTCTCCTTGATTACCAAATAATCTTAGTAAATTAGCTGACCCATTTCCTGATAATTATAGTATGAAATTATCGATCATTCAACGAGAAGAGCAGAATCTAAGGAAGGTAAGATTTTAGTCTAATATGTTTCAATAATTTGTCAGCTGCCCTAAATTTAAGTGGGTTTGATGTTAACTATAGTTATTCTAATTCTTTTTGGTGATGTGAATATTTCAGATTCAAGAACTTGAAGGAGAGGTAAGATTTTTCTTTCATCTGTCTTATAAATTATTTTTCTGTACGAATTCTTACATTCTAACATCATTTCTTTTGACCCTAGAGTGACGTTCTGAGAGATAGAATGGCCCGTCTGCAAAAAGTGGTTGGGATAATAAATATTCAACGTCATCTATTCATTTCAACTTTATTAGTCTTAAAGTCGTCAATAATATTCAACCTCGGCTATTTTCAGGTGGATAATTGTAGTGAAGGGCCTGCAATGGATTATATGAAGAATAAGGCATTTTGCCAAGATGAGCCAAATCATTTTAATTTGCCCCCCTGGTCCCCGCACCCTCCCCCGACAAATTACTGTACTTCGCCTGCAGGCAAGTCAAATAATTTTGAGAGAACCAGATCAGTATCTACAGCCTGGACTACGTTTGGGGTAAACATAATCTTATAAATTCTATGATTTATCGTAGAAAAATATTTCACAATTTTCAAATCTGAGCATTCATGATCTGATTTGATTTGATGATAGATTTGGCAGCTTTGATAAAAGCGTTTGATGTTCTCGGTTTCCTCTCTGTCTTATGTGTTCAGAATACTTATAAGAATACTTGTAAGTAAATAATGTTGAGTTACTCTATATTTTCGTCTCCTTTACTTATATTCAGAGAGAACGATTAACATTATTTTGTTTAGATCTATTCAGGCTATAGGTAATAAGTTAATGCCTAATTTGTAGCTTGTCATACAGTACCAAACACTTGTACACACAACGGAAGGATGCTAATTGTGTTCCCCTCTAATTAACCTTCGCCACCTCTGAAATGGCAGCTTCTAGGTAAAATATCTGATGGAGCTACCTTTTACAATTTCTCCCCTAGCGTCCATTTAAGGAGCCCAAAGACTCGAGTTCTGCATAGCAATTCTGCTTATGCTGCATTTGGCACTGGTCTTAGTGTGTCTTCTTTAGAGGAACAAAATGGGCAGAGGAAGGATTGAGATTAGAAACATCGAAAATCAGTCAAATTGGCAGATTACATTCTCCAAAAGGAGAGGTGGCCTCCGCAAGAAAGCTCAAGAGCTTTCCATTTTATCTTCTGCTGATGTTGATCTTGCATCCTCATTTATATCGGTTGTATGATGTCGATTAATCATGTTGCAAGTTTGGCAATTATCAATGATCATTTCAGGGAGATCATAGGATTTGTCTATCTGCACCTATAGGGAATTAAAAGGCATTGTGTTATGCATTGGAATTCTCCATAGCTGTGGACTTCTATGAAAGGTCAATTTTGGATGGATTGTTGAAAGTTTAATTAGTGCCATAGGAAGACAATAATCTAGGCTAGTGATATGGCATAACTATTTGTGGTAACATCAAGTACTGTGGAAGTGTTGAGTTCTATTTTCGCACCTTACACTATGGGTAGAGATAAAGAATTAGATGAAGAGAATATGACCAATTCTTGTGTTGTGCACCCTAAGCATGAGCTTAAATAAATATTTTTATTCGTAAGCAATATGCCCAATATTTAATGAGGATTACATATTAATAAATAAATTTTAAGAATTTATGTGCATGAATGTGGAGCTCTTTCTATTATTCTAATTGAACAAAATACCTACACATTTTTTTATTTGTCCAAGATCATATTCAATTGATAGTTTATTTGTTAAAATTCAATTAATGTTTAAACAAAGAAATGGTACTTACTTGTAGATTTTTAAATTAATACAATTATGAACATGTTATGAGTTTTAGGAGAACATTCGAGTTTTGCATATTCATGGTTTTCTAATGAAGAAAAAATTGTTTGTTTTGTCAATTGGATATAGCCATGTTTAATATAATTTAGGATATTAAGTGAATTTTTTTATTAATTTGAAAAAGGTTACAATCATTTTGCAAGAGTCTCAAGAAGTCATTTTAATGCTAAGATATTTAGATAGTTGAATGTACCCCTATGTAGTTAAATATTCTTAAAGAATATTAATATATATTTTAATTCATGTTTATTGGCTTCATGGTACTATTTGTTAATGAAGATTGTATCACAAAAAAAAAAAACTCTTCAAAAGTTTTTAAAATGAACTTTATCTAATGAAATATAAGGTTTCTTTAATACTTGTATGGATATTCTAAGTGTACATTGAACTATAAACATGCACATGCCTTGCTCTTATTTATATGTTCAAATTAATATATCCTTCTCTTTCTAATTGTTGACATTATATGCCATTGAATAAGCATTGGTCATTTTTGGTTGATGGTCAATTTATTATTCAATTTTTTTTTTCATCTTGGTAGATTATGTGTAGCTTTAGGCCCTATGTATATATATGATGTAACATTATATTTTTTATATAATATATCATGAACTCAAATTTAATACACATTTTGAGACATATGTCAATTAAATTTTCAAATATGTAGTGTTTTGAATGTCAAGATCATAACTAAAGGATGAGATCATGACAAAAGGTCAAGATCACATCCATAAATTTACCTTGAAACACAACACGCCATAATCCATGAGTCACAACCTTCTTTAAAACATGTTAATCCCTTATTATATACATTTACATATAAATCAGACACAATAAGATAAGTATACACCTCATTATCTTTTTTTCTCTCAATTATATTTTTCACTTACATATTAATAACTGAACCTTTTTACCTTATATGTATTATATATAATTGATTTAAACATTTATTTACAGTCAATGTCTAGTATTTACTATTTTCACTAATATGTTCTACTATTGACGAATTGTATACAAGTTAGCTAAATATATATTACATGTTTTAGTATAAACGAATTGTATAGAAGTTAACTAAATATATATTAAGATGAAATGGTCCAACATTTCCTTAGGCCTTTATTACACAGTATTCTTGTAGGTATTCTATGAAGCCTAGTCCGATTATTTCAATAATAGAAAAAGAGCTGGCCAAGATACCCTCCATCAAGGAAGAAAATTTGTAAGTATAATTCTATATTTCCAAGAGGTTTACTCATATTTTAACAGAACGTCTAAAATTATTCCATTTAAATTTATCCAGGCTATATGTAATAATTTAATGTCTAATTTGTACCTTGTGATGTAGTACCAAACACTTGTCCAAATGCTGAATGGATGGAGAATATAGTACACACAGCGGAAAAATGTGACTTAGTACTCCATTCTAATAACATTGGCCACCTCCGAAATGACTTACAATATCTGATGGAGTTTTGCTCCGCTTCTGAGCTTCGTGTCTGCCCCAAGCGTCTATTTAAGGAGCTCTAAGACTGACGTTCTGCATAGCCATTCCTGTTTATACTGTATTTGGCACTATTCTCAAATTGTCTTCTTTAGAGCAAGAAAATGGGCAAAGTAAAGATTGAGATTAAAAAAATTGAAAATCCATCAACTAGGCAGATTACCTTCTACAAGAGGAAAGGTGGCCTCCTCAAAAAAGCTCAAGAGCTTTCCACTTTATGTTCTGCTGATGTTGGACTTGTCATTTTCTCTAACAATGGAAAGCTATACACACATCCTGAATCTTCACAGTAATATACTTTAACTATCAAAAGCATATGTTGTATGCATATATCCATCTAACAATAGTTTGTTATATTTATTTTCATTTGTTATTTTATTATTCGTCACGTTTCTACTTTCTTAGTTCTACAGCTATATCATTTTTATGTTAGTTTTAGATTTAAATGATTTTGTCATGTTAACAGTCTACAAGGAATCTTAGAGAGGTATCATTTGGTTGAAGGAAGATTTCATGGAGACCCAGTAAGAATAAATCTAAATTTCAGTTCGGTTAGTTAATGCAAAAATAGAATAAAAACTAAGCATTGTGTATTCAAGATTAACGCAGTTGTATTTTTTCATGATTGAATATACAGAACAATTCCTCCCTTTTTAAAAGTTTATGTGCTGAGAATAAGAGACTTCATGCTGCTATGAGGTACTTAATATTTACTATTTAGTGTAAAAAATTCTCAAGAAACCAAAGTATACTATAATAGATAAATACTATTCATGGATTAACAGGTATTTCATGGGGGAGAATCTCAAAGCACTTCCATTGAAGGATCTGGAAAATCTTGAAAATAGTCTCAATGCTTCAATATCTAGGGTCAGGTCAAGAAAGGTGGGTACTGTTGAAACTCTTGTATCTGTCTATGCAAGCAACGGCTAGACACTGAAAAATAATTTGCAAGTTACCTGACTGCCTTTTTAGTGAAATAAGAGAAAGTTTTCCTTGTCTACCAAATAATCTTAATATATTAGCTGACCCGTTTCCTGCTAATTATAGTATGAAATTATCAATCAACCCATTCAACGAGAAGAGCAGAGTCTAAGGAAGGTAAGATTTTAGTCTAATATGTTTCAATAATTTGACAGCTGCCCTAAATTTAAGTGGGTTGATGTTTAACTATTGTTTTTCTAATTCCTTTCGGTGACATGAATATTTCAGATTCACGAACTTGAAAGAGAGGTGAGATTTTTAGTTGATCTGTCTTATAAATTATATTACCGTACGAAGTGTTACTGTCTAACAGCATTTCTTTTGACCCTAGTGTGACGTTCTGAGAGAGACACTGGCCCGTCTGCAAAAAGTGGTAGGAATAACAAATAATATTCAACGTTATCCATTCATTTCAATTTTATTAGTCTTAAAGTCCTTAATAATATTAAACCTTGGGTATTTTTAGGTGGATAATTGTGATGAGGGGCCTGCAATGGAGTATATGAAAGATGCGGCATTTGGACTAGATGAGCCAAATCCTTCTAATTCGGTACTTCGTCTGCAGCCAAGGCAAATAAATTTGAAAGAACCAGATCAGGATCTACAGCCTGAACTACGTTTGGGGTAAACATAATCTTATAAATGTTATGATTTAACCTACAAAAATATTTTACAATTTTCAAAACTGACCATTCATGATCTGATTTGATTTGATGACAGGGTTGGCAGCTTTGATAAAAGCGCTTGATATTCTCGGTTTCCTCTCTATCATATGTTTTGGAACCACCGTTTGTATTGTTTTGATATAGGCAGCACAAATTCTGACAGCTGTTGAATGAGTTTGGAACTACCGTCTGTATCTTTCCTACTTTTTTGTGGGGCTGTTTTTCCACTTCTCAAGCATAGAAATCTGCGCTTACCTAAATTTTCTGGCGCAGTTATGACTACTCTTATGTCATGGTTTTGTAAAACTTTTACATGTAATGTAAATATTCAATAGTTCCATCTTAAAACTAATGTTAACGTTTGTTTTCAAACTATTGATTTGCATTGTAATTTTCAATTAATTATTATCATTATTTTACTTTAAAAATATAAAAATTTATAAACGGAATTTATATTCAGTGTAATATGGATGTAATAATATTGAGATGGATGAATTATGGAATAATATTCAAGTGTGAAAAATTATCATATAAAGGGAGAACCTTTGCATGCATCAATCATCATTGGGAAGGAAAGATCATGGCAATAAGCAACAATCTCACACAACCATCATTTCTTGTCTTTATGAGTAAAAATTATGACCTTTGGGCAATTAAAATGAAAATACAATTCAATTTACAAAATGTCAAATATTTGATAGAGAACATTTTTTTAGAACCCTAGATTAGGCAACCTATCGAGCATTGAGAAGTAGATAAATATTAGGTTTGAGAAAACAAGAGAACAAAATAAAAAACCTTTATTCCTAATTCAACATGCAATGCATGAGTCTATTAGTAGGTAGATCTAAGAGGGCATATGAAATTTTGAAAACAATCTATTAGGGAAGCACTAAGGTGAAAGTAGCTAGACTATAGTCTCTAAAGAGAAATTTTAAAAAATTGTAAATATAAGATACAAATTTTATAGATTTCATGTACAATGTCATTCTAATATTAATATTGATAAAGTTCCTAAAAGATTCCCATTACAAATTTGGGATGAAAATATTAAGATGTGTAGCACGAACAATAAGACATGGAATAATGATTTTGATTTAGTTGTTTATATTGATAGTATTTTTGTAGGTAGGACATATGATAGGAAGAGTACTTTGAGAAAAAAAATTCACTTTCGATTAGTAGTATCGTGAAAATCAAAGAAGTAACCTATACTAATAATTTCATTAGGAGAAATATGTACTAGCCACATTAGCAACATGTGTGAGGATCACATAGGGATGTGTGATATGGCAAGTGAATCACTTCACACATGTGTGAGGATCATATAGGGATGTGGAACATGACAAGTGATTACCATCACACATATTTGAGGATCACATTGAGAAATATGGATGGTGTAGATTTTTCAGGATAAAATGGATGGTATAGATTTTTTGTAGGACAAAAATTAATTATACTTATAGTAATGGAAAAAGTATCCCTTTTCTTTAGTTAATTCATAATAATTAAGAATAAATGAGCCTAATGTTGCCTTGATTTAGTGTTTTAATGTGTTTTACACAATAATATTAAATCTAGGACCCTTTTTAATAAAATGGGCTTAATGGTGCCTTATTTAGGGTGTTGTAAAGTGTTTCTTTACACTTTCACACTAATCTAGGGATTTATTAATTAATTGAAGTCAATCAAAGCTTAATTGGCCCCTCAAATTCATATCCAAGCATAATTTATTGCATTTTCTGAGGGATAAAGCTCGAAACTCATTAATAATGTTTCACAACACTTAATTTCACAAGGTTTGAGTCCTAGGATAATGACTAGGGCCCATTCGCCACCTAGAAAATGGGTCCTTCCTAGGTCCTAGGACCCCCTTTTTACATGTTATTTCATATCCCTGAAACTTTTCCTAGTTGAGTGTGCTAGGAGCCATTCGCCATAGGGCGAATGGGTCCTCCTTAACTTAGGACGCCCCTTTTTGAACATATTCTTGGTAGGATTTTAGTGATTTCAAATCCTAGATCTAATGTTCGTTTATGTTATTTGAATTTTGGGATTAAATCTTAAGTTAAGTATAAATATAAAGTTATTTTACATAGTTTCACATAGAGAATTTTTATGTGATTTCATGAGATCAAAAGCAAGAGCACTATAGATTGTTCAATAGTATTTCAAAGGAATTCAATGGCAGATTATCAATGTTTTATTGCAGCAATCTTGAGGATCTCTTTCATCATGTCAAATGCATAGTGCATCATGCATGTTGTTGAGCTAATGTGATGTTGTAGCATTGGTGATCAAGTTCAAGTATTCAAAGCCATTATCCTATGTCAAGTTCATGATCAAGATATACACTCATTATGGCCACTTCATTGTAAATTTCAAATTTGTACTCCAAGGTTCAATTAAGGATTGGTGAGATGTTACACATTGTTGTTCATTCATCTTTCCTTTATGCATTATTTCATTACAAGGTTTAATTACCAAAATGGGGCTTGACCAAGGAAAACCCCTATTCCCTAACAAATAACATTTTTTCTTCTCTCTTGGTGTGTGATTGTCAGTTTTAGATTGAACATCAAGTTGAGAACAAAAGTTTCAAAAGTTGTCAAAGTTACAAAGTTGTAAAAGTTGTCATCTTTATTGCATGATCACATAAAGTGCTATACAAAATTTATTTCTAACTTTTGGGCACTGAACACCTAGGATTTGGGAGTATAGACATTGAAGAACATGATCCAAAAATTGATTTTCCAGTGAGGCTTGAAATAACACTTTTTTAGCAAGGTACACATCATTTCAACTAGGTACCAATTAGGTTTTTTTAATTTTTATTTATGTATTTTTCCTCTCATAATTGAGTGAAACATATAGCACAAAATTTTGGTTCCTCCATTAGATTAATTCCATTTCGAGTGAACCCTCTTTTTTGATGTTTCATTTTGGTGAACCTGACTTCTTTAGCGTTGTATTTTTATAATTTAGGAGTCTCTTTTCATCTTAGATTAGATCTTGCATTCATTTGCATTGAATTAGATCTCATTTAAGGTGTCTTAGTTTGCATTCAAAATTTGCATTTCATCTAGATTTTCAGAATTGCATTGTTTACATTCTTCAAAATCTAAAAAAATAAAAATAAAAAATTAGCCATCTTGCATATCATTTAATTCACATAAAATTGGATTTAAAAATTGAAAACAAAATTGCATATAAAACTATGTCTTGTAATTCATCATTTTCTCATAATTTCAACTTGCATTTCACATTGCATTTACAAAAATCTAAATTTGAAACTTATTGTAGCAGAATTAACTTTGAAAATCATCAGAAAAATCTTAAAAATCTGTAAAAATCAACTTCAAAGCCCTAATCTAGGACCCATTCACCCTAGGGAAAATGAGTCCCTGATCAGACCTAAATTTGAATTTCTAGAAATTGAAAACTTATGTTTATGATTTTGTTTGCTATTGTTACATCGTTGTTTCATTTTGTTGAATTTTTGTTTCATTCATTTCATTTGATCTAGCTTAATTTAGCTCATTTAGTGCATTGTCTAAATTCAAAATTGCATTTACAACACTTCATTTTTAGATTGTTGCATAGTGCAATCAACAAATTACCATGTTTAGAATCTGAAAATTGCATTTACACATTTCATTCTAGGTCATTGCATTATACTTTACCCTTTTTCTATTTTGGTTTTTCACAATAAGTTTGTAAATATTGCATGATCTTTACAACTTGGTGTCCTATTAGCAATACTATTGTTAGATGTAGTTCAAGGGTGATGTCATCCCACAATATACCATTCACCATGGATCTTGGGTTTTCTATCTCTCTTCCTAATAATGTTAAAAATAAACCCCATATGGATCATAGTATGCATACTTCATTTCCTATGACTTTTGTTGATCATCAAGCTTGCGCCTCTCTGACAGTCTTATGGGAAATTCAATGAGTGGGGGAGAATTTGTACCTCACTGAATAACCTCCAAATTTTTTATAGAAAGTTGGATCTTCTTTGTGTTGGGGAAAAGGGTAGAAAGAAATTTGAATAAAACGTGAAAATGGTGATGCACTAAAGCTTTTACAAAATTTCAATCCTCAACTTATTTCCTATGAATGATATGATAAACATAGAATGCCACAGACCCTTCATTGTTGGGAAGAGAATGAACACCAAAGGCTTAGTACAAGAATAGTGCAATCTTTCAAATCTCTCCATGGGAAGCACCCTTTAAGGTCAGATCAGACATAGGAAAAATATTTAAGTTAACATAAATATTCAGAAAATAATAGAAACCCTTTCTCCCTTTACAACATAATATAAAAAATAATGACATTTATAGAAAATGGAAAAGTTCAACAAACATAATCTAATTTTTGAAAGCTATCATTCAACATAGAGGATTAACAACATGGAAATAAGCTACCCAAGCTATCAAAATAAGCTTAACACAATTCTTTTAACATGAATGAAAACATAAAGAAATTTTTTGACAAAGGCCATAACATGCACAGGTTTGAAGATTTCTTCTAAATAGATCGATCTTCAATATTAAATAAACTTTAAAAAAAAGGTCGAATGCCTATCCGATGTTAGTTTGAGTTAAAATTAATGTATTCTAGAGAATAATAGTATTCTATAAAACATTCTACTTCTGAAGGCATAAAAACTCCCGACTTAGATCTATCTACTTCGAAAAGGTATTCGAAATAAATTTTTTCTAACATTTTTGTTTATGCTACGAACCCCTATTTATAACTAGAGGAAGAGAACACTGCCACCAACATTCCAGAAGAAGAATTTTCTAGGTGCTTGCACCTGATAGCCCACAAACCGATCTTAGATCTTTATTAGATTGCAACAATCTTTTCTCATTAAGTCCCAGCTTCTTTATTAATGGCTTTAATAATTTAGCAAAGATTGTAGTCAGAAAATAATCGAATTCTAATAGAGCCTGGACAAAATATGATTGATCAATCATACAGATTGATGGTGTTGACTCGAAGGTTCCACCCTAAAGACAAGAAACCCATTGCATTCTAACAAACTCCACCCGAAGAGATCATTTCATAAAAATAAAAATTGCCCGAACAAATAGATGACATGTTGAGCAGGTGGGCAATCTCAAATTTATGACAATGGACTTGAAGAAAATCCCCGTCAAGCAAACACATGTCTCAGATTGCGCCTGTAAGGAAAGTGATATACAAAAGCCATCTAGCCACCACGTCACACATTGCACGAATTTTAGAGCAGTCTTCTCTTCATTAAGCGTTAACTTCTCCTGAACCTAAAAATGGTAAAAGTTGAAAACCAAAAACATTAAAAGAAAAAAAATTCTTTACAGTTTTGGAAACTCACAAGGGGCCTTCACTTGTAGAGGTGCAAACCTAGAGCTCTGGTAACTCTCAAAGTTTGAGGAAGGCGAAGTGTTTTACTTCCCAATCCAAATTAGTAGCCCTAATGAGAGTGCGAAGAATATCATATGCTTGATCCAACTCAAAAACTTCCTTAAAATAAACACCTCCCCACCTTGATGAAATAGCCCCAATGTGGTAATAGAGCTAAGAAAAGGGAAGGATCTCCTTCTCGATTTCGTCAATAGTGGGTGATGAGCATATACTTGGGATTAATGTATAAGTTTGTACCTTGTGTTTGATTGCATCCATGATTTTCTCAATTGATAACACTCCTCCATCTGATGAGAAAAGGGCGGGTAATCTGAAATCAAGAAGAACATTGAAATCCCTTTTGATCTCATTGACCTTTCTATTCAACACTTCTAGGCATTCTTTTCTTTTTTCCATGACCTTGTAACAATTGATGAATTCACATTGGAGTCACTAAAAAGGTAACACCTCTACTTTTTCTGACTTATTTGGGCCCTCCTTGTGATTTGGACTTAATTTTTCCTTGATTTGGTGTTGTAATATAGATAACACATTCACATTAGGTCTTAGGCCCTTGTGAACTAATGGGATTTTAATGGTTTCTTGCAAAAGTGTTGTGAAGTGTTTTAACACACTTTCACACTTTTCTAGGGTTTTATCAATTAACTAAGCATAATAAACTTAATTTTAATCATAATCAACATTAATCTTGCCTTATTTTGAGTGTTGTAAAGTTTTGTAACACACTTTCACATTCCTCTAGGCTTGTCATTAATAATTGGGCTTTCTTATACTTTAATTGGCCGTATTTTATATCCACAAGCCTCATTTATTGCATCTTTTCGAGGATAATCCTGACACCAATCAGTAACCAATCATAATTCAGGTGTTGCTAGCTTGTATGGCCCAAATTTAGTGTCTAGACACTTTTTATTTAGGTCTCCTTGGCTCCAATGTAGGTTTCACACAATTTTAGACACTTTTGATTTTTGGTCCCATACTTGATGTGTGATGGGACTCATTCACCACCTTGGGCGAATGAGTCCCATGTGACCAAAATTCAAATTTAAATCAAATTTCCAGTGGGATTTTATTCTCCTAGATCTTATGTTGGCTTGTAGTGTTGTATTTTTTGGGAATTCTTGCATAATTAAGTATAAATACAAGGTTTTTTCACTCATATTCAACACCTAACATTCAAGATTTCACAAGAGCATTCAAGGCATTTCAAGGGAATATTATCAAGCATTCTAGAGAATCTTTGAAGTGTCAATCATCATGTCAAATATTACTCGCATCATGTTGTTTTAGAGCTAACAATTGTGATGTATGGTTTGTGATTCAAGCAAGTGCTTCATTCAAGATCTATCAATATCAAGCAAGATTCCAAGTCCACATCCATTGGAGCCATCACTTACATGTTTGCAACACCTTATTGCTAGGGTTTGGGCTAGGTTGCAGATTTACCAAGAAGCAAAGGTGGAGAAAAGTGGTCAAATCCTCAAAGTTGTCATCAAGCTCTGGAGAAGCTTGGAGAAGACCTATAGGTGGTATTTTGTAGTTTCAAATCAGGAAACTAGTCAAAAGAGCATAGCAAATTTAGAGGCACAAAATCTACTTCAAAATTTCCAAAAAAGTAGAAGTGGACTGATTTGCCACTATTGGCGAATGAGTCCCACTATATAAGCCTCATCAATCTTTTTACAGATTTGGATATCCTTTTGGCTAAAACCTGTTCCTGCACATTTTCTTGCAAGTTGGACTGATTCGCCTAGCCTGGCTAATGAGTCCTAGTCAACGTTAATAGCAAAATTTTCAATGATCAAGACTTCCATTCTGTCTTCTCTAGTATTCCAAGTGCACACTTCCAGTCTCATAGTTTTTTATTTCATTTTGTTCACTTTATTAGGGCATTTAGATTTAGTTTGCATATTACATTGTGTTTCACAACATCTTCTAGGTCATTTTGCATTCATCTTAATTTCACACTGTGTTTTCTAGCATATTGTCTTTTCCAAGTTTACACTTGGTGGTGAACCCCTCATTAGTTATCATTCAATCCCCAAGATAGCCCTATTGCTAGATTTCAATCTCTTTTGCATTGAAGTCTCTAGGGTTATTGTTGAGTGGAGCCTCTTTGAAAGTGGGTGTGAATACATTCATACAAATTTCCCCCATTTTCCTAGGTTCCATTTTGGTGAACCTGCATATAAAGCATCATAATTTTGATTTGGAGTGCATTTACATCCTAGATTTAGCTTGCAATAACATTACATTAGGATTTGCATCAATTGGTTAATTTGCATTCTAGGGTTTCAAATTTGCAAGCATTAGTTAAAGCTCATATAGCTTGCATTATTGCATTTAATTTCATTTGCAAATTAGTAAAATTCTACATTTTCATCTCATATTTACATCATAAAACATAAAAATCATAAAATTTAATTCAAATTTTTTTAAAATTTTCAAAAAAAATAGTACTTGGACTCATTTGCCACCTTGGGAGAATTAGTGCCCTTGCATATTTTTCATTGCATTTTCTGGAATTTACAGTTCAATTTCTGAGTTTCTGCTTGTTGTTTTTGCATTTCAGTTTTAGTTTCCATAATTTTAGTATAAGCATTTTATTCTTATTAGTTTGCATTGCATTTGCATTCACCATGCATTTAGTAAGCTTTGTGTGAGTTTTTGGTGTCCTATTGCTAATACATTAGTGAGAAGAAGTTTGAGACTCATGTCATCCCATGATAGCACAACCGTTGTGGATCTTGGTTTATTTAGAGCTTCCACTCCTAATATTGACACTAGGAAACTAAGCATGGATAACACCCTTAGTAAGTCTTTTCCTTCAAATAACATGCAAGTTGAACCAAGGAATAATAGCATCCTGCAAGAAAACATAATTCATATACATGAGGACCTAGCAAACTTACAAACATGAAATAAGCCTTGAAAACATTTCAACCACTGCAATTCCTACCATAGAAAACATTAAAACATTCACTGCATGCTTGAAAGGTACGATGGCCTTGACCTCATAAAAAAAGTAGTCCAAATCTTTGGCAAGCGTCTTTCCCCAACCACTAGTTGTCCTCTACCTACAAGCAATGTCACAAGCCAAGGAGGAACTCAAATTCCTCCTCCCTCAACAATTGCCTCAATACCTACCTATACCAACCCTCAAGTCACAAAAACAATGCAACAATTTAGTAATGTGATTCCTTCCCTGGGTACTCTTGCTATCATCCCTAGTTCCTATGTGGAATCACACATTATATTTCCTACCTTACCACCTTTAAGCATTCCATTCACTTGTCCTACAACCACATACACCCCTTCACATTTTTCACTTCCATCTCATAACACCATAGTGAGAAGTTAGCAATTGCATTTTGTTTGTTAAACATGGCCCCTAGTACAACTATTAGAGTTGTTAAGAACCTTCGAGTATGTTCTAATTTTCACACTACATCTAAATTCATCTCGAAGATTCTTGCAAGAGAAATTGTTCTGAGAAATGTGAACTATTTCCAGCATTTTAAATAGGGACATATTCTTATGGAGAATATTGGTGATGCTAAATGAAACAATTTGAAAAAGATGCACACACTATAATAATGTGCACTACATCAGATATCCCATAATAACAAAGGGACATCCATCAAAGCATAACAATAGGGATTTTTTTTGTCATATCTTGTAGTTACAAGTAACCTGCTAGACATACATGAAAATGTGGAACCATAGACAAGGAAAGTGAGTTGTTTCAAAAAATTCCTAAAAGAAATGTGATATCATGGAATGTCATGATTAAAGGATATGTTCAAAATGCTTTTTCCTAAAAGTTCCTTAGAAATTTTTAAGAAAATGCAACCAATGGGTGTAAATCCCAACTCCTCAACCTTTGAAAGTGTCCTACCTACATGTGTGTGAATTGGATCTTTGGATGAGGATATGAACATCCATCAAAAGCATATTTGGAAGTGGATTTTTATCAAATATTATAGTTGCATGTTCCACTTTGGATCACCAAATCCTTCACAAAATTTTTGCACAACCACCACAACACCACACAGTTGTTGTTGGGCTTTCACGGTGATGTGGGGAAAGCACGTTGAGCCACTTGCTCTCCTACATGGGAGATCGAGTGCCTCAACATGCTTTCCTGACATCAGCGCAAAGGCCCAACAACAATCATGTGGTGTTGCAGTGGTTGTGCAGAAGGTTTTGTGAAGGCTTTGCTGATCTGAAGTGAAAAATGCAACTACAATATGTAATAAAAATACACTTCCAAATATGCTTGTGCCTTAATGAGAAATAATCATTCATATAATCGGTTAGTTGGAAGAAATTTGGGAGATATCATGAGTTCTCAGTTAGCAATAACAATTTTGAAAGCACCTTCCTTGAATGCAAGTGCAATTTAGGAAGTTGGTTCAGACACAAACTTGTCTCAGCAAATGGTACTTAAGATTCCTTAGAAATATTGTGAGTGTGCAAGATTTACCTCCAAGAGAGTATCAAGGATGACAACCTATCATGGAGCCATGTATCATCCATTTTTTTTTCTCCCTATTGGTTATTGTAGTAGTTTGTGTTTTTGTATGTTTCATATTCAAGGAACCCCCGAAAGTTAGCTCAATTCCACCATTCATGTGGGAAAAATTGGTTATGGTGCATATTAAAGCTAAGTTTCTTTGGTTGGAATGTTGGTTCTACATTTTTTGTTGCAAGAAGTTGGATTCTATGGATATCAAGTCTCAAATTATACTCTCAAACTATGCCTTGTGACATTGAATGTGCTACATAACATTACACATTCAAGCAGAGTAGATGACAATTTATTCCATTAGAAAATGAGGGTAGCCTTCTCATTGGTGGATAAGCTATTGTAAAGATCCCACAAATACTAATACGGGCTCTTGAGGAGTGACCTAGGAAGAATGAGATCAAGGTTTCCAAACTTTCAAGGTTCTTTTTATGTGAATACTATCATAAATTTGTATTTTGAAACTATGGTAAAAAAGGTGTTGTGTATATAATCATAAAGATGCCAATGGAAAAACCATTTCTCCCTTAATAGCTTGCTCTCATGCTATATCATAACATTTTGAAGCAACTTATGGTATTTCAAGGTGCAGAATTCTTTGTAAGGCTTAGTTTTGGGTGGGCACAAACATTTCATGATATACCTTCTTCCTAATTGTGGAAAACCATTAGAAAGACACATTTGGGCTGAAAATTATAGGGCACATATACTCCCAGTCATTGCTTCTCTGGGTGGTATGGAATTAGGTGGATACCATGGAATACAATACATTATATGCTATCTTATGTACTAGGGAAACTTGTGTCAAGATCTAAGTAGATACTATATCTGTGCATTATAAGGTCTAGGATAGATGTATATGATTGTTCATACAAAGTTACAAATACATGAATGGATAATGATGAATTATAGTCCAAATAATGAATTATAGAAAATTATTTAACATTCACATTATTTCATTTTATATTCTTTAAAGCTTATACATTTGAAGCTCTTCTCATTTAACCCTATTAGTTTGATGTGATTATTAGTAAAATCGCATTCAGATAGTAATATGATTAGTTTTTCATTGTTGTATACACCTTGACAACAAGATGTTTCAAGATGGCTTGATCAAGTTGCTTAAACATGATGTAGAAAGATACAAAGATAATGTAACAAGATGAAGGAAAACAATGTTTTAGGAGACGCAAACTAATAATATTTTATAAATTTGTTAAATTCCTAATATTAATCCCTTCTCAATTTATTTTACAGTTTGATTAAATGTTTCTTTTGTCAACTCTTGTAGGGTTTCCTTGGAAAAAAACACTTTGTTAAATGGTGGACTTCCCAAGAGAAAATTAGTAGATGCAATACATATTGCACTGAGAGTTTGAATATTCAAGCTTTAAGGTCTTAGTATCCAACAAATTACAAATGTTAAGAAATTTGAATCTGTTATCTAGATATTCATCAACTCATCAAATAATGAATTATACTATTGTTGAAGTCATCTTATTCCAACATAATTAATGGACTATCTTATAAACTTGTGATATATACCATTTTCTAGCTAGCTATCATATACCTACTTCACTGTCATCATACACTTGAAACCCCTTGCATTGAGATAACTATCAGTTATCCTCACCATGCTGACTATATTTAGTGTGACAGACCTATAATAGCATTAATTAATGCTTTATAGTAGCTCTATTTATAAACCTTGAGGACTGTTGCTTTTTGGTGACTGTGCTTGAGGATCCTCTCATTGTCCATCTTCAAAGGTCTTTCTTTGTATTTTAAACTTTGAAGGCTACTAACTTTTAATGGACTACCCTAATGAGGTTGATTGCATTCTAGTCTTGTCTTTTTTATAACTATCTTGATGGGCATGACCCCTTACTTAGCACACATCTCTCTTGACTACCATTGCCTATTTACTATATGACTGTCTTGATTTCCATTGTTGAGTGTCCTTTAAACTCAAAATTTTGATTGTGGTTGTTAGGAAATTTTTATTCCCCTTTTCTATTATGGCTAACCATTATATTCTTTATTAGGACTATCATACCTAAAGGACTACTTAACCACTTCTAGTGTATTCATTAACTCTAGGAGTTGTATCAGACATTAATAGGTCAATCTTTTTGTGCAATGATAACTGTCTATGCAACACAAAAGTTTCAATTAGATCACTAATAAAATTTTGAATTTTTGTAGTGACCTGAGAGGGACTGTAGATATTAGTAGCTTTGGTAGAATCATTTGATCAAATTCTTAGTGCAAAGGTTGTTTTTAGAAAAAGGTATATTAACAACGAGATAGGAGACAACAATGAGAGCCTCACTTGTCATAGTGACCTAACCATAGGTCATAAAGGTGAGATGATAAATATTTTTAATGAAAATAATATGAATAGCTCATGAAACTACAATAGGATCAACAAAGATCAAGTTGGTTGTCCTCTACAACCCTAGTTTTTCTCTTCCAATTATCAAATTTCAAGGTAGTTGCATGTGACAAGGTTTTTAAGAAATCTAAGAGTAATAATAATGCTTTGAAGTCATCCATAAAAATAGATTCATATTTAAAACTAGGTGCAACATATTAACTAAGTTTCGTATATCTTTTGTAGCCTTTTAGGAATGAAGAGGTTGTCCAAATGGAGGAAACCCTTGAATCACTCATATTTTACTCTCAATTCTACAGTCATGGGAAATTTTCTACCAACTATATGTGACATTTTCAAAGGAGGAAATAACAATGAAGATATTTGTATAATTTATGGAAGGAACAAATAGTCCTCAAACCCTAGATGATGGCCATGATAGAAGTAATTATGTGACTTTTACTATGAAGAACCTAAAGGCAATAGATCATTGACAACATGCATTGATAGTTAAGGGTAAAGAGTCATACCTAGAAAGATGGAGATAGCAAATGACTGATAACAAAGTACAATCAAGGAAGAACATATGTTTAAGATCATGAAATGATAGGTAGGAAAAGGGTAATGAAGAGTTCTATGGGATATGTATTCCCTACAAGAAAAGTACATCAAGTATAGTATGGCAGTCTAGGTTAGGAAGGAAGACATTGAGATAATCAAAATCAAGGTAGTGGATGATTCAAGATATTTGAAAAAGACTCTTTATTTGTGTTGTCGAGTTAATACTTCACTAACAAGATTGTAACACTGTGGAAGCCAAAGATTTTATCAAAAGGTGTTAAATACCTCACTATCAATGAGTTCCTAGGTCAATAGTTTGACACCAAATAGACTACAAAACAAAGGGTTATTTGATGACCCTTCTAGTCAAAGGTTGTTTTTTTACCAATAAGATGTATGAAAATTTCTTTAAAACCATACATAGCCTCTAAAAATTGATAATTTGACATGATTGATAGTCCATAAATTGATAAATCTAGAGAAAAAACATTTCAATAGATTGTCAAATAAGTTTAGGACAATCATACACATAATAGGCTTAAGGAAACTGTCATGACAAGTAGGTCATGTTGAAGGAAAAAAAGCATGCACTAGGTTGGAGAATTAGTGGAAGTTCCTTTCTATTACCTAAACCCTCATTGAACCTTGCATAGATCCCTATCTCATGGTAATAATGCATAGGGTAAAAGGTTGTCAATATGAGTCTAGTGAATGCAGTTTATATGTGATAGTCCTAAAGATGTGTAAATCCAAAATTGCACAATCCTATTTTAATGCTAAAAGTTCCATGAACATAAGCAAGGGGGTAGTCATAGTTTTAATGGACAGTCATAGAGACTTTCACAGTGGAAATCT
Organism: Sequoia sempervirens; assembly: GCA_007258455.2. Lineage (NCBI taxonomy): Eukaryota > Viridiplantae > Streptophyta > Pinopsida > Cupressales > Cupressaceae > Sequoia > Sequoia sempervirens. The sequence goes on along the minus strand of VDFB02000003.1, from coordinate 599,599,091 downwards.
ACAGAGAGGAATGAAAGGTTGTTGCATAATAGTGCAAGATGAAAGGACAACAACTTTGATGACTATACAATCACCTCTACTTCACATTAAAAGGAAAATAACAGAGATTGAGGGTAGTCAATCTAGCATAGGAACCTTGAAGATAGACCTTTGTGATGAATGGGTACATCAAATATTAATAAGGAACTCAATTCAAATCAGGTAAGATTACAATTACATGAGAGATGTAATCATTATGGCCATCAAATGACAAGGCAAGGAATAATGTATAGTTTGTGAAAAGATGATAATGATTTCACATCCAAGTGATCAAATCAACAATCAGAAGGTCATAATTGTAGAGGAACCTTTTGCATTAAATGGAAATATCATGATAGTGATGCTCATAAGAAGGCTCAAACTATGGACAATCCACACATACAAGAGTTATTAGCAGACCTATAAATAGCCTTCATCAAAGTTTTAATAAAGGAAATAACAAATCAAACATCCATTTTTCGCAGTCACTCGCAGTCCTAAAGGACAACCTTGGAGTCTATCATGGAGTTTTCCATGAGAGAACAATAATCAAAGGATTGTAGGATAGAGTTGTTAAAGTATGGAATTGTTGATCTCTCATAATAATGATCATAAAAATGCTCATGGTCCAAGAAAATACATAAATAAATGATTAAGTGACTAGGAAAAGGGGAGTTTATGGTAGTTTGAGTTGGATATTCCTTTCAACTAGTTATAGGTTTAAAGGAAGTTAAGGGTACGATGAGGTTTAAGCTTAAACACTCATATGAAGACCCTCAACAACCATCCCATTAATAAAATGGAATGGTTCCTTCAAAAGTGTCAATCACTTGTGTGAAACCTTATATACCTATGTGTAGCAATGATAGTGAGTATGATAGTGGAGGGTTAGTGAGTAGTTTTTCATGATATAGTGACAATGAGAATAACCCTCCATAGTTGACTGTCTATTGACAGTGTCTTTGTGTATTGGTATGAATGAAATATAGTCATACTTTGAGTTGACATAGTAGAATCTAAGGAACATTCCAGTGGTATAAAAAGAAAACATAATGAATCCTAAAAGGAAGATGACCTTCTAGAAGTTTTATAAGGATTTTCAATGAGGGATAGTGATAGAGGAAGAATCACAAAGAAATTATGTTAAAGGGTTTGATAAAGGAAACAAAATGTTAAGTGGTGAAAAATGGTGGATAAAGAGAATATTGAATACATTGAACATGTGGAAAATTTAGATCTTGAAGTTCTCCTATGCCCCTAGGATTTGAAAACATCTCTATCTTTAATCTTTTAACTGCCCCAAACCATATGATCCTCAAGTTTCTCCTATAGCATGATGCAACTTGGGGGGGTTTAAAAACCTAGTATTTGTCTTTCATGCCATTTCTTCATAATACATTTCATACTCTTATGATACCAACAACCATGGATGGAGGATTTGATTATAATAAAATCTATTTGGGTTCTTATTTATTCATCAAATAGAATGTAACTTCTAGGTTATTTATTTTTAGGGCTTCCTATGTTTTTTTTTGTATCTAAATCCCTTAAACACATATTTCTCTTTTCTTATTTTCACAATGCATCTAGCTTAAACCATAAAACCCCTAATTGTTTCTCAAAAGATCACAAAGCTTCATTACTAAAGGTTGACAAACACCTTGTAGATATTCATAAAATAGATGATTTCATAAATATAAAGGGCGTACCATTCAAAAAATATAGTTTTTGGGCCTTGAATGCAAGCTGAAATTTGTCAAGCTCCTTCATGTGGGATTGGAGATGATGAATAGTTCACTCACTACATGCTCCTTATTTTATTATTGGTCATCCTTGTTGGATCCTTTTACTCAACCTTCATCCATGTAGCTACAAAAACCCTAAAGCCCCTCCTTAGCATGAACTTTCTCATTTTTTCTTTCTCTCTTCCTCCATTTTTGGCACCCACATTTTTGCGTGCCCATATCAAGTTTAACTTCTCTTCTCTTTTCAATATGAGTCTTTCCTTAAAATTTTAACTTTGAGTGACTCACTTTAATATCATATTGTTATTTGTGTGAGTAGTTATTTAGTTGTGTTTTTTACCCAACGATCAAAATAGTCATTTATTTAGTAATTTATAGCTATGTTGCAAAAACTTAGTATAATTTTTTTTTTAATTGTCAAGACTAAAAGTTTTAGTCACATAGTCATTTATTTGCTAGATTATACTAGTGTACCCTTCATAATTGAATGAAACATCCGAGAAAAATTAGGTTCCTCCATTTGGTCAATCCATTTGGGGTAAACCTCTTTTTCTATGTTTCATTTTGAAGGAGGAAATTGATAAAAAATTGAATATTTTCTAGCCTTCTACAAATATTATGAGAACATATCCTAAATTATTGGCAATATAGAGGCTACACATCGAGATAATTGAGAAGGAAGAAAATTTTCCTACAGAAGAAATTAGAGAGCCAACTTTTGGGATGTACAACTAGATTTCTAAACGGGAGTGATAACTCAAGTAATGTCTGAGATGAATAATATAATTAGGTAATTCAATGAAGCTTTTTCTAACTGTGATCAATTTTTGAGGGATATGGTAAAATTACCAATAATCACTTCAAAAAAACTAATTGATGTGGAGCTAAAACAACAATGGCAGAAGATTATCCAAAGGGAGCTCACTGATAGTTTAGATAAAGGGTTTTTGGACATTGCTACATAGATTTCAATTAGATCAGAGGAGGTGATAAGGTAGAGGGCCTCCTCATGCATCGAGCTCCACACCAAATTATTATATGCATATGAAGCTTTGTGATATAAAATACATGTTCCTCAAGGTCCCCTTGATAATAATTTGATGACTATGTTCACCTTTTTTTGTTAAATATAACATAAAGGAAAATTATCAAGAAAAAGTTAATTGATGATAATTTTTTGTAATTTACAACAAGTTGTAGTATCTACATCAACATGTATGCACCCAGATTTTTTGCAATTTTGTAAGATGTATTTAATGTAAAAGTTATATTAGTATATGTTGCATTCTCCTAGGTTCATGTATAGTAGAGTTTTAAATTGGGGGATAAGAGGGAATATTTTGTGAAGCATTTAATGCACCTCTAATATTAAATGTAAATGTAATCTAGGCCATTCATGTTGAAATAATCTCCAACGTTGATTTTGTAAGCCTTCTCTATAACATGGAACCTTCCGTCATTTATAAAGGGTTGAATAATAGTTGTTGTAACAACATTTTTAATTTAATACAAGAAAAGGTATTGGAGTTTTCGTTAATTTATTCTTATTTTAGAATGAATGCATGGTCCCTTCTTCTAGTTTTAGTTTAATTCAGTTATGATAATGGTAAAGTGTTGAGGTACTTGGTAAATTTCCTACTCATATCATTTGTAATTTTCTGATTGTAAGTTATTTTGTATGGTTAGTCTAAGTTGTTTATAACATTATATCAATTGTGGATGTTTATTTATGTCATGCCAAAAATTAGATATATACAATATAAAAATCCTTAAGTTTTCAATTGAAGATTGCACTATTTATACAATGTTATGGGTTTAGCCTTGATAAAACAAAAAATAGTTTTATGGGGATTAATGTATTTGTAACATTAGTCATTATTATTATTAACCTTAGGTTTTAGATCTAGACTCTCTAAACCTTCATATTTTGAATTTTATTTAAAATTTGGGATATTTTAAGAAGAAAAGTACCACTTTAAAGTGTCATATTGGATGATTAAAGCTATTTTTACATTGTAAATATGAAAATATAGCTAAGGTTTATACCATTCTTCAGATTTTATAAAATCTTGTTTAAAAATTCCAACTAAATAGTGCAAGGACCCTTTTTAAAAGAGTAAAACATTAACCACTAAGCCATTTTATGTAAATTCAAGACCTAACAAATGAATCCTTAGGGTTATCATTTTAAAGCTTTCTCAATGATGCAAAGCATGGAAGGAGAACATTAACCAATCACAAATCAATCATCTTTGGACAATCCTTTAACCTTGAAAACTCTAACTTAGTGTTTTCTCACAATCTCTTCCAACTTGCTTGTAACATTCCAAATAGTGAAATTTGAGCATAACTTTCAAAAAATAACACCTACCCACAAATAAAAACAATTTTTAGATACCCATTAAGTCCATTCACAATGTACCTCAAAAGCACATAGGGGTTTTTTGGAACATGTCCTTCAAATCTCTACTGCTATGTTTGCACAAAAGCTTATAAGAGCATAAATTCACTATTTTTTTACCATAACTTGCAAACCAAACCTCATTTCCAAAATATTAAACCTATTTTGTGTACCCATTTGGAAGTTATTCAACATATTTGAAAATAATGGGTGGTTTTTTTACAACATAGGGCGTTAAAATTGATTGTCCTACTGCTACAAGGCCTAATTAGGCTTGTTTCAAAAAGGGTTTATTGGTTCTATAAAATATTGAACTCAAATATCCTCTAAAACACCTTAAAAATTTTATTTAGGGCCTACACATTCTAATTTCATCAACTACTATGGGTTCCAATCATCTTTTCTTCAAAACCCTACTTATATACATCATTCTTGTTCAAAAACATGCTTTTACCAGCCTAGGGCATCATCATACCTACACAAAACCTTATCCTTGACTCATGTAACTTGGGGAGCACAAAGAGCATATTGAAAAAAACCTATGCACCAAGTTTTTTGGATTTTCACTTGTGAGAGAAACTTATTTTTTTCTATGCCACTATTAACCCAACTAGGGTTTCAAGTGGTCTAGAAAGAAAATGCAATATCTATCATTTCTTAAGGAAATGGAATGAAACAAAAAGCCACATAAACTAGATTTACCCATCTATCATCTATAGTAGGATTTAGACCTTCATTTGTTCATACAGACATGTGCCATTGAGAGGAATTATAAGGAACATAATAATAATGTAGAAAATGAATTGTTTATTGCTCCAAAACCTCCTCCAAACCTTCAACAACCAAAAAAATGGTTGAAACAAGTCTTTTTAACCTTTGCGAACTAGTTCCAATAGTTACAAACCAACTTATTTTAATTACAATTGACTTTGACCCTTCATCTTCATTTTGTTGCATTTTTGGATTTTTACAATATGACAATATTTGCAAGAATTGAAAACTTTTACAATATTTGTAAAATGACTCAACAAACCACCTAAACACCTATTGATGGACTCAAACACACCTAAAATGGTCTCATAGACCGGATTAGATGACCAAAACCCAATACTCAAACCAAAATAACCAAATGGCCTCATGGAGGCATGGACTCAACTAGGTGCTCCTGCACTATACTCTTAGAGAAAGAAGAATCCAAGTCCCTCTTGAATTGAGTGTAGTAGCAAGGATCCAATTTTGAACTCTCTAGATTTATGTCTTCTATTTTCTACCTTTTGGCTTCCTTGAAACATTTCCATGTTGTTTTCATCTTTACCTTGGGTTTCATTTTATCAATGCAAACTTGCTTTCCTTTTGTTTTGCTACCTTGTAACTGATGGACATTTTTCCTTCATGGACTACACACTTTTCCCCAACACCTTGTTCTTCTTCCGAGATCTACTTGTTGCCCAATTTTCAACTATGGGCTCAATCAGGCAGGGGTCTATTTTCCAAGTACTCATAAGGGCTAGATGGATTAACTTTTGCCTCAGGTTGCCAAGACATCTTGGTCGCTGTAAAGTTTTATATCTCTCTCCGCTTGGGATGTCTCGCCGATAATTGTTCACCAGGTCGGCATCGGGGAGAGTGGGTTGAATTTGGCATGAAGTCCTAGCGACCAAGTGGAGTCTCACCGAAGGGATTGTGCCTTCGGTATAATGTTTGGTCTCGGCCAAAGGAGACATCATCGCTATGAGGTCTTGCTGACTAAGCAGGGTCTCGCCGAAACAGGAGGAGCTTGGCGAGAGGTCTCGCCGACTATTGGTGGTCTCCCTGAAATGGTCCGAGCTCGTCGAGAGATGAAGGCTTTGGCGTAAGGTCTTGCCGACCCATGGTGGTCTTGCTGAAACTGCCGGTGTCAGTGAGAAGTCCTACCGAAAGATGGAGGTTTCGGTGAAAGTTGGTGCCCTTGTTGTGATGTCTCACCGACGGGGAGAGGTCTCACCGAAATGAAAGGTCTCGGTGTATGTTTTGCGCTTGGTGTGAGGTCTTGCTGACCCAAAAGGGACTCGCCAAATGGATATTTGGAATTGGTAAGACTCCTGGCCACAGGGTGTGGCTTCGGCGTAATGTATCGCCGAAAGCCGGTGGTCTCGCCGAAGAAATAGTAGCTCGGGGAGACATATGGCCGACACGTGGTGGTCTCACCAAGAGAGTTTACCTTCGGCATGAGGTCTTGCTGACCCGATGGTGTCTTGCCGAAGGGAGTTAGCGTCGGTGTAATGTTTTGAGCTCGGGGAGATGTCCTACCGACCCGATAGGGTCTCGTCGAAGGTTTATGCCTTTGGTATGAAGTCTTCCCAACTGATGTTTGTCTTGCTAATAGCGATGGGTCTACTGCAGGATTTGGTGAGAACTCCTACCGAATGCGGATGTTTGGGTGATAAAATGGCAATATTGATATGACTTTTGCAGCTCACTATGAACTCTTGCTGACGGTTGTAAGCTATACCGATAACTCCTGATGAGCATAATCGCATCAGCGAGACATGACTAGTGTCTCACTGACATGCGCTTCTGATGAAGTGACCTTTGACCATCTAGGAATCTACATGGCATGAGTTCAACCAATGAAGGAGCTAAAGATGGACCATGGGAAGTTTGACTGTCGTGACTATCCTTGTTAGGATGATCAACGGAATGTAAGTGACATGGATCTGCTCTGAGATCAAAAGCGATGGAACAGCTCGGTGAAGCGATGGTGTGGAGATCTAGTGGGAAAATCTAATGTTGTTTCCAAAAGAGGTCAACTTGCGGAGGGGTTTAGAATAGGAGAGAAACATAAAGGATGAGACTGCAAGGACAACTAGGATGTCGACTAGTAGGAGTGGATCGACATTTATGAAAGCACTCAGAAACATTCAAAGCAGCTTTGATGGAAATTCGAGGGTGGATACGGGGCCATAAGTTAATGTGATTGTTGCAAAAAGATCAAGGAGGCCATTCCTGGAGCAACCCTTCACCGACATGGACAGCAGGGATACACATTTAATGCAGCATTAACTTCATTAAAAAGATCTAGGGGAGGATCTTTCTGGAGGCTGATATTTTTGTAAGCCCTAGGGGCTGGGACTTTTGTATATAGGGCATTTTTGCCTCTTTGTAAATCAGTTCTGATTATGCATTCTGGAGAGTTAGTGATTTTTAACAATCCTTTCTCAGCTGATATATGTTTTGTAACTCTTTTTTTTTTTGGAATTTGGAATACAGAGATTACCTTGAAGATCAGTGTTAGTTTTTTCATATTACCTTCTTTCTTCTTTCAGATTATGCAAGTTTTGAACTGTGTTTTCCTAAGTTTGCATTTAAATTTTAAAGTTGTGAAATTCATCTTTCCTTCTTAAAATATATATGTAGATTAAGCCTTTTTATAATTTTTGCATAAGTTTTCACAAGATTTATGTTGGGAAGATGAAATAACTATCTTTTTTCCAGTGTATGTTCATCTTTTTATTTCATGATTCCTGTCAGTTCGGTGTATCACCATATGATTTATTTTTCATTTTCATGCACTCCTTCTCCCTTTTCCTTACAAAGATCAGTAGATAGGTGATAACACAAAGGAAGCCGACCTTCTCCGGAGGTTGACCTTTGCTTACAAGTAACCCACAACTTTAGAGGTCTTCCCATGTTACACTAGATTGTTGAATTTTACATTCAACGGGGTGAAAATCCAAGTGCTAACAGTTCTAGCATGCCCAGTGGGATAGTTCCAGATTATATTATTGGTTTGGTATGCAACCAGCAAACTTTAGACTTTGTAGAAGTTATTTTTGCATACTTGGTGACTCCATAAAAGAGAAAGAACTCCAGAAATAGTACTTTTATAGTTTATGAGAAGAGTTCAGACAAGGAGCAGCTCAGTTACTTTTGAATATTTGCAGTTGTCACCAACCAGAAGACAAGGCATAGCAACATGAAGGGCACCTCCTTCTAAGAGAGTACAGTCTACACCACCTGGTGGTAGACGAAAAATTGCGTTTTCACCATAAAGAAGGAGAGGAAGACCATCTAAAAAACAAATTGAGAATTGTTCAGACTCACCTAGCCTTGGGACAAAAAGGTCTCCTTTAAGCAGTCCAACTATTTTTGCTAGTTATATATTTTCAAGTTTTGCTATTGCAACAAGTTCATCAACTGTAGTTTTTACAAATCTAAATCCAACTTTAATGGCTACTCCCAAAAATTAGCCTTTTGTGCCATTTAATGAAGGTAGTCCATTAGATTTGACACAACACAATGACATTCCAATGGCAGCTCTGAAAAGCTTTCCAACTTTCACTGGGGAAGATCAGACTACCCCGATTGAACATATACGAGATGTTGCTTCCTTATGTGGTGTGCACCATATCACAGAAGAAGATGTAGTTGTAAGAGTACTTGTAGCATCCTTCAAAGGAAGAGCATTACAGTGGTTCAAGAGTCTTGGAGTAGGTTCAGTTACCACATGGGATGAGTTGGGTGACAATTACATAGGTAGTTTCAAGACAGGTCTGATAATTTGTCCTTGTTGGAGCAATTAACTACGCTTAAGAGGGCTTCTCAGGAGAAAATGAATGATTTCAATTTAAAATTTCAAAGAACCTGGGATAGAATTCCTACAATAGTGAGACCACCTCCAAAATATGCATTTTTGTACTTTTTGAAGGCCCTTAATAGCGATATAGCCATTATGATACAATCAATGGGGAGTGTTTCCCTACCAAATGCATTTGAAGTAGAAATCAGAGCGAAAAAAAGGCTTATACAAGCTGGTAAACTTGCTCCTAGGCCACCAATGCCTATATTTCTAGATATTCATTCGAATATCCCTTTGTAGATACCACCTTTTGCACCTTTACCACCTGTTCCAGCTGTTGTAACACAAAAAACTAATGTTCCAAGATCTTCAAATGAGTTATAGGAGATCAAAAGTTTATTACAGACTTTTGGTAATAAGCTTATGAGCTTGGAAAAGCAACAAGCATATAACAGGCCTTATCAACAGCAGAATTTAGGTCAGCAACAACAATATCAAGGTAATAGATAGGCTTATCAAGGCAACTACCAGGGCCCAAGACATAGTGTAAACACAAGACCTTTTCAGGCTTATGCTCCAACACCTGTTAGTCCAGTTAAGGATCTTGTCCCTATTCAAAACAACCTAGCAGCAGATTATGAGTGGTGCTACCCTTGTAGCCAACCTCACAATCAGGTCACTTGCTCAAATGAACTCATTAATCAGGAACTTATGGTACAGAATGCCTCGAGTTCACATCATAATGAATTCAATGATGCATCTCCACAACGCCAAGATCAGCCTACCAATGATACTAGCCTACTTAACTAGAAAGGTGAACAATTTTGTGGATTGAATGTAGATAATTCTCTAGTTGCAACTAACATAAGGGCGAAGAAAAGAGATTTTGAGCTTGATCAATCAACTAATAAAGGAAAAGAAATAGTTGCAGAACCATCTACATCTCAAGTGACTCGTGGTGTGCAAAGAAATTAGCAACTCCTAGTTAAGGAGCAGCCACACTTGCAAGCTGATCATGTTGGCATAAAGGTACATCATAAAGTGAACCCAGTTGTACCCTATAATATTCTTGATAGTATGAAAAAGATGAATGTAATGATGTCTATGTGGGATTCATTATCTATCCCAGGTCAAAAAGATATGTTACACTCAGCTTTGTCACATTTTAAAGTGTCTAATGAATCTGAGTCTCTAATAGGTCAAGTCAGAACTGTATTGACAAATAATCCTCAAGAAAATGAGAAACAAACCAACAAAGAGGCAGGAAAAGAAGTCAAACCACCTCCATTTTATGTGTCTATAATCATATAGGTGATAAGTTAGTTCATAACTGTATGGTAGACAGTGGAGCTAGTAGTGTAGTAATTCCAAAGAAAATTGTTGACAAGCTTGGACTAAAGTACCAACCTTTAGAGAAAGGAGTGGTTCAATTGGATGGTACTTTTGTTAATACATTGGGTGTTATTAAAGATTTGAGTCTTACCCTTCATTCTTGTCCGAATTTTTCAGTTCCTCAGGACATATGTGTCATAGATCTCCCACCTTTCTTTTCTTTGTGTCTCTCAAGAGACTTTACAACTAAGATAGGTGGTTATCTATTAGCTGATTGGTCACATATGTTGTTTAGAACAAGATATGGAACTAAGGTTACCATTAAATATGAAAAGTTGGCTAAAGATCACATTGAGCCATATAACCCAAGCCCTATCAATGTTGTTCCTACTACTGCAAACACAAATTGTGTCATTTTTACAGAGAGTGAATTGGCTGCTGCTCAATAACTTCAAGCAGAAGTTGTTCTTGATGTGCTGCTTCATGAATGAGTAGTTGAAAATGTGTTGGAAAATCCTATAGATTTTATTCAAGATGTCGGTATGGGTAATTATGTGATGCTTGAACTTGATGCAGAGGTTCCAAACCTCGAAAAAAGTATAGATCAATTGTTGCAACAACAAAGTGAACTCTGGGAAATGTTTTTTGATGGTTCCAAAAGCAAGAATGGAGTAGGTGGAGGTGCAATGCTGGTTTCTCCACAGGGTGATAAGTATTTTTCATCTTTTCATTTTTCTTTTGCATGTTCTAACAATAGTGCTGAGTATGAAGGACTCATTCAAGGCCTTGAGTGGGCAAGGAAAAGAGGAATTGATTGTTTGAAAGTCTATGGAGATAGTGAATTGATAGTTAATCAGGTTAGTGGGATGAATGTTGCCAAGAATGATGCTTTGAAGTCTTACAGAAACAGAGTATGGAATATAATTGAAGAATTTAATGCCTTCAATCTGATTCTGTTCCATGAAATCAGAATAAGCATGCTGATAGACTTGTAGCAATTGGAGCAAAGTTTGATATCCTAGTCGATATTAACAAAGATAAAATACAGTAGTATGTCAAGGTGGTTATCAGGCCGTCAATTCCTGATAACAACATTAACTGGCAGGTATTTGAAAGTGATGAATAGATTTTAACCTTTCTGCTCCAAGAAGATCAATTTTCTGTAGTGAACCAAGAAAAGATCAAATAGCAGTATGATGATCAAGTGATATAGCTGAACACAAATAAACTTCTCAAAGGGTTGGTTATCTTGGAATCCATATTCAATTCTGATGACCAGCTTAAGAAGAACAAAGTTGGCATTCAAGTGAAAGAAGATCATTATGAAGAAGTGGAAATCTTTAAAGGTAAGCTTCTCAAATCAGGCAAAATTTGTTCACTTGAAGATAAGAGATCTTTCGTTATTTTATGCCAAGAGTATCATGATATTTTCGCTTGGCAATATTTTGATTTAAGAGGGTTTGATCCTCATATTGCACAACATACAATTGAGTTAGAACCTGATGCCAAGCCTATTAGACAAAAACAGAGACCATTGAACCCCAAGCTTGAAGCTTTAATGATCAAAGAGCTGACCAGGTTAGTTGAGGGGGATATTGTATTTCCATTAAACACACATCTTGGGATTGTAACCTTGTTCTGATTAGAAAAAAGAATGATGAGATAAGATTATGTGTGGATTTTAGAGATCTTAATAGAGCGTCTCTGAAGGATTATTACCCCTTACCGTCTATGAAACAAATTCTCCAAGTTGTTGCTGGTTTAGAGAGATTTTCTCTTCTGAATGGGTATTCTGGTTATAACCAGATTCTAGTCAAAGAGGAGGATTAGTATAAAACAACCTTTACAACAAAATGGGGCACTATGGCCTATAGGAGAATTCCTTTTGGTTTATCTAATGTTGGTGCTACCTTTCAGCGTGCCATGGATATGGCATTTCAGAGTTTAATCCAATTTTTTTTTGCTAGTTTACTTAGATGACATAACTGTATATTCAAAGAATGCGGATGAACACTTGTCACATCTAAAGCAAGTTTTTGAAAAATGCAGAGAATATGGAATATCTCTCAATCCGACAAAGAGTATTTTTGCAGTTCATGAAGGTAAAATGTTAGGCCACATAGTATCAAAAGACGAAGTTACCATTGATCTTGAAAGAGTTAAGGCTATACTCGAACTGCCATTACCTAATCACAAGAAAGGATTGCAGATATTTTTAGGGAGAATCAACTTTTTAAGAAGATTCATTTCTAATGTTGCAAATTTACTATAGCCCTTAACTGCCATGCTTAAAAAGAATGCAGTTTTCAGTTGAACTAAAGAAGCAAAACGTAGTTTTGAAGAAATTAAGGAAGCTTTAGCATCATCTCTAACACTGGTAAATCCAGATTTCTCTAAAGATTTCTTTTTATATGCTTTTGGCAGCATTAGTTCAATTTCTGCTATGCTAGTTCAAAAAAATAATGATAACTTAGAGAAGTGAATAGCTTTCTTTAGTCAAGTACTTGTTGATTATGAAGTGAAATATATACATTTGTTGAGAAACATGTTCTTGCTGTGATCAAAAGCCTAAAGAAGTTTAAGCCTCTATTTTCAAACAATAAAATTCATATTTTGTTTGCACACCCAAGTGTGAAGGAGTTTTTGTTGAACAAAAATCTAAGTGAGAAAAGAGCAGGGTGGATCACAAAAGTAATGGAATTTGATGTCAACATCAACATTACAAAACTTGTCAGAGGTAGAGGACTTTGTGAGCAACTTGCCTCCACTTCTGAAGATGCATAGAAATCAGAAACTGGTGCTATTTTAACTAATACAAATGAGCCTCAAAATTTTCAAGTTGTTGCACCTGCCTCAGTTGCAGGTTGGGTTCAAGAAATGACCCAGTTTCTTCGTATTGGTGAATTTCCACCAGGTCTAGACAGAGCAAAGTGAAGGTACTTTAGATTGTAGTCAATTCCTTATGTCCTTATTGATAATATTCTTTTCAGGAAAAATCTGAATGGTGTTTTATTAAGGTGCATTGATGCTGACCAAACAAAAAAGGTACTGCATAAGTTTCATGATGGAATTTCAAGAGGGAACTTTGCTCCAAGGACAACGGCTTGGAAAATTATGAGAGTTGGTTACTACTAGCCCAAATTTTTTAAAGATGCATATGCATGGTCAAGGAAGTGTATGAAATGTGCTTTGTTTGTAGAAAAGGAAAAGCTTCCTGCTATGCCTTTACATCCAATTCAGGTAGAGCATCCCTTCATGAGATGGGGCATTGACTTTATTGGACCAATTAATCCACCATCTAGTGTTGGTTACAAGTGGGTGCTTACTGATACAGACTATTTCACATGGTGGACAGAAGCAGTAGCTTTGAAAGAAGCAAATGAATCTTCAGTTTTGAATTTTTATAAAGATATAATCACTAGATTTGGAGTTCCTGACTCCATCATTTAAGATAATGCTCTTGCATTTGTTGGATTAAGAGTCATAGATTGGGCTATTAAACACGAAATTCAATTGAATACTTCCTCCAATTATTACCTGCAGGGTAATGGATTAGTTGAAAGTACAAATAAAAATTTGATCAGAATCATTAAAAGGATTATGGAAGAGAATCAAAGAATTTGGCATACCACATTGAAATCTGCACTTTGGGTAGATAGAATAACCCCTAAGAGATCAGTTTGGTAATTCTCCATACGTCCTCGTTTATGGTAAAGAGGCTAGATTACCTCTATCTGTAGAGCTTCCAGCTTTAGACATTGTTCACTAGTTGGAGATGAATGAAGAACATGACCCAATGTCCGTGAGATATGTAGAGCTCATGGAGCTCGAAGAATCAAGAGACAAGGAAATGAAAACTTTGGGGTATCATTAGCTCCAAACGAAGAAAACATTTGATAAGAAAGCTACAACCAGAGTTTTCAAGGAAGGTGATATTGTTCTCAAATGGGATGTGTTAAAGAGTGGTCCAGGAAAACATACAAAAATTGACCATTTTTGGGCAGGCCCTTTTGTTGTTACTCAATGCAAGGAGCATAATGCATTCTAGTTATCGAACATGGATGGAGAAAAGTTACCAATCCCAATTAATGGGATTCACCTCAAACATTGTTTTGAGGTATGATTTGTCATTGTACATATTAGGTTAGGTTTTATGCTTTCAATAAGTGCTTCTGCACTTTAGTTTAATTGTTGTTGCATTTCCTAAGTGTTGTTCCAGCACAGTTTGGTAGTTTCACTTCAGTTTCTTTGGTTTCAATAAGATTCTAGTGTGTTGATCTGCTTCATGAGTCTCAAGTGAGTTGCAACCATGTGCGAACTGCTCTTGGTCTATTCTGAGGTTTTTACTAAGTGACTCTGAGCCCAATGGAGAAGTTTTGGCTACTAGTTTCTAGGTTTAGTAGGAAAACATCTAGCAAAGGTCGCCATAAATGTTGCCTAATTTTCACCTATGGGTTCAACCAGGCACGGGTCTATTTTCCAAGTATTCATAAAGGCTAGATGGATTAACTTTTTCCTCAGGTCGTCAAGACATCTCGGTCACTGTAAAGTTTTATATCTCTCTCCGCTTGGGATGTCTCGCCGACAGTTGTTCACCAGGTCGGCGTCAGGGAGAGTGGGTTGAATTCGGCATGAAGTCCCGATGACCAGGTGGAGTCTCACCAAAGGGATTGTGCCTTTGATATAATGTTTGGTCTCGTCCAAAGGAGACATCATCACTGTGAGGTCTTTCCAACTAAGTAGGGTCTCGCCGAAACAGGAGGAGCTCAGTGAGAGGTCTCGCCAACTGTTGGTGGTCTCCCCAAAATGGTTTGAGCTCATCGAGAGATGAAGGCTTCACCGTAAGGTCTTTCCAACCCATGGTGGTCTCACCGAAACTGCCAGCATTAGTGAGAAGTCCTGCCAAAAGATGGAGGTTTTGGCAAAAGTTGGTGCCCTCATTATGATGTCTCACCGACGGGGAGAGGTCTCGCTGAAACGAAAGGCCTCGGTGTATGTTTGGCGCTCGGTGTGAGGTCTTTCCGACCTAAAAGGGTCTTGCTGAATGGATATTTGGAATTGGTAAGACTCCTAGCCACGAGGTGTGGCTTCAGAGTAATGTCTCACCGAAAGCTGGTGGTCTCACTAAAGAAATAGGAGCTCAGGGAGATGTCCGACCGACACGTGGTGGTTTCGCCAAGAGAGTTTTCCTTTGGCATGAGGTCTTGCCAACCTGATGGAGTCTTGCTGAAGGGAGTTAGCATCGGTGTAATGTTTTAAGCTCGGGAAGATGTCCTGCCGACCCGATAGGGTCTCGCTGAAGGTTTATGCCTTTGGTAGGAAGTCTTCCTGACTAATGTTTGTCTTGCCGATAGCGATGGGTCTGTTGCAGGCTTTGGTGAGAACTCTTGCCGAATGTGAATGTCTGGGCGATAAAATGGTGATATCGATATGACTTTTGCAGCTCGCTATGAACTCTTGCAAATAGTTGTGAGCTATACCGATAACTCCTGATGATCATAATCGCATCGGGGAGACACGACTAGTGTCTCACCAACATGCGATTCTGATGAAGCGACCTTTGATCGTTTGGGAATCTACATGGCACGAGTTCAACCAATGAAGGAGCTAAAGATAGACCTGGGCAGTTTGATTGTCGTGACTATCCTTGTTAGGAAGATCAACAGAATGTATGCGACATGGATCTGCTCTAAGATCAAAAGTGATGGAGCAGCTCGGTGAAGCGATGGTGTGGAGATCTAATGGGAAAATATGATGCTATTTCTAGAAGAGGTCAACTTGCAGAGGGGTCTAGAACAGGAGAGGAACATAAAGGATGAGACTGCAAGGACAACTGGGATGTCGATTGGCAGGAGTGGATCGACATTTATGAAAGCACTCAGAAACATTCAAAGCAGCTCTGATGGAAGTTTGAGGGTTGACATGGGGCCAAAAGTTAATGTGATTGTTGCAAAAAGATCAAGGAGGCCATTCCTGGAGCAACCCTTCACCGACATGGATAGCAGGGATACACGTTTAATGCAACATTACCTTCATTAAAAAGATCTAGGGGCGGATCCTTCTGGAGGATGATATTTTTGTAAGCCCTAGGGGCAGGAACTTTTGTATATAGGGCATTTTTTCCTCTTTGTAAATCAGTTCTGATTATGCATCCTAGAGAGTTAGTGATTTTTAACAATCCTTTCTCAACTGATGTATGTTTTGTAACTCTTTTTTTTTGGAATTTGGAATACAGAGGTTACCTTGAAGATCAATGTTAGTTTTTTCATACTACCTTCTTTCTTCTTTCAGATTATGCAAGTTTTGAACTGTGTTTTCCTAAGTCTGCATTTAAATTTTAAAGTTGTGAAATTCATCTTTCCTTCTTAAAATATATATGTAGATTAAACCTTTTTATAATTTTTGCATAAGTTTTCACAAGATTTATGTTGGGTAGATGAAATAACTATCATCTTTTTTGCAGTGTATGTTCATCTTTTTATTTCATGATTCCTGTCAGTTTGGTGTATCACCATAGGATTTAGTTTTCATTTTCATGCACTCTTTATCCCTTTTCCTTACAAAGATCAGTAGGTAGGTGATAACACAAAGGAAGTCGGCCTTCTCTGGAGGTTGACCTTTGCTTACAAGTAACCCACAACTTTAGAGGTCTTCCCATGTTACACTGGATTGTTGAATTTTACATTCAACAGGGTGCAAATCCAAGTGCTAACACTACTCCATCTTAAATTTTGGTCTATCTCTCCTTAAGGCTGCAATAACACAACTATCCTTACCCATCCTTACAATACTAGATGTTGCTTTCTTCTTATTGTCTATACAATCAGCAACCTTTCCTTCATCATTGTCAATTTGGAAAATAGGGTATGGACCCTTTGTCTTGAAATTATGCCACACAACTTCATCTTCACCAATCTTCCTAATCAATGAAAACATAAAGTAGGCTGCATCGTCATACTCCAATTGCAGATGCAGAGTGTCTTCAATCACCTTGAAAGCTTTGTCTTCCTATTTTGGAAACCTTGCATGAGAATTGACATTTTTCCTTGAAACATCATCTATTACCACATCAACGTGTTCTTGCAAAAAATATTGAAACTCAGATAGCAATTGATCAATCCTACTTGTTGTTATAACAATCATATGTTTACTTACCATTTTATTAGTTGTCTCTTCCTCTTTTCTTGGTTGTTGTTCTTCAATCAAGGACTCCTTAATGTCTGATTTTGCAGCT
Organism: Sequoia sempervirens; assembly: GCA_007258455.2. Taxonomy (NCBI): domain Eukaryota; kingdom Viridiplantae; phylum Streptophyta; class Pinopsida; order Cupressales; family Cupressaceae; genus Sequoia; species Sequoia sempervirens. The sequence goes on along the minus strand of VDFB02000003.1, from coordinate 599,581,803 downwards.
CCCACTTGTCTTCTTCTCTGAACAATCTTCTTGATAGGCCACATAACCTTCTTTTTGACTAGTAAATGCCAACTTTGCATCTCAATTTTCACTCTTTCTTCCATATTTTCTCGAATTTCCATCATTAGTTCCAAATCCTTCCTCAACTTTTTTCTCTCTTGATCCACATCTATTTGTTTTTCCTTCTCCTTTTCCTTCATCTATTTTCCCTCTCTTTTCATCACTTGTTTCTTTTTTTATAAACCCTCACTCTGCAAGTATCTCTTCCACACAACCATTCTTAACACCCACAACTATCCTCTTCCCAATAGGATTCTAGAAGATGCACTCTCCAAGATCTCTTCTACCCACTTCCTCTCAGTGGAAGAAATCTACACACCTTCTACCTAGCTTCATCACTATTGGAGGATACAACAAACCTTTCTCTCACAACTTCCTCTTAGCGTCTACTAGATCTAATACCAATTGATGTAGATCATGGAGGGATAACATTAACCAATCACAAATCAATCAACTTTGGACAATCCTTTAACCCTGAAAACTCTAACTTACTATTTTCTCACAATCTCTTCAAACTTGCTTGTAGCATTCCAAATAGTGAAATTTGACAATAACTTTTAGAAAATAACACCTAACCACAAACCAAAACTAGTTTTAGATAACCATTTATCCCCTCCATAACATACCTCAAAAGCTCATAGGGTTTTTTGTAACATATCCTTCAAATCTCTGCTACTACATTTGCACAAAAGCTTAAAAGAGCAAAATTTCACTATTTTTTTACCATAACTTGCAAACCAGACCTCCTTCCAAAATATGAAACCTTTTTTGAGTACCCATTTGGAAGTTATTCAACATAAATGAAAATCAAGGGTGGTTGTTTTGCAAAATAGGGCCTTAAAATTGACTATTCTGCTGCTACAAGGCTTAATTAAGCTTGTTTCAAGAAGGGTTTATTGGTTCTCTAAACTCTTGATCTCAAATCTCCTATCAAACACCTTAAGCACTTCATTTAGGGCTTGCATATTCTAATTCCATCAACTAGGATGGGTTCCATTCATCTTTTTTTCAAAACCCTACTTCTATACCTCATTCTTATTCAAAAACATGCTTTTACAAGCCTAGGGCATCATCACACCTGTACAAAACCTTACCCCCGACTCTTGTAACTTGGATAACACAAAGAGCATGTCCACATAGACCTATGCACCAGGTTTTGTGGATTTTCACCTATAATGTACTGAGAAACTTATTTTTTTCTATGCCACGGGTTAACCCAACCAGGGTTTTACGTGGTCTACAAAGAAAATGCAATATCTCTCTTGTTTCTTAATGAAATGGAATGAAAGAAAAATCCAAAGAAACTAGATTTAACCCTCTATCATCTACAGTAGGATTCAAACCTTTATTTTTCCATACAAGCATGTTCCATTGAGAGGAACAATAAATAACACAATAATAATGTAGAAAATGAATTGTTTATTGCTCCAAAACACCCTCCAAACCTTCAACAACCAAAAAAATGCTGGAACCAAGTATTTTTTTTCCTTTCCCAAAAATTTACAATAGTTCCAAACCAACTTCTTTTAATTCCAATTGACTTTGCTCCTTCATCCTCCTTTTGTTGCATTTTTACATTTTTACAATATGACAATATTTGCAAGAATTGACAACTTTAACAATATTTGCAAAAGGAATCAACAAACCACCTAACCACCTATTAATGGACTCAAACACACCTAAAATGTTTTCATAGACCTTATTACATGACCAAAACCCAAAACTCAAACCAAAATAACAAAATGGCCCCATGGAGGCATGAACTCAACTAGGTGCTCCTACACCACTTAAGAATGATTTCCTTAAAAGATAGAGGGTACTTTGTTACTTTTTCTATTTTGTGAGTATGCAAAAAAACTTGTCAAAAAAATTATTCATTCAAATGAACAAAGAAACAAAGGCCTTAATAAGATATCATGATAAAGACAATAATGTTGAAATTATAAATATTAGACGATGAATCTATAGAATGAAGGACTTTTCTAGGACTATGCAAGATAAAAGGTAATTTTTTTAATGTGTTAGTTGATAGCTACAACATGCACAATTTAGTTTCCATTGATATAGATGAGAAGCTAGGGCTAGGAAGGTTACCTTATCCTAATCAAATCCATGTATCTTCATTACAAATATGCCATAAAAAATTAGACAATGAATAATATTTGTGAGATTTAAAATTAATATTTATGAGTTGGGTATGTGCAGGATCATGATGGGCCAAAAAGTGGTGATATGATAGGTATGTCATAGGGTATGTGGACGACGACTTCCTTTTACCCAAAATTGATGAAACGAAAAGGGTTTTTAATGGAGATTCTCAACTTTCCATCAATATAAATTATGCTTTATTTTGAATTTAATAAATAATTATTATTCATTTTCTATTTGAATTACGACTAAAGTCCTGATTGAAAAACATCTATAACTTTCAAATGGTATCACATTTTTTGAATTTGAAACTTGTGTCACATTCTATACTTCATATACTATAGGATTAAAAAAAAATGAATTTCATGAAGTTTTGACCAAGTTAAGGTGGTCAGACATACGAGTTTTTATATTTTTTAAAAATTGTAATAAAAAATTCATAATTAATTATTTACATTGAAAAAAATTACAAAAAATAATGCGTCACATTGGGACATGAGTCCTCTACTTATATCTAAAGTCTTATAAAAAAATATTATCATTTTATTGTGGTTAGGGTGGTTAGACAGACAACTACTTCTTATTTTTTCCCTAAAATTTAAGTACTACTGAATTGAAATTTGAAATTTTCACCAAATATATTTCTTTTTAGATAAACCTAGTAGTTTAGAAACTACATTCAATTTTCTATAGATTCTATTCTTACATATTTTTGAAATAATATAGATAAATTATTCAAATTTTTACGTCAAGTTACCTAACTTTGATTTTTCTGATTTTTTTGCTACTTAAGTGCCTATTTTTCCATGATGATCTTGCACATACACAGTTCACAAGGTGTGGCGTAACATAATTCTTTTGGACATGTAAAAGATAATTATGGGAAGGTCATGGTAGTATGATCAAAGAGTTATTTAGAATAGAAATTTAAATATTTATATTTTTTTATGGATCATATAATAAAAAACATAATCCATTGGAAACTATAGGAGAGGAGGTGACAATAGGCATGAGGATATTATTTTTTATAGATAACGATTTAAATTGTATGTGTTGAAGAGATTATCTTTGAATATTTACAAATAATTATTTTAGCATTCTAAATTGTCATCCTTGACAATTTCACAATAGGTTTAACTCCCCCTATTTGCTTCAACCTAATTGTTTTTATAATTCACCTATTTTATTAACATTTTCATAAAATTAAGAAGAATTGGGTATTAATAATAACTATTCATTTAACAGTAGCAAAAGCCCCAAAATAGGTCCACATTGGGGCCCCAGGACCCTTGTCTAACCTATTTTTTCCCAAATTTAAAAAAGTTATTGTCAAAATTTTTATATTTGAAAATCCAATTCCATTTATTAGCTTTTCATCATTAATTTTGCAAAAAATAAATAATTGCATATAAGTCTTTTTCACCATTTGAAACTAGAAGGTAATTTTAATATCATATGAGAATTATAAAAAAGCATAGTCAAGGTAATTCAAGGAAAAAATTTGTAGCATTAAATTACAATAATTTCATCAATCAAGATCATTTGGCAATATATTAGAAAGAATGAAGCAAATATGCACAAGGATTTATTTGTTGAAGACACCAAAATACTGAGAGGGGGGGGTGAATTAGTATGCTTTAAAATTCAATCACAATTAACTACTGTTGATGTTGAATTAGACCAATTAAGTATTCACCTACTTGATTGAAACATGAAAAAAGATAAACTTCCAGACAAGAACACAAATGACACCGGATTAACAGGGAAAACCCCACAAGGGAAAAACTACTATGAGAAATAGTAATAGGAGATATTGTCCTAATAAAACCTCACAAGTAAATAATAGTTTAAAATTTGATTTTGGGCTCCAACACAAGGAAGAAATTACTCCCTTAATTTTTTTAGTGGCTTAAACCCAAGGAAGCTACTACTCCCTAATTCAAAAAAATAATAACTAAAACATGACGGATATTATGTTTTCAACCGTTGATAGTCAATAATTCAGCTTTTTAGGTTTGTAGTGGATCTTGTTGTGCTATTCTCATGCACTTATATATCTCCACACACATCAATCGTCACCATTACATCTTTGATCTGTAATATATACCATCCACAAACTTGCAAAATATATTTGCCACAAATAAGGAATATCAAACTTGTAACATGTCAACCTATAACTTTATTGGAAGCATAAAAATGTTGAATAGGACAATTGAGAGGGGGGGTGAATCAGTTGTCACCAAAATAAATGCTTTACCAGAACAATATCTTGATACTACTTAATTGAACATTAAGTGAAAAAATTGAAAGTCATCACATAAACACAGTAACACCAGATTTACCTAGAAAACCTCGCGAGGGAAAAACAATGGTGAGGATTAACTCACACTATAGAGTATCAAAATTGATTACAAAAAGTCTCACTGCTTGAAATAAGGATGAAGTGTCTAGACTCACTATCCACAGGGCTACAAACTGAAGATACAAAAGATTCCTAATTTCCATAATACAAGAGTTATGGCTCACTTCCAAAAGTATCAACTGACAAAATACACATTCCTTGTGCTGAGTTTAGTTCCAAATGAAACTCTATATAAGTAGTATTGGTTCTCCCAGAAGTTGCTCAATAATTTTTTTCTGATCTTCAACTGATAACTCAATTCTAAAGACTAGCACCATGCACATACACTCTATTATCTTCATTTGCTTCACTCACTCTGCTCTTCTGCTCTCTTTCTTCTTTCCTTTTGAAAAAAATATATTTAAAATCTATAGAAAAAATTTCACAAATCACTAGTTTGCATCATCTTCAAATTCTTCAGGGTTTAGCTGCTAGAGGTGCCCAAAAGTGAAGATTTAGTTAGAAAAAATTATTTCAGTGTCTAGTTTGGCCAAAAATTGTAAACCAGTATTGTGGAATCACCCCCTTAAAATATTACAATGCATAACTCAAATATATCTACATCTAAGATCTTTCTAATGGGAATATTTCAAAAACAAGCATACTTCTTCATTACAACACAAAAACTTAAAATTATTGCTCAGAAGTATGAAAAAATTACCACTACCATTCCCTTTCTTAGTGCTTAATTCACTTAATAGGGAATCAACATTCTGTCAAACTTCAAGACTTCTCATAAAATACTTTCAAACACAATAATACTTTGTTTAAACTTATGAGAATGCCTGGAAACTTGTAGTAGCTACTAGCCTTTCTTCTTGACTTAAAATTTTGTAGATTTCAAACTCTCTTCACATCTTCAGTAGGTTCTTTAGACAGAGTTGCCACCTCTCTTCACAGAGGACTAAACTTCAAGTAATATGAAGCTCTTTCAAATATGATTTTCCTTCTGGGTCTTCTCCCACAACAGAGTAACACAAATTATTTCTTCTTTCCTTTTGATTACTCTGCTCTTCTGCTCTCTTTCTTCTTGCCTTTTGTCTTTTCATTGATGGCAACACAAGATGTGAAAAGCCAACAACAACATCCTTTTTAGTTCTTCACCTTTGATGAGCTGAAGTTATTTCCATTATTTTCACATGTTCTCTCTCCCCCTTTGGCATCAATGACAAAGAATAGAAGATTTATCTCCCCCCTACTCCAAAATTTTCATACAAAAATAGTCTTAAAAAATGATATAAAAAATGGTTCTTTACCTCAATCCTTCATCTCCTAAAATATCTCCTTGTATTGTAATGAAGAATGTAATTATAGTATAGTCATTGTTGAATGTAAATGGCATAATATTTATGAACTAATTCTCTCCATTGTTCACAATTGCATAAATTCTGAATATGAGTAATCAAAGATTGTTATTATTTAGCTTCTTGTCTTTCCTTGTATGTTTGTTTATGTTATTACTCTCATTCAAAGAATGAGTTAATTTGTTGTAAAAAAAATAGAGGTTTATGTAGTTGTGTGCTAGGATTGCTAAGTATGGCTAGTTTAGTTGCTAGTATCAATGGTGTAATGCATCATCTGATAGGCATAATTATGAAAGATTGAATGTTGTGTTAGGTTTTAAATTGTATGGTTTGGATGACTCCACCCTGGGATATGGCATTAGTCTCTTAATTTTGTAGTTTCCTGAGACTGTTTGTGAGCAACTACAATTTAATTGTGTGTGGAGTTTTATGAATTACATTTATCATGTTTAAATTAGACATTACTGTAGAGGTCAGCCAAGAATTTAGAGTATTGTTTCTATTAAGCATCTAAAGGAGAATCATCTATTTATAGTATTATGGGTACTTTGGCACACAAAATTATCTGTAAGAATACTGTTGGGGAGACCCATCTTGGTTTAACAGAGCCAAACTTGTAGAATATTTCAGTCTTTTTGACTAAATATTGTTTGTTGGCCAAATCCATCTCTAAGTCTAAATATCAGAAAGTGGCTATTCTTTAGGGCTCATTGAACCTATTGATTTGGGAACCAATAGATTGGCGACTCTACTAGGGAACATTAGAAGAGTATCCATTTGGAGAGAGTCAAGAATTTGGTGAATCTAAACATCTAGTTCAGATATGAGAAGTTTTTAGATCTAGAAGTGAGTTTGTTGCAACAAAATTTCAAAGAATTTGCATGACTCTGCTGTGGGAGAAGACCCAAAAGGAAAATCATATTTGAAAGAGCTTCATATTACTTGAAGTTTAGTCCTCTGTGAAGAGAGGTGGCGACTCTGTCTAAAGAACCTACTAAAGATGTGAAGAGAGTTTGAAATCTGCAAAATTTCTAGTCAAGAAGGGCTAGTAGCTACTACAAGTTTCCAGGCATTCTCATAAATTTAAACAAAGTATTATTGTGTTTGAAATTGGTTTATGAGAAGTCTTGAAGTTTGAAAGAATGTTGATTCCCTATTGAGTGAATTAAGCACTAAGAAAGGGAATGGTAGTGGTCATTTTTTCATACTTTTGAGAGATAATTTTAAGCTTTTGTGTTGTAATGAAGAAGTATGCTTGTTTTTGAAATATTCCCATTAGAGAGATCTTAGATGTAGATATATTTGAGTTATGCATTGTAATATTTTAAGGGGGTGATTCCACAATACTGGTTTACAATTTTTGGCCAAACTAGACACTGAAATAATTTTTCTAACTAAATCTTCACTTTTGGGCACCTATAGCAGCTAAACCGTGAAGAATTTGAAGATGATGCAAACTAGTGATTTGTGAAATTTTTTCTATAGATTCTAAATATATTTTTTTCAAAATTTTTTAAATATGATTGCACTTCTTTTTCCATCTCCTTCAAAAACTAGTTTCTTTTCAGTACACAACATTTTTAAGTAGTGACGCTCATCGTATAACACATAACCTTTTTTCCATGAAGGAGAAAATTCTTATTATTTCAAATTTAGATTTATAACTCTGATATCTAGTGCTTCCAATTGGTTAGATAGTTTTTTATTGAATATTTTTTCCTTAATCAAGTTTTGAAGTCAAACCAATTACAATTAAGACATAGGAAAACCATATAATGCATAATTTTTTTTGTATGTATCAAAATTCAATATGTTTTTTTGTTGGATCAAGGACTTCAATATTTGGTGTACTCATATTTTTCAATTTTTTTTTTGATAATCTACTATTTTTCCACATGTGTAGAGCAAAGAGCTTGATTTTCGGTGAAAAACCTATGTTTAATAAAACTAAAAAAATAAATACATAATAAAACCAAAACATATTAAAATTATATTTGGGTGATAGCTCGTTCCGAAGACTACCATCATCTAGTTGGGTTTGCAAAATATCCTTCATTTTCATCCTCAACCCAAGCTTCGAAGGGAAAAATTCTGATGTTTTTATGTGCCAGAGAGTGGGAAGGTGGGAAAAGGGGGGTTCGAGCAAACTAGGGGGGTTTTTCTCAAACAAGGGTTCATTCAGAACCACCTTTCAAAAAGGGTTTCCTTTGGTTTTTTTGGTGGGAATGATGGGAAGTTCATTGAATGGGTTTGCTCGAACCCTACTTCATTCGAACCCCAATGATTTTTTTTGGCATGGGTCATTTTTTTCAACTTTTCTTTCCTCACTCCAATTGTAAACCAATTTTGTGGGTTCACCCAAGGTCATGATAAAAGTAAGAAATAGGGCAGTGATCAACTATAGAGTTGATGTTTGAAGTTTGTAAAGGGGTGTAAGAAAATGTATCATTCACTTGTACATCCCTATGGGGTGCATGATGTAAACATGAAGAGTGTGCAACCCCTATCATGTAATCAAAGAAGTTTCATTGTGGAAAGATATATACCATTGAATTTTAATGGTATTGAAGGCTTCCCAAACCATATTCCTAATGAATTTAGGGAATTTTTTCCAAATTTCAAAGGGAAAAGATCATAATCAACATCTCAATATTTTCAAGAATTTTATGATTTGATGTGATATTATGAGACAAGTCATGAAGATGTCATGAATTTCTTTGTTCAATCTCTAAAGAAAGATGCTAGAGATTGGTTTTCATATTTTATAGTGTGTTCTATCTCTTCATGGAATGAGTTCATGGCAACATTCATAGAATAGTTTGGAGAAAGAATTACTCCACATTCAGTGAGACAAAAAATTATGAACATCCAGAAAGAAGAAGATGAGTTAGTCCCAACTTTCAATCTCAGATTTTCAAAAACATAAGGTGACATTCCTAAAAGTATGAGACCAAATGATGCAATATGTCTGATAGCATACTTTGATGCATTTGATGAAGAAATGAGTTATTTTTTAAAAGATAAAGAGCCTACAACATTACATCAGGCATATCAAATTACCATGGATATTGAGAACAGTTTGAGTTATTCAATGATGAAAGGATACATGGCTGCAAGTGTTAGTTATCCTAGCACACCTTATGCAAATGTAACTCATGGATTAGATAATATAAGTGCTTGCAAAGAGGGTAATTCTTTTGTTGTTCCAATTTTTCCATCACTACAACACAAATATCATAGTGAACTCCAAGTTGAACATCAACATAATTTGAGTAGTGTTGATCATATTTCTTCTATTCAAGATTTGTCTAACATGAAGAGGAACAAGGGGGAATCACACTATGATTTTTTCTCAATATTTTTGGATACCTTGTTGGAAGTCCCCAAAAATTTCAGACTTGAGGATTTAGCATGAGTTAATTTATTTTGTGAAATCTTTGAGCCAGGGCTGAGTACCTTGTCAAGAGAATTGAAATTTCATATTTTTTATCAGGTACATGATTAGATAAAGATTGTAGAAGAAGTCAAGTGTGAATATGCACAAAATATGATGTCTCAAAATGTTGATGGCAGCTGCCCTATTGAGAAAAATCATAAAATAATGGAAACAAGTAAAAAGGGTATATTAGAAAATGAACATCCATCTTGTTGTATGGACAAGGATAGTGATTGTAATCAGTCCACAAGAAACATATATGAAAATATATATACCAATGATGAAGATAAAGATACACTCACAAGTGTTGCTACTTTCTCATCACAAATCAGTGGTTAAGATATTGAAGATGAAAATCTAAGCATTCACTTTGAAAACTCTGAGCATAATTTATGTCGTGATGAATTTTCTTGTGATGAGGATCATGATGAGAATGAAGAACCTGATTATTCTTTTGAGGGTTATGAATGCTCCTATGAGGATGAGCTAGATGTGTTTTCTTCACATGAAGGATGTAGTGATGTAAATGATGATGAAGTCACTTGTTCACAACTAAATGAACAAGTTTCACATAATGAATACTTGGAGTGTAGCTCAGGTTTGATATCACTGGAGCATACTGAATCAATGGATGGTGATCATTTTGAAGATAAAAACTTGTGTGTTGAGTATCTTGATCCTAAGCATAGTGTTAGAAATGACAAAAATCTTAATGATGCTAACTACGATGTTAATGAACATGATTATGTCATTGCTACTCGTAGTTGTTTGTGTGAATCAGAGATGTAAATATCTATGATGTATGAGGATTATGATGAGATACTCATGGATGAAAGAAACGTTTCTTTATTGAATGATCAGAATCTACATCATGAAAAACACATGGATCTTGAATCAACATTATTAGCCATTGATAATGTGAAATAGTTTGATGACTTTTTAAATTGTGTTGATATTGCATAACTTTTTGGTCTATATGTATAACATCCAAATGATGCAAACAATGGTGGATCTCATGTTAGTGAATGCGAAATTGAGTTCTTTGTTGACGTTCCTTACCTTCACAGTGTGATTATGGACATGTTTTCATCTAATGAAGAAATCATTAATGTGAAGGAAAAAAAAGATGCTTATTAAAGTGCTAATGAACAAATTTCAGATAACAGTGAGTCTTTGGCACATAGGTCAATATTCCTATCAAGTGATAGTGCACATGAAGTTACTAGTGCACATGAAGGTGTTTCGCTGATCTTGTTAATCTAAAAAGTGATGGCATTCAAAGTGATTCAGATATTCATATTGACATTGTGGAGAGTAATATTGAACATGTTATGAAAAAAAAATGCAATTTTTTTGGCTCAAGGTTAAATTATGAATTATTTGAATCTTTATTTGAAAAATTCAATATGGAATTGCATAGTGGTATGAAGAATGAATTTGACATCATGTGTGAACCTGAGATGGAAAAAAATGTTTATGCATTGGAGGTTGATGTTTTTTTTTTAATACACTGGTTTGAATGTAGACAAAGGTATTGTGGGTGTTGATAAATCTGATTTACAGAACCTTGAAGTATGTGATGATGTGACTGAGTTGTGTTTTCAAAATGATAATAAACTAACCTGTGGTGCAATTCAATTAAAGGAGTTGCAAATGTGTGAGAATTCTTTTCTCAACACATAAGATGATTACACACTATTTTTGAGGCATGATTTCTTTTCTGAGCATCATCATTATGAGGGGGTAAATAAATGTGATAAGACTATGTTTTAATATGGTCTTAATCATTATCATCATATGCTACCATTTGCTACAAAATCAAAAAATGAAGGGATTGGAAATGATTTGGTCTATGTGATTTGGTTGCCATGTAACAACAAAGCTAATCAGGGAGAAAGTTCTCACTTGTTCAAAGGTAGCTTGACACTTGTGTTTGTAGAAATGCAGTCACTCATGTTGTTGTGTTGACTTGACAAAGGTAAATGTGGGTTCAGGGAAATTAGTTCCTTTAACAAGCTAGTTTTTGATAGAGGCAAGCATGGGTTCGTCTATTCTTTTTGTGGTTTGGGGCCATCAGCTGTGGTTTGAAAATTTGATTAAGACTTTGTCACCCAATGTTGTGACACGTGGTCTACTCTCCCAAAGATCTAGAATCTTGCCATTCCCACAAGGGCCATGTGTCCCCAATCAGAGCTACTGATGGAAGCTTCAAAATTCTGAAATTTTGAGTGCCTATGTTGAAAAATTTGATTTGCACACTTAGAAGTGCCCCTAAAAAATCTGCCCCAGTGACCTACTTTGGAGGGTCATAATTCAAACCGAGATGACTTTCATGTCAAATCCTTTGGTGGGTGTACTCATGTGACATATCTGAACATGCATGTCATTTTTTAGCTTCTCATTATGAGTTTTGACAGGTTTTGAAAAGCAAAGATAGAGGGTTCTTGGACTATTTTGATGTTTACATACTCTTAGTACTGCGAAGTGGCTTCTTGTTTGAGTTGATATTTCACAACTAGATGATCATCATGGAAAAAAGATTGATTCTCTACATTATCCTCACATTCATATGCTCCTTAGTTTGATTTCAAAGCCTCATGATCAAATTTGATATGTTTACTAGGTTAAAAGCAAATGCAGTTTGCTCTGTTTTTACATTTGCATTTCTAGAATTTTTCAAGGTGGTCAAGTTTGACCCTAAATATCTTGTGATGAATAATAATTCAAGGAAATACCTCTTGCGTACATGCTCAATGTACCTAAATGACCTAGTGTGTCCAGTGGTAGATTCCCAAGAGATGATTTGGTATTTTTTCGAAGTGGCAACTTGGTGAGCCTTGATTGGTTTTGAATAGGTGCAGTTGCAAAAAATTCTGACTAAGCCAATTTGAAATTGAATATCTTGCACCTCATGATATTTTTTTTGAGTTATTTTTTGTATTGCATTCTTGGTTCAAATTTTTGCATGCCTATGAATTTTCATGGGTGTAGGAGGTCATTTGACTAATTTCCTAAGGAAATTCCATAGGCCACTTGACCTATTTTGAGTACAGTACAAAGTGCCTACAAATGGATTCTAATGGTTACCCACTTCAAATTTTTCACCTCAGATGAATATGCAAGTAGCCTCAGATCAATTCAAAGTGAAATTTGTTTCAAAATGATTTTTTTAGCTAGGTCCACACGGGGAGCCAACATGCATTACACAATTATGAGGTTGTAAGTGTTGTATTGCAACCTGTTCGAGGAAACTTTGGTCATGAAAGGAATGAATTGAAAAGCACTATTCCATCAATGGATTTTCATTTGTCATTGTCACAAGTTTCTTCAATCGACTCAAAGGGGGTGGTATTGCACTTGAGCAACCATGGGATAAAGTCACAACATTATTTAGTCTTACTAGGATTTTGAATAGCCACATGATACTGAGAAGTCAAATAATTTATAGAGGGTAACATTGTTCAAATTTCCTAGTAATGTCGATGCATATTCATCTCTTGCAGCCACATAATAGATAACAAATGATTTGAGCAAATAGATAATAAATTTTGATACAATCAACAACCATGTCAATGAACTGGTTGCCAATTGCAAAAAAATTGAAGGTGGTTGGGTTGATAGTGTTATGATAGACAACTCAGATTGTATGTCTCCCAATGATGTATTTTTCTCTAAAGTAGATATGTTCCCAAAAGTTGCAAAATACACTCCACTAGACACTATTTATAGCAAGGATGAATAGAAAAAAATCCATGCATTCTCCAATAGATCCACAAGATCAACAACAATGGAAAACATCTCAATGAGCTCTACACCAAAGAGATCCTTTGATTTTGCATTGCATCAAATAGATGTTCATCAAAATTCTCAATGTATGTTCAAGCCCTTATTGTCTAGTGCATTGGCTACATCGTTCTATGCCAAGAAAGAAACTAGCATACAACACAGGACAAATTGCATGAACTTTTCAATGACCACAAGCAGTAATGTAGGCTCTAAGCAAGGCGCAAGTGTTGTGCTTGACATTGAAGGAAACAAGCATGATAGAGATGAGATAGGAAGTGAATGTGAAAAAAACTCATTTCCCCATGTTCAAGAGGATGCATCAGTTGTTGATAAGATATAAGTAAATCCTACATATGCCAAGACTTGCTCTATAGGTATTGGTGGGCAGCAAGAGGATGGTCTTGACCATGATGTTACTATGAGTATCTATATCACCACAGACACCCACCTTGATGCACACAAGGATTATAAGTTTTTTCAAATGAAGTCAATTGACTTGGATTATTGGAAAAATCGAAAGGTGCTTGTGGATATAAATAGGAAGAGCCTATCTAGTGTCATAGATGATGGTATATTTGATTGCAATCATAATGATGTTGTTGGCTCTACTACTCTCAATGATCATGTGGATGGCATGGTTAACAACTCTATAGATGAGGAATTTGTGGATATTCAAGTGGATGTTCCAGGAAAGAATTCTATCCTCAAAAATGATAATAAAAACACCTAGAGATATCGCCAGGCTTCTCTGCTAAGTGATGTAGACACTGGTACAGTGTAGAAGCTTAAATGTACCTCAAGGAAAGAGCCATATATGGCCAAATCTATTGAAAAAAAAGATGCTGAAATTGGTCCATTTCCATCAAAACTATCAGAGAATTTTGAACCAGGATACATTTAAGAGGGTAACCTTATTGAATTTTTCATAAAGATTGGAAATTAAATCACTCTAAATATTTTAACAGAGGCTAAGCAATAGGAATTAGTTGTGGTCTCAACAATGAGAGGAAGGACCCATAGATCAAGGCAACATGTCTTAGGAAGGTTTGAGAGTTGTTTGAAAAGGAGTGAACTGCGGATAAAGAAGTTTTGATATTGTGAATTGAAGTGGCCATTATGCTAGCTGAATAGGGTAAGTTTGATATGGTAAAGAGGAAATATTCACCCAACATATGGAGCTACTACTAGAAAAGTATCTATTCAAGTATGTAATGTGCAAATGAATTTAGCATAGGTTTACTTTGTGCAAGGAAAATATGCACTTACAGTGAAAATGTATCAAATTTTTTGGAGGAAACACCATTGTCAGAGATTGCTACGATAAAGGAGATTGATATGCTTGTTGTTTACTGAATACATTTTCTTGAAGTTTCCATAATCAACGAGGAGCCAGCGAAATGAAGCTAGGGAAACCCTGAATCGATGGCCAGTGTTGAAAGGGAAATGTGGATGAATTTCCACCACTCCCCACTAGCCCATGGGGGACCCACTGTCATGGAGCTTGGCTCAGTGGGGGCATGGGGAGATGTTTTTAAAATATTTTAATATTTTAATATCTTGGGCTCCATAACATGGTATACCCGCCAACCCATGTAGTTGGTGTTGAAGTGAGAAGAAGATTGCAGGGAGGTGGGGAGTGGCCAGGGTGGGCCCAAATAAATAAATTAAACATTTTAAAACCTTTAACCATTGTATGATGCCTTAAGTTTTAAAAGCCTCCTTTTCACTATTTAAAAGGTGGATTTTAAATGTAAATTTAAAAGTATAAAAGCATGGGTAAGATAATATTTTGCTCAATATAGGGATTTTTTCACCATTTAAATGATGTGAAAAGTGAAATGGCAGGGGCAAATAGTTTAATGAAATATTTCCATGACCAAGTGAAATAAGAGTTAAAAACTATTTGGCTGGGCAATAAAGTAAAATTTTAAAATGTTGGGAAAAATAAATAAAAGAGTAAAGAGGTTTCACTAGAAAAATATTTTTTATTTATTAGGTAAATACAATTATAAAGTGTAGCCAAATAAAGAGGATAAAAAAAATTTCATGGGAAAAAAAAAGAGTAGAGTAAGAGTTTTTATAGAATTGAACATTCTCAGTTGCTTGGTAAAATGGAGAGGAGAATGAAGTTTTCTCATGAGCAAATAATATGTATAATGCAAATGATGTTTTTCACAATGAAGCTGATAATTTTTCACCACAGGGGTAATTGAGAAGAAGACAAGACTTTCACGGGGATTTATTATTTCACAAGGAAGATATTTTCAACAACAAGGCATGATGAATAAAGGTCATCATGAAGGGAATATTTTCTAGATTATAGGGTAGGTGAATGTAAGATGCATGAATCTAGTCCGGTAGATTGAAACTTCTTTAGGAAGAAAAGATAGTTATGGATCAATGGAGAAGAATGGATCTAGGTGAACCATAGATTTTTGGGCATGAGGCTTATAGGCTACCCTTGCACTCTTAGGATGTTTCACCTAAAAGTAGAGAGATAAACCTCATGCAAAATCAATGATGGTTCACTCAATCTAATGTATGTATGATGTGATTAAGGCTAAATGTAATTATCTAAGTGTAATTAAATGAACTTTTTGACTGATTATGAATGCAAAACTTAAGAATTATGCAATGTTGAAAAACATAATGTGATATGCAAACATGAACCAAGTATGAACAAATGCAAAACAGAAAGGGAAAAGGCTAAAATAGAGTCCACCTAGAGGTTTGATGAAGATTCTGGAATATTTTGAATATTGACAGAGATCACTAAAAATCACCACTGAGACTCATTCACTAATCATGGCAAATCAGTCCTGCTTCTAGTGAAAATTGTTGAAAACTGGTTTATGAGTGTCGGGATCTGGAATCTGATAAAATTTGGATTTCCAACCTTAAGGTGGGACTCATTCACCACTGATGGCGAATCAGTCCTCTCCCAAAATTTTGATAAATCGGGAACTAATTCTATAGCACCATATTTGAGGTTGTTTGCTTGTTGGGTTACCAAAGTCAAATCTACATAAAATGGACAAAATGACTTCTCCAAGCTTCAAATAGGATTGATTGGACTTGAAACACTTTGTTGACTTTTTGATGACCTTTCAACACCTAATTTCTTGATAAATTTGTATACACAAGTTTGCAAACACACATGCAAGAGGGGGAAAATGGTTGAGGGTTAGAGAATAGGGGTTTTCCTTGGTCAAAGCCCACTTTGGTAATCAAACCCTTAATGAAATAATGGAATGAAAAAAAGTTATAAAAAAATAACATGCAAATAATATCAACTTACCAAACCCTTGTTGAAGAAATATGAAGATATGTCAATGGCTGCTCCAAAATACTTGATTAATTTTTGATTAAATGATGCAAAGTACTTGAATGCTTGAATTATTGAGTGAATAAGTGAACTTGATAAATGGGGGATGTAAAATGAGGAGAAAAACACTTATTTATACAAACTTGTGCCTTAATATGGTAAGTGCACCAAGATGGTTCCCAAAAAGGGGGCTTAAGTGGCCACTTTTTTTTGGAAATCAGGAAATGCTAAGCTTGGATGTGAAATTGAGGATAGTTACACTCAAAATTTTGAGATGGAACGAAAACAAGGATCGAAGTGCTCTGAGTCTACT
Organism: Sequoia sempervirens; assembly: GCA_007258455.2. Classification (NCBI taxonomy): domain Eukaryota; kingdom Viridiplantae; phylum Streptophyta; class Pinopsida; order Cupressales; family Cupressaceae; genus Sequoia; species Sequoia sempervirens. The sequence continues at coordinate 599,565,030 of VDFB02000003.1, read as the reverse complement.
TTCTAAACTACTAATTTATTTTTAAAATGGTTGAGATTAAGGGGTTCAACAGAGGGATGTACACAAATTGGTGTTTTTTTTGTCAGAAAAACATAAGATAGCAACTCTTGTATGACCTGAGCACGGTGAACTTTTTTTTAGTATTTTTAAAATCACTATGGTAAGAAGTTAGCTAACAACATCTAGTTCATGCACAATTTTTCTGATAATTTTTTAATGAATATTTGATTTTTTACTAATTTTCTAAGTGGGTACTTTGTAAAAAGCATAATTTTGGCTGTGCTCCCCCTACAAATTTTGGAAAATAATAGATTTTTTTAAATCTTTATTTTTTAAAATTTTTAGAATGGAGTATAGTTTCTATGAATGTAATTTATTTGAAATTTCGATGAATGCTTAATTTATAATGAAAAAAAAAACAAACACTACTTTTTGATAAAAAACAGACATACAAACAAAAGAAATTAT
>VDFB02000003.1:599326843-599564462 GCA_007258455.2 Sequoia sempervirens | reverse complement strand
TCCTTACCATAGACAAAAAAATCCTCTCTTCATAACATTTTTCCCATATTTTGCCATGTGGTCCCATAGAATCCATCGAATCATGAATATTTCACTATATAATCCATATCCGCAAGAGATGGTGAGGGTCTCCCTGATCCATAATGTTTTTTTTGCTAATATACATTTGTTGTAGGTCTATCGGCAAGACTTCAGAGATGTCACATTGATCAAAATTCATATGCAAACACCCATCGGCAGGACACAGTTCATTGTTTCGGTGATAAAATGACATATCGGTGAGAAATATTTCATCAGGATGAGTCATAGCAAAATCATATTGTCTTACCGATCAGTGCCTGAGCAATAGTTTTGGCCAAACCAAAAGTCTTCAGAGTGAGGTCTTTCCGAATGTATTCTGTCTCACTGACTTGCTCATAGAATGACGTATTGGCTAGACTATAGGTTATCGGAATAAAGTCTCAGCGAATGCACCAGGTCTCACCGACAAACCATAAGGGGATTATATCAAATGACTCTTGGGATGAGGTTATGTAGTCTTGTCGACTCATATGTCTCACCAAAGTGTTTCATCGGTGAGAGAGTAAATATGTTTCATCGACTGGAAAACATACCACGGGGTGTATCTCGGTAAGACAAAGTATTCTATGAAACCTCTCCCCGACTCCAAAAGTCATAGCGAAACATAAGATAAAGGGATATCTATCAAAAAGATAGTGGTTATCGCTATATGTCATAGCCAGTCATTGTAGGTCATACCGATCAGAAAGCAAAGTGAACTTATCACCGAGACAATAATTATTGAGGAGAGTCATATCGAACACATAAGAGTCTTATCGATCAGGATACAAAGGGTTACATCGGCCAGACTTAAGCTGTCGGTGAAATGTCATGTAGCATCTATTTGGTCTCGCCGATACTGTTGAAGGTGGGTCTTGTCATTGCCATCGGAATGAAGTCATGAAGTCTTATCGACTCCTATGTCATAGCGACAAGATTCAAACTTGGAGATATGTTTGGTGAGATTGGCTTCTTCGGCGAGAGCTATGTGAATCATACCGAATGAAGGTTCATCGGCAAGAAAATTGCTATGTCATGGCGATCAGAAAGTGAACTTAAGGAGATGTTTTGGTAAGACATGAAGTGAGCTGTGGGACATCCTGCTGACTCCATAAGTCACAGCGATGGTTTTCATCGATGAGAGTTTCAGTGATATACTTGTGATTGAAGGAATAACTGTCGGTGAGACATTAAACATCGGTAAGACTGTGTAATGTCTTCGCGGGAGTCTGATGAACAGTTGTAAATGCTTGAATGACTGCCTGGATGTGAATGTGAATGGACACAATTTTTCATGTGGCTGATATATAAAACCCATTTTTGACAGCAACGAAGAGGAGAAACAGAGTAAAAAAAATACAATAGGATACAAATTTTTTTTAGACTATGATGCATGATTGAAAAAAAATGGAGATTTCAATTGAATTTATGATGTGATGACATTTTTCTAGTGTCAATTGTCTGTTGTGCTCATTGAAAGTATTACTAAATTTGTCTCCAAGATTGATGCTTTCTAGTTATTTAAATTGATGTAACAAGTTTATATTCAGTTTATCAGTGCACATTTGTTGTATCTATGTGGTTGATTGGTCATCTCTTTCAAGAAAAGATTAAATACTTTTAATGGATCACAGTATTCAGGGAGATTCATCTGGATCATTAAGAAGAAATTGGTAGTTGTAGTCTTGCATATTTATACAAGTTATAAACTAAAACATATGCCAAACAATTTGAGTTTCTGCCAAAAAAAAAAAATTCATTTAAGATTTCATTTGACTCTGCATACCCAATAAGGCACTAGTCTCTGCATTTTTATCATTTAGTTTCATTCATTTTTTACACCTGTTAACTGAACATATTAGGTTTTAATTTTAATGTTGTTATATAATTTATACCAAATTCTAGTTTTATTTGTCCACTCCCATCTGCCATTGTGGGAAAAACATTTCAAGAGAGATAAGAACAAGTCAAGTCTGCCTCACTCATATAGGTACACCCGCCTAGGTCTGGCAGCACCTGAAGAGTAGAAGGTTCAATTCATTTGGCCTTGTCTATTACCCTGAAACATTGTGAAAGCTTGGCAACCTTTCGTGGTTCAAACCTATGTTCTTGAGAGCTAACAAGGAGAAGGTGGGAGAGGGTTGGAGAGGGTGGGAGAAGGTGGGAGAGGGTGTGAGAGGGTCAAAGAGGGTGGGAAAGGGTTGGAGAGGGTGGGAGAGGGTCAGAGAGAGTGGGAGAGAGTTGGTCAACCCTCTCCCTCCTACTCCCTCTCCCTTTGTTAGGTATCTCTCTCTATCTCAACCCTCTCCCTCCTACCCCTCTCCCTTTGTTATGCATTTCCTCTCTCAAACCTCTCCCTCCTACCACCTCTCCTCTCTAGGTCTCTCAAACCCTCTCCTCCTACCTTCCTCTCCTAGGGTCTCTCTCTCTCTCAACCCTCGCTTCCTCCCAGCTTCTCCTCTAGGCCCTCTCTCTCAACCCTCTCCTCCCTGCCTCCTCCTCTTAGGTCTATCTTCAACCCTCTCCCTCCTACCCTCCCTCTCTAGGGTCTCTCTCCTCTCTCAACCCTCTCTCCCTCCTACCTGCCTCCCTTTGTTAGGTCTCTCTCTCTCTCTCAACCCTCTCCTCCTACTCCCTCTCTCCCTAGGTCTCTTCTCCCTCTCTCTAACCCTCTCCATCCTCCCTCTCCTCCTCTTGGTCTCTCTCTCTCAACTGTCTCCCTCCTACCCCTCTCCCTCTATTAGGTCTCTCTCTCTCTCTCTCCCTCTCTCAACCCTCTCCCTCCTACCCCCTCTCCCTCTCTTAGGTCTCTCTCTCTCAGTCACTCCATCTGTCTCTCTCCCCTCTACCCTTAATTGTAAACCTTAAAATATTCACCCTTAAATCCTCTACCCTCTACCCTTAGCCCTTCCCTCCTTTCTCTCTCTGACTCCCTTCCTCTCTTTCTCTCTCTCAAGTATCTCCCTCTCTTAGGTATCTCTCTCTTTGAATTATCTCCCTCTCTCAGGTATCTCTCTCTCTCACTCCCTCTAGCTCTCTCCCTAGTACCCTTAATCCTCTACCCTATAAATGTACCATTTAAAGCTTAAAAAAACCAAATTTATCATAACGCGAGCACGTTATTAACTAGTAGAGATATGTTTGTTTAGGATTAAATAATGCGAGCGCATTTTTTATTGCACTAAAAATGGAAAAAAATCACAATATACCTGTGATGTCGGCCCACATTTTGCATATTCTCTTGGTTTTTGCATGTGCTCCAACAAAAAGTAGCTTTTTGGTGATTGAGTGAAGTGTGCATGCATGATTTTGATATTCCACCAGCTTTTGAATGTTCTTTCCATCACCTTTGAATGAAATAGCAGAGTTTTCACATTGAGAGGCATATAATATCAATTCAAGTTTGAATTACTATGATAATTGATATACAATTGAAATTTGGAGGGGAACAAGATTTTGAAGAAGTGAAATTTTTGAGTTTGAGGAAGGAAGAAGCAAAGGATGCATAATTGGGTAGAACTCCTCCATTTGAAACTTTTATTTTTTAGGTATGTGAAATATTTGTACATTTTCTTTCATTCTATTATGACTTGCTTTCATTTTTGTTGTTTTGCTTATTCCATGTTGATCAAATTGTTTGTTTGTGATGCAATATCAGATTGCCAAGCCACTCAACAACATCATTTCTTTAGGGAACTTCCTTCCCAAATTAAATCAGGAGAAGATCAATTTATACAAACTTTGTCCAATTCATCCAAAACTACTTTTCATTCAACCAAAATCCATTTATTTCATTTCAAGTTATAAGGCTATCAGTAGCCAATTCACCATCTCCATATAGCAAACCATTTTCAGAATCAACTTTCAACTTTGTTCTTGTCATAAACAATACAACAATCACTCATCAACTCAACTTACCCCTTCAAGGAAAAAACAATCAAACACCTCTGTTCCTTAGACCTGCAATCAAACATCATCCCAACCATTTAAGATATCTTTGCTCAAATCAACACATCCATCATCCTATCTTCAGTTAAACACCATTTGTAAAAATAAGTAGCATTAGTTTAACACTAGCACCAGACCTTTAAGATACCAATTTCATCATGTTTTGATTGTAATATTCCAATATATCATTATAGACACACTCTGACTACTTTGCATTCAAGACAGCATTGCCATATATTGGAAAAATATGCCCAAATCATCAAATATTTCACAATCTACCTTCAAAACATTACCAAGCATAGACACAACTATGGCATCACAAATGAGACTGCTCCCAAGCACTTAACAACATTCCTTTCACTATTTCTACATATTCTCTATTTTTAGCAAAGAATGCCAAATATCTCTAGTAGACCAACATTCCATCTAATCGAGTGATTCCTTTTCTATCATAAAGCATTTACACAATCCCAAAATAGATTCTCAGGTCTATTTTGATCCTTTTCAACATACTATAAAATTTTATACACTTATTTCACAAAACAGAGTAGAACTAGCATGCTTTCTACTGGTAAAATCCCTTAAATAGATCAATTTATCAAAGCAAGTCATCATAGAACTACTCACTAATCCACCAAACCTGCAAACAGTCTTAGGCAATGTGTAGAAACTCACAAATAAACAAGTTTCAAGATGGGAAATGTCCATCAATACACAAAATCAATAAACACTTGATTATAGGGTGAAAACACACCAACCATGAGGGTTTCTTTAATGAAACATTTGCAAAACCTCGACTACTCCGCTGAAAAAATTGAAACATGCTTCATTAGGTCTGAAAATTATTTCGAAATCATTTCTAAGCTCCTCTACATGTTGTTTCCTCAAACCCTACTTGAAAACACCATTTTTTTGAATGAGAAAATTCAGAATTTTGTTCATGCAATAGTATCCCGACTTCTTATTTCTATTTACCCCTACCACACACATCTTCACATTGAAAATACACTAAATATAATCCATTTCACCGACCTACTAGCCCTACATCGGTGGAATGGCTAAGAATCACTTTTTAGACTCTCAAAACAATTCTAAGGAAACCACAGACCGAGACTTAGGAAACTAAGTTCAAATTCTTGATTATTTGAATTACAATTCTTACAACTTTTAAGAATGAAATAAGTCTCTTTCGCTGACAAGAATCAAATCTTAGAATGCTTGAATCACTATGCAACCTGAAAACTAGAATAGAAAAGCTTTCCAAAATAACTGAGCAGAGGTTTTTTTATTGATTTTTATTGATTTTTGGGATACAAGATCTGCCTTTCTCGTGCTTACAATGCTTTTTAAAGGTGTCTAAATCAGTTGAAATAAATGCCTCTTCATCTTCATCAACCCATCCTTTCCCTTCCACAAAAAAGACTCTTCACCTTCCTGCTTTTGTGCAATTTTACATTTTTACAATAATTGATAACTTTTTTTATAAAAAGAAACTTTTCAATAATATCACCTAGTGACCTATTTCATGGTGCAAATACATTTAAATTCATCATTTCATGACCTTCACTCATCATATTTACTTGAACATTACAAATTGAACAAATTAGCCTTTTGAAGGAATTTCATGACCTAGGTGCTCCTGCACCAATTTGTCATGTTACAACCTTACGTTGTCAATGGAATTTCTTTGTGTATGCTTCCAAAGCTTTCAATTAGTTAATTTGACAACTTATCACTTATTTCATAGGTAAAATTATTCGTCATGCCAAAGAAATGAACTGTTAAAAGGAAAAAACTAACAGCTGATCAGCTCCAAGCCTTGAGAGATAAAGAGAAAAAATAGATGAGGGAATATTGTGAAAAGCATAAATTGGGAACAATTGATGAAAACAATCTAGTTGTAGAGGAACCTCAACTGTCAAAAAGAGAGAAGAAATTGGCAGCACAAAGGGAACAAATGCGAAAGAGTCATGCTAAGGGAGATGCAGATACCGTAGTTGGAGACACACCCTCTATCACAAGTGAATACGAAGGGACACCATTAACCACAAGTGAATATGGAGGGACACCATCTACCACAAGTGAGTATGGTTGGACACCATCCACCACATCTGAAGTTGAGAGTACATCATCACCCGGAGTTGACGAACAAGGTATGCCATCATCCCCATGTGAACCTCAAGGTATGTCTTCTATTCCACCCTTGATCAAAGGTACGCAATCTAGCACACCTCAATTCAATATTGATGAAATTGCTAATGTTGAGATGTATGTACCTAAGAGAACACCGCCTAGAATTTTGCGTAGAAAGCCAAAGTTTTTGATCAATATTCATGACGATATTTTGCAGCACATGGAAGGTAAGATTCCACAATGCACTTGTAGAAGATATGCTAATAAGATTTGGAAAATGTTCTTTGAAAGGCTAAATGAGACTACAAGATGTCAACTATTTGTTCAAATGATGTGGGGTTTAAAGTATAGAAACATCATGAAGACTCTTGGGTTGAGAACATCGAATGCATCAAGTGAAAACACTATTGTGAAGAATATAATGGATGCTTATGACAATGTGGGTAAGACCTCACGCTCAAAGGATAGTAATGTCACCCGATGTGTCATTACATTGACTTTGGTAAGCTATCAAACAAGGAGATCTCACCTCATTAAAAATACAAGTGAACAAATGGGAATTAGTAGAAAAACTTTATCAAAAGCCGTTCAAAGGTGGCAAAGAATTGAGGGCACCGATTCAAATGAATTATGGGCATTCTCGGGGAGACTGCCACACAAAGATAAAAAAGTTGTTGAAGCATTGATAACACTAATTGAAGATTATTGGAAGAATAATACAAGGCCATCTTTGAATCAAAGGGATGTCTTAAGGAGGAGAATCAGTAGTCAATATTGTGAGCCATATCCAAAGCATTTTTTGGATATGACTCAAACCCAATTTTTTCATAAATTTCAAAATGCTTATCCTCAAATTAGTATTTTTCAAAGATTCTTTGAAATGCTTAAACCTTTTTATGTCAAGATAAATCACACACGCACTACTTGTTGATGTAGACTACATATTGAATTTGCTAACCATTATGATTTTTAGCGTTCTATATGTTTAGATTTGCATACTAATGATGTTTTGTAGGATTGTGGCATAGAAGCCCCACCAGAATCTTCAAGAGAGTTCTTATCAAAAAATTTATGTCAAATAAAGGATGGCCAAATATTCTACATGAGAACATGCTTGGATGGTTCATGTGAGCGTTGTGGTGGCTTGCAACGAATGCGAGTATGTCAACATATGGAAATCACATATGAGGTGGGGCATAAACTAGTAGATTTCAGGAAGTATAAAACAGTGGAATATGCTACAAAAGATGGGTCTTAAGAAAAAAGGTGTGTTATGGTTGTTGAGAAGATTCCAGTGTATCATTTTATGTCCATGTTTCGTGAGAACCTAGTGTATGAGTATGCAAGGCATACCCATAGAGCCCGATGGTTGGACATGCAATTCAAGCTATGCAAGGACACCTTTCCACTTGGCAGCATAGTATCAGTGGTTGAATTTGCAGAGAACTACACTCTATAGCCACAACGTGAGGTGCAATCACAATATTACAACTCCACACAGGTTTCGATATTTGTGCACATAGCATTCATTCATATAGCTGATAGTACAAAGGACCAAAGGAAGGTATTGAGGGAGTATCACTTTTATATTAGTGATGATCGCACGCATTATCTAGAGTTTGTGCAAGGTTTCTTCTAGATGTTCTACATTCATTTGGATCAGAGGGGCATATCATACGATCGACATATAATATGGTCAGATAACTATGCAACATAGTTCAAGAACACACACATGTTCTACTAGATGTGTAGGATGCATCTCACTACATGTGTTCAACATATGTGGAACTTTTGTGAGGCTGGACATGGAAAGGGGGAGCATGACGGTGCAGGAGCATGCATGAAAGGAGAATTAGCATGAGAAGAGTTAAAGTATAAAGACAGTGCACAGTTGAAAGATGCAAGATCAATTGTCGAGCAGTGTGATTCTTCGATGGGTCCAGGTAATGAAGGTACATCTCCAGTTCGTAGATTTTTTTGGTTGATGGATGATACTAACATTGCACCATATGAGGATTTTTGTACACTAACATGATCGAGTGAGATGCACTCTTTCCTTAGCTCAAATGTAGGTTCATGGAGTATTGATACACGTACGATGGCATGCTTTTGTTCTTCATGTACAATGCAAGCCTAGAATAATTGTGAGTCAGGGGAGTGGGTTGACAAATGGTTGACAAGTTATCTTATCCCACTTCACACGTATCACCCTCCGATGGCATTGGAACTAACACATATGGAATCATCGGTCGACTTTGACCATGTATCAAATCTAGTTCAACCAGGTAATATATCTACTTGCTTAGTATTTGAAATTCCATATAATTATCTTACTTTGCACTGTATTCATAATGTTGACTAATTTCAAGAGATATTCCGCACATATAAATGTAGGGCATGTTTATGCAGTTATTCCAGATGAAGACAACGAAGAGGGTACAAACTATTACTTGTGTCGTTGTGTTGAGGCAAAAAAGAAATTGGAAGCCCCAATTATAGATGGAGAAAACATTGAATTCTCTACAGGCTCAGTTGTTGTTACTAGAACATGGCTGAGAAGGTACCCACATAAGAGTGTTAAACATTGGTTGTTTGAGGAATTTTACACGCATCGTAAGATTCTTCATTACTCAAACCTTTTCGTGGCATCCAATGTTCGTTTGACCAAATATGGGGGTAGACCTTTGAACAAGACCTTGTGGAAGGTCCGTGAGTCTGACCATGAGGCAATACTTGACACAATAAAGAGTAGAGCAGACCCGAATGGTTCATTGGATTAATTTGTAAGTATATTCACAACGGTTCTTATTAATTTATACTTGTATCCACATCAATTTGGTTGATGCCAATGCTATCATCTTATTTTACTTTTAGTATCTGTATGTAACCAGGCAAACATTGATTGGTTTCCTCTTGCATAAAATGCAGATTTATGAGCCATCCAAGAGAATCTAAAGAAAAAAAGCAATGCAACATCCTTATTTTGATGATCTTGACAAATATCAATTATGATTTTAAGCCATTACAAAAGTGTGTGCGAAGCTTGGTGAGGAAATTTCAAGTTATTCATTTCAATTTAACCTTATCATGACCACCTATGACGTAGGCATTATAAGAGCATCTCGAATTTCAAGAAATTCTATTCATGAGAGGTGTTGTGTGCAATAGGTATCTTGGAACTCCCAGTGCAGATGTATGACCAAGACTGACTAAGTTGAGAGACTGCCATGCCTATCTGTAAGTTCCTTCCATCTATTTTGGATGAGCTATTTCTTTTTATTCTTTTCCTTTGTGTATCTGTAACTAAACTAGTAAAAATTGATTGGTCCCTCCTTGCAAAAAATGCTGATTTTTGAGCCATCAAAGAAATCTCAGCCAAAAAAGCAATGCAACATCCTTATTTTAATGATCTTGACAAATCTCAATTTTGATTTGAACGAAATCTTGCAATAAAAGTTCCTTGTTCATAAATTTCTATGTTTTCTTTTAGTTTTGTTAGCTTTGTACCACCTGTACAGTAGATTTAGGCCTTTTCCTTTGTAAATTATTATAATACAGAGAATTAGGTTTCTTTTGAGTCCATTTAGAAGAACATCCATTTAGTTTTTCCATTGTTAGAGCATATTTTTTGAAATTCAGTTTGGAACCTTCAATTTGAGGTTTTGAGAGTCAAGTAAAGAAATAAAGCATACTCCATTGAATTAGGCTTATAGATTAGTGGAGTAGGGTTATAGTAGGGTGTTTATGGTGTAGGAGCACCAAGGACAATCAGGACCACAAGGTGGTCAAGTGGTAAATTTTGATTTGTAGTCCATGAAGAATGTTGTAATAAGGTCACAAGGACCATTAGGAAGTGTTTTAAGTCAATCTGGGTTGGTAGGATATGAGGTTGCAATGTCATGTTAGCATGTTGTCAAATTGGTGTAATGAATCCTTGAATGGCCTAAATGTGAAAATTTATGTAAATTCATAATGTAAGGGTCAAGATGATGTAATGAGGCCATCATAAGGTCACTAGTTTAGGTATGGAGTCATTTACATCAATATGTCAAAAGTTGCACATAACAATGTAATGTTGTCAAACCAAAAGTTGTCATTTTGCAAATACTTAGAAGTTGAAGGGTCACACTTGTAAAAGAAGTTGAAAAGTGGTTGTATTCAGTTGAGGAGGTTGATATGCCTTCAAAAAGGCCTTGTGAACATTGTATGTTGTTGGCAATCATACTATCCAAAGCAGGAGCACCAACTCCATCTTTTCAACACTTGAACCCTTGTGGTTTCTATTATTTGGTCATTTGATCATTTAGGGTGTTCCTAGATGGTTTGAGGTCATTCTATTTCATTTAATAAGGATTGAATACCGTTTTTGTATGTATTAGGTCAACTGAGTCATGATGTAAAGAAGTTGATCAATAAGGGGATTCTTGTGGTGAACCTTGTAATTTAAGTATTTTAGGGTTATTTGTGTTAAATAAGGGCTTTACAGACCATTTATCATGTAATGTGAGTCTTAGGAAGGAGTCTTTAAAGAGTTTCATAAGAAATATTGAAAATTGCAAAATGCAAAAGTTGTAAAAATTGCCAAAAGCCAAAATTAGCAATTTTAGTGGAAGACAAAAAGACAAGTTCAAAAGGAAAGCATACGCATTAGGGAAGATCAAGAGAAATTTTAATTGATATTTTAAGTCCATTCAAGGCTAATTATTCAATATAGAAAGTTTGGTTAAAGTTTGATTTAGAGTTTTCAACGCTTTATTTCTGATTTTTTATTGTATTTCCTGATTTTACTATATTTTCATAGTTTCCTTCACCTGTACGGACTTGTACATTCTTAGAAGCCTTTCTAATTCATGTTTTCATGTATTATTGTGAATTAGCTTCCATTTTCTTCCATTTAGGGCTTCCAATATTCGTTTTGGAGGGAGAAATACTAATTTTTCTATAGCAGCCCGTGTAACAGATTTATCACTATTTTGTGATTAAAAAAATGTAATTTTTGTCTTCCCACCTACTGTAAAGCCATGAGACTTGGTGGGAAGACTTTCATGCATGTATATTAGGTGTGGAATGAATTTTCTTGGTGAGGGGGAGTCTTTAAGTCCGAATTCTTACGATGCCTAGGCAGAAAATGTTAAGTTTCTATGTGAAAATGCTAGTTTCAAGTTGTCCTTTCATGGATTTGTGTTGGGATTGAGTTTGGGAAGGGTTGGAAGGTCTAAGCAGACCTAGGGCAACATGTTTTATGTTTTGTTTTTGTGAATTGTAGCTGTTTGAGTGAAGAACTTGAGAAACCCTAGATTTTAGGAGGGAAAATGATGGTTTGTTGGAGCAACATGTTAGCAGACTTGTACATAGTATTTGACAAGAAAATTTGTGGTTTTGAAGCACAATTTGTGACTCTCTAGGAGATTTTTTTATGACAAGAAGTTTAAAGGTGGGTTTGTTTGTAAAATTGGGCTAGTTCTTATAGCCCTTAAGCATGATACCTTGATGTTTCTTTAAGCTTTGGAAGATGAATCTTAGGTGGAAGCTTGAATCTATCTTCTTGATGAAGTATGAATGTTATTTGAATGATAAATGGATTCTTTTACAATTCTCTTCAAGGAATTTGTCTTTTAGTTGTTCAGTGGTGAATTGGAAGACTATAGTGCTGACCTTATGGAAGCTGGATTAGATATATGAACCTGAGTTGGTTTCTTGGTCTTAAGTTTGAATTTATATTCCTCCACCCTGCTCTGCATCAGTTGATATGCCTTCAAAAACATTCATTTATTTGAGAATTCATTTGGGAAGCTAAAGTGATAAAGCCCAAAAACATGGTTTGTATGGCTACTAGAGTAGACCTAGTTGAAAGGAGATAATTGTCAAGATAGATACTTGGGGTTTTGCAAATTACTTGGGAATAATCTAAATGTGTTTGTTGAAAGATTCCAATCCATGTCTACATCAGTTTATTTTTTTGGTTGAGTCATTTTGTGCATGGAAGTCAAAAATGCAAAGGTGGAGTTGCTGCTACAGAGCCAAAATTTGAGTTTTTCGTCCAAAAATGGAGGTTTTATGCAGGGTATGGAAGAAATAATGAATGCATGTCTAGGGAAATGATTCTAAAAGAATTTTTAGACATAATAAGGCATGATCCAAGTGTTGACTAGAGTGTTTGAGGTTTCTTAGAGTGAAATACTTGAAACCCTCGCTGATTTTTGTGATTTTCACCCTATAATCAAGGGTTTATAGATTTTGTGTATTGTTGGGAATTTTCCATCTTGAAACTTGTTTATTTGAGAGTTTTTACACATGGAAAAAGACTTTTGAGGTTTGTTGGTATTTTGGTGATGATTAAAGACTACTTTCTTTGTTAAAATGGCCTATTTGAGGTTCTTTAGAAGCAAAGAAGTTGGGACAATAGGCATGTGTTCCAAAATAAGTGTATCTAAAAATGATATATGTTTTTAATGGCCAAAATGGGTACCCTAAAATATATTTATTCTGTAAAGATTCATTGTGGTTTGCTTGTTACACCCGATTTAGTGTTTTAGCACTTACAAGCAAATTTGGTCTTCTAGTGCAAACAATTGTGAAATCTAATTAAATAGTGTTGTAAGAAGGTGTTTTAGCTTTTTTATGTCAAAATAAAGATGAATAAAGTGTACCAAGGTCTGGTAAAAGTTTGGAAGCAAGATTTGAAGGTTAGGTGTCTTTTTGCCTTGTGAAAAGTTACAAAGTCATGCAACTTTCGTTCTTCAACTCGTCTGACTAAATGAACTATTCCAACGCATCTGAATAGGCATGTTTATGCTAGGAATGGTCCTCTTTCACACCCAAACACGCGGAATCGCTTCGAGCTACGTTCAACTGGATCGATCCCTTAAGGGACCAAAGGGCAAAATGGTTGCAAACTTCAATATGAGGTTACTCAGACAACGTAATGCTTAGAAACTTCTCATCTAATCCTATGGGATCATGTTTTTCCCTTCTACAATAACCTCTCTCATTTTTTATTATCTCAGAGTTTTTTTTTCGTAGTATCCAGTTTTCAGTTGATAGAAAAAGTGTCAAATGGAAGCAGTGGAAAGTTGCAAAGTGGTGCAACTTTCGGTTTGCAACTCATGTGACCAAATGAACTATTCCAATGCATCTGAATAGGCATGTTTATGCTAGGAATGGTCCTCTTTCACACCCAAACATGCGGAATCATTCCGAGCTACATTCAACCGGATCAATCTCTTAAGGGTCCAAAAGGAAAAATGGCTACAAATTTTAGCATGAGGTTACTCGGACACCATGACACTTAGGACCTTCTCGTCTGATCCTATGGGATCGCATTGGGTCCCTCTACAATAACCTCTCTCGGTTTTCGTTATCTCGGAGTTGTTTTCCCATACTGTCCAGTTTTCAGTTGATGGAAAAAGTGTCAAGTGGAAGTAGTGAAAAGTTGCAAAGTGGTGCAATTTTCATTTTGCAACTCGTGTGACCAAATAGACTGTTCCAACATGTCTAAATAGACATTTTTACACTAGGAATGGTCCTCTTTCACACCCAAACACGCGGAATCGCTCTGAGCTATGTTCAACCAGATCGATCCCTTAAGGGTCTAAAGGGAAAAATGGCTGCAAACTTCAGCATGAGGTTACTCGGACACCATGAGGCTTATAAATTTATCTTCTAATCCTATGAGATTGTGTTGGGCCTTTCTACAATAAACTCTCTCGGTTTTCGTTATCTCAAAGTGGTTTTTTCGTAGTGTAAAGTTTTCAATTGATGGAAAAAGTGTCAAATGGAAGCAGTGGAAAGTTGCAAAATGGTGCAAATTTCGTTCTGCAACTCGTGTGATGAAACAGACTGTTCCAATGCATCAGAATAGACATGTTTATGCTAGGAGTGGTCATCTTTCATACCCAAACATGCGGAATTACTCTGAGCTACGTTCAACCAGGTTGATCCCTTAAGGGTCCAAAGGGAAAAATGGCTACAAACTTCAGCATGAGGTTACTCGGACACCGTGATGCTTAGAAACTTTTCTTCTGATCCTATGGGATCATGTTGGGCCCCTCTACAATAACCTCTCTTAGTTTTTTCGTTATCTTGGAGTGGTTTTCCTGTAGTGTCCAGTTTTCAGTAGATGGAAAAGTGTCAAATGGAAGTAGTGGAAAGTTGCAAAGTGGTGCAATTTTTGTTCTGCAACTTGTGTGACTGAATGGATTGTTACAACGCGTTTGAATAGGAATTTTTATGCTAGGCATGGTCCTCTTTCACACCCAAACACGTGGAATCGTTCCGAGCTACGTTCAACCAGATTGATCCCTTAAGGGTCCAAAGGGCAAAATGGCTGCAAACTTCAGCATGAGGTTACTTGGACACCATGATGCTTAAAACTTCTTGTCTGATCCTATGGGATTGTGTTGGGTCCCTCTACAATAAACTCTCTCGGTTTTCATTATTACGGAGTGGTTTTCCCGTGGTGTCCAGTTTTCGTTGATGGAAAAAGTGTCAAATGCAAGCAGTGGGAAAGTTGCAAAGTGGTGCAATTCTTTGTTCTACAACCGTGGTGACCAAACACTATTCCAACGCTGCTCAAATAGGGAATTCTTTACGCTTAAGCATGGTCCTTTTCACACCCAAACATGCACTGTCTGGAGCTACATTGAACCAGCATCGATCCTTATATGGGTCCAAAGGGGAAATGGCTGCAACTTCAACATGAGGTTACTTCCTGACAATCATGATGCTTAGAAACTTCTCATCTAACTCTATGGATTGTGTTGGGCCCCTAACCAATAACCTCTCGCTATTTTGGAGGGGTTTTCGGTGTCCGGGCCATTGATGGAAAAGTGTCAAATGCAAGCAGTGGAAAGCTGCAAGGTGGTGCAATTTTGTTCAAGTAAACTGTGTGAATAAACAGACCGCTCCAACACATCCGAAAGTAGGCATGCTTTAGCGGTAGGCATGGTCCTTCTTCGCATCTAAATACTACGTAATCGCCCGAGCTACGCTCAACCAGACGCATCCCTTAAGGGTTTGGAGTGTAGTGGCGTTGAAATAGCCATTCCTCCTATTGTTCGTGTTGTGTCTCCTCGCGATAAGGGCCTAATTTAACTTGAATTGTGGTAGCTTGATATACAGTCTATTGATGCTAGGGTTCAATTTGTATTATTTTGAGAAACAAAGCCAACTGAGTAGAGTTATCAACATTATTCGTAAATCATAAGAATTTGTTTAGTACACTAGCCATTTTGATGCCTTCTTGTAGTCTCAAACATTATTTTGTATCATTGTTACATTGGTTTTTGATGTGGCAGCTTAATATAGCTCCATAATACAAAATCTAGTTGACGCTGATTTTCATGTGAATCAAATCATGTTGTGAAAAAAAACCATGAGACCATAGCTTGTGGTGCAGGAGCACCTAGGTCATGTAATGCCTTCAAAAGGCTAAGTTGTCAAAAATGTATTTAAGTCCATGCAATTCCAAAATTAAGTGTAATCAAGGCATGAAAAAGCACAAAGTGTAATATTGTCAAAATGCTAAATATGTAAAAGAGAGAAAAAGAAGGAATGTGAAGAGACAAAACAAGAAAATCAAGAAAATCAAGGAAGAGGACGAGTCATAGGTCATTGAAGGAAGATGAAGAGGTAGTTGATAGTTGGAAACTTCTTTAAAAGCATTGTAAAGGCTGAGCAAATAGATCATTGTATTCTGGAAGAATTAAATTAACAAAGAGTTCCCTGTTTTAGCTTATTTTATGTGTTTTTCAGTTGTTTCTTAACTTGTATGGACTGTGCAAGAGTTTACGGTTCAAATTTAGATTGTTTCCAATAGGTTGGGGAATCACCATTTGTTTTCATCCATTTGGGAAGGAATCTAATAAATTTAATGTTTCTTTGAGCATTCTTCTTATAGCTCGGTCTGAAATCCTGTGCATTGAGTTTTGAGAGTCTTATAAGGCATTTCCACACTACTCCACCAATGTAGGTCAAGTAGATTGGTGGAGTAGGTTAGGGATAGGTTATTGTTTTGTTTTTATGTTTGTGAGTGGAGGAAAAAGCAAGAATACCTTGAAGGAGCTGCTGCTACACAGGAAATTCTGAGTTTTCCAGTCAAAATGAACAGTTTCCAGCATGACAATGGAGAAAGAACAAGTGCATGGGTTAGAAGATGTTTCCAAATTCCTTTTCAGATGTATTTTGACATGTTCCAATGGCTGGATGGAGGTTTTGAGGTTTGCATGTAGCCTATACAAGAAACCCTCATTGATTTTTGAGTTTTTCACCTATAAATAAGGGTTTGTCAATATACTGTCAAAAGGAGCCTTTTAATCCCTGAAAATGGATAAATTGGGAGTTTTGTATTATGTCTAATGATTTTTTTGAGGTTTTAAGTGTTTTGGGAATTTTTGAAGGGGGTCTTCTTTGAAAATTAGGCCTATTTTAGTAGCCTTTTTAACAACTTTCAGACTAAAAACTACTTATTTCTTCAATATCAATTATTCTGAGTTTTTGATATGAGCACATGGGCATTAAGAGGTCACTAAAAGTGTTTTGGATCTTGGGTTTTGAAACTAGTGTGTTTGGTTTTCCCGATTTAGGGCATGAATGTCTCATTGAGAAGTAGTGCCTTGACTGCTAAGAGAATAGAAGTCTGACCTAACAGTGATCGGTGAGTTGATTTTGGGATAATGTTGTCTAAGTAATGGTGTTAGGGATGTATGGAGTCTTGGACAAGGTTTAGAAGTGAGATATGTTGTTTTGACAATTGGACAGTGAGGAGACTTGGTGTAAAATAATACATGAAATTATAAGTTCAGTCAGAACAAAGTTAAGAGAGCAAGTTCCTGATTTGTATCAGTTGTAATAATGATGTTCACAGTGCTTGATGGTCTAGTAAAACTCTGAAATCCAATTGTAATGATGAATTGACTATTTGGGACAAGTTGAATGAATTGATTGAATGGAAGAGTTCCTTGTTGAAAATGGTGTTTTTGAAATGCGTGTTGATCTAATTGATTGAATCAAAGTTTTCTAAAATGGTTTTTTGCTTTGAATGAGTCAATTGGAATACAAATTTGTGGAAGGATGAATGATGAATGATAAGAGAATTTGAGTGGATGAAAAGTAGATTTCTAATGAAATGTTGAAATTTTGTTTGATCTTCTCCAAGATGAGTTTGGGACAAGAGTCCCCTGAGTTGTTGAGTGGTTTGGCAATCTTTGTATTGCATCAACTTGTTGCTTACTATTATGCTTTGATAGATTTTTTCCAAGCATCCATAGCTTGTTCGAAAGCACCTGTTTTAGGATTTTAGCCATAGCAAAGAAGGCAATGAACTCCGTTTGATAAAATGCTTTGATAAACATGTATGAAAATGTAAGCTTTCAGCATAGACAAGGCAAAGGAACTCTTTTGAGGGTCGTTCGAAAGAAATGTAGCCATGGTGATGGAACGACATGACGAATTCCATGACAAGCAAATTGCTATGGATTGTCAAGGCATTCCATCACCATTGAGACCACATTTCTTTGAGGCTTTTTTTCAAATAGTTTGTTGCCTTTTCTATGCTATTACTTATTAGTATGCTTTGATAGATTTTTCCAAGCATCCATAGATTTTGGAAGCACCTATTTTAGGCTTTTAGCCATAGCAACAAGGAAGCGAACTCTTTGATAAAATGCTTTGGTAAACATGTATGATAAATGTAGTAGTATAGACAAGGCAGCAAACTGTTTGAAAAAATGCCTCAAAGAAATGTGGTCTCATGGTGATGGAATGCCATGACAATCCACAATAATTTGCTTGTCATGGCACTCCACCACCATGAGACCACATTTCTTCGAGGCATTTTTTTCAAACAGTTCATTCCCTTGTCTATTTTATTGCTTACTATTATGCTATAATAGATTTTTTCCAAGCATCCATAGCTTGTCTCGAAAGCACCTATTTTAAGCTTTTAGCCATAGCAGCAAGGCAATGAACTGTTTGATAAAATGCTTTGATAGACATGTATGAAAAATGTGTTAGCATATACAAGGTAGTGAACTCTTTGAAAAAATGCCTCAAAGAAATGAGGTCTCATGACCTGATGGAATGCCACATGACAATCAAAAGCATTTGATTGTCATGTGGCATTCCATCAGGTCATGAGACCTCATTTCTTTGAGGCATTTTTTCAAAGAGTTCACTGCATTGTCTATGATATTGCTTACTATTATGCTTTTGATAGATTTTTTCCAAGCATCCATAGCTTGTTCGAAATCACTTGTTTTAGGCCTTCAGCCATAGCAACAAGGAAACACTTGAACTATTTGACAAAAATGCTTTGGTATACATGTATCAAAAATGTGGTAGTATAGACAAGGCAGTGAACTGTTTGAAAAAATGCCTCAAAGAAATGTGGTCTCATAGAATGCCATGACAAGCAAATGCAATTGGCAGCTGTTCCTAGTTATTAGTTATGCAATGTGAAGTAATTGCATAACTGCTTAGGTTGACTTTGTAAAAACTATATTGTAATTGAAATTTTGTCATCTATCAACATCTAGTTATTAGTTATGAAATGCGAAGCAATGCTTTGAGTTTGAAAGATGTGAAATGCAATGTAATCAACGTTATGAATATAAACTACAAAATCTATTTTTTACTACTACCCATTTGGTTTGGTTCGGTTCAGTTCAAGAACCCGTTCACGGGTTTGGGAATTTTTTTTGGGGTTGGGTTCGCTTTTAGGTCTCGTAATACAAAAACATATAAAATCAGAAATATATACATATTTGCAGTAGTAATCAAGCTTAGAATACACCACCATATTAATATTAGTCAAATAACATAGCAAAAATACACCACCACTTTCATAGTGAAATATTAAAATATTAGTGATCTACTCAAATGTCATGATACAAAATTATAAATTAAAGTTCAAACATAAAAATGTCAAGTGTTTATAATCAACCATTATTGATCATTGATCAATCTGAAAAGTGTGAACATTTTTCTGTGTGGAAGGAAAACAAGAAAACAGTGTTACATAATTATTTACATTGTGAAAGAGCCAAAACCTTTTTCTTGTAGATCGTAGAAGAATCTCAGTGATTTTTGGGTGTCCTTGCCTTGGAACGGAACTATCCTGAGCCATGAATGATTGACCAGGAACTGTGAGAAAGAAATAAGATAAATCATGCAACTTACATTGCAATTTCTTTCCTTGGGAAAAAGGGTAAAGTTTGCTTTTTAGGGAGAATCTCCTTTAGAGTTTGAACGCATTGATAATTTTCAAGATAGACTTATCCAAATATGTCATCTAGGTTTGAAGCTTTTAGGTAAAATGTTTGCTTCTTAAAATTTTGTTCAAAATTCAAGATGCAGGCTCTCCTCCCTTAGGGAAGAGAAGGCCTATCAAACCTAACACTCTTATGCAACACTTCTAAGTTCTTGTTGATGCAAAGATAGATGCTAAGTTTCAAAATAGGCATGGTTATATAAATTCTGCCTCTTGACTAATATTGCATCAAATTAAGAATTTTCAATCCTTTATGGTCTAGACAAGAGAAGTATGGAGTAGTGTTCCAATGCTAAAGTATTATTGTGAATCTCTTTGCTATGAGTGATTCAAAAATGAGGAATCTGTCTTCTACACCAAATGAGAAATATTCACAATATGTGCTAGGAAGGAATAAGTCCATAAGATCGAGTATGCAAGAACTGAGAATTGCAAAATTGGCTTACGTTTGACTTCCACACAGAAATTTTCACACTTTTTGATGTTCACACGTAAGTCAAAAAGTATATGTGTGTAAGTTGTAAAGTATACAATTGAATACACATAACTCATATCTATTAAACCATGAATTTATAATGCAAATATGGACACCACCGATAAAAAATATTTGTATTAAAATCAAATAGCCATGTACGCATACATCAATATATGTTGATATAAGTATAAAATATATTTACAAAATAGCCATATAGGCTTACGAGAATCCCATATAGGCATACAATGTCAAATATATCCAATACAAAATATATACAAAATTTCCATGTAGGCATACAACAAAGGGCTCTGCATTCAAAATTCATTTCTCTCCATGCTCTGGTTGAAATACAATTTTCTTTCCCTTTGCTTGGTGATCTGATGGCGATAAGTTTGTCACCCATTTCTGCTATGCTCGAGGAGTGCTCCTGCTGCTCCTCCTAGTGTTTAGCTCCTGGTGAAGTTTTAACTGTTACAATAATAAGTAAAGACATTAATATATAGAAATTACATTATAAAAATTGATATATTTAACAAAATAATCACTTAGGGCCATCTCACGATCACTCTCCTCGATGGAAATATATGCACGTCGATGTTGAGGCATGCTCAAGCCCTATATAAACCATCCAAATAGGAATTAAACTACGAATCAATAATGGTTTTATTTTTCACTACAACTAGTTCATCTATAACAACGAATATAAATTGAAATTTAGTAATTTTCCTCATACCTCCCCTATCAGAGCCATCGAGGATTGTATAGCGGAGGAAACACCAATATCTGATGACTTATAATGTATGAGATCTAATGAACACAATTTTGAGTACAAGTATGAGATCTGAACACAAAAAAGTTACAATAGCGATCCACGTGATGACTTATAATGTATGAGATCTAATGAACACAATTTTGAGTACAAGTATTAAACTATATATTTCTGATTATTAGTTATCGAATTTGAAGTAATGCTTTGAGTTTGAATGATGTGTAATGCAACATAACCAACAATATGAATATAAACTACACAAATCTACTAAACTTAGAATTCATTAGCTAAGTTCTCTTTATTCTATATTACCTCTATGAACGTTTGATCAAATCTACTGGCACTAGGAGGTGTTTCCTTGAAACCTCCAACATTACCCTATTCAACATCCAAAATCACATATTAAAATACCATTCATAAAACAATGCTATTAACATGTAATAAATTTATAACTGTTTACTAGTTACATACCCCACTGATAGGTGTACTAGAAAAATAAGTAGGTGGATGACTGGTGTATCTAGTCTCTACACTATGACCCTGCAATTTTATTAAAATAATAAAACTAAATTAGTTAATATTGCATTTCACAATCAAAATTTAATAAATTAAATTCAATGAACATGCTAAATTTTACCCGAGTGTCAATGCCATATGCATCATGCAAAATGTCAGCCGTCCTCTCCATCCCCGTAGATGCATACAGATCAGGCTGCATAGTAGCATATGGATCTTGCATAGCACCCTCCTGAGTGTCGGTAGGGTCATACAAACAAGTCGCCCCGCAAGATTGACACACATGGGTTCAAAGGCCACCACCTTAAGACTCCCCTGGATGGCGTTGTACAATAGGGCTAGTGTGATGGATGACACTCCGAGTCAAATTTGTGATCGCCTGTAATGTCTCTATGTCGGCACTCTCCTTCACAATGGCAGGTATCACAATCTGCTCATGAGGTGGCCTAGCGAGAGGTCGTCTCCCTTGCAACATAGGATCTGACTATGCATCGAGCCTATCCTGAGCTGACCACCCGCTTCTCCCCTGGAAATCCCTCATATCAAAATAATTTGGGATTTGGTTTGACACAAACTCACTGTATAGTTTCCTAACAAAATATTGGGGGACTTCACAATTATTGCACGGTGGGTAATCAAAGACCATATACAATCTTTCATAAAAACAGTTCCTAATCTCTTGGTGGTGGCACCAATGAATAGGAAACCTCTTTGCATTGAGGGTAATATTTTGATTTGTTTTAGGGTCAGTGAATAGAGAGCACAAATCACCTTTAGTAATTTTTAAATCTTTTACTTGTTTATATGATAATTTGTTTTCATAATATGCCCTAGTTGTCTGCCTCCTATCTTGCCATCTAGATATTTGTTGGGTGATTGCATCTACATTTTTTAACATATCTTTCAATGAATTTGCTAGAAGCATTATTTTTGTGGTTGAAGCATTTGGATCACTCAACCTACTAATAATATCCTCAAGTTTTTTTCTATTGTTCTCAATTTCACTCCTCAAATTTTCTTGAGTGCCAGGAGGGTATTGAGAGAATGGTGGGGGACATTGATTTTGTTGTTGAGGTTGATTTTTCTATTGAGGATTTGCCTCCTCTTCTCATTGAGGATTTGCAGGATTTCCTAAATTTTTTTAAAAAAATAATCAAATCTAACCTAAAACAAACAAAATTAATTTCAAACTAACAAATTCAAAACAAATAGCAAACAATACTTACCTCCCGCATCTCTTTGTCATCATGGTGCCATATTTGCAAAGAAAATCAAACTCTTGTTGATTAAATTTGTAGAAATCCTTCCTCCTAGAACGCAAGTGCGGAAGTGAAGGTTTTTGGCTGCAAGTAGAGCTGAGAAACAGTAAAAAGCAAATGATACAAATTTCACTTCTTTTTTTGCTTTTAAAATCACATAACACGCTCGCGTTATCTCTTTTCATTTTTTTTTCCCAATTGGCCACAAAAGTGCAACCAACTTCATGCATCCGCCCAGTAACCCGATGATACCTCATCACAAGCTGACTTCAAGTAATTTTGAATAAAAACACAAAAGAATTTTTGAAATATTTTGAATTTGGAGCCAAGAGGGACTTATTCGCCACCCATGGCGAATGGGTCCTACCTTAGGGTTGAAATTGGGTGTCGGGAATTAAGTCACATTTATGTTGTTTGTCAGGTTTACATTCAAAAGTACACTTAATTAAGCCTTATAAGGGCATAAAGGGGTCAAACAAAGCATAAGAAAGATAAATAGTGAAATTATGCCTAGAAAAGCATGAAATCTTGTTACAAGACTTTACAACACTTCAAAATAGGACTTGTCAAGTGGTGAAAAGGTGATTTTTAGGTGAATTGTACTTAATAGAGTCTAGAAAAGTGTAGAAATATTTTAAAACACATTCACAAGACGTCACAATTTGAATTTTAAGGACTTAATGTGAATGTTCAAGCCACATTGCAACATTAAATCAGAGCAAAATGGACCAAGCATCATGAAGAAAGACCTAAAAGGCCATGAAAATGACAAGGGGCCATTTTTCTATGGCATATCAGGTGTCAACTGTAGATGTAGTTTTAGGGTTTCTCCTTCTTCTATATCTTATTTCTTCTTCTCATTTATTTGAGGTTGCACATTTTGGTTTTCATGGGAACACTTTTTTAACAGGGTTTCAGATGTATACTATTGGTTTTTCAAGTTTTTGGAGTGGTCTGAGTTTTGTAATGAAGAATACAATTATAGTATAGTCATAGTTGAATGTAAATGGCATAATATTTCTGAACTAGTCTCTCCATTGTTCACAATTGCATAAATTCTGAATATGAGTAATCAAAGATTGTTATTATTCAACTTCTTGTCTTTCCTTGTATGTTTGTTTGGTGTTATTACTCTTAGTCAAAGAATGAGTTAATATTTAGTAACAGAGATGGAGGTTTATGCAATTGTGTACTAAGATTGCTAAGTATGACTAGATTAGTTGCTGGTATCAATGGTGTAAACCATCATTTGATAGGCATAATTATGAAAGATTGAAATGTTGTGTTAGGTTTTAGATTATATGGTTTGGATGACTCCTCCATAGGATATGGCATTGGTCTCTTAATGTTGTAGTTTCCTAAGAATGTTTGTGAGCAACTATAATTTTTAAAATCAAATTTACCTATCAATCTCAATTCAATCATGTGTGGAGTTTAATGAATTACATCTCTCATATTTAAATTAGACATTACTGTAGAGGTCAACCAAGCATTTAGAGTATTGTGTCTATTAACCATATAGAGGAGAATCATCTGTTTACAGTATTCTAGGTACTTTGGCACACAAAAATATTTGTAAGCATATTATTGGGGAGACCCACCTTGGTTTAATAGAGCCAAAAGTGTAGAATATTTCAGTATTTTTGACTAAATCTTGTTTGTTGGCTAGATCCATCTCTGAGTCTGAATATGAGAAAGTGGCTATTCATTACCTAGGCTCATTGAACCTATTGATTTGGGAACCAACAAATTGGTGACTCTGCTAGGGAATATTAGAAGAGTATCCATTGGAGAGAGTCAAGAATTTGGTGAATCTGAACATCTGGTTCAGATATTGAGAAGTTTTTAGACCTCAAAGTGAGTTTGTTGCAGTAAAATTTCAAAGAATTTGTGTTACTTTGCTGTGGGGGAAGACTAGAAGGAAAATCATGTTTGAAGGAGCTTCATATTGCTTGAAGTTCAATCCTCTATGAAAGGAGGTGACAACTCTGTCTAAAGAACCCGTTGAAGATGTGAAGAGAGTTCTAGATATGCAAAAATTTTAGTCAAGAAGAAAGGTTAGCAACAATTGCTACAAGTTTCCAAGTATTCTCATAAATTTAAATAAAGTATTATTTTGTTTTAAAGCAGTTTATGAGAAGTCTTCAAGTTTGAAAGAATGTTGATTCCCCATGATGTCACGACCCCTATGTTTATTGTTCATAATTTTATAATGTTTAATTAAATTAAGTTATAAACAAACAAAAAGGAAATAATTATATTTTAATTAGAGAATTCATTTCTTTTCAATTAATTGATAATGCTTATTATTTAGAATAATTAACTTAATTGCAATTAAATGAAAATACTTTGTTATTTAGGAAAATTATTTTACGTGCAAGTAAGTGAAATTTCATTAATATTATTTAGAATAAATATTTAATTTGCGCGTGAATAATATTTCTTTACTTGCTTATTAAGGTAAATATTTCTTTTGTAAATTACAAATGGCAATTGCTCACTATTTACTTGGATAGTTATGTAGTTACAATTAAAAAATAATTCTTTATTATTATTAATTAAAGATAAATATCGTACATGATAATAAATTTTATTTTTTATTTTAAAGATTAGGTTATGAAAATGGAAGGGAAAAACATTAAAAAGGAAAATCATTACCAGAAACACAATTGTTCTTTTATATAATCTTCTTTATTGCTCTACAAAAATAACTAAAAATTGGTTGCTGAGAAGAGGGTTTCTGAAGCATGGTGAATCTAGCATGGTGGAGAAGGGAAAGAAAAACAAGAAAGAAAGGAAAAATAAAGAAAGGGAATTCTACAGGAAGTGAATCCAAGTTTTTAATTCCTTTCCCATTGTATTTTGATTCAAATGTGTGAGCTTGTTATTGTGTTTTGGAAAAGTGAAGTTATTTTGGTAAATTCCCCAATTGATTGAGTTTATTCCATAAATTTTGAGCCAATAGTGTACAAATCTGATTCTTCATGTCCTCCTATGATATATACCTATATATATATATATTTATGTATATACTGAACTATTTTTTGCTGCAGATTGAATCTTTGTTGAAAAATGAAATTTATTATAAATTGGAGAAAAGTTGTTTTCTTGTGCTACAATTTAAATTAAATTGTGTATACATATATATACTTATATATTTAAACTGTATTGTTTAATATATATTGATGAGGGGGTGCGGCCCGAAACTTAGAAAATAACCCACAACAAGAGAATAATTTTATTATTCAGAAAATGGAGCTTCTTGCATGCAAAGGATCTCAAATCCCCAAGTTCTACAACACATGCAAGTTACAGAAAGCTACAGAATCACCCTTTCACAATATGCGAGTTGGTCCCCAAAAAGTTACCCAAAAATTAGAAACCCGCCCATAAATAGAGCTCCTCTTTAGTTTGGAGCCAAAACAACATTCAAATTTGAGTTTAGGCGGTTTGGCACCGAAAAATTACAACTTGAAATTCAAATTTCAAAAGAACATTTGCAATTGTATCTTCTAGAAAGTGTGCCAACTTCTCGGGGCCATAACTTTTGATTCGGGACTCCGATTCGTGAACCGTTTGAACCGTTGGAAAGGTATCGAAGTCAATAACGCGCTCAAAATTTTCTATGACAATTTTGGCAAGTTTCAGGGCCGTTCCAGGAACTCTAAGTGCCTCAAATCTAACTCGGAAGATTTTCAGGTGCAAATCTGGGAAACTAAAACTGCAATATCTTTCAACCCAGAAATAGAAAATAAAAACCATAAATTGGGAATTTCATTATGACAAAAAGGGTATCCAAAAATGTAAAAACATCTAAAAACCGAGAAACTTGAAATTTAATTCATTTTTGGGTGATGCAAGATTGCTCTTACACCACTGGATGCTCCTGCATCAGACACCCAGGGTAATTTGAGAAGTGACCTCGTCACATCTCAGATGGTTGAGGAAAACCCAACTGGTCAACCGCTACCTTAGATAGCCAGGATGAATCTTCCATGTGTCTTCCTCTCCATTTCACCGTATATTCTTCATACCGCCTATTTATGGCAGTAATTCTCCCACACAACTATCCAAGACAAGTTTCCAATCTCCCTTTCTGAAGTAGGTGCCAGAATGCCATACCCATTCTCTATTGCCGGTAAGCCTCCATTCCGCTTCCATGATACTCAATTAAATCTAAAATGTTGAACATTGGGAAATGTTGATTCCACCCAGCAACTCTGTACTCTCATATGCATTCCCTAAATCATGCTTCTTCAAAATCTTGCAAGGACCAAATTTCTTCATCTTCAGGTTGTTATAGGTTCCCACTAGAAACTTTTCTTTCCTTAAGTGGACCATTACTTCATCACCAATTTGAAACTCCTTATTCCTCCTTTTCTGATCTTCCTTAGCCTTATATTGTATATTCATCTTATTAATGTGTTCTCGTACCTTCTCATGTATATTCTTGATGTGCTCTACAAAATATTTGGCTTCAGCACTTATTTTCTTCTCTTGGTCTATCTTCCTCAATTTTGGAGCAGTTCTGGGACTGCCTCCATACACAATTTGGAATGGTGATCTACCAATACTTATGTTGACAAAATTGTTGTAAGAGAATTTTTCCTGGGGTAAGATCAAGTCCCATCCCTTGGGTTTATCTCCTACCAAACATCTCAGTAAGTTACCCAGACTCCTGTTAACAACCTCTGTCTACCCATCTGCTTGTGGATGGTGTGCAGAACTAAACTTCAACTCTGTCTTCAAATTTTCTTCCACAAGGTCCTCCAAAAGTACTCCCACAAATTTGGTGTCATGATCTCAAACAATATTTTTAAGTACCTCATGTAGCCTCACCACCTCTTTGAAGAACAAGTCAACAATGTGGACTCCATCATGGGTCTTCTGACATGGGATGAAATGTGCCATCTTCAAAAACCTATCAACCACCACAAAGACTGAATCATTCCCTCGTTGTGTCCTTGGCAAACTAAGAACAAAGTCCATACTTATATCCTTTGATGGCCTCTCTAGTATAGGTAAGGGCTGATATAAGCCTATATTCTGGCTCACTCCTTTAGCCATCTGACATACCCCGCAGCTTTGTACAAACTTCTTCACATCCTGTGACAATTGAGGCCAATAATAATGCTCACTGATAATGGCAATGGTCTTATCCCGACCAAAATGTCCTGCCATTCCTCCACTATGCTTCTCCTTTATCAGGTTCTCCCTCATGGAACTCCTCAAGATACACAATTGACTTCCCTTAAATAACATGCCATCCTGGATTATGAAATCCAGCCACCTTGTCCTGTCCACTGTAACAGGTTCCTTGCAAGCTTTCCAAGCCTCTACAAAATCAGGATCTTCTGCATACAGTGTCTTAAGTTCATTGAACCCAACCACTTCAATCAGCATCTTTGTCATCAATGTATGCCTCCTACTTAAGGCATCTGCAACTCTATTTGACTTCCCACTCCTATGTTTCAAAAACAAAGGTATAACTCGCGAAACTCTACCCATTTCATATGCCTCCATTTAATTTTCCCTCGGACTATTTAGGTATTGGTAAGGCCTCGACAAGATCGCATATAGAACAAATTCCTTTGGCAATAGATAATGCCTCCATTTATTTAATGCTTGAACTAATGCATAAAATTCCTGATCATATACAAATACTTTCTCTTGGCATCATTTAACTTTTCACTGAAATAGGCAATTGGCTTACCTTCTTGGCTCAACACTGCTCCAATGGCACAACCACTGGCATCACAATCCACCTGAAACACCTTGTTGAAATATGTGAGGGCTAGAATAGGTTGCTCTATTACCTTCTGCTTCAACAGCTCAAAACTCTTTGCCGCTCTAGTGCTCCACTTGAATTCTTTTCTATCCACTCTCATTGTTTCCCCAGCCTGGGACCACAACACACCGGGTTTCTAATGAACTTTCTATAAAAACTAGCCAAACAATGGAGATTTCACCTCTAGTAGCATAGGTAGGCCATTCTAGAATAGCCTTCACCTTCTCGGGTCCATCTTGAGACCTTCTACTAAGACAACAAACCCTAAGTACACTAACTCTCTCTTCTACAAAACTACACTTTTTTAGATTAATCAACAGCTTCTTAACTTCTCAAAGGCTCTCCGACATGCATCGATGCTCATCCAACGCTTCCATCAAAAATCAAAATATCATCTAAAATACACAACAAACTTCCTTAGAAATTCTTTAGTACTCGCTCATGAGTCAAGATGAATGTGTTTCTATGCGTATTGCTAGCCTGTCGACTAACCACTTGTACGTGCCCTCTTGGTCTTCTTTGAAGGAAGTCTTCCATTCATTCCCCCTCTTTGAATCTCGATCTGGTGATATCCACTCTTCGATGAATCTTTGTGAAGCACCGAAAGCCCACTCAAATAGCGTCCATCAGTCATCCATCCTTGGCAGGAGAAATCTAGACTTGATTATTATCTTGTTTATGGCTCAGGAATCTGTACACATCCTCCACTCCCCATCCTTCTTTGGTTCTTTGGTGCTCAAGTACTGCATATGGACTCAAACTCTCCCGTATCAAACCATTTCTCAACAACTCTTGAACTTGTATATTCAACTCCTCATTTTCTGCTGGAGTCATTCTATGAGCTCCCTTATTTGGAAAACTGGCTCTAGGAATCAAGTCAATCCGATGACCGGATTCTCCTTATTGGTGGTAAACTCCTGGGTACATTATCAAAACAATATCCGAACCAACATCCCGTAAATTTTTCCTGAACCTTCTCACTATCCTCCTTACTCACTCTAGGAATCAATGCATAACACACACGCTCATGCTTCATACCTTCTAAATTTTTTCTTCCATCTACATAACAAATTCTAGCACTACTTCATACCTTTTCTTCGATCTCCTTCAGGGGTTTCAACTTGTGACGAACCCCATCCTTTGTCAAGGAATAAGTATTTGCATGGCCATCATGTATAGCTCGCCTATCGAACTTCCACGACCTCCCCAACAACATGTGACATGCATCCATGGCGATGATATCACAGAGTACCTCATCATGGTATCTCCTGATCTTGAACTTTACTAGGCACTGCTCATTGACCAAAACTTTGTGGTCTTTCTACAACCAGGCAATCTGATACAGATGCAGTTGTCTTTCCCTCTTCAGCTTCAACTTTGTGACCATCTCTTCTGACACTAGATTATCGATGCTCCCACCGTTAATAATGACATCACAACATTTTCCTTCACACTTGAACCTTGTATGAAACAGATTCTTCCTCTGTTTTGGTTCCCTTTCCTCAGTCACCAGGGCTCTCCTAATCACTAGGGCTTCTCCCCTTTCAGCATCATCTGAATGTTCAGATTGGGCCTCCTCATTTGCATTCGCAACCCTTCCATGACCTTTTGGCCTTTTGTCTGCCCTTCCTTGGTGTTGTGGACATTCATAGGCTCGATGCCCTTCTTCACCACACTAGAAACATGTTCCTTTGAAACCACCTCTTCCAGATCCTTGTCCATATCTCTCTTATCCTCTACCTCTTTGATCACCACTATTTTGATCACGAGGGAAGTAGAAGTTGTCATTCCTTTGGCTTCAGCTGGTACCCACATCTTCACTTTTCTTTTCATCATCATTTCGGCTACCTAAAGGTCTTCCACTACCCCTTCCACTTTGACCTCCTCATCCTTTTTGCTTGCCATCAAATCTTTTATTCAGCTTCTCTTCCACCTTCAGAGCAAACTGATACACATCCTCAATGGTGGTCATTCTGACTAGGCTTAACTCCTCCTGAATGCTCAGTCGTAACCCATTAAGATATCGAGATACCTTCTCCTTATTGGCCTCTATGTGGCCCATTATGATGATTATCTTATGAAAATATTCAGTATATTCTTTCACAGATTTTCTTCATTACTTCAACCCTTGCAATTTCTTCAACAGATCTAACTTGTAGTCCACTGGTATGAACTGCTTCTTTAGTTTCTCTACCATGCGATCCCATCTGGTGATATTTCCTTTTTCTCTTCGACTTCTTTCCAATTGGACCTCTTTCCACCAACACCGCATGGTCCTTCAAATTTTCATTTTCACAACCAACCCGATTTAGTCCTCTATTTTCTCTTTATACTATATTATTTTAGCTCGTTGATCCAGCCGATCAACTTCTGGTTCGTAATTTCCGTATTAACCGACTTCTCGCTTCGTTTCCCCGTATCTTCAAATGGCCTTATTAGCACATTTGTCTTGATCAATGTTTTCTTCCTCTTCTACATTTGAACCTTTTCCTCTCCATCCTCACTTTCCTCCCTCAAGTTTAACCCTCTTCTCAACTGCTCTTGTAACGCATCAATCTGTCTTTGGAGGGCTGCCAGTGCATCTCTTCCAGCATTTATGCCATCTCGACCACCTCTGGCACCACCATGCCTACCAAGCATCACTCTTGGAGGCATCTTTCTTGACCTTGACCCACAACCACGGTCTTGGTGCAAATTGCCTCATGATCGGCGATCTATCTACACGCTCAAGAAAACCTGCTTCGATACCACTTGATGAGGGCGCAGCCTGAGACTTAGAAAATAACCCACAAACAAGAGAATAATTTTATTATTCAGAAAATGGAGTTTCTTACATGCAGAGGATCTCAAATCCCCAAGTTCTACAACACATGCATGTTACAGAAAGCTACAGAATCACCCTTTCACAATATGCGAGCTGGCCCCCAAAAAGTTACCAAAAAATTAGAAACCCACCCATAAATAGAGCTCCTCTTTAGTTTGGAGCCAAAACAAAATTGAAATTTGAGTTTAGGCAGTTTGGCGCAAAAAAATTACAACTTTAAGTTCAAATTTCAAAAGAACATTTGCAATTGTATCTTCTAGAAAGTGTGCCAACATCCCGGGGCCATAACTTTTGATCCGGGACTCCGATTCGCGAACCGTTTGAACCGTTGGAAAGGTTTCGAAGTCAATAACGCACTCAAAAATTGCTATGCTGATTTTGGCAAGTTTCAGGGCCGTTCTGGGAACTCTAAGTGCCTCAAATCTAACTCAGAAGATTTTCAGGTGCAAATTTGGGAAACTAAAACTGCAATATCTTTCAACCCAGGAATAGAAAATAAAAACCATAAATTGAGAATTTCATTATGACGAAAAGGGTATCCAAAAATGTAAAAACATCTAAAAACTGAGAAAATTAAAATTTAACTATTTTTGGGTGATGCAAGATTGCCCTTACACCCCTGGATGCTCCTGCATCATATATGCATATATATACATAATAAAATATATAGTAATCTGGAAAAATACTTGTGAAATTTCTAAAAGATATAATATAGAGTTGAATTCATGCTTTAGAAATGTCTTTATTCTTTTGTTAAAAATAATAAAATATATAAGTATATATATGTGTGTGTAAATACACCTATGTATATATATATATATATATATATATACAAAACACCACTATGAGTATTTGATTTTAATGTGGCAAATGAATACTTAATTTTGAACATTTTACTACTTCTGCTAAAAATATATTAGTGAATATAAATGAGTAAATATACCTTTGGCTGTAAGTGTTTACTTTATTTGGCTGTAAGTGTTTACAATCATGTTGGTGTTGGAAAAATTGAAAGATAAATTGTTTGTATATAAATATAAATGTGTGTGTATATATATATATATTTGTGTATGCAATTATATGAATCATGTATGTATGTATATATTGAACTATTTTCTGCTGCAGATTGAATCTTTGTTGAAAAAAAAAAATTATTATAAATTGGAGAAAAGGTGTTTGGTTGTGCTACAATTTAAATTAACTTGTGTATACATATATATAATTATATATTTAAACTGTATTGTTTAATATATATGCATATATATACATAATAAAATATATAGTAATCTGGGCAAATACTTGTGAAATTTCTAAAAGATATAATATAGAGTTGAATTCATGCTTTAGAAGTGTCTTTATTCTTTTGTTAAAAATAATAAAATATATAAGTATATATATATATATGTATATACACCTATGTATATATATATATACAAAACACCACAGTGAGTATTTGATTTTAATGTGGCAAATGAATACTTAATTCTGAACATTTTACTACTTCTGCTGAAAATATATTACTGAATATAAATGAGTAAATATACCTTTGGCTGTAAGTGTTTACTTTATCTGGCTGTAAGTGTTTTTTTTTTTTATTCAAGGGGTAAACGCTTTTAATCAGAGCTATGAACCGGATTACAACCATTCAATAATACCACCCCAATGGAGTTTGAACCTTGGTTGCACAAACAACAATGCCACCTTTAAACCATCACACCATGCCAATATCGGCAAAATGCTTTTGACCAGAGCTATGAACCGGATACAACCATTCAATAATAACACCCCAACTGGGTTTGAACCTTGGTGGCAAGAACAACAATGCCACCTATAAACCATCACACCATGCCAATACCGGCTATCTGGGTGTAAGTGTTTACAATCATGTTGGTGCTGGAAAAATTGATAGATAAATTGTTTGTATAAATGTGTGTGTATATATATATTTGCGTATGTAATTATATGAATCATGTATGTAATGACTGCAACATTGTAAGGTAAATATTTTACACGGCTGAAGCTGTTTTTATTACTTCGCTGTAAGTGTGGTTCCCTGAAGTGTTTATAAGTATGTATATATATTCACATATTTAATTAAATATATGTATATATCTTTCTATTTAAAAAGATTGTAAGTTACTTCAGCTATAAATGTAGATTTCTGTGTATCTATTTATATTTCTAGATATATGTATAAAAAAGAATACAAATACAATAAGTGTGAGAGAAAGATTTAAAACTCAAAAAGATTAGATGTAGAAATCTGACTTGCAATAACAAATATTTTTGTTTTAAGTAGATATGTTTCTGTAATGGATTTTTTTACCTTTGAGTATATGTCCAAATATATGTATATGTGCATGCGAATATGGGTAGATTCTAACTGGTGATTGTTTCTTTTAAAATTATATTACACCATTATTTTAATTAGAAATGGAATATTGGTTATCTTGAAAGCAAGATCACACTTGCTTACAATTGTTTTAAGTGAATTGGGTAAATCTTTTTTGTTCAAAATGTATACATTTCTGTCTGAAAGTATTTTATTTTATTTTTACAAATGTCATGTAAATTTGTTATTTTTAGATTGAACCCTTTAACTTAGGAACCAATTATTGGATACTTTGAAAAAAAATAAGAAGTTACACATTTGCATTTAATTACCTATAAACCTTGAAATGTTAGAGGAATGATTAAACCGAGTCAAAAGTGAGTTATCAAAATCAGAGTAGAATTTATTTCTTGTGAGCATTTCTCTTAGGAATATGAAATTTGAGACATTTTCTAACCTTAGATCTATATATATAGAATTAGAATGCAATTCACCTATGCCTATTATGTATTGTGAATCAATTTTGAATTTTATAAAAGGATAAATGAATGTTGAATCATATTCTACTTTATGGAAGTTAGTTTCAATGATGAAACTTTTCTCATGAATTATGCATCATTATACACATACAGAGAAATTAGGTATGTTCCTCACTTAGTTGATTTTGGGATTTATTTACATAAGAATGTATACTCATATATATATATATATATATATATATATATCCATTAGCTTATACATGTATTCTCATACATATGTGAGCTATATCTTCTAAATTCCTTTATAGTATTACACTCTCATTGGTAAAACCTAAATATGAATCATTGAGTTTAGAAGTAAACATTTTGCTTATAATTGCATAGGCATGTGTGCATCCTAGCACGATTAGAATTACTTTCATGAAGCTTTGGGTGATTGCAACGTACTTGTGTGATATTTGAGAGATCATTGGGAGTAGAATGGTCTTATTTACAAATACTTGGGAGCAATTCATGATAGTGTTGTCACTACCTAAATTTCATATGTAAGGATAATGCTTTGGTGAAACTTGAAAATGTTGTGTGAAGACTTATGTTACTAGTAAAAGAACTCCCATATGCTCCTTGATATGTTTGACACTCATGATATCAAGAGATATGTAATGAATGGTCTTGTCAAAGAGATAGTATGATCATTGCCTACGAGGCATCTTGTAACCATTGAAACTTTGTAGCCAGTAAGGCTTGGCCGGTGAGGCATTTCATTAAGCCAGTGAGGCACTTTTATGAGTGGTTTTTCATCCCTATGAGGATTTTCCACTCATGAAATTCTTGTGTTATGGTTCTTTTGTGGATGCATTGATGACACTGTTGTTCCCTCAATTGGCTTTACAATATTTGAATTTTTGTGTTTTGTGTATCTTTGTATAAGCCTATATGGCTAGATTTGGTAAAGGAACAACCTTGTGTTGATATACATAGTAACTCATTAATGTATGAAGTTCCTTTGAAGTATTAATGAAGTAATAAATATATGTACTAGGTATCTTTAATGAAATTTCCTTTGAGCATGCATGGATATAAATGTTTTGCATGTTATCTCCTTTCCCTTACTTGTGATGTTCATTGATCAAGGTAATTATTTATTTTGGAATGTGTGTTTTTCAAGCATTACATTGAGTGAATTAGGCACTAAGAAAGGGAATGATAATGGTAATTTTTCCATACTTTTGAGCTATACTTTTAAGCTTCTATACTATAATGAAGAAGTATGCTTGTTTTTGAAATATTCCCATTAGAGAGATCTTAGATGTAGATATATTTGAAATGTGCATTGTAATATTTTAAGGTTATGATAAAAGCAAGAAATAGGGTAGTGATCATATGTAGAGTTGATGTTTGAAGTTTGTAAAGGGGTGTAAGAAAATATATCATTCACTTGTACATCCTTGTGGGGTGCATTATGTAAACATGAAGAGTGTGTAGCCCATGTCATTTCATCAAAGAAGTTTCTCTGTGGAAAGATATAAACCATTCAATTTTAATGGAATTCAAGGTTTTCCAAACCCTGTTCCTAATGAAGTTAGGGAACATTTTTCAAATTTCAAAGGGAAAAGATCAAAATCAACATCACAACATCTACAAGAATTTTTTAATTTGATGGGAGATTATGAGATAATTCATGAAGTTCTTTGTTCAATCTCTGAAGAAATATTGTAGAGATTGGTTTTCTTATTTTCCAGTGTGTTTTATCTCTTCATGGAATCAGTTCATGGCAACATTCATAGAACATTTTGGAGAAAGAAATAATCCACATTCAGTGAGAAAAAAATGTATGAACATCTAGAAAGAATAAGATGAGTTATTCCTAGCTTTCAATCTTAGATTTTTAAAAACATTAGGTGACATTCCTTAAAGTATGAGACCAAATGATGCAGTATGTCTGATAGTATACTTCAATGCATTTGATGAAGAAATGATTTATCTATTAAAAGATAAAGAGCCTGCAATAGTACATCAAACGTATCAAATTACCATGGATATTGAGAAAAATCTAAGATATTCAATGATCAAAAGATAAATGGTTGCAAGTGTTGGTTATCCTAGCACACCTCATGCAAATGGAACTCATGGATCAGATAATAGAAGTGCTTGAAAAGAGGGTAATGCTTCTTTTAATCTGATTTTTCCATCACTACAACACCCAAGTCATAGTGAACTACAAGTTGAACATCAATAAAATTTGAGTAGTGTTGATCATATGTATTCTATTCAAGAGTTGTCTAACATGAATATTCGCAAGGGAGAATCACACTATGATTTGTTCTCAATATTTTTGGATGCCTTGTTGGAAGTCCCCAAAACTTTTAGACTTGAGGATTCAACATGCATTGATTTATTTGTGAAGTCTTTGAGCCAGGGATAAGTATCTTGTCAAAGGAATTAAAACCTCATATTTTTGATTAGGTACTTGATTGGATAAAGATTGTATAAGAAGCCAAGTGTGAATATGCACAAAATATGATGTCTCAAGATGTTGATCACAACTGTCCTTTTGAGAGAAAAAAAAAACAACGCAAACAAGTGAAAAGGGTATATCAAAAAATGAACATCCATCTTGTTTTATAGATGAGGATAGTGATTGTAATCAGTCCACAAGAAGCATATATGCAGATCTATATACTAGTGATGAAGATAAAGATACACTTGCAAGTGTTGGTGAATTCTCATCACAAATCAGTGGTTAAGATATTGAAGATGAAAATCTAAGCATTCACTTTGAAAAATCTAAGCATAATTTATGTGGTGATGAATTTTCTTGTGATGAGAATCATGATGAGAATGAAGAACCTGATTATTCTTTTGATGGTTATAAATGCTCCTATGAGGATGAGCTAGAGGTTTTTTCTTCACATGAACGATGCAGTGATGCAAATGATCATGAAGTCACTTTTTCACAAGTAAATGAACAAGTTTCACATGATGAATACTTGGAGTGTAGGTCAGGATTTCTATCACTAGAGCATACTAAATCAACTTATGATGATCATTTTGAATATTAAAAATTGTGTTCAGTATCTTGATCCTAAGCACAGTGTTAGAAATGATAAAGATCT
Source organism: Sequoia sempervirens (assembly GCA_007258455.2). Classification (NCBI taxonomy): domain Eukaryota; kingdom Viridiplantae; phylum Streptophyta; class Pinopsida; order Cupressales; family Cupressaceae; genus Sequoia; species Sequoia sempervirens. The sequence goes on along the minus strand of VDFB02000003.1, from coordinate 599,527,496 downwards.
TGATGATGCTAACTATGGTGTTAATGAACATGATTATGTCATTTCTACTCGTAGTTGTTTGTGTGAAGAAAAGATGGAAATATCTATGATGTATGAAGATGATGATGAGGTAATCATGGATGAAAGAAGGGTTTCATTATTGAATGATTAAAATGTACATCATGATAAGAACATGGATCTCAAATCAACATTATTACCCATTCATAATGTGAAATAGTTTGATGAATTTTCAAATTGTGTTGACATTGCAGAACTTTTTGGTCTAAATGTAGAGCATCGAAATGATGAAAAAAATGGTCGATCTCATGTTAGTGAATGTGAAATTGAGTTCTTTATTGGTGTTCCTTATCATCACAATATGATTATGGACATGTTTTCATCCAATGAGGAAATAATTTATGTGAAGGAAAACAAAGATGCTTGTTCAAGTTCTAATGAAAAAAATTTAGATAACAGTGAGTGATTGGAACATAGGTCAATATGCCTATCAAGTGATAGTGCACATGAAGGTGTTTTTTCTGATCCTATTAATCTCAAAAGTGATGGCATTCAAAGTTATTCAGATATTGATATTGACATTGTGGTGAGTAATATTGAACATGTTATGAAAAATCAATGTGAGTTTTTTGGCTCAAGCTTAAATTCCAAATTATTTGAATCTTTATTTGAAACATTCCATATGGAATTGCATAGTGGTATGAAGAATGAATTTGACATAATGTGTGAACCTAAGATTTAAAACAATGTTTATACATTAGAGGTTGATGTGTTTTCTGAATACATTGGTTTGAATGTAGATGAAGGTATTGTGGGTGTTGATAAATATGATTTTCAGAACCTTGAAGCATGTGATGATGTGACTGAGTTGTGCTATCAGAATGATAATAAATTGAACTATGGTGCAATTCATTTAAAGGAGTTGCAAATGTGTGAGTATTCTTTGCTCAAGACATAAGAGGATCACACACTTTTTCTGAGGCATGACTTCTTTTCTGATCATAATCATTATGAGGGGGTAAATAAATGTGATAAGACTATATTTTCATATGGTCTTAATAATTCTCCTCATATGCTGACACTTGCTAAAAATCAAAGAATGAAGGGATTGTAAATGATTTGGTCTATGTGATTTGGTTGCCATGTAACAACAAAGCTAATCAGGGAGCAAGTTCTCACTTGTTCAAAGGTAGCTTGACACTTGTGTTTGCAAAAATGCAGTCACTCATGTTGTTGTGGTGTGATAGAGGTAAATGTGGGTTTAGTGAAATTAGTTCCTTTAACAATCTGGTTTTTGATAGATGCAAGCATGGGTTCTTCTTTTCATTTGATGTCCTAGGGCCATCAACTGTGGTTCAAAAATTTGATTAAGACTCTGTCACCCAATGTTATGGCACTTGGTCTTCTCTCCTAGAGATCTGGAATCTTGACATGACCACAAGGGGAATGTGTCTTCAATCAGATCCACTGATGGCACCTTCAAAATTTTCAAATTTTGAATGCCCATGTTGAAAATTTTGATTTTCATACTTAGAAGTGCCCCTAAAAAATCTGCCACAGTGACCTACTTTGGGGGGTCATAATTTGAAGTTAGTTGAATTTCATGTCAAATACTTTGGTGGGTGTACTCATGTGACATATGTGAACATGCACATGTTATTTTTTAGCTTCCCATGATGAGTTTTGACAGGGTTTTGAAAAGCAAAGCTGGAGGGTTCTGGGACTATTTTACATACTCTTAGTCCTACGAAGTGACTTCCTATTCGAGTTGATATTTCACAACTATGCTCCTAGATTGATTACCTACATTCCCCTCACATTCATATGCTCCATGTTCTGGTTTCAAAGCCTCATGATCAGATTTTATATTTTTACCAAGTCAAAAGCAAATGCAGTTTGCTCTATTTTTACATTTACATTTCCAGAATGTTTTAAGGTGGTCAATTTTGATCATGAATATCTTGTGATGAATGATGATCCAAGGAAATACCTCTTGTACACATGTTCAATGTACCTAAATGACCTAGTGTGTCTTGTGGTAGATTCCTAGGAGATGATTTGGTATTTTTTCGAAGTGGCAACTTGGTGAGCCTTGATTGGTTTTGAACAGGTGCAGCTGCAATTTTTTTTGATTGAGCCACTTTGACATTGAATATCTTGCACCTCATGATATTTTTTGTTAAGCCATATGTTACATTGAATTCTCAATTCAAATTTTTGCATGCCTATGAATTTTTATGGATCTAGGAGGTCATTTGACTAGTTTCCCAGGGCAATTTCAAAGGCAACTTGACCTATTTTGACTACAGTACAAAGTTCATGAAAATGGATTCTAATGGTTACCCACTTCAAAATTTTCACCTTAGATGAATATGGAAGCAACCTTAGATCAATTCAAAGTTAAATTTGTTTCAAAACAATTTTTTTTTTAGCCAGGCCCACATAGGGACCCGACATGCATTACACAGTTATGAGGTTGTAAGTGTTGTATTGCAGCCTATTTGAGGACACTTTGGTCATGAAAGGCATGAATTAAAAATAAATGTTCCATAAGTGGATTTTCATTTTTCATTGTCACAATTTTCTTCAATCGACTCAAAGGGGGTGGTGTTGCACTTGAGCAACCAAGGGATAAAGTCACAACATTATTTAGTCTTACTAGGCTTCTGAACAACCACATGCTACTAAGAAGTCAAATCATTTATACAGGGTAACATTGTTCAAATTTCCTAGTAATGTGGATACATATTCATGTCATGGAGACATGGAACATAAAAAAAATGATTTGAGAAAATAGATAATAAATTTTGATACAATCAACAGTCATGCCAATGAATTGGTTGCCAATTGCAAGAAATTTGAAGGTGGTTGGGTTGAGTGTTATGATGGACAACTTAGATTGTATGTCTCCCCATGATGTATTTTTCTCTAAAGGAAACATGTTCCCAAAAGTTTCAAAATACACTCTACTGGACACTATTTATAGTAAGGATCAATAGCAAAAAATTCACTCATTCTACAATAGATCCACAAGATAAAAAAAAATGGCTAACATCTCAATCAACTTTGCACCAAAGAGATCCTTTGATTCTACATTGCGCCAAATAGATGTTCGTCAAAGTTCTCAAATTATGTTCAGGCCCTTATTATCTAGTGCACTGGTTACATCATTCTATGCTAACAAAGCAACTAGCATACAATGAGGAAAAAATGCATGAACTCTTCAATGACCACAAGCAGTAATGCAAGCTCTAACCAGGGTGCAAGTTCTGTGCCTGACATTTAAGGAAGCGAGCATGATCAAAATGAGATAGGAAGTGAATGGGAAAAAAGCTCATTTCCCCATGTTCAAGAGAATGCATAAGTTGTTGATAAGATAGAAGTAAAGCCTACAGATGCCAAGATTTGCTCTATACGTATTAGTGGGAAACAAGAGGATAGTCTTGACCATGATGTTACTGCGAGTATCTATATCACCACAGACACCAACCTTAATGCACACAAGGATTATAAGTTTTTTCAAATGAAGTTAAGTGACTTGGATTATTGGAAAAATAGAAAGGTGCTTGTGGATATGAACAGGAAGAACCTGTCTAGTGTCATTGATTATGGTATATTTGATTGCAATCACAATGATGTTGTCTCTACTACTCTCAATGGTCATGTGGTTGGCATGGTTAACGACTCTACAGATGGAACATTGGTGGATATTCAAGTGGATTTTCCATGAAATAATTTTATCCTCAAAAATGATAATGACAACACCTAAAGATATTGTTGGGCTTCTCTACTAAGAGATCTAGACACTAGTACTATGTAGAAACTTAACTGCACCTTAGGGAAAAATCCATATATGGCTAAATCTATTGAATATGTCAGAAATATTGCAAATCAAATCATTCCAAATAACTTAATCGACTAAGAAACATGAATTAGTTATGGTCTTTGCAATGAGAGGAGGGACCCATAGATCAAGGCAACACATCATAGGAAGATTTGAGAGTTGTTTTTAAAGGATTGAACTACGGATAAAGAAGTTTTGATATTGCAAATTGAAGCAACCATTATGCTAGCTGAATGGGGTCAGTTTGATATGGAAAAGAGGAAATATTCACCCAAAATATGAAGTTAGTGCAAGAAAAGTCTATATTCAAGTATGTAATGTGCAAACAAATTTAGCGTAGGATTACTTCACACAAGGACAGTATGCGCTTATAGTGAAAATGTATCAAATTGTTTTGAGGAAACACCATTGTCGACCATTGCTGCGATGAAGGAGATTGATATTCTTGTTGGTTACTGAATACATTTTCTTGAAGCCACCATGATCAATGAGGAACCAGCGAAATGAAGCTAGGGAAACCCTAAATCAATGGCCAGTGTTGAAAGGGTAATGTGGATGAATTTCCACCATTCCTCGCTAGCCCATGGGGGACCCACCGTCATGGAGCTTCACTCAGCGGGGGCATGGGGAGATGTTTTTAAAATATTTTAAAATTTTAATATCTTGGGATTTATAACATGGTATACCCACCAGCCCATGTAGGTTGGTGTTGACATGAGAAGAAGATTGCAGGGAAGTGGGGAGTGGCCAGAGTGGGCCCAAATAAACAATTTCAAGTTTTTAAAAACTTTAACCATTGTTTGATGCCTTAATTTTTTAAATCCTCCTTTCCACTATTTAAAAGGTGGATTTCAAATGTAAATTTAAAAGTATAAAAGCAAAGGTAAGATAATATTTTTCTCGATATAGTGATTTTTTCACCATTTAAATGATGTGAAAAGTGAAATGGTAGGGTAGGAAAAATAAACAAAAGAGTAAGGAGCTTTCACCAGCAAAATAATTTTTCTTTACTTGGTAAAGACAATTATAAAGTGCATCCAAATAAAGAGGATAAAATATTTTTCACGAGAAAAACAAAGATTAGAGTAAAAGTTTTTACAAAACAAAACATTCTCATCTACTCAGTAAAAATGGAGAGGAGAATGAATTATTCTCATAGGAAAATAATATGTAAAGTACAAATGAAGTTTTTTACAATGAAGTTGATAATTTTTCACCACAGGGGTAATTGAGAAGAAGACAGGACTTTCAAGAGGATTTATTCTTTCACAAGGAAGATATTTTCAATAGCAAGGCATGATGAATAAAGGTCATCATGAAGGGGATATTTTCCATTACAAGGTAGGTGAATGGAAGATGCATGAATCTGGGAGTAGATTGAAACTTCTTTAGGAAGTGAAGACAATTACAGATCAACAGAGAAGAATGGATCTAGGTTTTAACTACATATGTAGTTTTAGGGTTTCTCCTTATTCTATATCTTCTTTCTTCTTCTCATTTATTTGAGCTTGCACATTTTGGTTTTCATGGGAACACTTTTGTAACAAGGTTTCAGATGTATAATGTTGGTTTTTTAGGTTTCTAGAGTGGTCTAAGTTTTGTAATGAAGGATGTAGTTATAGTATAGTCATAGTTGAATGTAAATGGCATAATATTTCTGAACTAGTTATCTCTATTGTTATTATTCACCTTCTTGTATTTCCTTGTATGTTTGTTTCATGTTATTACTCTCATTCAAATAATGAGTTAATTTGTAGTAACACAAATGGAGGTTTATAGATGTGTGCTAGGATTGCTAAGTATCGCTAGTTTAGTTGTTGGTATCAATGGTGTAGTGCATCATATCATAGGTATAATTATGATAGCTTGAATGTTGTGTTAGGTTTTAAATTATATGGTTTGCATCACCCCACCCTAGGATATGGCATTGATATCTTAATGTTGTAGTTTCCTAAGATTGCTTGTGAGCAACTACAATATTTAAAATCAAATTTACCTATCAATCTCAATTTAATCACGTGTGGATTTTAATGAATTACATCTCTCATGTTTAAATTAAACATTACTATAGAGGTCAGCCAAGCCTTTAGAGTATTGTGTCTATTAAGCATCTAAAGGAGAATAATTTGTTTATAGTATTCTAGGTACTTTGGCACAAAAAAGTCTCTGTAAGCTTACTATTGGGGAGACCCACCTTGGTTTAATAGAGCAAGAAGTGTAGAATAATTCAATCTTTTTGACTAAATCTTGTTCATTGGCTACATCCATCTCTGAGTCTGAATATGAGAAAGTGACTATTCTTTAGGGCTCATTGAACCTATTGATTTGGGAATCGACACATGGCTAATTGAATCTCATGTTTTTCTTCTGTTTCACTAGGTAACAATGCCTTTAGTCTTTCTTCTAATTGCTCAATCAATAATTCCAATAAAACACTTGTCAATTCGCTCAGATGAATATCATTATTAATTATGTAAATACTAGGGTGTCTATGATCTCGTCCTATTCATATGATGGTCATGACAACCAAACATCTCCAATCTTATTTAGTCTATGAGATTGCTCAATAATATATAACACCTTCTCCTTAGTAAAATATTCTTCATCATCATTCGTTAACTCTAGATCAATTGCCTCTATAATATTTTCTTTCTTTCTTCTTTCTTCTCCTCTATCTTCAACTTCTTTATTTTTGGAGGGGACCATGAGATGATTCTTCTTGCTTTCCTCTTTCTAGAGGAGGATGTTGGTTTAGACATCCCAACTAGATTGGAAACCATGCCATAATTCCATGCATTTATTTTGTTTACAAAGTATTCTTTACAAATCTTTTCTTTCTCTACTAAACATTCTAGATACCAATAGACCTACTTCCCAACTAGTACAAATGACTTCCACATAACATTCTCTTTCAATGGTAATGATTTCATAAAATACATCATCAAACATATAACTAGAGATCCAAAGTGAAAATTGTAATTGTCATTCTTTGTCATAGTAATATTCTCCATTAATTGATTCCTCAATAACTCACACATATTGAAATCCACATTCTTTTCAACCATTTGATGTAAGACCTCATCCTGTATGGCCATATTAGTCATCGAGGGTTGATGTCCTATATTATTTTTGTTGGAAGATATGAATTAGAGATTGTTATTCCTATAGATCAAGTTTCTTATATTTTTATTTGCTAACTAACTAACAAGTTGTTTTTGTGATTTCATGTGATAGATGAGTTTTATCCCTAATATGCAACTATCGAGATGTTTTTTGTTGGTAATATCATTACATATTAATCAATTTCATCATGCTAGGTGAGTTTATATTATGAGTAAGTGTGAATATAAAGGTAATGATTGCTATTCAATATTTAGTTGTGGTAGTATTCATTATAGGTTAAATAGATTATGGATAAGTGGTGATATTTTGATCAACTATTACTTAGCTCTAAAATGAATTTTGCAAGTAGGAAGAGTTAAATTATATATGTAGATTTAATTCCTTAGTTGAATACCATTATAAGGTTACTTTACATTTGCTATATGTTTCAAATACTTATGAACAATAATAACACCTCCTTCTAGTTGAGTAAACAGGTTAAAATTGGCCACTATTGATGAAGTGATCACATATCTATTTGCCTTATGTCATTCTTGGAAATTTCTTGTATTGTCAAGGGTATGTATTCAACCTTGTTTTGTATGGGTTAAGTGCATGTGGGAGATGTTTCTTGTTAAACTCTTGAGTCACTTCCATAAATTTCATTAAGTATTTTGGGTTTTATAATGTCTTTATGTGGTTTTAATTGTTTAAAAGGTTCCCTAGGTGGTAGGTCTATAGAGTAGGGGGATTTTTATTCTATAAAATCACTTAAATAAAGTTTATAACCCACTTTTATTCCCCACTTATGAAAAGTGGCGAAACTCAAGTTAGTTGGGTAGTTGGGAAGTTATGGGGAGTTGGTTTCACTTTCTCTTCTTTATTAGCCGATAGGCTATTTGTTTGAGATTTCTGTCAGGATTTTCATCAGCCTAGCCGTGAATAGAATTTCTCAGTGCTAAAAATATCTCGATGAGCGGTGAGTTTCTTGGGGTTTTTTATGATGACGTGGAGTTTGAAAATTACATAAGTTGGTGGTGACAGAGTTGGTTTCCTTGCTACGTGGAATCAAAATGGTAAGTGTTTTCTTGCATGAGGGTTAATGCATCCTAGCGTTATTGTATGATGGTGTAGGAGGAAGTAAATGCAATATTCAATGTTGTAGTGTGGGAAAGTATACTTTGAAATGTGTGAGAAGATATATTGATTAAGTTGCATTGTCAAAAGAGCCATTGTGGTGTTGGTTTGATAGCAAAGGCTTTGTTTTATAGTTGATTGGATGATTTTACATTGTGGTGTTGATTTGATAGAAAAGGCTCTATTTTATAGCAGATTGGAGGGTTTTAATAATGTCGTGCTCCTAAATCTGTAAGTTGTTTTACATGGGTAATTTGCATAATTAATTTATTATTCATTTATGTTTGTATCTTTGGAGTTATACCCATTTTGGGGACTTCAAAGAGATTAAGGCTCTGTATGGATGGAGAAATTGCAGTTAATTCTTCTTTCTTTCGTCAAAAAATATGGTTAGGATTAGTAATTTTTTCACCCAAGGTTTGTTTATTTTTTGTAGTTATCTCTATGCATCTTTGGCATTATATCCATCAACATAGGAGTAGTTGCAGATTAACATAGGAGTAATTGCATATATATATGCAGAGGGTTAGTATGAAAGCATAAAGCGATATTGAAGATAAAATTACTTTAGTGGCTATTAAGTGTTAGTCTAATAGCTCTTTTACAATTGAAATCTATTTTTCTATAATATTTAGTGCCAAGTAATGTAGCTCGATTTTCAATTAAGTCTGCGGTGTTACACCCATTTTGCACAGGTTATTGTTACCTATTGGCATTACGAACTTTCTATTTAATGTGGGTTTACTATCAAAGAATGTAGCTCAAATTTTTAATTGACAAGCCAACTCTTACATAGACTACTTGTCTTCTATCAATATGCTTAATGTGGGTTTTTGATCATCTGTCATTTACCTATGATTCTTAAGTATTTTTCTAATAGTTCTTTTACAATTTCTCTATTTTGTCTATAATATTTAGTGTCAAATAATGTAGCTTTCCATTGTACAACAATGAAAATATGCATTAACCCTCATGCGAAATTGTATTGAATTCCCCAAAACATCAACAAATACATATACGCATATATATATGTATTGAATTCCTTGTTTCATATTTAAAAATATACATATAGGAACATATATATATCCATATATACAGACCAAGACCACTATGGCTTATTTGAAAATGCAGCAAAAAAATTTCTTATGTTGTATCAATATGTTTTATGATATTTTTTTTCCAGTTTTGCAAAGGAAATTGTTCATTATCATAGTTTCCCTCTTCTATTCTCCATATTTTAGTAAAAATGGTCATTGAATTCACTAGCCAACTATTACATAGACTGCCAACTGTTACATAATCAACAGTTTGCTTCATGGAACCATTCTTCTTTAACATATTGAGGTAACCAACTCTACCACCACCAACCCACGTAATTAGCAAACTCCACCGCTTTCATAAAAAAGCCCCAGGAAATTTGATGCAGAGATCTTCAAGCAGATGAGAAAAAAATATAATATCATGAAACATATTGATACAAGATTTGAGCTATGTTCTTTGGTAATAAATATTGAAGAGACATAGAGAAATTATATAAGAGGTGTTAGAATAACACTTATTTTCTACTAAATATTATTGAAAAAAGAAAAATTGTATTGAATTCCCTAAAACATAGACATATACATATATATATATATATATATATATATATATTGTATATGTATTGAATTCCTCATTTCATATTTAAAAATATACATATAGGCATAAATATATATCCATATTTACAGACCAAGACCACAGTGGCTTGTTTGACAATGCAACAACAATTTATATATACACATGTATATCTAAATAGATGTGTATGCTATCTTTATTTGTATTTATGTAGACTTTGATTTAAAAAGAGTTAAAAATAACATATGTAAGTATTATTTAGCTTATGAAAAATCGCTACAATACGACCACAACATTCAATGATATATCATTGAGATGTTGTTAATAATAGAGCATTAAATGGTGCAATATGTGTAACATGTTCATAACAAAGCTGTAAAAATTTTTAGACTTTGGTAGTGTAATGTACCTATTGAAACTGAATACATTGAAAAACAACAAAAATAGTGCACAAAACTATAGTTCAAGCCAACAACAATGTAATTTTTTGAGGTTGCAAATATTGAATATTGCATTTGCTCTCTCCCGCCATCTTGATTGTCATTGTCCAACACCTCGAGAAACCATTTACCATTCTAATTTTGTGTTCGAAGGTGGCCAAGATCCCCTTGTTGCATATATATTTTAATAAGCTTCAATGTTTAAAACATGTTGCTGACTTGCAGAACTTTTTCCCTCTGCTTATTGTTCCTTCTTGCTGCTATGCACCTTTGACATTATGCCCATTTTTACAGAGGTCCTTGCTTGGCATGTCAATGAATACATAGTCAGGAATAAATATAGTATACACATCTATTTAAATATATTAATGTATATATAAATAGATATATACATGTGTACATATGGATATATATATATATATATATCTAGTTATATTTATGTTTTTTAAATGTACAGACAAAGGGGAAATTCAATGCATATATGTACTTAATCATTTTTATTCTTATTGTTGTATATAATATTGTTTGGATAAGAAAGGATGAAAGGACCAACTAGCAACATATATAAATATCTGCATATAGGTATATGTAGAAATATAGTAAAAACTGCATGCATACATATATAAGCAACCTCAAAGATAAACATATACATATAGGGATATATACATTTTCATTTATCATTTTTATTCTTGTTGTTGTATCTCCTACTATTTGGATAGTATTAAAAGTGTATTTTTATTCTTATTGTTGTATCTCGTGTTGTTTGGACAGTATTAAAAGTGGAATGGTTATAGCCATCTTTCATTTAATCAATTTAGTAAAATGGTTGATAGATTATCGATATTTCTAAGTTGTCTACCAGTTTCCATTGGACGTTGCAATTGATACAATAATATTTTATTTTTATTGTGAAATAGAGCTCTCAATCAATCAACTCAAATTACAACATTTTCTCCCTATAAAAGTTCCCAAAATTGTGTCTACAAAATTAGGCTTTGTGGATGGGTCTCTAGAGCCCCCCAAGATTGATTTGTTGACATCCCCCATAGATTTTTCTATGGATTCAAACTCTATGGGTGAGAACCACCAGCCTTCAGATCTTGATTTCATAAATTTATATTTCCTTTTTCTTATACCTTTTGCAAATTTGTTTTTACTGTTTCCTTCCTCTTTTGTATTCAGCTTGAACATTGCCTTTCAGTTTCTTTAATTTTATGATTCTAAAATAGAGAAACACACACCACATACCCTTTCTTGTTTATGTTTCCATTTTTCTTGGATTTTAGGTGTATACACAGATGGCTAGCCCTAGTAAAGCATATAGATGTGGAAGTGGATACACAATGATCTTTTCTAGCACATAAAAACATCCCTTTGTAGCCTTTGTTTTCCTTACTCCTTTTATCCATTTGGTGTGATCAAGTATATTGTCCTCAATTCAACTTGTCTTTGGAGGTTGCAAAGAAACAACCAACTTTGACTTCATAGCATTCTAAAACATTACAATCAGATGTTGTTAATTAGAAAGAATTTAACAATGCAATATCAGGAACATGTTCATAGCAAACCTATAAAATTATCTATACTATACCACTACAATCTATTTATCATAATTGAAAACATTTAAAAATACCAAAAATAGTGCATTGAATTATTTCAAATAATCAGTTGTCATATCTGCACATCTTTGGCATTATGTTGATCAAACCCAAAAATACTCAAAAACAACCCAATAGAATTGAAATATAGTATTCAATGGTATATCATTTAGATGTTAATAACAAAGCATTTTATAATTTAGTATGTGCAACATCTTCATAGAAAAGTTGAATTTTTTTTGGGTTTGTTCTAGTACAATGTGTCTATTGAAAATTGATACATTGAAAAACACCCAAAACAATGCACAAAACTATGGTAAGAGCTTTGAAGAACATGATCATAATTTAAGGAAACCATTCAATAGTATCCTTCCTATTATGCTTGTAATTAAAATAAAACAGTGAATGTACTAGTTTATGTATACAACAATTAGATCCTTTGTTTGTGTGTGTGTGTGTATGTATGTATATGTATATGAATATGAATATGTATATTTATATGGATATGTATATTTATATATGTATATGTATATATGTATATGTATATTTATAAGTATATGTATATGTATATGTATGTGTATATGTAGATGTATATGTATGTGCATGTGTATGTGTATGTGTATGTGTATGTATATGTATATGTATATGTATATGGATATATAGGTATATGTATATGTATATGTATATGTATATGTATACATATATCTATGCATATGTATGTGTGTATATGTATATGCATATATGTATATGTATATGTATATGTACACACACACACATACAAACAAGATATGTGTGCCACCTTTGATAAATTTCTAGCAGCTACAACTGTATATTTAGAATATTGCATGTGTTTGGATGAAAATTGTGGACAAAGATTTTGGCACCACAAGGCTCTCTAACACTTCTAGCATTTTTCACCTAAAAGGAGAGAGGTAGGCCAAAATGGGAAATGTCTACATGCAAGATTAATGTAAATATGAATGAAATATGTCTAAATGCAATGTTTCAAATGCGAAGAATGGATAAAAGAGTTTGATTATTAAGGAAAAACTATTGAAATGCACGTTGTTTGAAAACACATTGTGATATGCAAAAGAACCTAGAAATGAAAGTAAACTGTAACAAAAATGAAAGTAAATTGTAATAGAAATGAAAGTAAATTGTAACAAAACTGAATGAAACTGAATGTATGCACCTGAGAACTTGTTGGAGACTAGAAATGACTTCTAAAATGTTGTTGATCCTAAAAATTTGGCCTACTAGGACTCATTCACCATTCTAGGCTAATTAGTCCCAGATCTAAAAAACTGTTTCGGAGCCCATTTTAGACAATGGGTATCAAAAACTACATAAAACACTTTTCAAGCCTAGCAATGGGACTCATTTGCCACTAATGGTGAATGAGTCCACTTTTGAATTTCTAAAAATGCAAAAGTGAAAATAGAAGCTCTTGTTCTGCACTTTGGTTCCTAACAAGTGTCCGCCTCTGAAAGTCTAATTTTTTGTGGATATTTTTCCTTAGTCAACAAGGAGATGTCTTCAAAAACATTGCAACTTAATCCTTAATGGTTTCCAAGCCTTCAAGATACCTAAATCTACAAACACACAAGAAAATAAGGAGAAATGTTGGATGTTAGGGCATGGGTCTTTGCCTTGGTCAAACCCCTTTTTACGTAATTAAACTAAAATGAATAAATCATGTAATTAAGAATGAAATAATGGAATTAGAGACTTCCCATGATGATTGATCTTGAATTTTGCAACAATAGATGAAGAATCTTCCCTTGAATGTATTAGAAAGCTATCTTGGTGACTTAGAATGCTAAAACCCTAGCTTGCCTGACTTTAGTGAGATGATGAATGATGAATGCATTATGAATGAATGATGAATTAGGGTTTAGAATATTGTATTTATAGTAAATCAACCTAATTTCCCCATCAATTTTATCCTCAAGGACGCCATGGAGAAAAATTAAACTTAAAACCTAATTTTTTTGGCTCAAACCCTGAAAATAGCTCAAATGGGACTCATTCACCATCAAGGTTGAATGGGTCCCACCTGGATGGGACTGATTTTCCCCTACTTATGAATGGGTCCCACAAGGAATATTTGGCTAGCTGGAATGTCGAGAAATAAGGAAATTAGGCTTAGAGGTTGTTCTAATCAGGTATTTGATCAAATTCAGCCTTGGGATGCACAATATGGGGTGATATGGGCATATTAATGATGATGTAAAGGGTGGATAAGTCCAAGGATACAAATTTCAATGTGAAAGTGTGATTAGATTAACTTTACATCATTAAAATAGGGTCCATACAACCTAGAAAGACTCAACATCTTATGTGAATGTGTAAAACACATTATAACACTAGATTAAAGTCAAGTTTAATTTACAAGCCTTCTAGATTAATGTGAAAATACAATTAAATATATTTAATAACATTGAATTAGGGGAAAAATAGATCCATTAGACTTAAATACTTAACAAAAGTCTAGTAAAGTGTGAAAGTTATTTACAACACTTTCAACAACTTTACAAGACATATATTTTATTCTTTTTTCTAGGGTTCAAGACCTAATTTGGACATGTTAATCACATTAAATCAAGGTAATATTAAGTCAAAATCACTAGAAAGGGCTAAACAATAAAAAAAGTAGAAGGGTTACTTTTTTCGTTTCCACATTTAGCCCCCACTTTAGTAAGAGGATGAACTTGCTTCAAACTAACACTAAAGTAGACATTCAAGAGGGGTCCACTCATATCAACGTGGATGGTCTAGGATAAAAAAGATGAAAGAAGTGACCAAGCCCCCAAGATCCAAGATCCTAAGTCAAACTGACATAAGTAAAAAAGGACATGCACAAGGTGAATGATTTGCAAAAAAACAAGATACGTGATCATGCAATGGAAATAATTATCTAAGGAAAAAAAAGGTGGATCAAGCTTTGAATATTTGTCCTAGATGATGTGGATTAGATCTAGGTTGTTTGTCGAAAAGTGCATACTCACTCTGAGGAAATGAAACTCTTGACTATCCACCAGGTGAGAAGTCCTAAGAGGTCAAACATATACAACTTATATTTGCTCACACACGCATGAATGGCTATGGGGAAAGTCATGCCTTAGAATGGGCTTCCTGCTCAACCATACCAAAGTTATACCTCTTGATAAGTTTAATAAGGTGCCACACAAAAATGAATATTGTAAATGTGAAATGGTGTAAGGTTTGTTCAAAGGGATTTTTCTTAGTTCGTGCAAAGTCTTATCTTAGGGAACATCATGCTTAATGTCTCCAAGAGAGGAAAATTGCAAATGGTCTCATCTTGTTTTGAAGAGAGGACAAGTGAAATGTCTCATC
Source organism: Sequoia sempervirens (assembly GCA_007258455.2). NCBI lineage: Eukaryota > Viridiplantae > Streptophyta > Pinopsida > Cupressales > Cupressaceae > Sequoia > Sequoia sempervirens. The sequence goes on along the minus strand of VDFB02000003.1, from coordinate 599,512,404 downwards.
CTGGGCAACATTGTACCTAATTTTTCCAAGAGTGGAAATCACAAGAAAATGAACATCTCATAATGAAATGTGAGTGTCAATGTATGATCCCACGTTAAAGTAATTTCTAACACCATTACTGTGAGAAATTTCTTTAAAATAGAAGAAGACATGAGAACTTACTCAGAAATCCCTATGCCAAGTCATATTTTTCCTATAAACTGCTTCATGAAAAAGGTAGTATGTCACATGTGAGCCAACTTAAGGCATGTTGTGCACACCCCAAGCTTGCTCTTATATATCCATAAAAGGTTAATGGCTAGAAAAAAGAGGAAACGACAAGTGACATACGAGGACAAGGCTACCTAACCCCTTGGCCCCACTTAGTGCAGAACAAGGGTGAGACAAAATGATTGATGAAATGCATGCTAGAGTGAAAATCATTATCAATTAGAGGAATTAAGTGCCCCAACATAAGGGAGAGTACCAATTTCCTTAAGATGTTGGATTTTACTACTCAAAGCATTACATTCATTAGTAGAATGTCCATGAACTTTGTGATATGTGCAAAAGGAAGTGTTGTAATAAAATTTATTTCGAGTTTGGGGAGGGAGAGATATCAAGTGATCTTGGAGGAGTCTCAAAAAGATGCCCTCTTGGTCAATGGTGGAAGGTGTTCCTATGGTTTTTGAAAAAGATATATCTTGCTTAGTATTAGTTGTCATACCTACATAGGACTCTGTAGATTGTGAGATTTTGTTCTCTCCTTTATATGAGGGTGTAAAATCTAACAAACATGAATCATTAGTTTTTTGCAAGTTGACATTGACATTAAGTGAAGGTTTCTTTGTTTGGTTCATTTCTTGCAAAGGAAAATAATCAAGACCACTAGTGTTGATCAGTTTAGGATGCACTATGGTTAAAGTTGGTTTTCATGAATTTTTTGTGATGGCATTGATATTAATTAAAGGTTTGACTATTTCTATCAAAGGACAATAACCAATACCATGAGTTGTTTGTTGTGTGATAGGGTCTATAGGGTTGTGGATACCTTGTTTGTTAGCACCACATCATTTTCTACTATATCTAAGTTGTTTCATTAGTTCATATCCTCGTCCATAAATATTTTTCATTACTTTTGGATCCAACCTAGTTGTTCATGATTAAATTCATCATTTTTTTTGTGTAATGTGCTCCTTTGTCTAGAGTGGTTGAGGCAGTTGCTTTCGAAGGTTCTTCTAAGTTTTGTGTTGACATAATGGATTTTCCGTGTCTCTCATTTGAATTGTTGTTGATGATCTTCTACTCACCCATGAATGTTGGTGTGAAATCTAAGGAACCCCAATCATTGTCAAATAACTTCATGTATTGTTTTTTTTCTTTGGGTTGTATGGGTTGCAAGTGTGTAGTTGATGTTGATGTGTTTAAGGGATTTTCTTTGTTTTTATCAAGTTGTAAGACACTATAAGGTTCATGATCAACGCCAAGGGTGTATACTTTTTTGTTGTAGATGTATTTAATTTTTTGATGAAGAGTGGAAGGAACCCCATTCATTGTATGAATCCATGGTCTGCTTAAGATAAGATTACATCAAAATTCATGAGGCATAACATGGATTGGTGTATTCAATGTAGCCAATCCAATTGTAAGAGGTAAAATGATCACCTTGAGCAGTTTCTTTTTGACATTGTCAAAGCCCTTAAGAGATAAAGAATCAGGTTGGATGTTTGATTGATCAATGCTAAGCCTATCCAAAAGGTTCACACTACACACATTAAGTGCATAACCAATATCTAAAAGATCTCTCTTTATCCCTTTTCGTTTGTATTGAGCTATGATCATGAAAGAATCATTTTTTTTCACACTTCCAAAGAGGGGAGTTCACTTTGGTGAAAAACAATGTCAACGTTAATTCCATGAATGATGGCTGCTATGTAATTTGGTTGCACATTAGAAGGGACAGGAACTTGTTGCAAGGCTACTTGAATCATGTTGTGATAGTGAGGGGAGGCTTGAATAAGGTCCCATAGTGATATCTTAGCAGGAGTATTCTTTAGTTGTTCAACAAGACCATACTCCTTAATGTGTGAATTTAATTGAGGATCTCAAGGAAAAATGGGACTAGGCAAAGGTAATGGTGTTTGGGTGGGTTGTGGTGGTTGTGAATTGTTTCTAGTGTTATATGTATGAGCAATCGTATGATGAATCAGTTGTTGCGATACATTATTCTTAGGTGGGTAAAGGATTAATTTGGGTTTTTTTTTCAATGTGAGGTTTGTGCAAAGGGGGATAAAGGATGAGTTGGGATTGAATAATATTAACATCCCTTGGTGAATGAGAGTCTAATATGGGATTTTCATCTTCTTCTAAGCACATAATATCATTATTGTCAATGTTATCCTTGTTTCACATCATGATATCCTCCATAGGAGGAGAGTTTTTAGGAGAACTACAAGGCAATTGTTCTGGACAAGTAAGGCTTGGTTCTTCCAAAATAATTTCATCGCAAGTAGGGGAATGATCAATGGTTGGATTATCTTGTTTAGCAAGTGTGGGGATGTTAGAAGAAGGATCTATTTGATTTCTTGTTGTCTCTAAGGTCTCATGATCTTGTTCCATATTATCTACCCTAGTAGGAGAGCTTATAATATGTTCATCCAAGGTTGAAGTTTGTAAAGTAGTTGAATCACAAGTGGGGGAGGAATCAAGAGAAGAATCATTATGGTTTTCAAATATATTTTTCCAAATTATGGTAGGAGCATTGCAGAAGGGAGGATCAAGGTTCTTATGATTCTTAACAGGTATATCATCTAACATCAACCTATCCTCTTTGCATTGAGGTAGGATATTAGGAGGAAAAATTTTCTTGTCATGGTGATGAAGAGTAGGTAAGGTGATGCCTATAAATGTTGCTATGATTTTATGTTCTTTTTTTTCAATATCCTCCAAAGGGGAATGAGGAGAGAGACCATCAAGACCCTCAATTCTTGTATTGTCTTTCATCACGATACCTTCATCACTAATAGGAGAGGTATTGAGAGAAGAACAAGTATGATCGTTATGGTTGTCTACACTACCATTCTCACTAATAGGAAATGTAATATTAAGGATTGTATCAATGGTTTGATCAGAACTATGACTAACATGTTTCTTAATGACCTCAGTGTTGTAATCAAAATTGATCTCAAAAGAAGGGATGTTGTACTTATGCAATCCATTTTTAACCAAATTAAAGCCAAATCTTTTGAAAGAAAAAATTCTATAATGGAAAAGTAAAGAAAGTGCAATGAAATGACTTAAAGTGAAATGCAATTTTTAGATATGAAACAAGGTAATTTTTTGATTACATTATGCAACAACCTAAAACATGAAATGTTGTAAATGCAAATTTGAAATTAAACAATGCATGAAATAAGCTAATCAAAGCTAGATTTAGTGAAATGCATGTTACAAAAACTCAACCAACTTATATAGATAGGTAATGGAAGCAAAAAAAAGATTAAAAATTGAGTTTTTAGTTCTGTAAAAGGCAGTTTCAGGGGTGAAAATGGACTAATTCGCCCAAGGTGGCGAATGAGTCCTAATAGGGATTTTTTTTAGAATTTGTAGAAATTTTTGAGGGATGGTGATGGTTTCTATGCTGAATGATGTAGACCTAAAATTTAAATGCAAAATTTCAGAAATTTTTAATGATTTGAGATGCAAAAATGCCACCTATATGCACTTTCACTAATGCAAATTTTTGAAACCTTAGAATGTAAATTAACTAATGCAAACCTTAATGCAAAGTCAATGCAAGCTAGGTCTAGGATGATGAAGGAATCCAAATTAGAAAATAAAATTATTCTAAAGGTGGGTTCACCAAAATGTGGACAAAGATTTTGGCACTAGAAGGCTCTCTAACACTTCTAGGATTTTTCACTTAAAAGGAGAGAGGTAGGCCAAAATGGGCAATGTCTACACTCAAGATTAATGTAAATATGAATGAAATATGCCTAAATTCAATGTTTTAAATGTGAAAAATGGATAGAAGATATCGATTATTAAGGAAAAACTATTGAAATGCAAGTTGTTTGAAAACACATTGTGATATGCAAAAAGACCCAGAAATGAAAGTAAACTATAACATAAATGAATGAAACTGAGAACTTGTTGGAGAATAGAAATGAATTTTGAAATGTCGTTGATCCTAAAAATTTGGCCTACTGGGACTCATTCACCATTTTGGGTGAATTAGTCCCAGATCTGAGAAATTGTTTTGGAGCCTGTTTCAGACAAATGGGTATCCTAAACTACAAAAAACACTTTTCAGGCCTGGAAATGGGACTCATTCACCACTAATGTAAAATTATTCAACTTATGAACTTCTACAAATCCAAAAGTGGAAACAAAAGCTCTTGGTCTATACTTTGGTTCCTAATAGGTGTCCACCTCTGAAAGTCTAGTTTCTGGCACTGTAAGTTATGTTTTGTGGATATTTTTCCTTAGTCAACAAGGAGATGTCTTCGAAAACTATTTAGCTTAATTCGTAATGGTTTCCAAGCTGTAAAGATACCTATATCTGCAAACACACAAGAAAAGAAGGAGAAATGTTAGATGTTAGGGCATGGGGGTTTTCCTTGGTCAAACCCCTTTTAAGGTACTTAAACCAGAATGAAGAAATCATGTAATGAAGAATGAAATAATGGAATAACATACTTTCCATGATGATTGATCTTGAATATTTGCAACAATAGAAGAAGAATCTTCCCTTGAATTCCTTAGAAAGCTATCTTGGTGACTTAGAATGCTAAAACCCTAGCTTGCTTGACTTGAGAGAGATGATGAATGATTAATGCATTATGAATGAATGATGAATTAGGGTTTAGAAGCTTGTACTTATAGGAAATCCACCTAATTTTCCTGTTAATTTGATCCTCAAGGCCAACATGGAGAAAAATTAAACTTAAAACCTATTTTTTCCCACTCAAACACAAAAAATAGCTCAAATGGGTCTCATTCACCATCAAGGACGAATGGTTCCCATGTGGATGGGACTGATTCACCCCTAATGGTGAATGGGTCCCACATGGGCCATTTTGCTAGCTGGAATGCTAGGAAATAAAGAAATTAGGCTTCTAGGTTGTTCTAGTCAGGTATTTGATGAAATTTATCCTTGAGATGCACAATATGGGGTGATAGGGGCCTATTAATGATGATGTAAAGGGTGGATAAGGCTAGGGAAACAAATTTCAATGTGAAAGTGTGATTAGATACACTTTAGCTCATTAAAATAGGGTCTATACAGCTTGGAAAGGAATAACATCTGATGTGAATGTGTAAAACACATTACAACACTAGATTAAAGTCAATTTTAATTTACAAGCCTTCTAGATTAATTTGAAAATACAATTAAATATATTTTACAACATTGAATTAGGGGAAAAATAGATCCATTAGACTTAAATACTTAACAAAAGTCTAGAAAAGTGTGAAAGTTATTTACAAGACTTTTCAACACCTTTACAAGACATAAATTTTATTCATTTTGCAAGGGTCCAAGACCTAATGTGGACATTTTAATCGCATTAAATCAAGGTAATATTAAGTCAAAATCACAAGAAAGGGATAAACAGGAGAAAAAGTAGAAGGGTTACTTTTTCCGTGTCCAGACAAACTAGCCAAAATTTTGAAAGGAAGTCCTATAGATTAACATTGTTGTGTGCATATTTGCATGGTGAATTTAAAACAAATTATATTTCTAAGAATAGAGAACTCAAAAAATAGTAACCAAATTTTCTTCCATGTCTAAAGTTGAGAAGGATACAAAGAAAATGTTTAACTTCAATGTTGCACCTGATTCGAGATACACTATTTGGTACTAAATATTATAGACACATTAGGAAATTGTAAAAGAGCTATTAGAAAAACACTTAAGAATGAAAAGAAACTGATAGATGATCGAAAACCCACATTAAGTAGAATTTTGAAATATGGTGAATAGAAGAGGTAAACTACGATAATATGTAAACACATTGTTCACAAAGAACACATAATATGTTATATTCACACAAAAGACAAAACTAAACATACCTTCACAACTACTCAACCAATTTTATCTTCAATACCTTTATGTTTTCATACTAGTTAACCCTTTGCATATATATATATATATATATACAATTGCTCCTATGTTAATGTGCATTTAAAAAATATACATATGTAGGGGAAATTTTATGTGTATGTTTATGTATTATAACATTCAAAAAAATACATCATTCACAAAAATCATATAACATGTCCCATCCACACAAAAAGAAGATTTGAACATACCTTTGAAGCTACTAAACTAATTTTATTTTGAATATCTGTTTGCTTTCATACTAACTTGATGCATATATATATATGGAACTGCTCCTATTGATGAGTATTGATACAAGACAAGCAGTGTACATAACAACTACCTTGTCAATTCAAAATTCAAGCTAGATTCTTTTCCACTAAATATTATAGAAAAATAGTGAAATTGTATAAAATGTATACTTCCTCCTCTTGTGCTTATTTCCATCGTGCAACAATGTAAGGAATCATTTTCCACTCTACTTATGCCTGTCTAGGCAGCCCAACCCTCCAACACTACCATCCCATGTGGTCAACAAACTCCACCTCCATGGATCATCATGGTGAGAAACCCTAGAAAACATGCCACCAACCTTCTAGACATATTCATTTTCAGCGATGAGGAATTTTTTGCATGCCTAGGCTAATGAAAATCCTAGTGGGAAACTCCGAATAGATAGGCCAAAGATAATTTGATGGGTAAGGAAAACTTAGGGTATATAGCCACTGAAAAAATGCAAATTGCAACATAGCTGCACAACTTTGGACTAGTTGCATGCATCCAATATTGTATTCTTCTAAATGTGGCATATAACAATAGTGAAATAGTAAAAATGGTTAACATTGAAATCTGTAGAATACTTGTATATATATTTTTATATATTCCAATGTTCAAACCATGTTATTCCTCTTGTGATCATCCATAGATATGCATTTATATACACATGGCTACACATATATGTTTTAATATGTTTATGTGTAATTACTACTTTAAATACAACTATGGTTCTACCTGTATATTCATATATGCTAATATGATTGAGCTTGTATATATATTCCTAGGTCATCCCAATACATTCAAGTTCAACAGTCTAATCAATTTCTGAATTAAGAAAGGCTAAAAAACAACAATGAACCATTTGTACTATAGCCAACATAAAGAGAAAATTTGTGCAAAGTGTCATACAAAATACTTGCAACAAAGACTAATTGCAACAAGCACACCTGTAGGTCTACAGGTGTTGTTAATCTTCCCTCGCAACCCCCATTGGAAATGGTAAATGCCACTCCTTTTTCTCTAGATTGTTTTCTTTGCCTAGGCTATCAAAAGTGTGGATAGTAGTTTGGACAAAAACATACCGATATCAACATCACAAGATATGTTCAATATACAATCTTAGATCAATCCCCCGGCTACACCACCACACCAACAACACCTCAAAGAAATTTTCAATGATTGCTACCTTTCTTTGGTGAAATGATTCTAGTGCCACATGGATGCATTGTCGTACCTTGCTGTTTTCCATTTATGAAAAGAGAGCTACATTGGGATGCACACTCGTGTACATCTAGTTCAACAACCACGTGTGCTAGATGTTATTCTAAACAAGGCTCCCACTATTTCAGCTCTGCAAATGGCATGGACCTAGGCCCACAACCATTCTGGTGCAAGGGAACCATGATAGATCATCTTGTAAATAAAGTATTTGGATTTTTTTTTGGTGTGTGTGTCATTTTTTCACTCAACAAGGTCATAATAGACCATTTCAAGTGTTATAAGTCATTTAGGGGCCATTTTGCTAAAAGTGGATGTTTTTTTCAAAAGTTGTCAAAAATGCAATAATGTAAAGCACAAAAAAATGAAAATTGAGGAATCCCATCGATCATGGGCATTGAAATGCAACTTGTAACCATTGGTAGGTGTTGAGAAAAATTTAAAAAGGCTTTTAGCCTCAAGGCAAGAGGTTGGAGAAGTGTATGTGAAGAGAAAACAATAAGAAACCCTTGTTTTCATTGATAATTCTGTGTGTTTTCTGAAAAATTTGTTGCTCCCAAGACCTATACGGTCCCATATTGAGGGATATTGATCAAAATTTAATGTAATTATATAGATACATATCTTAAGATCATTTTGGCTTTGGATTGATTGATTTTCATTAAGTTTTGAAGTTTTTACAGTCATTTTATTATAGGTAGGTCTATAACTCAGAATCAAGGGTTTGAAGGCACTTAAAATGGAATATTGGGATGCACACTTATGTATCTAGTTTAACAACCACATGTGCTAGATGTTATTCTAAAAAAGGCTCTCACTATTCTAGCTTTGCAAATGGCATGGACCCAGGCCCACAACCATTCTGGTGCAAGGGCACCATGATAGATCATCTTGTAAATAAAGTCTTTGGAATTTTTTTTGGTGTGTGAGTCATTTTTTCACTCAATAAGGTCATAATAGACCATTTCAAGTGTTATAAGTCATTTAGGGGTCATTTTGCTAAAAGTGGATGTTGTTTTCAAAAGTTGTCAAAAATGCAATAATGTAAAGTGCAAAAAATGCTAATTGAGGAAGCCCAACGGTCATGGGCATTCAAATAGAAGTTGTAACCATTGGTATGTGTTGAGAAAAATTTAAAAAGGCTTTTAGCCTCAAGGAAAGCGGTTGGAGAAGTGCATGTGAAGAGAAAACAATAAGAAACCCTTGTTTTCATTGATAATTTTGCGTGTTTTCTGAAAATTTGTTGCTCCCAAGACCTGTACGGTCCCATATTGAGGGATATTTATCAAAAGTTAATGGAATTATATATATACATGTCTTAAGATAATTTTGGCTTTTGAGTGACTTATTTTCATTAAGTTTTGAAGTTTTTACAGTCATTTTATTGTAGGCAGGTCTATAACTCAGAATCAAGGGTTTGAAGGCACTTAAAATGGAATAAACACCCATTCCACCATTAGATTTTCTTATAACTTGGTAGAATGGGTTCTTAGGGGTATTTTTAGATGTGGATGGAGTTTTCAAGAGCAGGGGAGGCCGTTTAAGGTATCTTGTGTGATGCCATAGTTGGTATTGCATTGATTTTGAGTCAAATTTGGGTGTCTAGAGGTTAAAAATGATTGAGAAACTCTTGGGAAGTGATATGTGAAAGTTGGAATAGCATAGGAAGACATATTAGAAGGTTTTTTAGGTGTTGGAAAGGTGAGATAAGGTGTGGAGATAGGATTTTCAGTCAACCCCCTTTCAAACTAGTCTAAATGAGGGTTTGGTGGCTAGGCATCTTGGAGGTCATTTCTCTTGATAATGATTGTTGATTTTAGCCATTTTTAGTTTGATAAAGGCCTATCTATAGAGATTTAAGGTTGATAAATTTTTTGGAGTATACTTGCTTTGAAAATTTGGCCTAATTTGGCCTTGGGATAGTGTACGAGTAAGTTTTTGGAGATGTTGGTCCAAAGTGACCATAGGAGATTTTAAGATATGTTGAAATATATCCAAATGGGTATCTGAAATGCCTATTGAGAAGTGGGTTTGAGGTTGGAATTGAGAGACATGGTCAAGAAACCACTATTGTAGACCTATAAGGAATATAGAGTAGTTGTGTGAGAAATCACCCTAGTTAAGGTTTTGATGATTGAAGGATTGTTAAAGTCAGTTGGAATTGTGATCATTGGTTGATTGTCTCCCTGCTCTACATCACATTCTTGCTATAAAAAATGACACGGGTTGAAGAAATGCTTATTGCTAGGGTGGCTCTAGTTTTACAAGTGTCCCACACTAGATGAGGGTAGTTTAAATACAATGGTCACATAATAAGCTTTCCTCACTTGATATCTCGAGCATTGCAAAAAAAATTCTATGTCGATTACAAGGCCTTGAGGTTGTGATTGTACGACGAACCATCATTGAAGGTGGGAACTATGATTGCTATGTTAATAAACATCATGTCTTGGATGCATTGAAATATAAAATTCAATATGACAAATACTACAATAGTGTTGAAATTGATGTTGAGGCTCTTAATATGTTACCTAATATTGTTGTTGATGTCTGTGATTTCTTGCATACAATAGAGCAAGTTTCTGATGAATATTTGATTCCATCAACCAACTAAACAAATGTTGCTAAACATGAAAATGGCTCTTTAACCTTTTCATCATTTATCCCTTTCTTTCCAAATGCTACACGAAAACTCCAAGCAATTAAAAAGGTATTACAAATTGAAAAAAAGGAGTAGAATATCTTGTGTTGACCTAAAATTAGCTCTTCTCCTCTTAATGAATACAACATTGAAGGTTTATTTACAATGGATTTTCCAACATTGATCCCCCCTAGAGTGGCACTTCGCCTCCAACCAAGGAATATTCAAATTCAGTTACATGAATATGCCCTCCACTTAATGAGATATTTTGACCATAGATTTGGAAAACATGTCAGATTTAGGTATTTCCTCTACATATTGATAATGATACATCACAGTCAACAAACTGTTTCTATCTTCTTCAAAGTGGATTTGGAAGGAAAAATTTTGAAGTCTTTTTCTACATTGAATGAACGACTTCAAGCTACTCCTGATGACAAAATAGTAGAGTAGCTGATGCATTTTGGTGCATCATTGTGTAGGACTCTCTTTTTGGAACTCTTGCCAAGCCCAACTATCAGCAATTATTGAACAACTTGGGATACCTACCCTTTTTTTCACTCTGAGTTGTGCAACAAAAAATGACCTGATCTGTAAAATGTTTTCTCTTTATGGCTCATTTGGCGATGGATCCTTCAAAAAAGACCCTGATATATAGTGTTATTCAAAATCCACATATAACATCTTTATATCTGCATCATAGATTCTCAATTTTCCGTGAAGAGGTGATTGAAAATATTTTGCACCCAAAAGATTATTGGTACATAGATATGAATGGCAGCATTGTGGCTCTACACATGTGCATGGTTTTTTATGGCTTCCAGAAGCCCCAAACATGGACACTCTTGATTGGTCCAATCACCATGATGTTACCATAGCAAGGAACTTTTTTGATAGATATGTTTCAGCTTGGAATCCACGTTGGCTTGCATAAAGATTTCTCAGAATGTATTGTTGTTCTAAAGAATATCCATGCTTACTTTCCACGAGACAGATTCTTTCCAGTGACCCAATCATAGATTATGAAGAGTTGCTAAATATAGTTCAAAGGAACACAAAATGCTCTAAATATACTTGTTTAAGGAAAAAAGGAGAGCAATTACAATGTTGGTATAAAGCACCTTGGCAGCAACAACTTACCTCTACATTGAAATATGATGCTAAGTCTAACAAATCCTATAAGCAAATGAGAAATGATGATCACCTAAATATTCATAGCCCACCCATGCTTGCAATCTAGCATGCCAATGTTGATTGCTAGCCAGTTGTTTCTAGGAAAATTGTATTAAATTATATCTCTAAATATGGAGCTAAATCTGAGAAGAAATCATAAAATTACCTTCATATATGTTGAAAAGACTTGCAAACACAAATATAGTTGAGGATAGAGTACTGCTTGCATATCAAAATTTCATGGTGAAAATTCTTGTGGAGCATGACATCTCTGCACAGGAGATGTGCCATATGTTACAGAAATTGCCCCATTGTCACTTCAAGTCGACAATATGTTCAATTGAATGTTGGAAAAAAGGCATGGTTCTGTATAAATAAATATGATGTTGATGAAGGCTTTCCAACAAATTATATTCATTGCTATATGCAAAGGCCTCTAGAGCTTGGGTAATCCCACAATACCGGTTTACAATTTTTGGCCAAACTAGACACTAAACTAATTTTTTCTAAACAAATCTTCAATTTTAGACACCTATAGTGGCTAAACCGTGAGGAATTTGAAGATTATGCAAAATAGTGATTTGTGACATTTTGTCCGTAGGTTCTAAATAACTTTTTTTCAAAAATTTTGGAATCCGATTGCACTTCTTTTTCAATGTCCTTCGAAAACTAGTTTTTTTTAGTAAACACCATTTTTAATGAGTGATTCTCACCGTATAACACAACCTTTTTTCCATGAAGGATAAAATTCTAATTTTCTCGAACTTAGATTTGTAACTCAGATATCTAGTACTCCAATTGGTTTCATAGTGTTTTATTGAATATTTTTTCCTTAATCAAGTTTCGAAGTCAACCAATTATAATTTACACATAGGCAGACCATATAACTCATAACTTTTTTGTATGTATGGGTATGTGCAAGATCATCATGGAAAAAATAGGCCCTTGAGTGGCAAAAAAATAAAAAACATTAGAGTTAGGAAACTTGACATAAAAATTTGAATAAGTTATCTATATTATTTCAAAAATATGTAAGAATAGAATCTGTATAAAATTGAATGTAGTTTCTAAACTACTAGGTTTATTTTTTCTTTAAAAATATCTATTTGGTGAAAATTTGAAATTTCAATGCAGAGTACTTAAATTTTAGGGAAAAAAGAAGAAGTAGGTGTCTGCTAAGCACCGAATCATAATAAAATGATAATATTTTTTTATAAGATTTTAGATATAAGTAGAGAACTCATGTCCCAATGTGATGCATATTGTTTTGTAATTTTTTTCCAAGTAAATAATTAATTATGGATTTTTATTACAACTTTTAAAAAATATAAAAACTATGTTTGACCACCTTAACTTGGTCAAAACTTCATGAAATTCAAATTTTTTTTAATCCTATAGTATGTGAAGCATAGAATGTGACACATGTTTCGATTAAAAATTGTGATACCATTTGAAAGTTATAGATTTTTTTCAATCACCTATCAATCAGACTTTAGTAATTCAAATAGAAAATGAATAATAATTATTTATTAAATTCAAAGTAAAGCATAATTTATATTGGTGGAAATTTGAGAATCTCCTTTAAAAACCCTTTTCATTTCATCAATTTTGGGTAAAAAAAGTCGCCACATACCCTACACATACCCATCATATCGCCATTTTTTGGTCCATCATGATCCTGCACATACCCGTATCGAAATTCAACTTTTTGTTATATCAAGGACTTCAATATTTGGTGCACTCAAATTTTTCAAATTTTTTTTGATAATATTTTATTTTTCCACGTGCAGAACAGAGAGTTTGATTTTCGATGAAAAACCTACATTCACAAGAAATAAAAAATAAATATAATAATCAAATTTAATTTAATTAAAATTATACTTTTTTGGAAGCTTATAATAAGGAATACATACTTACAAAAAATAAATTTTAAATGAATTCATTTGATCCCCCAAAAGGTAAATCAAAATTGTTTTTTTATCAGCATTTTGATAGGTGTAGAGGAGACTTCATTATAGGTATGGTTTAAAACTAGTGGGGTTCTATCCAAACGAGCTTGGTCTAAGGTAGTTTGATCAAACCCTCTTCAATTGTAATCCTTTAAATGGAACTTTTCAAGGCTTAAATCATTATATTTTCTAAACATATCTAATTTAAACAAAAAATAGGATCTTCCAGAAAGTGTAAACCACTATTGTGACAACACCAAGGTGTTGTATCCCTAATTGAATCAGTCCACTTATATACACATTTATACCAGCACAAAAAGGACAAATGAAAATTGAGACACCATCCTGCAATTGTTCTTCTGTACCCCTTGTTCAAGACTATTACCCTTGAAGATAGAGAAATATTTGACACATTTTGTTGGATTGAACTTATGTTATACAAATTTTTCTGAAACATACACATAGATATAGGTCTTGCCAAATAAGACATAATACAAAATTGGAAAGTTTTTAAAATAATTGGTTATCATCCTTGGCATGTTAATATAATTCTAGCTACATCCATGATTGAAGAACACCATGGTAGTGATAGTGATGATTTGAACCATCAATCCTCTATGGATGAATATGAATGAGAAGTTTTCTCTTAGCTTGGTGCTACTACTAACTTTAGTATAAATCAGCTCTAGCTATTGGGTAGGCGAGACTTAGTTATGAACCATTCATGGAATAGAAACCAAGTTCCTGAACAACCTCATAATATTTCTTTGCAGTTCATCCCATTGGCCAAGTCATAGCGTGAGCAAGCTATGATACAATCCTTGCCTATAAATACATAAGCCCATCAACTTTCACTAAAACAACAACTAGCTCTTCAAATCATCCAATCCCATCACATGCATCCTTCCCCCAAAGACACTCTCTGCATGATCATTCATGGAACAACTGGCACTGGTAAATCATTTTTGATAAATTGTATAAGACAACAAATAAATGCCTCTACTACTAGATGCAATAGCTCACTACTTGAACATTGGCCCCTACAAGTGTTGTTGCCTACAACATATGTGCCTCCATAATCCACATAGCCGTCCACATTTCCATAAAGGATATGAATCCTTTGCAAGGCCAACCATTGAAAATATTCCAAGAACAATTTAAGTATATTCAATATATTTTGATAGATGAAATGAGTTTTCTAGGCCCAAAGTTGTTGCTCAAAATAGATAGTCGGTTGCTCCAAGCATTCCCCGATAACTAAAGGTAACCATTCGATGGGGTTTCTATCATCCTTTTTGGTGATCTTTCCCAGTTTTCACTAGTCATGGATACTCCTATTTATGGTTCACACTCATTGGTTGTAGCGTTATGGCATACTTTCACAGTCTCTATAACATTGGACACTATTTTCCTCCAACAAGTAGATAGTCCTTCCCAAAAAAAGTTTCAAGCAATCTTTCTCCATATAAGAAATGGTGAGGCTCTCCACGATGACTGGGAAGAGCTTATGAAACAAAAAAATAAAATTCTCTAGCTTACAGAAAGAGAACAATTTGATGTTGCAACAAATTTGTTTGCCACAAATTACTTAATTGTATTCCAAAATAAAAAAATGATCAAGCAATTAAACCTACCCATAGCCATTAGCACTACTCAAGTAGCACAACAAAAGGCATCTAATTGTGGAGATGATGACTAGCTTCTCCTAGAACTATTGTTTTGTGTTGGTGAATAGGTGATGATAACAACAAATTTTTGGATTCAAGTTGTCCTAGTCAATGGATCCCTTGGTCTTGCTATAGCTATTGTGTACAATGCATGGCGCAAACCACCAGATCCACCTGACTATGTTGCTGTCTGCTTCCAAAATTACATTGGCCCACCAAGGGACCCACAAAACCCAAGATAAATCCCCATCCGAACTATAAAAAAAGGTATTCAAACACAAATTCCACTTACCATGGCATGGACAATCACAATACATAAAGCACAAGGCTTAACATTAGACAAAGCAATGATAAACATAGGCAACAAATAAAGAAAGGGGTTAAATTTTACAACTATCTCTCATGTTAAATCAATTGAAAGACTCTGCATCAATCCAACATTCTCATTTAAGAGATACTCCATACTAAGAAACAACAAATACACTGATCGATGTGATAGCGAAGAGACGTGGTTGGAACAACTCCAGCCCCCACCAAATGATTTTGTCCTTGCCTTGTGTTCTGTATTATGAAAAAGGTTTTGAAAGATTTATTCTCACATGGGATCCACACCGTATACCATCCTCTTTTGAAGGATTTTAAGCTCAATTTTATAGAAACACACCAATTAATAACCTGTGCAAAATGGGTATAACGCCAAAGATGCACAAAGATACCAAGGAAAAATAAGCACAGGGAAAAACTTGTACAAGTCAGTGGAATGTTTTGATCCTTCTAGTGAATTAAAATATATATTCAACTATTCCAGAATTTTTTTCAAGAATATTATGTTGTAGTTGACTGATTAGTTTTAAATTATGCACCTATGCTCTATTTTCCATTTTTTTTGCCTATATACTCTAAGTTTTAATGCCACATTAAATTGCTCCTGTTTATTCAATGCTTTCCATCCTCTTAAGCCTTGCATATTAAAGATTATTTTCTTACTATTTACTATCTTTTGTACCTTCAGCAATACAATTTATGTTAAATACACTATGCAAATATGCACCCATAAATATTAATCTGCCCACGTCTCCTTTCAACATTTCACTAATTCATACTTTTTGTATATGAAATTCATAAGAATACTCTTTTGTATATTCCACATATCCATGTTTTCCCAAGTGTCTTTAAATTCCATGATGTCAATTCTTTATTAGGATACCTACGATTCTCTTTCAACCAATTTTCACATGCAGTACTCTAAACATACAGTTGCAACTGTTACAAATTGATATGTATGCACATACAAACAACATTAAGTGTCAAAGATGCATAGAGATACCAACCAACTATAAGTAAAGGAAATTTTTTCTATAAGTCAGTAACATGTTTTGAACATTCTAGTATATTAAACTATATATGCACATACTCTAGAAACATTTTCAAAAAATTGTGTTGCATTTGACTAATACGTTTAAAATTTTGCAACTATGTTCAATTTTCCATTTTCTGTGCCTATATACTTTGAGTTTTTTCATTTTTTCCTTCATGGTTTTCTTGCACATATTCTTATGTGTTCTTGCTAGCTTTTCAACTAGTTTTATTTGATTCAAATAGATGACAAATGTTGATCTACAAAATTCTCTTTTGAGAATTTCATTGTTTCACTCTTCCTGTATATTGCATTTAGAAATATATAGTCTTATCTACATTGCATTTTTTGTCTAATATATAATAAGACTCCATGTAATTTGCGACTGGTTTCCTAGACCTGTTTACAATGATGGTGGAGTTTGTTGACCGCATGGGTTTGTGGTGGTGGAGTTGGTTATCTCGATCAACAAAAACACAATGGTAAGGATTTTCTCATGTGAGGGTTGATGCATCCGAGCATTGTTGTATGATGGCACAAGAGGGACTAAATGCAATATTCACTATTGTAGTATGAGGATGTATATTTTTTTGGTTGCATTGTGAAATGAGGCATCATGGCTTTTCTTTGATAGCAGACTATTAAAAAATCCTACCATCCACCTCCATTAGATACCAAATTGGAGGGTTTTACAATTGTTGTGCTCCACAATATTTAGTGTTTGGCCTCCTATTGTTGTTTTAAGTTTTTCTATAATGTCTTTTTTCCATTCCATACACATCTAACCAAAGACATATATTTTGATATATTCAAATAAAATGTTGCTTTGCAGTTATATCATGTTGGGCTCAATGCAAGCATAGATGGAAAAGGAGATATGAAGCCCTTATGTGGGACAATTGGTACCTGAAAGATGACCATAGTTGTAACCATAAATAAGGTTTTTTTATAAATTTGTATCTTACCGAGTTATACATTCAACCCTTTTCTTCCTGCATGGCTAGATAGGCTCCATGTATTTGTTGTTATATATATACATACATGCACAAATTCTTACATGCACTTAAATACAATAAACATAGTCTATTTTACACATTACATTTGTCCATGTTTCTATAGTTATCTTTTTAGCTTATAGAAAAAATTATCTATAGGAATTGGGAAATTCTATTCATGGCTGGGCTGACGGAAATCCCGCTGGAAATTTCAAACAAATAGACCATAGGTAAATGCCAACTGTTACATAGATTGCTTGTCTTGAAATAATATGTTTCATGATATTCTCTTTTTCTCATCTGTTTGAAGCTATCTGTAACAAGCTATTCATTGTCATTGTTTAGCTCTTGTATTCTTCATCAAACATAACATTGGCATGTACCTTTCGATTGGTTTCTATTTTTTTGGCTTCTGTATGTTTTTTGGCCTCTAGTTATTGTTCCTTGCTATCTCTATTCATCTTTGGTGCCATACGCATTTTGTACAGTAGAAGCTCTATATAAAAAAATGTTCATAGCTATAGTTTGCACCTTCTATTCTCCATATGTTAAAGTTATATTTAAAATGTGTTTTCGATCATTTGTCATTTGAGAAATTGTAAAAGAGTAGTTAGAAAAACACTTAAGAATCATAGGTAAATGACATATGATTGAAAACCCGCATTAAATAGAACATTAAGAGAGGTAGAAAAACATACACAGACCAAAAAAATTGAAAGCAGGCCAAAGGTTTCCATTCATCTATCATTTATGTGTGATTCTAAAGTTTTATTCTAATACCTCTTGCAACTATTAAATAGACTACTTGTCTTGTACCAATATGTTTCATGATATTCTTTTTTTCTCATCTATTTGAAGCTCCTTATAACAAATTGCTAATTTTCATGGTTATTTTGTTTTGATGGAACATGTTATATGTCTTCTATCAATATGTTTCTTGATATTCTTTTTTCCTCATCTGTTTGAAGTTCTTGATAACAAACTGTTCTTCATGATATTCTTTTTTTCAGTTCCCCATAACAAATTGTTCATTGTCGTAGTTTGCCTCTTCTATACTCCATATTTTAAAGTTCTATTTAATGTGATTTTTGTCTATAATATTTAGTAGAAAATAAGTGTTATTCTAATACCTCTTATACAATTAGAAAGACACTTAATAATCACAGGAAAAGGATAGACGATCGAAAACCCACATTAATAGAACTTAAGAACATGAACTACAATAATGAATAGTTTGTTATGGAGAAGTGGATATTGATACAACACAAGCAATCTATGTAACAGTTGGCTTGTTAATTCAAAATTCAAGCTACATTATTTGGCAATGAATATTATAGACAAAATAGAGAAATTGTAAAAGAAATATTAGAAAAACACTTAAGAATCACAAGTAAATGATAGACGATCGAAAACCCACATTAAACATATTGATACAAGACAAGTAGTTTATGTAACAATTGGCTTGTCAATTGAAAATTTGAGCTACATTCTTTCGCAGTAAACCCACATTAAATAGAACTTGTAAATCCAATGGGTAGCAATAACCTATGGAAAATGGGTATAACACCACAGACTTAATTGAAAATTTGAGCTACACTACTTGGCACAAAATATTATAGAAAAATAGAGAAATTGTAAAAGAGGTACTAGAATAACACTTAACAACCACTAAACTAATTTTATCTTCAATATGTTTATGCTTTCATACTATCCCTTTGCATATATATATATTCAATTACTCCTATATTAATCTACAATTGTTGGACTATGTTAATGGGTATAACACCAAAGATGCACAGAGATGACTACGAATAATAAATGAAGGGTGAAAAAATTAATAACCCTAACCATATTTTTTTATGAAAGAAAGAAGATTTAGCTATAATTTCTCCACCCATACAAAGCCATAATCTCTGTGAAGTCTTCAAAATGGGTATAACACCAAAGATACAAACTTATAACAAGGAATGATAAGAAGAGAGTGAAATACATGAGCAATAAATTAATCATTCTAACACCTCTTATACAATTTCTCTACTTGTCTTCAATACTTATTACCAAAGAATGTAGCTCGAATCTTGTATCAATATGTGTCATGATATTCTTTTTTTCTCATTTGTTTGAACTAGAGACCCATCCACAGAGCTTGATTCTGCACACTATAGAAGACTGTATAATAACTAAAAAGGTGCATCTAACTTCACAAACATATATATCAGTATAGATTTTGTTTTGCAAGTGCTTATATTTTCATTGCATGGCTAAGATGTATATGGAAAAATGTGTTTGTGAGATGAGGGTACATATAATAACCAATAACTAGAAAGACAAAAAATGTAGTCATGTACGAATGAAAACCAAGCCGAAGGTGACGAATTTTACAATAGTTTGCTATGAAACCAACACCACAATGGCTCTTTGGATGATGCAACTTAATCAATATATTTTCTTGCACATTTCAAAGCACATTATTGTTAAAACCCTCCAACCTGCTATCAAATAGAGATGCAAGTGATGATTTTTGCAATACTCTGCTATCAAACCAACACCACAATAGCTTGTTTGGCAATGCAACCAAAAACAATATACTTTACCACACTAGAACAATGAATATTGCATTTACTTCCTCCCATGCCATCGTACAACAATGCTAGGATGCATTAACCCTTATGCGAGCAATCACTTACCATTCTACTTCCACGTCTCAATGTAGCCAGCTCCACCACTACCAACACACATAATTAGAAAAATCCATGTCGTCATAGACAACCCCAGGAAACTCACTATCGGCCATCAGCAATTATTGATTTCTGCCACCGAGAAATTCTATTCACAGCTGGGATAGCAAAAAAACCTAGCGACAATTGCCTGGGTAAATATATGAAGAATATAAGAGATAAACTACAACAATGAACAACTTGTTATAGTCAACTTCAAACAGATGAGGAAAAAAATATCATGAAACATATTGATACAAGAAAAGTAATCTATGTAACAGTTGGAATTTACCTATGATTCTTAAGTGTTTTTTGAATAGTTCCTTTACAATTTCTCTATTTTGTCTATAATATTTAGTGCAGAATAATGTAGCTTGAATTTTGAATTGAAAAGCCAATTGTTACATAGATTGCTTTTTTTTTATTAGTATGTTTTATGATATTCTTTTTCCCACTTCTACAAAGCAAACTATTCATTATGAAATAGTTTCTGGACTATGTAATAGTTGGCTTTGTCAATTCGATGACCATTTTTACTATATGCTTCCTTAGATTGGAATTGTATTTTTTATATAAATGCATTTATAATTGAATTTAGGGAAAATTGTCATCTTCATAAATAGTAAATAATCTTTTAAATAAGCTGAAAAGATAATTGTACACACATGCACAAATGCAATGGGTAGAGTAGACTATCTTTTTTGAAGTCAAATGTACGATTGTTTTCCCACAAAAAAATTGCCATTTAAGATTTCCCCTTTCACAACCATTGTAGATTGTGGTTTATGTGATTGTGGAGGACAACCACACACTGTTCTCATGTGCTTGTGAGAGGAAAAACAATTTTTTGATTGCATCACATTATTTATCCTTACAATCACATGACAATGGTGTATGTTGCTCCATTCAACTAAACCATTTGTAATGCCATAGTTGGCCTCATATTCAGTTTGTGCATGACTAATTTTTTTTCCTTTCTAATTATTGGCTATTATATGTTCCCATGTTTTGCAAACACATTTTTGCATATACATCTTAGCCATGCAATGCAAATATAAGTACTTGAAAAATAAAATCTATACTGATATATATGTTTGTGAAGTTAGATACACCTTTTTAGTTATTGACACTCTTCTATATATTCCACCATCTATTTAAAATGTTCCATTTTATCTCTTTCTATTTACAACAGAGAATGCTAACATCTTTTATTGTATATCTATATTATTTCCTTTATAATGTTGCACAAATACAATAGACATCCAAGAATATTAGTATATTGTAAATTTTCTATTTTAAATTCTTTAATGGTCCAACAACTCAATCCAATGCTTTTCACCCTTGTTAAACACCATCAACAGTACATGTAAGTACAAAAAATTTTCATTATCAATAAATAGATTCGGTGAAGCAATTGTAAATATTATTGATTATTTTTAGTTTCAGATTGTCTATATTGATTTTACACGTATACTTAATTTTTATGCTTCCTTTTTTATTTTTCTTGCCCGTCCACTAACATACTATTGTCTCCTATTTGCGGGAACTAGGCTAAAGCATGCAAAAGCATTTGAAAAATCACAATACCTATTTTTTTAAAAGTTACCGCAGCAGAGAAAACACTACAATATGACAAATCACATATGAAAACACCATATTTTCCCCAACTTTTTTATTGTGTGATGTATGATGGAACTCCATGAAATTTCCCATGGACGTTTCATACTTTTCTTACTCGGGGGTTTGGCTAGAGTCCACGAGGCTCCATGATGCCAATATGGTAGGAAGGATAATGAGTGCGGGTTTTGTGCTTTTGCTTTTAACACCATATATTTCTTGTTACATAGATACATGTGTACATAGATCCTTGTATACACTTAGCTTCCAGAAACATAGTCTATATAATAACATGTTTCTCATGTCATAGCAAGTGGTGGGGAAGCACTTGATACTTTGGTCATGTAACCTCAAAACAAGGCATACCTTTTATTCATTTATTCTAACAATGAAAAATATGTGTATTGTGTCATCTGATTCTTCTCTATGTGAGGTATGTTTATTTATTTTGGATCAAAGATGGTGTGACTGAGTCATTAATTGGACTATGAAGCAATTCATAAAAAATTGATATTTTTATTTTCAATTTCCTTGTAATTGACTATTTTTGAATCTTTTCTACTTGTCTCCATTTTATTTTACTACTACTAACCCATAACTCACATGCATACTAATTATTTTATTTCCAAAATTACGGACTAAATACTAGTTATAAAAACTATTGAATATTAAACATCTTTCTTTTTTCAAAAATATGTCATACCCAAAGTTATCGACTAAATTTTTTAAATAATACTTTTTTATTGAATATTAGTAATTAAAGAAATGGGTAATAACTCTTTAAAAAAGGAGAATCATTTAATGTTCCCTAATTTTCATAAATATTATTTAATCCACAACTTCAACTACGCCATGTATTTGTATGCATATGTATCTTCACTTTAATAAATAATAATAAATCAATTGATTGATTAACCTAGACAAAAATATCAAATATAGATGTGCATCTAGGTCTAATAAATATAAAACTAAAATACAGATAAAATTATCTCAAACCTTAAATTTTGGAAAGAAATTATTGTTAAGAGAAATAATTATTTAAAAATTTATATTTTATTTAATTTTTGAATTGTGATTTTTTAAGAATAGATTTATTAAAAAATTATATTTGTTGAGAATTAATTTACTATATTCCTAATATTATAATTAAAATAAATTTTAAATAACTATTGAAACTAAAATGATTAAATATTACATATTAATAAATAAAAGTTATTGATGATTACTTGCTTAAAATTAAAATCAATGGATACATTGCAACTAATGAGATTCGTTCAACATGACCTATGGTTTTATTTTATATTTTCATAATCAGTTTTCAACTAATAAATTTCTATGTGGAAACATAAAGATCAATTTCTCGTTTTATGCAAATGGTTCTTAATCTCACATCCATAGCCTGTGAGATATGAACTAACCTCATGTTATTTCATATTGGCTTATTAACACGCTTCCCCTTTCTCGACTCAATCAAACAAATGCAAATATTATTGATTATTTATATTTTACATTGCATTAAAAAAAAAAGTTATTTTCTTGCTTCCCACTGAATAGCCATTTGCGATGGACCCCTATCGTCTGATTGTTGCATGCTTCTGCATGTGACTACTAGTATATTCCTTATTTTGAAAGAAGAGGGGGGTCTGTCTTTTGGCTTGGCTTCACTCTCTTGGCCTTAGATTCTCTCCTTTTTCTTTTGCTTTACTCTTGTTCTTTGGATGCTTTCACATTTTCGGAGGAGGACTCTTGGTGAAGAATGGAGGAAGGAAGAGAGGATTTGGGAGGTCTTCTCCATCTTGGGAAGCAATTTTTATGGTAGAAACTAAACCCTTTGTTGATCATTGTTTTGATGTATGAAAGACAGCTTTGGATGTTTTCTTATGGTTGCAAAAGTTACATGAATATTGTTTTTGATAAAAGGGTAAAACAGGTTTTATAGGGACCCGAAACCACAAAGTTTACAAAACAGAGGAGAGGACAAAAAAGTCCAACCACAAAAACCAGCTGCCCAAGAAAAGATCAGCAGCAACCAACTGAACTAAACCAAAAAGGATGAAACAAAGGACACAGAAACCCCAGCTATTACTTCAGAGTCTTGAGGATAGACTCCATCTCCTCCTCCAGCTTCTGCATATCATTGACACCCTTTTTAAAAGTTTGAATCATCTTAGAAGTAGGGGGGACCTTTCGCTTCAGGTTAGCTCTTGTTCTTTTGGAAATTCCCACATTCGTGTCCTGGTTTTTGTCCTCTGTTTCCTCCAGATCCACCACTAGAGAACCCTGTTGGGTTTTATCAAACTTCTCACCCATCACATTAATGATAATGGCATTATGTCTAGCCATTCTGTTGTTTTGCTCAGCAACGGTCTTGATGGTGTTCAAAATATAATCAACCTTGGAGTCAATGTCTCTGTTACTGTTACCTTGGACCCCCCTGTCCACATCTTTCTTTTCAATCTCAGCAGTTTTAGCAACCATCTCTTTGATTTTTCTTTGAAGGGCCTAGTTTTTGATTTTCAACACATTGATTTCAGTGAAAGTCCAATCCAAGAGTTTGGAGTGGGACTCAGAATTGACTTTGGCTAGGTTCAGAAAATCCAGAGAGGGCTCATCATCGATATTAGGAACAGTTTTCTCATTGTTAAGATTAGCAGGGGAATCAACTTTAGCATGTTTGTCCAACAGAGGTTCAAAATTAACAATAGTTTTGTTGACATCAGGCTCCTCTAAATCAGAGGATTCTTCCGAATAGGAAATAAGACTTTTAGCCTGGGGTTTCTTATGAATGGGGCTATTCAAAAGGGAGGGGCTATCAAGCTCAAGCTCAGCTCAGGCTTTACCAGAAAGGGGAGTGGGGATATTTTTCCCAGAAGGGCCAGCATGCAAGCTAAAGACTTTTCTAGCCGAACTAGGGTTAGGAAGATACTCCGAGCCACTGGGCTCTGTGTTGTCACTCTCAGAGTCAGGAGTGGTATCCAGGATTGTGGGGGTAGGCATGTTTTGGAAATGCTTGACAATCAATCTAATTAACCCCGTATGCAAGATAGGAAATCTATTGGGGTTTTTCTTATTATCCTCCAAGTTTTTCTTCAAGGAACATAGAAGATAATAGGGAAGAGATATCATAACCTTGTGGCGGAAGTGGTTGAGAAGAGCAAAGTGGTAGCCATAAACTCTAGCAAAGCGCCCATCCACCGTGATGTACTCCATGATGACCCACAGAACCTTCCTCCAGATGGTCTTTATAGAGTCAACATCAAAGTAGCTACTAGCAATTTTGGTCAGGCTTAACCTTTCTTTGTCTTTTTTAGGAAATCTAACCACGACTTCATCAGAAAAAGCCCTACTTCTTCCCTTCAGTAGATAAGCTTGTAGCTTCTGCAATTAAATTTTTGATGAGCTCAACATTCCTGCCAAACAGGGTCAAATTGTGATTATTCTAGTTTTTAACAAAGAGGTTTGTAGCCTCCTAGCTGGAACCATGGAGCTTCTCCAGGAAAGGAAGCAACCCTCCACTTTTAACCTTTATGTCTTTTATTATGAATTATGTTTGAATTTACTCTAGTTATGAACATCCACCTTGACTAATTTGAACATAAGAACCCTTTATGTGTTTTAGGTAAAGAAATGATAAGGGTGTAAGAATTGTGGTAATGTGAACTTTATGTGGTGCATCTTGTTGTTAACCTGTTGTGTAAAGTGATTTGTGGAAGTGTTATGTGATCCCTTAAAGCTCGAGGGTGGATTGATTACTGATCTTATGGTTGGGTGGAGAGCTTTTGGCCATGCTATTTTTTTTGTTGACATTTCTTTTCAGGTACTCGAGTTAAGCAAGAAGTTTTCCTCCATATTTATTCAATATTATGGTCATTAAGGATGATGCTTGTGAATCTTGTGGGTTTTACAAGGTGCTAATAGCAAGTACAAGCCATGAGATTAAAATTTTCATCTTGTGTACCCTTCTTGTTCTTGAGGAGTAAAATTTTCAATGTTAATTGGGGCTATGGTGTACTTGGTGGAATTTGGAGAAAAAGGAAGGAAGATGCTAATACTAGTCATCATGTCTTGCAAGTATAGTGCATTGTTTCTTTTATGATCTTTTATTGTATCTAGACAACAAAATAGAGCAGAAGTTGTGTTAGT
Source organism: Sequoia sempervirens (assembly GCA_007258455.2). Lineage (NCBI taxonomy): Eukaryota > Viridiplantae > Streptophyta > Pinopsida > Cupressales > Cupressaceae > Sequoia > Sequoia sempervirens. The sequence continues at coordinate 599,486,572 of VDFB02000003.1, read as the reverse complement.
TTTGCAAGGATAAGTTGCTTTTAGGAAGGATCAAGTTTCCTTGATAGCTTTGTTCATGTGCATGGCGTTGTTGTGTAGAAGCATGTATCAAGCCTATTAGATATGTAAGGAAGATAATGATGGGTATGTGCAGGATCATGATGGGCCAAAAAGTGGCGATATGATGGGTATTTGTAGAGTATGTGGCTGAAGACTTTTTTTTAAACCAAAATTGATGAAATGAAAAGCGTTTTTAAAGGAGATTCTCAGCTTTCCACCAATATAAATTATGCTTTACTTTGAATTTAATAAATAATTATTATTCATTTTCTATTTGAATTATGACTAAAGTCCTAATTGATAGGCTAATTGAAAAACATATATAGCTTTCAAATGATATCACATTTTTGAATCCAAAACATCCATCACATTCTATGCTTTGAATACTATAGGATTAAAAAAGAAAATTTGAATTTCTTGAAGTTTTGACCAAGTTAAGGTGGTGGACATACAAGTTTTTATATTTTTAAAAGTTGTAATAAAAATTCATAATTAATTATTTACTTGGAAAAAAATTACAAAAAAATATGCATCACATCGAGACATGAGTCTTCTACTTATGTCTAAAATATTATAAAAAAATATTATCATTTTATTGTGGTTAGGGTGGTCAGAAGACACCTACTTATTATTTTTTCCCTAAAATTTAAGTACTACTGCATTGAAATTTCAAATTTTCACCAAATAGATTTTTTTCTTTAAAAATAAACTTAGTAGTTTAGAAACTAAATTCAATTTGGTACAAATTATATTCTTATATATTTTTGAAATAATATAGATAACTTATTCAAATTTTTATGTCAAGTTTCCTAACTTTGATTTTTTTGAATTTTTTGCCACTTAAGGGCCTATTTTTTCCATGATGATCCTGCACATACCCTGATCCTATTGTTTTTCAATATTTGATTAGATTTACTTTGAATAAAAAGTAGTGGAAATATTAGTCTTTGGAATGTACTGATCTATAATGGTACAAACTAAGGTGAATCCAATTAAGTTAAAAGATTCCTTAAACAATGAATTTGAATGGTAACTTCTCCTCAATCAAAAAAAGAAACCATAAACGATTAATAAACTTTATAATTTTAAAGAGTAGATAGTATTGGTAAACATTTGTGCATTTCATCTAACTATAAAAATAACTATTTCAGATTTAAGTGTCTTAATTTTATTCCAATACGTAAGAACTTTACCTTGTAATATGAAATAAGGAAATATAAAAACTTATACCTAAGCATCTGTTAGAATAAACATTTATTGCAATAATTAATCATCTATTCATATGTAGAATTACCTAAGATTTAATCAATTTAATTGTAATCATAGAAAATAAATTAAAAAAATATTTAATAAAAGGGATCACTATAAAAATAGATAAATATATAGAGATAAGGTTAAATTAAATAAAAAGCAAAGGAATTATCGACCCTTGGTCGAGACCCCAAAAGAAGTCGACTATGAAGGATTCGGCCCCGCTAGCTGTGCTGCCATGAACAATAAAGGGGTCTGTTACATTTTATAAACATAATATATAAACTTTAAAGTTTATTCCACCAAATTTGATAACCAAAATACTTGAATAATGTCAAGCATCTTATTCAATGATGTCTGCTCTATCTAATCTTCTCCAGCGTATAGTTTTCTCGCTGCCCTGTAGTATGAGCACTTCTTAACTATTCTTATCTCTGTCATACTCAGTAATTATAATTACTCTGTGAAACTGATTTTCTTCATCTGTATTCCGTCAGTTTTTATAAGTTGCAATGAAATTTTAAAATGCAAAGAACAGTAAACTTGAGAATAAGCAAAGTCCATAGTATGTAGCGCATGGATGTAGTCTCTAAATCCGCCATAAAAGTCTCTGAATCTGCATAAAAATTTGAGCACTTTTAAATAATAAATGGGAGGTAAATATGTATACTTAGAATCCCTTGATAAAATTTAAAGTCTGAAAGTTCTGTGTTGCAGGTTGGAGCAAGCTTGTGCACCCTACATAAAAGTCTATAACCTGCAAATGATCTGTTGAAAACTGTGCACAATTCAATCTGCAATACATAGTCTAAATCAGATAACCAATCTAGCCGGAATATATCATGAATCCAATCCCTTTTTGATTATGAAAGAAAAGTTTAAGAGGAAATCATGTGTAAAAGAATCTCCAAAACTGGTTGAAGTTAGTTGGTGAAGTCGGTTTTTAGTTAACCATAAGGAATTCTAGACGGATCTGAATTTATCATATACGTGATGGAATTAAATTTGTTGGAGTTAGAAAAGTTTGGAGTGAAAACATAAAGGCTTGTAGAGCAACATTAGATTGTTAATATTACTCTTTAGTTTCTAATAAACTTGAAGTTTTGTCTGTGGATATTTGTTTTGAATTGGGACCATCGGTTTAAATATTGCTAACTTATAGATGCTATTGATAAATTTGAATCCTCTTTAGTATTGCAAATTTTGAAGGGTTTTGGGAGGCATACTTCTAAACTCCAGGCCTGCAATCAATGAGAACATATTGGAAATTATTCTGCAATAATAATCATGCAACTATGCTTCAATCAATAGAAGCAAAGAAAATCAAACCTTCATTTTCTGAAATATTATTTGCATATGATTTCAAGGTAATTAAGAGCAATGGTGAGAGAAAATTTATATTCTTAGCAAGTTATTTTCTTAGTTTCTTATTTGGATTAAATTAAATCAAGAAACTTAAAAAAAGCAAAAAGAATTGGATTTGTAATTGTTTGAGTTGGAAAAAGGTTTCAAAGAAGAATTTATTTAGTTTTAGTTGCTTATTGGTTCTTTTTAAATTTGTTTCTAATTTTATTTTAAGCAACTTTTAAAAAGAAGTTATAGTGCATTACGAGTCTATGTTGGAGTGGAAAAGAAAAGAAAAAAAAAAAAAAAAGTCATCAACAAGAAATTGTTTCCATAGTTAACATAAAAAGGTATGTTATTTAGTATGCTTAATTTAATTATTCAATTGTTTGAAATTGAAGTAAGAGAATTAAAATTTTGTAGCCTCTTGGTTGGTTAGTTTTGCATGTAAAAATAAAATTTAAATGTTCAACTATTGTTAAGTAATGTAAGTATGCAATACTTTATTTCCCTTTTAAATTGTGGTTAGGGTGCTAGAAATTTAATTTTATGTAGGTTTTTCAACAGATATTTATACCTCTCCCTAATGAAAGGTCTTGTATAAACTTCTTGGTGGAATAGATCACTGAGTGGTAGAACGTCTTTCCTTGGGCTCCTCAATTCCCACCTCAACTAGGTTGAAGTACTACCGTTAAAATGAACCATTATCATAAAAATAGTTTTTACTTAACAAGATGTTAAATTATCTTTCGCGATTATTTTTGCTCAATAACTATCATTAGAAATAAGTGTTTCTCATCAAAATAAGATTGGTCAAGATTATTATTGTTGTCAAGGGTGCTAAGTATCACCTTCTTGGATTGCATTAGAAACCAATGAATTATTGGTATGAAAGTTTAAAATGATTGATAACTAAATATTGATGGTGAGTTTGGGGTTAGAAAGCTAGTAAGGCCAATTAGCTAGGTATTAATTTAAGAAAGGGTAGTATGATATATAAATGTTGAGAGATGTATTAATATTAGATTTGGTACTAAGGAAGGTATTAAGAAATAAAATATTGATATTGGGTATTGAAGCTAATAGTACTAAAACTATTTTAGTAAATATAAACATCAAAGGGATGGTAAGGATAAAGATGATAGTAAGTTTAATATATGTATCGTTAGAATCAATGCTAGTAGGGATACTTGATATCAACCTTATCATTTTTTATGTTATTGTGACTCATGTGTGATTAACAATCATTAGTGTTTATGTGTTACAAAAAAAATTGGTTATGTATTGTTTAGTTGTGTGAATGACCAGACATGACATTCAATGTGCAACGTAAATGACAATTGCCGAAGTAGAGGCTTCCCTATTTCTGAAATAGATCTTATATTAAATGCCATCTATCACATACCTTATCACAAGCTCAATTATAGTATGAATTAGAAATTCCCTTTGATCTTTTGTTACCCAGTTAAGGCTTCGACTTCTTTATGCTTTATTGACTTCTTTATTGGAATGGGTCCATTATTGCACAATCTTGTTATTGCTGCAATTGCTTCCTTTGTAATCCAATAGGGTTTGTCAAAGATCATCTGATCACCTTGAATTTTTCTGAGGACAAACCAAACAATTTACACATCTGAAGAGTATGGAAATTGGCTCCAAATGTCTAAACCCTTTTGCCCTAAATTCTTGACTATTTTCATTTGCTCAACTGAAAGGGAACCTTCAAAATTTTGAAATCTTTTCATGGTTAAATTCATCGATTTGTAACTTAATTTTTGAAATTCATCATAGCACGGATTAAATACCACCATTTCCTTTAAATACATTATTTCATCCTTATTCTTCATTCTTTTGCTTTCCAACAACCCTAACTCCTTATCTCTCAGCTATACTTTACTCCTTACCTCATTCAATTCATAATGTGAAAAGTGACCACTCATACTTCCTTATTTAACTTATCGCTTTTAGGGTTTCATCATGAAAAGGTAATTTATTGCTTATGACATCATCATCAGTACTTTACTCTGTCAGTACCTTCCCCTCAACCAACGTTGTCGAATCAACTTCCAAATGATAAAACCATTATACTAGAATCTGATTCAACAGTCTCATTTCCATAATCTTCCCTTTTCTCCAAGTCATGATATTTTTCCTGAATTCATCTGATTTTTCCCTAATTCTGCATTCATTTCTTTTCACATTTTAAGTTGCCAACTGCTTTATGAGATATATTGTAAACGAAGAAGACCTCTTCAATTTTTCTGATTTGCCTCTTTTCTGTCGGAATTTTTTTAATGCCTTCAAACTAGATATTCATATCACATATCCTTATATCCTCACATGACACTTATGTCATAGAAAAATGGTCGCTTGTCATTTTGATGGCCTTTTAGGTCTTGTTTCATGGTGTTTGATCTATTTGGCTCTGATTTTATGATGTAACATGGCTTGAACATGCATATTTAGGTACTAAAATTCAAATAATGGTGTCTTGTGAAGGTGTTGTCAAGTGATGTAAGACATTTCTATATTCTTCTAGAATCTATTCATTATAATTCACCTAAAAAATAACCTTTTTATTCATCATCAAGTCCTATGTTGAAGTGTTGTAAAGTCTTTTAACAAGATTTCATGCTTTTCTAGGCACAATTTCACTATTTATCCCTTTCTTATGACTGATTTGGCCCCTTTATGCCCTCATATGATTTAATTAAGTGTATTTTTTAATGTAAGCCCGATAAACAACATTAAATAAAACTTAATTCCTGACACTCTATTTCAGGTCCTAGGTGGGACCCATTCACCATGGGTGGCAAATGAGTCCCCCTTGGCCCCAAATTCAAAATATTTTAAATTTCCTTTTAGGTTTTTTATTTAAATAGAGTTGATGTCGGCCTATGATGAGGTATGAACAGGTAACTAAGGCACAAGATTGTATAAATAAGAAAATTTCACCTCATTTTACATCCCCTACAAACTCCTCACTCATTCAAGCAATCTCATGTATAATCATACAATCATTCAACCACTTTACAATATCAAATCAAGCATTACTCAAGCACTTTGGAGTAGCCATTAACATTACTTCATATTTGCATCATTAAGGGTTTGGTAAGTTGATAGCATTTGCATGTTATTTTTTTTATCTTTCTCTTTCATTTCATTATTTTATTAAGGGTTTGATTACCAAAAGTGGGGTTTGACCAAGGCAAACCCCTATTTGCTAACCCTCAACTATTTTCCCCTCTTGCATGTGTGTTTGCAAACTTAGGTTTGTAGATTTAACAAGCTTTTTGGTGTTGAAGAATGGTAAACAAGTCAACTAGGTGCTTCAAGTCAACTCATTCATATTTCAAGCTTGGAGGAGGTTTTCTGTCTATTTCCTACATAATTGAATTCAACAACCTGACAAGCTGAGATTTCCAAATTTGGTGTTTCAGAGTTGTCTCCTGATTTTGCAGAATTCTAGGAGAGGACTAATTCACCATCAGTGGCGAATGAGTCCCACCTTAGGACCGAAAATCTGAGTTTTGTCAGATTCCAGATCTCGACAGTTAGAAACCAGTTCCTGACAATTTTTCAGTAGGAGGACTAATTCACCACCCTAGGTGAATAAATCCCACTATGAAATTTTAGTAATTCTAGTCAGCATTCACAACATTCCATAATCATCAAACATTTCCTAGGTGCACTCTGTTTCATCCCATTTCTTTTTGTTCTGCATAATTTCATCATTTGGTTCATTGTTTGCATATCATAATGTGTTTTTAAACATAGATAAATCTTAGTTTTGCATTCAAATTCATTCATTTAAATCATTCATTTTCATTTAGCTTACTTTATTTAGATTGGACAACATTACACATCACATAATTTGAATGAAACCTTAGCTTTTTTGGGCCCTATCTCTCACCTTTTAGGTGAAAAACCCTAAAAGAGCTAGAGAAGCACATAAGAAAATTGAAAAATCAATGGCTCATTTTGGTGAACCCGCATTTTAAACACTTTGCATTTCTAATTTCATTTGCATATTGCATGTTAGATTACATTTATATCAACATTCAATTAGGACATTGTTTGTTTTTTGCACTCTAGGCCTTATGATATTGCATTAGTGAAAGCTTTGTTTAGGTTTCATTTTTGCATTGCATATCATTGAAAAAATAGAAAATTTGCATTCTGCATCCTTGATTGCATTCTGTAGAGCATTAAAATCATCTTAAATTTTTTGAAAAACACAAAAAAAATTGCATATTCGGAGTCATTTGCCAACCTAGGTGAATCAGTCCCCCTCCATTTTTTCAACAACATTTTTGTCATCTTTCTGGCCATTTTCTGCATTATCGTTTCATGTTCCTGTATTTTGTTTTAATTTATCAAATATTATTTATTACTCATTTATTGCATTTTAGTTTATTTGCATCATGGAATTTTCTTTCAACAGATATTTATACCTCTCCCTAATGAAAGGTCTTGTATAAACTTCTTGGTGGAATAGATCACTGAGTGGTAGAAAATATCTCTTGGGCTCCTCAATTCCCACCTCAACTAGGTTGAGGTACTACCATTAAAATGAACCATTATCGTAAAAATAGTTTTTACTTAACAAGATGTTAAATTATCTTTCGTGATTATTTTTTCTCAATAACTATCATTAGAAATAAGTGTTTCTGATCAAAATAAGATTGGTCAAGATTATTATTGTTGTCAAGAGTGCTAAGTCTCGCCTTATTTTATTGCATTAGAAACCAATGAATTATTGGTATGAACGTTTAAAATGATTGATAACTAAATGTTGATGGTGAGTTTGGGGTTAGAAAGCTAGTAAGGCCAATTAGCTAGGTATTAATGTAAGAAAGGGTAGTATGTTATATAATGTTGAGAGATGTATTACTATTAGATTTGGTACTAAGGAAGGTATTAAGAAAAAAAATATTGATATTGGGTATTGAAGCTAATAGTACTAAAACTATTTTAGTAAATATAAACATCAAAGGGATGGTAAGGATAAAGATGATAGTAAGTTTAATAAATGTATCATTAGAATCAATGGTAGTAGGAATACTTGATATCAACCTTATCATTTTTATGTTATTGTGAATCATGTGTGATTAACAATCATTAGTGTTTATGTGTTACAAAAAAAATTGGTTATATATTGTTTAATTTTGTGAATAACCAGACATGACATTCGATGTGCAACGTAAACGACAACTGCCGAAGAAGAGGCTTCCCTATTTCTGAAATAGATCTTATATTAAATTCCATGTGTCACATACCTTATCACAAGGTTGATTATAGTATGAATTAGAAATTCACTTTGATCTTTTGTTACCCCAGTTAAGGCTTCGACTTCTTTGTTCTTCACTGACTTCTTTATTGGAATGGGTCCATTATTGCACAATCTTGTTATTGCTACAATTGATTCCTTTGTAATCCCATAAGATTTGTCAAAGATCATCTGATCACCTTGAATTCTGCTTAAGAAAAACCAAACAATTTACACATCTGAAAAGTATGGAATTTCACTCCAAATGTCTAAACCCTTCTGCCCTAAATTGTTGACCTTTTTCATTTGCTCAACTAAAAGGGAACCTTCAAAATTTAGAATATTTTCATGGTTAAATTCATCGATTTGTAAGTTACTTAATCTTTGCAATTCATCGTAGCATGGATTAGATACCACCATTTCCTTTTAATCCATTATTTCATCCTTATTCTTCATTCTTTTGCTTGCCAACAACCCTAACTCCTTATCCCTTAGCTTCACTTTACTCCTTAGCTAGTTAAATTCATAATGTGAAAAGTGACCACTTAAACTTCATTCTTTAACCTATCGCTTTTAGTGTTTCATCATGAAAAGGTAATTTATTGATTGTGACATCATCATCAGTACTTTACTCTGCCATTACTTTCCCCTCAGCCAAAGTTGTCGGATCAACTTCCAAATGACAAAACCATTATACTAGAATCTGATTCAACAGACTCATTTCTACAATCTTCCCTTTTCTCAAAGTCATGATACTTTTCTCGAATTCATCTGATTTTTCCCTAATTCTGCATTCATTGCTTCTCACATTTTAAGTTTCCAACTGCTTTATGAGATACATTGTAAACCAAGAAGACCTCCTCAATTTTTCTGATTTGTCTCTTTTCTGTCAGAATTTTTTTAATGCCTTCAAAATAGATATTCATATCACATATCCTTATGTCCTCACATGACACTTGTGTCATAGAAAAATGGCCGCTTGTCATTTTGATGGCCTTTTAGGTCTTGTTTCATGGTGTTTGATCTATTTGGCTCTGATTTTATGATGTAACATGGCTTGAACATGCATATTTAGGTACTAAAATTCAAATAATGGCATCTTGTGAAGGTGTTGTGAAATGATGTAAGACATTTCTATATTCTTCTAGACTCTATTCATTATAATTCACCTAAAAAATCACCTTTTTATTCATCATCAAGTCCTATGTTGAAGTGTCGTAAAGTCTTGTAACAAGATTTCATGCTTTTCTAGGCACAATTTCACTATTTATCCCTTTCTTATGACTTATTTGGCCCCTTTATGCCCTCATATGATTTAATTATATGTATTTTTGAATGTAAGCCTGATAAACAACATTAAATAAAACTTAATTCCTCACACTCTTTTTCAGGTCCTAGGTGGGACCCATTCACCATGGATGGCAAATGAGTCCCCCATGGCGCCAAATTCAAAATATTTTAAATTTCCTTTCAGGTTTTTTATTTAAATAGAGTTGATGTCGGCCTATGATGAGGTATGAACATGTAACTAAGGCACAAGACTGTATAAATAAGAAAATTTCACCTCATTTTACACCCCCTACAAACTCCTCACTCATTCAAGAAATCTCATATAATCATACAATCATTCAACCACTTTACAACATCAAATCAAGCATTACTCAAGCACTTTGGAGCAGCCATTGACATTACTTCAGATTTGCATCATCGAGGGTTTGGTAAGTTGATAGCATTTGCATGTTATTTTTTTATCTTTCTCTTTCATTTCATTATTTTATTAAGGGTTTGATTACCAAAAGTGGGGTTTGACCAAGGCAAACCCCTATTTGCTAACCCTCAACTATTTTCCCCTCTTGCATGTGTGTTTGCAAACTTAGGTTTGCAGATTTAACAAGCTTTTTGGTGTTGAAGAATGGTAAACAAGTCAACTAGGTGCTTCAAGTCAACTCATTCATATTTCAAGCTTGGAGGAGGTTTTCTGTTTGTTTCCTATAGAATTGACTTCGACAACACGACAAGTAGAGATTTCCAAATTTGGTGTTGTAGAGTTGTCTCCTGATTTTGCAGAATTCTGGGAGAGGATTGATTCACCATTAGTGGCGAATGAGTCCCACCTTAGGACCGAAAATCTGAGTTTATTTAGATTCCAGATGTCGATAGTTAGAAACCAGTTCCCGACACTTTTTCAGTAGGAGGACTAATTCGCCACCCTAGGCGAATAATTCCCACTATGAAATTTTAGTAATTCTAGTCAGCATTCACAACATTCCATAATCATCAAACATTTTCTAGGTGCACTCTGTTTCATCTCATTTCTTTTTGTTCTGCATAATTTCATCATTTGGTTCATTATTTGCATATCATAATGTGTGTTTAAACATAGCATAAATCTTAGTTTTGCACTCAAATTCCTTCATTTAAATCATTCAATTGCATTTAGCTTACTTCATTTAGATTAGACAACATTACACATAACATAATTTGAATGAAACCTTAGCTTTTTTGGGCCCTATCTCTCACCTTTTAGGTGAAAAACCCTTAAAGACCTAGAGAAGCACATATGAAAACTAAAAAATCAATGGCTCATTTTGGTTAACCCGCATTTTAAACACTTTGCATTTCTGATTCCATTTGCATATTGCATGTTAAATTACATTTATATCAACAATCAATTAGGACATTGTTTGCTTTTTGCACTCTAGGCCTTCTAATATTGCATTAGTGAAAGCTTTGTTTAGGTTTCATTTTTGCAATGCATATCATTGAAAAAATATTAAATTTGCATTTTTCCTCCTTGATTGCATTTTGTAGAGCATTAAAATCATCTTAAATTTTTTGAAAAACACAAAAAAATTGCATATTGGGACTCATTCGCCAACCTAGGTTAATCAGTCCCCCTGCATTTTTTCAACAACATTTTTGTCATCTTTCTGGCATTTTTTTGCATTACAGTTTCATGTTCCTGTATTTTGTTTTAATTTATCGAATATCTATTTTTACTAATTTATTGCATTTTAGTTTATTTGCATCATGGCATTTTCTTCCAACAGATATTTATACCTCTCCCTAATGAAAGGTCTTGTATAAACTTCTTGGTGGAATAGATCACTGAGTGGTAGAACATCTCTCTTGGGCTCCTCAATTCCCACCTCAACTAGGTTGAGGTACTACCATTAAAATGAACCATTATCGTAAAAATAGTTTTTACTTAACAAGATGTTAAATTATCTTTCGCGATTATTTTTGCTCAATAACTATCATTAGAAATAAGTGTTTCTCATCAAAATAAGATTGGTCAAGATTATTATTGTTGTCAAGGGTGCTAAGTCTCGCCTTATTTTATTGCATTAGAAACCAATGAATTATTGGTATGAACGTTTAAAATGATTGATAACTAAATATTGATGGTGAGTTTGGGTTTAGAAAGCTAGTAAGGCCAATTAGATAGGTATTAATGTAAGAAAGGTTAGTATGTTATATAAATGTTGAGAGATGTATTACTATTAGATTTGGTACTAAGGAAGGTATTAAGAAAAAAAATATTGATATTGGGTATTGAAGCTAATAGTACTAAAACTATTTTAGTAAATATAAACATCAAAGGGATGGTAAGGATAAAGATGATAGTAAGTTTAATATATGTATCGAACATTAGAATAAATGCTATTAGGGATACTTGATATCAACCTTATCATTTTTATGTTATTGTGACTCATGTGTGATTAACAATCATTAGTGTTTATGTGTTACAAAGAAAATTGGTTATGTATTGTTTAGTTTTGTGAATGACCAGACATGACATTCAATGTGCAACATAAATGAAAATCGCCGAAGTAGAGGCTTCCCTATTTATGAAATAGATCTTATATTAAATTCCATGTGTCACATACCTTATCACAAGGTTGATTATAGTATGAATTATAAATTCCATTTGATCTTTTATTACTTCAGTTAAGGCTTCGACTTCTTTGTTCTTCACTGACTTCTTTATTGGAATGGGTCCATTATTGCACAATCTTGTTATTGTTGCAATTGCTCCGTTTGTAATCCCATAGGATTTTTCAAAGATCATCTGATAACCTTGAATTATTCTTAGGAAAAACCAAACAATTTACACATCAGAAAAGTATTGAAATTCGCTCCAAATGTCTAAACCCTTTTGCCCTAAATTGTTGACCTTTTTCATTTGCTCAACTAAAAGGGAACCTTCAAAATTTAGAATATTTTCATGGTTAAATTCATCGATTTGTAACTTACTTAATTTTTGTAATTCATCGTAGCACGGATTAAATACCATCATTTCCTTTGAATCCATTATTTCGTCCTTATTCTTCATTCGTTTACTTTCCAACAACCCTAACTCCTTATCTCTTAGCTTGACTTTACTCCTTAGCTAGTTCAATTCATAATGTGAAAAGTGACCACTCAAACTTCCTTATTTAACTTATCGCTTTTAGGGTTTCATCATGAAAATGTATTTTATTCATTATGACATCATCATCAGTACTTTACTCTGCCAGTACCTTCCCCTCAGCCAAAGTTGTTGCATCAACTTCCAAATGACAAAACCATTATACTAGAATATGATTCAACAGACTCATTTCCACAATCTTCCCTTTTCTCCAAGTCATGATACTTTTCTTGAATTCATCTAATTTTTCCCTAATTCTGCATTCATTGCATTTCACATTTTAAGTTGCCAACTGCTTTATGAGATACATTGTAAACCAAGAAGACCTCCTCAATTTTTTGATTTGCCTCTTTTCTGTTAGAATTTTTTTAATGCCTTCAAAATAGATATTCATATCACATATCCTTATGTTCTCACATGACACTTGTGTCGTAGAAAAATGGCCGCTTGTCATTTTGACGGCCTTTTAGGTCTTTTTTAATGGTGTTTGATCTATTTGGCTCTGATTTTATGATGTAACATGGCTTGAACATGCATATTTAGGTACTAAAATTCAAATAATGGCATCTTGTGAAGGTGTTGTGAAGTGATGTAAGACATTTCTACATTCTTCTAGACTCTATTCATTATAATTCACCTCAAAAATAACCTTTTTATTCATCATCAAGTCCTATGTTGAAGTGTTGTAAGGTCTTGTAACAAGATTTCATGCTTTTCTAGGCACAATTTCACTATTTATCCCTTTCTTATGACTTATTTGGCTCCTTTATGCCCTCATATGATTTAATTAAGTGTATTTTTGAATGTAAGCCCGATAAACAACATTAAATAAAACTTAATTCCTGACATTATTTTTCAGGTCCTAGGTCGGACCCATTCACCATGGGTGGAAAATGAGTCCCCCATGGCCCCAAATGCAAAATATTTTAAATTTCCTTTCAAGTTTTTTATTTAAAAATAGTTGATGTCAACCTGTGATGAGGTATGAACGGATAACTAAGGCACAAGATTGTATAAATAAGAAAATTTCACCTCATTTTACATCCCCTACAACTCCTCACTCATTCAAGTAATCTCATATAATCATACAATCATTCAAGCACTTTACAACATCAAATCAAGCATTACTCAATGAATTTCGAGCAAACATTGACATTACTTCAGATTTGCATCATCAAGGGTTTGGTAATTTGATAGCATTTGCATGTTATTTTTTTATCTTTCTCTTTCATTTCATTATTTTATTAAGGGTTTGATTAACAAAAGTGGGCTTTGACCAAGGAAAACCCCTATTTGCTAACCCTCAACCATTTTCCCCTCTTGCATGTGTGTTTGCAAACTTAGGTTTGCATATTTAACAAGCTTTTTGGTGTTGAAGATTGGTAAACAAGTCAACTAGGTGCTTCAAGTCAACTCATTTATATTTCAAGCTTGCACAAGGTTTTCTATCTGTTTCCTACATAATTGACTTCGACAACCCGACAAACAGAGATTTCCAGATTTGGTGTTGCAGAATTGTCTCCTGATTTTTTAGAATTCTAGGAGAGGATTGATTCACCATCAGTGGTGAATCAGTCCCACCTTAGGACCGAAAATATGATTTTTGTCAGATTTTAGATCTCGACAGTTAGAAACTAGTTCCCGACACATTTTCACGAGTAGGAGGACTAATTCGCCACCCTGGGCAAATGATTCCCACTGTGAAATTTTAGTAATTCTAGTCAGCATTCACAACATTCCATACTCATCAAACATTTCCTAGGTGCACTCTGTTTCATCCCATTTCTTTCTGTTCTACATAATTTCATCATTTGGTTCATTGTTTGCATATCATAGTGTGTTTTTAAACATAGCATAAATCTTAGTTTTTCTTTCAAATTCATTCATTTAAATCATTCATTTGCATTTAGCTTACTTTATTTAGATTATATAACATTACACATAACATAATTTGAATGAAACCTTATCATTTTTGGGCCCTATCTCTCACCTTTTAGGTGAAAAACCCTAGAAGAGCTAGAGAAGCACATAGGAAAACTGGAAAATCAATGGTTCATTTTGGTGAACCCGCATTTTGAACACTTTGCATTTCTAATTTCATTTGCATATTGCATGTTAGATTACATTTACATCAACATTCAATTAGGACATTGTTTTTTTTTGCACTCTAGGCCTTCTGATATTGCATTAGTGAAAGCTTTGTTTAGGTTTCATTTTTGCATTGCATATCATTGGAAAAATAGAAAATATGCATTCTGCATCCTTGATTGCATTTTTTAGAGCATTAAAATCAGCTTAATTTTTTTGAAAAACACAAAAAAAATTGCATACTGGGACTCATTCGCCAACCTAGGTGAATCAGTCCCTCTGCATTTTTTCAACAAAATTTTTGGTATCCTTTTGGCATTTTTCTGCATTACAGTTTCATGTTCCTGTATTTTGTTTTAATTTCTCGAATATCTATTTTTACTCATTTATTTCATTTTAGTTTATTTGCATGATGGCATTTTCTTTCAATAAATTTTTGAATCCATTAAAATCATTGGACTGGGACTCATTCGCCAACCTAGGTGAATAAGTCCCTATGCATTTTTTCAGCAACATTTTTTGCATCTTTCTAGCATTTTTCTACATTATAGTTTCTTGTTCCTTTATTTTGTTTTAATTTCTTGAATATCTACTTTTACTCATTTATTGCATTTTAGTTTATTTGCATCATGGCATTTTCTTTCAATAAATTTTGGAATTCATTAAAATCATTGGTAGACACGTCCAATTGTGCCTTTAGCTATGACCCTAATGACATTGAGTTGCCTCATGCTCTTTCAACTCCTCAGCATTTTCCTCCTCATGATGTAGACATCATTGGAGAAGATGATGTTAGCATGAACAAGTTCTACAATGACTGCCTTGATAACTTAGAAGCCAATGCAACCTTTTATCCATCCATGAACTCCCAAGATCTTCCTACTATTGCACCTCCTGATCACTTTGCATATTTACATCCTAAAATCATTCAAGGACCTAAGGTTCCTCCCTCAAGTGGACCTAGTTTCTATGAACAAACACACTCACAACCCTTTTATGATTAAAAGGTCACAAACACTTCCATAAACCTTGAACAAACATATGGTAACGGTTTCACTATCTTAAGTAAACAAGGTTGTTACCAAAAACATGAACATAACATTCATCAACTTCTTAAGCAAAACCTAACAGAAGCGAACACAACAAGGCTAGGATATCAAGATCCTTCTCATCCTGATAGCCATCCTTTTCAACCTAGGAGACTTCGAGATGCTAGTACAATGATCTTGAATGCTCCTCCTAACTTGAATATTGTCCTTCCACATGAATAACCATTCTCTCCTTCTAATGATAAGGATACTAGGAACCCCATGGGTCCCCTTCCTCCTTCTATTCATGAACAAGGAGAATCTATCAAATGAAAACGACCATACAAATTGAAGAAGCTAAAGTTTCCTACACATCCTCCACCTGAATGTGAAAGGAGACTTCAACTACTTTTAAACAAAGGTCTTATACTATTACCACCTTCAAATAGGTTGGTCATTCACACTAAATTCCCACATACCATATTGCAAATATCATCATATTCTTGGACATCGAACGGAAGAATGTCGGACATTGAATGAGATACTAGACAAGTATCACTTTACTAAAACCGATTGCTTTCCTATCATCCCTTAAAACACCATTGCCTTATCATGTCGTAGTTGTAGGATCTTTCATTCTCACTATTTCATGATCCTTTCCATCATCACCCTTGGCTCATGCTTTTTTTCCCCTTTGTGGAGACAAGTAGTTGTTAGCCTTTGTCCTTGTAATGCACTTATCTTTGTCTCTTAACTATGTTATTCATTTTTTGCTTACATTTTTAAGATTGAGAAACCAATGCCTTAGTTAATGGTTGACTTACATTTGTATTACTTGTTCCTTTTTCTTTCATCTAAGTATTGTGTTCCCTCGTACTGTGTGTTTTATGTTCCCTCTCTTTGTACACTTCTTCTATTTGTATATCTATTCTTCTATTTTTTGTGCATCTTTACTTGTTCTTTTTTTTTTTTTTTCCTTTTGGGGATGACGCAAAGCGTAGAGACACCCTATGTCTCTTCCATGTTGACCCAAAAGGTCCTTGTCTTTTTCTCTTTTTGTGTTATATTTTCCTTCTAGGGATGGTGCAAAGTGTAGAGACGCCCTATGTCTCTTCCATGTTGACCCAAAAGGTCCTTTTCTTTTTCTCTTTTTTGTTTTGTGTTTTCCTTCTGGGGATGACGCAAGGCATCAAGACCACAATGTCTCCTTCATGTTGACCCAAAAGCTTTTTCATTTTCATTTCCTTTTCACTTGTGTTTTCCTTTTGGGGAAAATTCAAGGCGTTGAGACCGCAATGTCTCTTCCATGTTGACTCAAAACGGACTTTATTTTTCCTTTGTTTTTTCTCTCTTTGTATCATTCTTCTAGTTCTATGTGCTTTGGGGAATGATGACAGTTCCAGGGTCTTTCATTAAAACACATGGCAGCAATGAACATACTGACCCCAAATCCATAGATCCCTTATGTGTTTGGTGTGCTTTCTTTTTCTCGGGGCAACTCCCTTCCTTTGTTTTTCATTTTCCTTCACATGATGCAACCTAAGTTCAAAACATATGACTTGGTATAGGGATTTCCAAGTTGGCTCTCATGTCTTGTTTTCCTTCTGTATTTTCTTTCCTTTGCTACTTTAAAGTAATTGCTCATAGAACGATGTGTAGCAATTCCTTTGAAGTGGGGGAATCATTACCATAATTCATTTGCATTCTTGGTTCCTAGTGTAGCGTTGTTGTTTATATGATGCGTTTGTTACTTTGTGGATGACATTGGATGTGATTTATTTCATAAGCGTGATCTATCTTAGCATATTGCATTCCTCTTGGTGGCCTGATGTGACGCACTACATCCCCTAAGTTGTGGATATACTATTCTTTGATTGGTCCTCTCTTGGAGACATTAGACACAATTTTCCCTAAGTGACTGACCTTGCATGCACTTAACAAGACTCCTTTGAACACCTTTTGCATTTCTTTTACATTTTTATATTTTGCATTTTTTCCACCTTGCATAATGCAAATTGCATGCCCGTGGTACCATTGTTTTTTTTTCATAAACATTCTTTTTCTTTTTGGCACCTTGTTAAAGTTATCAAGAGGTATAACTTTGATATGGTTGAGCAGGAAGCCCACATAGTGGCATGACTTTTCCCCATAGCCACCTTTTTGTTTGTAAGTGCATACCAACTAGCTTATGTATCTTACCTTTTGGGCTTTCTCACCCCACAGACAGTCAGAAGTTCTATGGCACTAGAGTGAGTACATTTGGGCATTCTCACCCGACGAACCACCCCGTGTTATGTTTCCCTAGAGTGAGTATGCATTTTGTTTTGGCCTAGATCTAATGCAAAACTAGTTGGACTAACAATCAAAGCTTCATCTGATTCTTAACACTTGTGTGTTCCTTTGTTCTTATGCTTAGTTTTCCATGGGATCTTCATCTTCAGGGCTTGATCATTGTCATTCCATCTTGCTAACATAAGTGTATTTGAACCCTCCTCTCAATGTTCATGGCTACTTTAGTGTGAGTTTGAAGCAGGTTCATCCTCTCACTCGAGTGGGGGCTAAATGTGTCATAGAAAAATGGCCCCTTGTCATTTTCATGGCCTTTTAGGTCTTGTTTCATGGTGTTTGATCTATTTGGCTCTGATTTTATGATGTAACATGGCTTGAACATGAATATTTAGGTACTAAAATTCAAATAATGACGTCTTATGAAGGTGTTGTGAAGTGTTGTAAGACATTTCTACATTCTTCTAGACTCTATTCATTATAATTTACCTAAAAATCACCTTTTTATTCATCATCAAGTCCTATGTTGAAGTGTTGTAAAGTATTGTTACAAGATTTCACGCTTTTCTAGGCATAATTTGACTATTTATCCCTTTTTTATGAATTATTTGGCCCCATTATGCCCTCATATGCTTTAATTAAGTGTATTTTTTAATGTAAGCCTGATAAACAACATTAAATACAACTTAATTCCTTACACTCTTTTTTAGGTACTAGGTGGGACCCATTCACCATGGGTGGCGAATGAGTCCCTCTTGGCCCCAAATTCAAAATATTTTAAATTTCCTTTCGAGTTTTTATTTAAAATATACTTTATGTCAGCCTGTGATGAGGTATGAATGGGTAACTAAGGAAACAAATTGTATAAATAAGAAAATTTCACATCCCCTACAAACCCCTCACTCATTCAAGTAATCTCATACAATCATACAATCATTCAAGCATTACTCAAGCACTTTGGAGCAGCCATTGACATTACTTTAGATTTGCATCATCAAGGGTTTGGTAATTTGAGAGCATTTGCATGTTATTTTTTTATCATTCTCTTTCATTTCATTATTTCATTAAGGGTTTGATTACCAAAAGTGGGATTTGACAAAGGCAAACCCCTATTTGCTAGCCCTCAACCATTTTTCCCTCTTACATGTGTGTTTGCAGACTTAGGTATGCAGATTTAACAAGATTTTTGGTGTTGAAGAATGGTAAACAAGTCAACTAGCTTCTTCAAGTCAACTCATTCATATTTCAAGCTTCGAGGAGGTTTTCTATATGTTTCCTGTAGAATTGACTTCGACAACCCAACAAGCAAATATTTCCAGATCTTGTGTTGTAGAGTTTTCTCCTGATTTTCTAGAATTTTGGGAGAGGAATTATTTGCCATTAGTGGTGAATGAGTCCCACCTTAGGACTACAAATCTGAGTTTTGTCAGATTCTAGATCTCGACAGTCAGAAACCAGTTCCTGACACTTTTTCACCAATAGGAGGACTAATTTGCTACCCTAGGCTAATGAGTCCCATAGTGAAATTTTAGTAATTCTAGTTAGCATTCACAATATTCCAGAATCATCAAACATTTCCCAGGTCCACTCTGTTTCATCCCATTTCTTTATGTTTTGCATAATTTCATCATTTGGTTCATTGTTTGCATATCATAGTGATTTTTCGAACATAGCATAAATCTTAGTTTTGCATTCAAATTCATTCATTTCCATTTATTTTACTTCATTTAGATTGGAAAAAGATACACAAAACATAATTTGAATGAACCCTTAGCATTTTTGGGACCTATCTCTCTCCTTTTAGGTGAAAACCCCTAGAAGAGCTAGAGAAGTACATAGGAAAACCCAAAAATCAACAGTTCAACACCTCATAAATCGGGGGTTTGTTACATTTTTCTATGATTTCTCCCCCTAAAACCACTATTGGGTTTAGTTCTCAAAAGAGGTATCTGCACCAGATGCAGATACAGGGTTATTTGATTCATCCTTGTTCTCAGGTTCTTCCTTCTTTCTCCAAATTTTGGCATCTCTCTCCTTACTTCTTCTAGATCTACCTTGTTGACAGGTTTGGTCTTTTGTTCTAAATTAGTTTTCTTCCCAACTTTGCTCCAATAAAATTACTTAGATATGTCTTGGTTTGTTACAAGTGTAGCACATAACATATCCATGATCAAATGAATTTTCTTTTACCCTTGACCTACATTGATTATCCTTGTATCCAAGGACATTACATGTGTGACAATATCCTTGAAAGGATTGAATTTGTCTATTTGTATTAAAATTTTTCATCATCATTTGGCTTCCACATTTAGTAGCTCTATGTCCAAACTTATTGCAAACATAACATTGTCCAACAAAGAATCCAAAATTCTGACTCATTCTATTCTAGTTCATCCTACTTCTACATTACGTTGCTCTATGTCCAAATTTATTGCATGAGAAGAAAAATTAATTAAAAGATGGGTACCTTTGAGCATTAGAATTTGGGATGGGAATCATTCTAGTAAAGTTCCTTTGATTTTCCACTTTGTTGAAAATTGGATTAGTCTTTGAACTTTGTCCTTCTTCAAGCCCTAGACTGCCTTGATCCTTTGTAGGTTTCTGAGATGAAATCAACTCATTAAGAATTGTATAACTTTTCTTGAACCTTTCTTCATGAGCTTTCACTTTTTCCAGATCAATTCTTAGGGTTGCTACTTCTTGTTCAAGGTTATCACATTTTTTTGTCTTCTAATTGATAATCTCTTTCAAGCATCCTTCATCTATCTTGCTTTGTTCAATCACCAATTTCAAATTCTCTTCCATCATTTTTCTTTCCTCAAGTTTCATTCTTAGATTCTCAATAGTCTCCTTTGCTTCCTTTAGTTCTTGATTAACTTCTTTATGTTTCAATTTGAACTTCATGATCCGATTCCTTAGTTTCTAAATGCATTAACCTGCTTGCTTGAGATTTTCTTTGAGATCTTCATTTTCAGACTCTGAAGTCTCTATTCTTAATTCTTCATCTAAGCTAGACCCCTTCACCATTTTTTTCAGCCTACCAAGATCTCCTTCAAGCTATTAAACTTATTCCAAAGGACCGAGCTTTGGTACCAATTGTTGAATAAGACATATGAGAGGGGGTGAATCAGTTGTCACCAAACTAAATACTTTAATAATTTACTGGAACAAGATCTTGATACTACTTAATTGATTAAAAATAAAGTGCAAAAAATGAATGTTATCACATAAACACAGTAACACCATATTTATGTGGAAAACCCAATGAGGGAAAAACCACGGTGAGGATTAACTCACACTATAGAAAATATCAAAACGAATTACAAAAAGGCTCACTTCCTAAGGCTCACTACCTTAAATAAGGACTTAGTGTCCACAGGGCTACAATTGAAAGATGCAAATGATGGATAACTGTTAGAATACAAGAGTTATGGATCACTTCCAAAAGTATGAACTAATGGAATACACCTTCCTTGTGTTGAGTTCAGTTCTGAATGAAGCTCTATATAAGTTGTACTGCTTCTCCCAGCAATCGCTCAATAATTCTATTACAATCTTTAGCTAATAACTCAATTAGACTCACATGATACACATACACTCTATTATCTTTTCCTACTTCGCTCACTTTTCTCTTCTTCTCTCTTTCTTCATACCTTCTAGGTATGTGCAGGATCATGATGGGCCAAAAAGTGGTGATATGATGGGTATGTGTAGGGTATGTGGCTGGCAATTTTTTTCTTACCCAAAATTGATGAAACAAAAAGGGTTTTTAAAGAAGATTCTCAGCTTTCCCCCAATATAAATTATGCTTTACTTTGAATTTAATAAATAATTATTATTTATTTTCTATTTGAATTATGACTAAAGTCCTCATTGATAGGCTTATTAGAAAAAATCTACAACTTTCAAACGATATCACATTTTTTAAATCCAAAACATGCATCACAGTCTATGATTGGCATACTATAAGATTAAAAAAAAAAAAATTGAATTTCATGAAGTTTTAACCAAGTTAAGGTGGTCGACATACGAGTTTTCTATATTTTTTAAATTTTGTAATAAAAAATCATAATTAATTATTTACTTGGAAAATAATTACAAAAAATATGCATCACATCTAGACATGAGTCCTCTACTTATATCTAAAATATTATTAAAAAATATTATAATTTTATTGTGGTTAGGGTGGTTAGACAGACACCTACTTCTTATTTTTTCCCAAATTTAAGTACTACTACATTGAAATTTCAAATTTTCACCAAATAGATTTTTTATTTTTTTTAAATAAACATTGTAGTTTAGAAACTACATTCAATTTTCTACAGATTCTATTCTTACATATTTTTGAAATAATATATATAACCTATTCAAATTTTTATGTCAAGTTTTCTAATTCTAATTTTTCTAAATTTTTTGCCACTTAAGGGCCTATTTTTTCCATGATGATCCTACACATACCCTTCTATCTTTTTCAAAGAGTCTCGTCTATATATGTATATTTTATTTATCAATTGGATTGGTATCACATATGGTTAACACATTTCTTGTGTTGATAAAACATCCATAAAACATAACTAGTCCTCATAATATATTGCATACACTAACTCATCTAAGATCTTGAATATCATAATCATAGCTTGTCTCATGGTAGAAACTAAATCCAAAAACCAGTACACAAGATCACATATAACAAACATCTTTGAGAGGGAATAGCTTTCGATAACCATCTCATACATTTAATATTGTGTTGACATCAATGACAACCTGTTGACATTAATGACAACCATTTGATGCAATCCAATTTCCAACAACAAAATGATAAGAGATTATTTACCATTCTTCCAAATGAGTCGGCATGACTCATACAACATCTAAAACCATTTCTCATAATCCACATAAACATAGACTTATGGCACACATCACCGACATACTCAATTAAAAAATAATAAAAGCATATCTTCAAAAACCAACTTGAAACAGCTATACAATACTGGAAACAAGAAAGATCTATATGAAATTCAAAATTATGATACTCTGAGACATGTAGAAGGTCCACATAAACTCATACCATTGATTTATACAATATTCTATTGGTGCAAATAATCAAACTTATATTTTGTAGAAGAATAGGCATCCAGAATCAACTATGACACTCGTTCACTTAAAAACTAAAGTTATAGAGCACCAAAACACTTGATACTTCAATATAGCATACATAATACATTATTGAGAATCTCCCCAAAACTAAAAGACCAATACTTTGCTTCAAAAGGAATACAAAGCATTTCATCAAGCCTTCATAAGAACTTTAATTCACTAGAGCATAGAGCGAAACCTTTTTGTATCTATCTTTCACTAAAGAAGGTGTGACTTGAAACCTTGGATATAACACATTCACATATTATTCAACTTATATTTTGAACCACAAGCATAAATCTTGCTCTACAGGAGGATGGAAACAAAAACTTTAGGTCACTAACATAGGATATGTATTGTGAAGGCCTTAGACAATCCTCTGCTACTTTTCTCTAAGTGTGGTTCACTAAACTATAAAGATATTAATGGAAATACTATAAACACATTAGAACATGTATGCCCACCTTTTCATCACACTTAGACATCAGGTTGATCACCACTCTTCTGTATACTGCAATGTCGACTTGCACCAACTGAAATATCTACACATTGACTATCTCTAGAGCATATGCAATCTTCAACACTCTTTTAATATCAATGAAAACCAAGCTTATCAAGATGCAACAATATCCCTCTTTGTCATTTAAGGAAAATATAGAAAGATGTGCAAAAAAACTCCCCCTTAGGTTCCCATAGCTCTCTCCTCCCCTTTGATATAAAGGCCAAAGCGTGACAAAGATTTTCTCTCTATAAGAAAAACTCTACAAGATCCCCTTAATCCATACAACTTCTACTCCCTCTAGGATAAATTTTGGATACTTCAACAAAATTATCCTTATATCTACTCCACATATATATAAAACAACAAACAAAGATATATTACATGAAAGAATAATCATAGCTCACTTTGATGATGGTAGAATTCCCTTGTAGATTGAATTGAGCTAAATTAGGCTACTATCCCATTGCTTTATAAAAGGAAGAAAATTGTCACTAGCTATGGTTTAGGACATAGAACAACAATCTTCTACACTTTTCATTCAAGGAAACCCTAGAGATCTCAATCCAAGGATGAAGTAGGGGAAAGAGATCTAGCAATATGGTGTCCTAGGGTACATGATTAATGACTAAAGAGGGTTTCATCACCAAGCTAGGGCTTGGAAAGACAAGTAACATGCAAGACCAAATATCAAAATCTAATGATATGCGAAACTTCCCTAAATGACCTAGAAATGAATGCAAAACAAAACAAAAAATTGATAGATCAGAGAAGTGCACCTGAAAACCTGTAGGAGCTTGAATGGAGATTTGAAATGATAAAAAAAATTAAACTAATGCAAACTGGGACTCATATGCCAAGTAGGGTGATTTAGTCCTAGATTAGGGTTTCTGGGCAAGAACAAAAATTTGGCAAAGACAAGTTTGGAACTCCTAAAAACTACAAATTTCACTGAAATGGGACTCATATGCCAAAAGTGGCGTATTAGTCCAGCTTGAATTTTTTCAAGGATTGGGATATGAACCTACTCTCCAATCTCTTCTCTACCTTCTCAAATTAATTTTTGGATCTGAAATGCTGAATTTTTCTTTGTAGATGTCTTTCAATGATCTTGTAGATGATGTGACAACTTTGAACACTTGACAACTTTTCTCCAATCTTGCTCCTTAGAGGGACTTCAACCTATATTTGTAAATCACACACTAAAGAGGGGGAAATGTTGTTTTGTTAGTAGATAGGGTTTTTCCTTGGTCAAACCTCATTTTGGTAATTAAACCTTGTAATGAAATCAAATGGAAAGGAGGAATGATGAATGAACAAAATGATATATTGCAACTCACAAAACCCTAGCAATAAAGTGTTGCAAACATGTAGGAAATAGCTCCAATAGATGTAGATCTTGACTCTTGCTTGAATGTTGTGGATCTTGAATTGAATTTTTTCTTGAATCATGAAACCCTACATAATCAATGTTAGCTCAAAAATAAACATGATGCATGATGAATTCGACATGATGCTTGATACTTGAATAATGTTCCAAAACACATGACAATCAACTCTTGAATGCTCTTGGATGCTCTTGTAAACACTAGAATTCTCTTATTAACTCAATTTTTATATAAGGATGCTTCTACAAATTTCTAGGTCACTTGATTGCTTGTTAGGAGAAAAATGAGTGAAATAACCTTTTATTTATACTTGTTTATGCCAAATTTCCTAAAATTACAACACTACAAGCCAACATCAGATCTAGGAGGATAAAATCTTTCCAAGAATTGAATTTAATTTAATTTTAAGTCACACAAGACTCATATGCTAGAAGTGGTGTATGAGTCCTATTAGGCTAGGCTATGGGACACATTTTTCAAGAAATTCTTAGATTCATGTGAAATCAGGAACGCAGCCTTGAAACTTAGGAGGAACCTATAGTTCCAAGGTAGGGTATGAGTCCCAGATCACTAAATCTGGGTCATACAATCTAAAAACGCCTAAATTATGATGGGGTGGTGATTTTTGTCAAGGTTATCCTTGGAAAGATGCATTAATTAAGGCTTCTAGACACAAAATAAGGCCAAATAAGGCATAAAAAAATCTCAATTAATTAATGAAAGCCTAGGGTGATCCCACAATACTCGTTTACAATTTTTGGCCAAACTGGACACTAAACTATTTTTTTTCTAACTAAATACTCACTTTCAAGCACCTATAGCTGCTAAACAATGAGGAATTTGAAGATGATGCAAACTAGTGATTTGTGACATTTCGTCTATAGATTCTAAATATATTTTATT
Organism: Sequoia sempervirens; assembly: GCA_007258455.2. Taxonomy (NCBI): domain Eukaryota; kingdom Viridiplantae; phylum Streptophyta; class Pinopsida; order Cupressales; family Cupressaceae; genus Sequoia; species Sequoia sempervirens. The sequence continues at coordinate 599,460,930 of VDFB02000003.1, read as the reverse complement.
CAAAAATTTTGGAATTAGATTGCACTTTTTTTCCATCTCCTTCGAAAACTAGTTTTTTTCAGTAAACACCATTTTTAAGGAGTGACGCTCATCGTATAACACAATTTTTTTCCATGAAGGATAAAATTATTTTTGTTTTGAATTTAGATTTATAACTACAATATCTAGTGCTTTCAATTGGTTTCATAGTGTTTTATAGAATATTTTTTCCTTAATCAAGTTTTGAAGTCAAACCAATTACAATTTAGACATAGGCGGACTGTATAACACGTAATTTTTTTTGTATGTATTGAAATTCATTTTTTTTGTTGGATCAAGGACTTCCATATCTGGTGCACTCATATTTTTCAAAAAAAAGAAGATAATCTTCTATTATTCCACATGTGCAGAATAAAGAGCTTGATTTTTGGTGAAAAACCTACATTCACAAGAAATAAAAAATAAATATAATAATAAAATTATATTTATTTAAAATTATACTTTTTGGGAAGCTTGTAATAAGGACTACATACATACAAAAAATTAAATTGAATTCATTCATTTGATCCCCCAAAAGGTAAATCAAAAGTGGGTTTTATCAGCATTTTGATCGGTGTAAAGGAGACTCTGTTATAGGTAAGGTTTAAAACTAGCGGGGTTCTATCCAAGGGGGTTTGATCTGAGGTAGTTTGATCAAACCTTCTTCAATTGGAATGATTTAAATGGAAATTTTTAAGGCTTAAATAATTATATTTAATAAAAATATGTGATTTTGAAACAAAAATCATAATCTCTGAGAAATTGTAAACTAGCTTTGTGGGATCACCCCCTAGATAAGTGTGAAAGTGTGGTGCAACACTTTACAACACCCTAAATATGGAAAAATTAGGTCCATTTAGTTTACAAGGGCCCAATACCTAATGTGAACATGGTAAACACATTACAACACTAAATCAAGGAAACATTAAGCTCAATTTAATGAGGACTCAAACAAGTGTTAAAATTACACAAATGACATTTTTCAACACTACATTTTTGTGAACCTACATTTTGAACATCTTAATTTTGATTTGGAGTGCATCATCATCCTAGATCTAGCTCACATTAACATTTCATTAGGTTTTGAATTAGTTAATTGGCATTTAGGGTTTCTAAATCTTGCATTAGTGAAAGTGCATATAGATTGCATTTTTGTCTCTTGCATCACTAAAATTGATTTAAAATCTACATTTGCACTTATCTTAGACATCATACAATCCAAAAAGCATAACGTTCACTTAGAATTTTTTGAAATCTTTGTAAAAACCATAAAATGGGACTCATACGCCCCCTGGGCGATTTAGTCCTAGTACTGAAGGTTTTGCTTGATTTTTGGGTATTTTGTGGTGATTGTTATTCAACATTCAAACTTTTGAAAAACCTTGTTTGTGACTCATATGCCCCTTTAGGTGATTTATTCCCACTTTAGATTTTAAACTACATTTTCCAACATTAAATTCTCTATTTCCATTTGTTGTTGTTAGTTATCAATAGATTCTATAACTTTCATTTTATTACATTTAGCTTAATTTCCTTTTGAATCAGAATTAGAGCATAGCATTTATCCTATGTTCATTACATCTTGCATTTCCTTGATTGTCCCTTGTATGAGCTTTTCTACTTGGTCTCCTATTGCTAATACTATAGTGAGATGATATTTGAGACTCATGTCATCTCGTGATAGCACAATCGTCATGGATCTTGAGTTATCTAGCTCTTTCACTACTAGTGTTGAAACTAGTTCACTAGGTATGGACCATACCCTTAACAAATATTTTCCTTCAAGTAGTGTGACACTTGTTGAAACAATGGTTGCTAGTATTCTACAAGAAAACATAATCCAAATTCATGAATACTTAACAAACCTACAAAATCAATGTAAAGTGGATGGAAGCGAGGATGATGAGATGGAGCAGAAGCAGGAGTTTGAGCGGGAGCCCTGGTTCGAAATCAGGGGATGATGGTTTTTTGGAGGAGTCTGATGCTAAGGATGATGATGTTGTTTCAGAGGGTTTTGTGTGTCTTCTAGAGGCGGATCTTGCTATGGGATTCTGGAGTGGTTCTTTGTGCTTAGAGCTCCTTTTTTTGGCCTTTTTGATGCGGTTTCATCCCCTGGGTTGGGGCATGGAAGGCTATTTCTCTTTTGTGTTCCATTGGAGGGCTTTGCTTTGTTGGATGTGCCTTTTCTGGAGGTGTGTCTCTTTTCCTGCTAGTGGGTTGGTTCTTTCACTAAAGCTTTTGGGGTGATGGTTGAGGCTCCCATGCATCAGCTTGCCTTTGTTTACTTGTTGGTGGTGTTGACGTCTTAGCTTGGTGGCTTGTTCGTGCCTCCTCCTTCTAGTTGTGGGTTTCTTTAGACGGGCTAAGGTGCTCTTTTCTTTTTGTGGTTCTCTTTCCTGGTGCTCTTTCATTGGATGGAAGAGTGTTTTGGTTTAATGTTGTGGCATCCCCCTCTGTTAGGAAGGGATTAGCTACTTGTTTTCCTCTTGAGACTATTGCTCGGGGTTTCATCCTAGTTGTGAGGTTTGGCCTTTATTGGTTGCAGTTATGTTACTACTTTTTGTTTCTCTTTAGTGCATTCTTGGTCTTCTTTGAAGCATTTTTTTGGTGGGATGGGTTGATATTGCAGTCTGGGTTTTTCTCTTTACTATCTTGGTTTGACAGGGTTGTTGTTTTGACCCCCCTCTGGTCTTTGAAGATTTTATTGTTAAGGGGGGTATTTTTGTTTTACTGGCTGTTGATGCCAATGTTTCTCTTTGGGGTGGTGATTACCCTCAGTTTGAAGGCTTGGGAGTGTGTGCTCTCTCTGTGGTGGGATGATTTTCTCTCTAAGTATGTTCTCTTTCCTTCATCTATCATGATGCCTAAGGTTGTCACGAGTGTTGGTCCTACTCGAGTAATTCCTTTTGATTGGATTCTACATTTGGTTTCTTCTCTAGAGGTGAAGTTAGCTCTTTCTGAGGTAGAGCCCGCTCATATTGAGGTGGAGTTGTAAGTTGTTGGTCCAGTGGAGAGTCCTCTTCCTTTTTGCATGTTCCTATTGAGATGGTGCTGGCTTCTTTTAAGGTGGAGCTGGTATGTGCAGGAGTTGGGGTACTGTCATGGTTCAAGCTCTCCTGTCTTCCTCCCCTATAGATGTGGGCCCTATCCTATGGAGGTGGATTATGGGATAGTCTTTCAGTTTGGATGGAACTACAAGATTGTTGTTTTTTTTTGAGTTCGCTGTGATGGTGGTTTTAAGGTCCCCGACAAAACCTAATTTGGGTTTATGACCCCCTTCCAAAACTTGATTGTAAAGGGTTGATGGTCCCTTCAAAACTTGTTATGGGGTCAACATCCCTGAAAAACCTGGTTAAGGGTTTAAGGTCCCTGGGTGTTAGGGCCCAACTTTAGCTATTTTGTGGGTTCATGGTCCTTGTAAGACCTTTGTGCAGCAGGAGCTTTCTAGTTTTATTCTTAGTGTTGCAGCTGATGGCCTACTTATGGTTTTAGGTTTATCTTTGGGGAAACATGTTTCACTTGGTTTGGGTTTCTAGTCCCATCAAAACTGGTTTGTAGGGGGTTTTGGGTCCCTCCAAAACTTGTTTTTCCTCATTAAAAAAACCTTCAAAATCAAATAAGTATTGAAAACATTTCAACCACTGCTATCCCTACCATATATATCATACATTGCATGATTGAAAGTGAAGTAGGAGTTGATTTTATACATAACATAATTCATATTTTTTACCACATCTTATAGGTATGTGCAGGATCATCATGGAAAAAATAGGCCCTTAAGTGGCAAAAAATTCAGAAAAATCATATTTAGGCAACTTGACATAAAAATTTGAATAAGTTATCTATATTATTTCAAAAATATGTAAGAATAGAATCTATAGAAAATTGAATGTAGTTTCTAAACTACTATGTTTATTTAAAAACAAAATAAATTATTTGTTGAAAATTTTAAATTTCAATGCAGTAGTACTTAAATTTCAGGGAAAAAATAAGAAGTAGGTGTCTGTCTGACCAACCTAACCACAATAAAATGATAATATTTTTTTATAATATTTTAGGTATAAGTAGAGGACTCATGTTTGAATGTGATGCATATTTTTTTGTACTTTTTTTCCATTCAAATAATTAATTATGAAATTTTTATTACAACTTTTAAAAAATATAAAAACTCACATGTCTGACCACCTTAACTTGGTCAAAAATTCATGAAATTTATTTTTTTTCTTTTAAATCCTATATTATGTGAAGCATAGAATATGACGCATGTTTCAGATTCAAAAAATGCAATACCGTTTCAAAGCTATAGATTTTTTTCAATCAACCTATCAATCAAAACTTTACTCGTAATTCAAATAAAAAATAAATAATTATTATTTATTAAAATCATAGTAAAGCATAATTTATATTGGTGGAAAGCTGAGATTCTCCTTTAAAAACCCTTTTTGTTTCATCAATTTTGGGTTAAAAAAAGGTCGTCAGCCACATACCCTACACATACCCATCATATCACCACTTTTGGCCCATTATGATCCTGCAAACACCCTTACCTCAAGCACTAGTTGTCCTTTACCTTCGAACAATGTTACAAGTCAAGGAGGAATTGAAATTCATACTCCCACAACAATTGCCTCTATCCCTACCTATACCAACCCTCAAGTTACAACAATGATGCATCCTACTAGTAATGTGATTCCTTCCTTGGGTATTCCCACTAGCATCCCTAGTACCTTTGTGGGATTGCACATCATATCTCCTACCACTTTACCTCCTATAAGAATTATATTCACTTGTGCCTTGAACAAATACAAACCTTTGCATTATTCACCTCCATCTCAACATGCAAACAATGATCCTCTCATAAACCAACTTTTGCAAACCGTTTCATCCCTTCAAAATTAAGTTTCCACCATAAACCAAAATCAAAATGGCCAGCCTACATATTATGTCAAAAGTAAATCCCTTGTCCTTTGAGATATTGAGAACACTGATGCCACAAGGTATAGAGGTGCCTAGATTCGAGAAATATGGGGGGAAAGGAAATCCTTCTAACCATGTTTCCACTAATACCACCTTATGTAGTGACTTTATTCTTGAAGATAAGCTCTTGGCTAAGCTTTTCCCTAGATCCTTGAAGGATACCACTTTAGAATGGTTTTCCTCATTACCGAACAACTCAATTCATTTATTCAATGAAATTCTTGAGGCATTTATAAACCATTTCTAAGTGCATATGACTTTTGAGACCTTAGCCGATTTGATGAGATGTAAGAAAAAAGAAGAGAAAAAGATTAATGACTTTATTTCATGCTAATAATCAATTTACTCCCAAATCGATGTAAAGATTCCTGACCCTTACCTTCAAAGGATGTTCATTTCGAAACTGAAAAGTAAGATACAATATAATATTATCATGATGAAGTTCCCCTCCTTCATGCACTTGTGTACTGCCCTTCGTGATTATAAAAAATTAGTTAGTAGTCATGAAACAAACCCACCCCTAGCCAACCTTAGAAGTACAAGTCCACAAACCAAAACAATTACCAATGTTTTAGAAAATAGAATAAAGGATTCCTTCATCTTAATCCCCCTCAACAAACACCTCAGCATGTCGATACCCAAGTAGCTACTATAAGGAAGACAACTCCTTTCGCATTTGGGGATCCGGCTAGACAATTCACTTCCTTACCCGATATCCTCCATAACACAATGTCAAAACTTTTAGGATAGAATATGATCACCTTTTCTCCCATTAAAACTCTTGATCCTAATAAACCTTTACCTTCAAACTTTAGATCCAATTCCTATTGTCATTATCACTTACAAAATGAACATGACACGAAGCATTGTAAGCGTCTTAAACATCTTGTGCAAGACCTCATTGATTCCAGTCGTCTTTTAGTTGTAGTTATTAATGATCAAGGAAATAAGTCTGTTTCCCCTCCCAACCAAAATTTGAAAAAATTTACCAACCCCATGCTAAAACATAATATTTCATTTTTCAAATTGAGTGAAACTTCAAATAATGATGTGTTGAATGTTGACACAGATGATGAGAACATGGATGCAATTCAACAAAGTCCTATGGATACCATTGAACAAGGTCCTATGGATAATATTGAAAAAGTTTTGATTGCATTGATTGAAACTCAACCTCATAAGGGGTGAACTAAAAAGCCTCCTAACATTTCCTTCTCTTCTAAAGATATACCTAAACATGCAATTGATGGTCCTCTTTACATAGTCGACCGAATCAATGACAAGCCCACTAATGGGATATTAATTGATCTTGTTTGTGGAAATAAAGTGATCATTGAGGAATTCTTACTTTTGCATGAGCTCTATCAAGAAACATATGATAAAAATAAAGAATGGAGAAATATCCATAGTTGTTTCGCTTGCCCTATGATGGGATCAATCACCTTACCTTTACAATTAGGACAAAAAACATTAGATGTCTCATTCTATATTATCTCCATGTTGGATCAATTATGTGTGAATCTTGGTTATCCATGGCTATGCTCCATGGAATTTGTCTCATCGGTCATGCATAAATGGTTAAAGTTTCCCTTTGACAATGAAATCTTTACCATGCATCATAGTGGCTTTAATCCTTTGTCTTTTTGTGGAAAATTTTCATTAGATTTATTTTTTCCCGAGCCTATGGAACCTCTTAAACCTCAAGAAGACTTCTTTTTCAAATCCTACCAAGAGTTCAAGGATAAATGCATAGAAAAACTATCCCTTAAAAACATGCCTCAACCTATGATCGAACCTACAATCCTTGACGAAACAATGATTGAGCCTAAAGACACTCCAAACAACCAAGAGAAACTTAAGATAGATTATTTACCTATTTCCTACAAAATATCGAGAGATAATGAAAAAAATCCCATCACGCATCCTTAGATAAATAAAGTTTACAAAGCTAAAGAGAATGTGGTTGAAAAACATCCTATGGTTGCTTTTTCTCCTCCTCTTAAGGAAGAAACAAAACATATGGTTGATAAACGTGCTCCTACACAAACACAACTTGAAAATCATACAAAATGAAACAAAAATTCTAGAGAGTGTAGGCAGAGATGTTGTTCCCTTGCTTGAAGGTTAAATGAAGAAACCAACAAAGAAATTCAAAATCCAAACTTGATTGAAGAAATACACGATGAATCTCCCCCTTCACTAGAACGAAAAGATCCTATACTGCAACCATAACAAGATCCAAATCCTTCTTTGGACATTATCATTAGACCTCCTATTGTGAATAATTTAGATGACGATGAGGTACATAATGAATTGAATGCATTTTTTTCCTCAACTATGAGCTTACATGATAATTCTCCTAGGAAGAGTGTTGAATTTGGTGATGGTCCTAGTTCGGCACTTTCTATTATCCCTTTGGTTAGTTTTCCACTTTCTCTATATGATGAACATAATTGAGATGCAAATGACTTGCTAATAGGTTGACTCACATGTGCCATAATAGTGTTTTCTTTTTCACGTTTTGTGTGTGATTTCATGTGTGTAATGTGATCACCTATACCATACTGTTTGACGTATCTCTCTCTCTCTCTCTCTCTCTCTCTCTCTCTCTCTCTCTCTCTCTCTCTCTCTCTCTCTCTCTTTGTGACATTCCTCTATTTCTACCTACATTCTTCTCCATGTCATAAATATTTTATCTTTTTCTTTATCTATTCATTTATCTTGTGTCTTTCCCTTTGGGGATGATGCAAGGCATCAAGACATTCATGTCTCTTCCATGTTGACCCAAAATATTTTCCTTTTCCCTTTTAATTTTTCTTGTATTTTCCTTTTGGGGATGATGCAAGGCCCGAAAACATTCATGTCTCTTCCATGTTGACCCAAAAACTTTTCCTTTTCCCTTTCCATTTGTCTTGTGTTTTCCTTTTTGGGATGATGTAAGGCATCGAGACACTCATCTCTCTTCCATGTTGACCCGAAAGGCTTTTCTTTTTTTTCACTCTCTTTATATCATTCTTCTTGTTCCATGAGTATTTGGGGAATGATGATAGTTCTAATCTCTCTAAAAACATTGTAGCACAAACATACTAACCCCAAATCCATGGAACCCTCATGTGTTTGGAATTTTAATTTTTAAGGCAATCCCTCTTTCGCTTTTCATGATGTAGCCTTATTTGGAAACAAATGACTTGGAACAGGGATTTCCAAGATAGCTCTCATGTCCTATTTACTATTAGAATTTATCATTGGCTACTTTAAAGTAATTGTGTTGTCTTCTTACTTCATGTGATGCGTCTTTCACTTTGTGGTAACATTGGGTGTGATTTCCTTCAAAAATGTGATCTCTCTTAGCATATTACATTTATATTAGTGGCTTGATGCAATACATTGTGTCCCCTAAGTTGTGAATCTTTTATTCTTTCATTGGTCCTCTCTTGGGTACATTAGGCATGATGTTCCCTAAGTTAAGATCTTACATGAACTAAGCAAGACTCCTTTGAACACACCTTGCATTTAAAATTTTGGTGATATGGCCACCTTGCATAACACACTTTGCATGCTTGTGGATCCATCTTGTTTGTTCATGAGTATCAAGCATACAAAGCTTTACTTGCCTCATAAATCTCGAAGTTCATTGTTGTGTGGCACCTTATCAAAGTTATCAAGAGGCATAGCTTTGGTTTGGTTGAACAGGAAGTCAATCCTAGGCATGACTTTCCCATAGCCACTTGCTTGTGTGTGTGAGTGCATACTGGTCACATGTGTATGTGTCTCATATCTTTAGATACTCACCTAGCAGACAACTTGAAGTTTCATTATGAGCATGCATTTTTTAGAAAAATAGCCTAGATTCGATCCGCATCACAATGGACACACAATTGAGGCTTGATCCACCCCTCTTTTGATTTTTGTTTTTCTTTTCTCTTTGTCTTTGGCAGTATATGATTGTGCCTTTTTATTACTCCTTATATCATTTTATCATGTGTGTCCTTTTGTGCCTATGTTGGTTTGCTATAGGATCTTGATCCTAGGGAATTGATCACTTCTCTTGATCATTGTCATCCTATCTTATTAGCATTGGTGTATTAGGACCCAACTTGATGTGTGTTAGTCTACTTTAGTGTGAGTTTAAAGCAAGTTCATCCTCTCACTAAAGTGGTGGCTAAATGTAGTGTTAAAAAATGTCATTCATGACATTTTCACACTTGTTTGGGTCCTCCTTGTTAAATTGAGCTTAATGTTTGCTTAATTTAGTGTTATAATGTGTTTAACATGTTGACATTAGGTCTTGGGCCCTTGTAAACTAAATGGACTTAGTTGTGCCTAATTTAGGGTGTTGTAAAGTGTTGTACCACACTTTCACACTTATTGATGGGTTTCATTAATTAATTGTGCTTAAATGCTTTATTTGGCCTTATTTTGCATCTACAAGCCTTAATTAATGTATCTTTCCAAGGATAATCCTGAAACAAATCACCTTCACATCATAATTCAAGTACTTTTGGATTGTATGACCCAGATTTAGTGATCTCAGACTCATACAAAACCTTAGGCATATGGGTCCCACCTAAGTTTTGGGGCCCCGATCCTGATTTCACATGAATGTATAGACATGCAAAATATGCATGCATTTCAATTCACCATTTTAATTGAATAACCTTCATTTAATTAAATATCACATTTCATCCTTTAATTAAATAGATTCACGTTATTTAATTAAATCATTACCTCATTTGATTAAATAGATCAATTTTTAATCAAATCCTAACAATCCATCTTTTGATTAAATTCAATCTCCTAAGGTCATCCATTTAAATTGAATAAATTAACTTTATTTAATTTAATCCTATCATTATCCCTCTTTGATTAAATAAATCAAACCTTTATTTAATTAAATATGAAATCACCTTTCATCTCCCTTTGATTTAGTTTAAATCCCTAAATCTAAGTCAAATGGGTCAAAATCACCTAACATCATCTTAATTAATCTAATCCATGATTAATCTAATCTAATCACCCATCATATCCTCTAGCTTTTCCCACCTGTACAAATAAAGCATTTTAATTCATTTATTAAAATCCCCATTTTCCCTCAACAAGGCATCTTTGGATTATATTCCTCAAGTTTGAATTTGAAAACAAGTTGACTTTTCCCTTCCAACATGGCAATAACTCTCCTCTTACATGTTCCCCACTTGGCATTTAAGTCCTCTTTTCTCCCTCCAACAAGAAAAATTTGAATTTGAAAATGCCAACTAATCTCATTTATTGGCACATTGACCAAAACTTGCACATCCTCCATCCACTCACAAGGTGACAAGTGGCTCCTTCTTATTGGATAAATCTTTATCCCAATTTATTGCTCTCTTTTGGGCACTCTTTCAACTTGAGATTCTATAAATAGAAGGCTCATTCTTCAACAATCCATCTACAATCTCATGCAAAGTTACTCTCTTCACATTAAGAGCTGATTTTGTCCACTCCATCTCCAAGGCATTTTATCATAGATCTTATCAAGGATTGGGAAAGGGATTTTTTCCACAGAAGCACCAATCTAGTATGGGATATGATTTACTTCATGTTTTATTGTATGCTTTCAATTAGTTTATCTAATCCTTTGTTGTTTTGATTGCATTATGAGGCATGTTGAGTTATTTCATATGGATGTTTACTATTGGATTTTTTTTTAAATACTAATCATGCTTTGTGTGTTAGGATTTTAACCATTTGCAGATTTTCACATCCACAAAATGGAACATATTTTGATTTCAAAATTTAGATCACACCATCCATGTGTCATTTTTTCTAAGGGAAGTTTGGTTTTCATTTCTTTCTTAAAATAACTATTGCGGTGTGTGGCTTTGCATATTAAACATCTCAAGTTTCGAAATCATTTTTTCTTTTTTGAAAGCAAATGTAAATTAAAATTGTATTGACGTTCATTTGAGTCAATATCTTTTCCCTCAAGTTTAAATAGAAAAGGAGGAATATGAATTTGAGATTTAATTAAATAAACCAAACTTTATTTAATTAAATCTCAAATTCAAATTTTATTTTTATTCCTCTCTTTAAAAGGATTCCTCAAATGATTGATAAATCTTGTATCTGTTTTTATCAATTTGCAATACATGCCTAACTTTTATTTGTGGTGTTTATAGGAAAACGAGGAAGGAATAAGGAAAAGCAAGGAGGAGGGATTTCATTCGTGCAAGAGATTTGCAACATTGAAGGATAAGAGGCGATCTTGAACAAATCTTGGAGGCAAAGATGATTGAAGCCTTAAAACTCGAAATCAAAAGTGTTTTTGAATGCTTAAGACTTTCGTTATACACTTTAGTTTTCTGTTTTGAACAAACTTACTTTTTGGATTCTAAAAAGAACAACTCTTGAAAGCTTTCATTTTTTGTGACAAGGAACTAAAAATGGACTTTAGGAAAAACTTACTAAAGTTGGTTTTCAGAGTTAACAATTGAACAAGGCAAGTTTTCACATTTATTTTGGCGCTTTAAAATGAATCAAAATCATTGCTTTGTGGACTTAAAATGAACATGTGCAACTTTGTTTTGTGATTACTTACTCAAACTAACACCATCAAAAAGGACGTATGTGCTTCTCTCGCGCTTCACAACGATCTTGAGAATCAAAAGGCCTTTTTGGTGATCTTAGGTTGAGATAAAGTAATCACCTCCACACTTCACTTTTTTGGTTTCAAATTGAACACAACATATAATTCCCAAAACTTAAACACCAAATTTCAACTGAGGACATAACACAAATACCAAAAATTCCAACTCTTTCTCGACACAAAACCCACTCCTAAAGTAAGATTTCAAGAAAGTATAGGGGGGCTTAAGGGGCCAGACCTAATTCCTTGGGGGCTCATCACAGATAGCCTTGCCTACGTACGCACAGTGCAGAGGAATCGTAGTTCGACAAACTTGAGATTGAACCAACATTTAAATGGGTTGGCCAATAACAATGTAAATCAATTGGGCTCAAGACTCACAATCATTAAGGAACTATTGGGCCATGTAATCACCTAACAATTTTAAGTTTGTTGATCACAATGAAGCAAGACAACGTTTAAACAATCATAATGTATACTTCTTTTATCCAAATTTTAAAATTACATACATTTTGGAAAGGTGGAGGAACCAACTATAAAACCTAGATAACATTTTTGATTAAAAATCAATCAATTACAAGAAGTTCAATCTGCAACTAAACTCATTAGATTCCTATATCATGCTGATTTTCAACAAAACAAGGCTGAGATTAAAAAAAAGAAGCATAACTCTCTTATCCTTTGGCCAATATTTCAAACTTGATATGTTCTGGAAAGGAGAAAGAGTAAGCAATAAAACCCAGAAAACATTTAACGTGGATCATAAACTTGCACAAGCAGTTTTATCCACAACTTAGCTCACTATAATCCTTCCAGAACAGCAGTTAAAAACAAATTCAAATTATAAATACTCTAATTATAGTATTACATTATAACTTTAACTTTTGAGATAATGTATCATAAAACTTGATAAGTTAAGTTAGTTATAACTTATCATTTCCCAATACTAAGACTACTATAGTGTTACCAATGCTTAATAGAATCCACAATAAAGTTCATAACATTCTTTGTAAATAAAATATGGTTTAAACATACGAGATTATTTAAAAATGTAAAACTAAAATAAACTTTCCTCATGACTCTTATCTAATGTAAGTTCTATGTTTTTCGAAGTGAAAAAACCATCTCAATTAGAGAACAAGGAATTAAGTGAAGCACACTGATTAGGATTAAAATTATGTCAGCATCAATATCACTTGAATTTTTTTTAATTTTTGTAGCATCTAATGACTTTAAATCTAAAGATGTGTAACTAGAATTTCTTTTATGGTTTCAAGCAAATAAATCTCCTTATACATGTTTTTTTTAAAAGGAAACAAATTCTATTCAACCCATAACCTTGTACAATCATCATTCACATAGAAAATAAGCTGAGAAGTTGATCACTAACTTTCTAAATCTCCATTCTTAGAATAGTATCATGGTTTTCTTGTAAAAGTGGAAATATTTGTACACACTACATAAAATCAGATCTATCATTGTTGATTTGTTTTAACCTTTAGTTTAAAGCCTCTCTACCTCCCCTTAATTTACACTGGTATAGGTACATTGTTGTTTCACTTTGCTTAACTATTATTATTACACATATAGAGAAATCTACAAATATATAGAGTATGCAAATTCATAGTTACTCTGTATCATTTATCTACTAACCTACTAACATTTATTGGGGTTATTCCCACATTATAACAATATAGAAGTATAGTTATTCAATCATAACCTCATAATAAAAATGTGAAAGTTTAATAGATATAATATTTAGCCCTACAACTTGTGATACTCTAATATCAGTCAAACAAATCTTAACTTTAAAATGCATGGTTAAAGAAGATAGAAAAATAGTGTACTCTTCCCTACAGAGATGAGAAGACCAAGACCTCAAGAGTATAATGCAAGAAAGTTGGCAGTTTATGTTCTTTGCCTAAAATTACGTGTAGGCTGTAAGTAAATCTATTGCGTAAGGACAAGGCTAAAACAATTTAACAAAATACCTCATAGGTATGCAGTCTCCAAGAACATGAAGATTGCAGAAAATGCCATATAAAGAGGTGAACCATTTGATAGAATTCCTCAAAGAATAGTGTGGTCTCATGAACTACCGAGATGGCTAGATAGGCCTAACATTTGAATTTTTTATTTATTTTGTTTTAATTTAATTTCCCTTAGAACTAGCAAAGAATCGTAATTGGCAGCTGCAAAGCCAACTTCAATAAAAATATTTTTTACAGCATATGACTTACCTGCGCTAAAGTGGGATCTTTTGAATGGCTATAGACATCCACCAAAATTAAAGGCATGGACACTAAATGTGCAAGTAAAGACCGCTAATGTAAACTATTGACATGATGCCTTAATTAAAATGCCATATAGGTGTATTAATAGGTTGTAATATGTGAAATTTGGGCTTTTACCAATAGAATATAGGTCACTAAAAATCATGCACAATTAATGAATATCGAATGGATTGGCATATATGATTGCTAAAAATTAAAAAAAAATAAACAGCTATAGGAACTAAATCAACTACATACCATGATCTCTTGTCACCGCCTTCAATAATCTCCAAGACTACGTGGAGACTAGATCGACCAATTTCATGGCTACCAACGCCTCATCTTTTGTGGTGGTTCGATCTGCCGAGAAAACATCGTCCACCTCCCTCTTAATATCTACCTAGTTCACCTCCAAGCAGTAAGATAAAATCATCCTTCTCCAGCGAATAGAAAAGAATTGAATATCATTGTCCCCGAGAATTAAGAGTAATTCCCCCATATATAGGATTGTCTAAATGTAATTGCATGATCTCCCACTTCATCAACAACACAAATTGGACAATGGTTGAATAGCATAGCTGTTAAACTGTATCCTAAATAAGCTATTGTCCACCCCCACCAAATTCACACAAGCAGTTTTAAATATATTGTAGTTTGATCAAAATACTTAGCAATCTAGAAAATTCTTGCCTCAAAGATTGGGATGATAATGTGGTAGATCTTGAGATTAGGCTGTCTTTTGAACACTTGGAAAAACAATATTTGGAAATAACCTTAATTTCTATTTACAACTACAGTGATAATTCAACCACCTATTGATTTTATCCAGTTTTCTCAATAACTTCTAAAATGTTGATTTAAAGCTTAAAAATAAAAAGCATGGAAACAACAGATTTTGCACCAACAAGAATAGAACAAAAACCTTTAAATTTATTCCCTGACCTTACGCCTCTTTTTTAGACCTTTTTGATTTATTTGAAATGCATTTCCAATAAGACTTTCTTTATTGACGAAACATTCTATCTTTTATAAAATATAAAATTGGTAATCATATTATAAGCAATACTTTGTACTTAGCCATTTGATACTTTTTTCTTAATCAATAATGATACTATTTGTTAATGAATATCATGCTAATTCTAGTTAACCACTAACATTTTTTTTATTAAACCATTAGAAACAATAGCCATTGATTAATTCACCGACTCTATTATAATAATTGAGTATTAGTGATAGCAATAATATTATGCATGCAAGAACTATAAAAATATTTAATTTACATGATTGCATGAGTAATGTTGGTCTAACTTATAGCTTTGATATCTTACCAAACATATGGAAAAAACATATCATTTCTATTGTGATTACAAAATTCACACATGTGTTTAGAATTCATATTGGAAGGTGTTTGTCGATAACTTACCTGTCATGGTTCTTTAGATGCACAAAAGGCAATAACCTTGATGACCTTACACAACACTTTGCGTGTGTGAGTAAACCTAGATTGCATGTGTTCTCCCTTTGTTTCTAAACGAAGGTTGATGAAACTATGAATATGTTTACTCGCTTTTATTTATCTTAGAGGGCTTGCCTTGGGGAAAAAGTACTCACCCAAGGGAACGACTCAACCGGTAACACTCTAAAGCCAAGAGTATTTCTAACCGGGATATAAATGTGGGTATTGGAATAAACACCAATATCACATGGTTGAATTCGATGAGAAGGGAAGCAATGGTCTCTCGCCACATTGGGTCAACTCCTACGAATGGAAAGTCTAAATTAAAACCCTTGTTTTAGAATTTCCAAAATCCTTGATCTATTTGTTGGTGCAAGAACGGTCATTCTGAAGTCACCCCACACTTTGATGTTTTTTATTAGAAATGGAAATCATGCCATGGGAGTTTCATGGGTGTTGATGCTTGACTTCCCCGTATAAGTGAGTGTCATGGAGGGGAGCTAGTGGGGTCAAGCATCTAACCATTCACTGAAGATAAGTGTAGCTGGACTTGTCCAAGTGGGGACTCGACAAATATTGTCTTTCATATCCATAGGATTGTGCTTGTTCTTGGTTACAAAATGATTTTCTTGTTAGAAAAAATTTGAAAAAAAACATTTAACATCATCATCAAAATTTCAAACCCTTTAGGATGAAAATACAATTGACCAAATTCATGTGTTATTGCTTACCCTTGGGATTTCATCCTTAGAGGTTTCTAAACACTTGGATTTATATCTCAATTTTCCTACTAAAGTTAAACAATAGGTAACCCTTGCCTTAATTTAATCAAAGTTTCACATAATACACCTTGTGAAATGAGAAGAAGTTGAGACATTGGACATCTAGTTTGAAAACCTAATCAAGAAGTGTTTGTGGTAAAACAAAGTCATTAAGAAAAGACTAAAAACAATTGGACCCCACACACGTGTCTCCAATTATTTCACGTAAGATCAAGATCAAGAAACCAAAGGTAAAAGCCCTTAGTCTGAAAGCCCATCAAAAGTGTCTCTCAACGCTATATGAATTCAGACAAAGACTTATTTTTAACTTTATAGAAAGGCTTCAATAAACAATCCTAGTTTGTACTCGTTCTATTACTGTCAAAACCCAAATCTTTTTAGAGAGTTTGAACATCTTGTTTAGAGAAAATTTTGTTCATCAAAACTGAAGTCTAGTAAACAAGTGTCTTTTTAGGTACCTCCTAGGATCAAAATCAAATCTTCATCCATATTTAAACATCAAAACCAAAATCATCTCATCAACAACTCTTCAAAAATCTTGGAAAAATCCTTCACATTAAACTTTGGGCAAATCATTTGAAACAAATCCAAAATCACCTTGTTTCATTGAATGTGTGTAGATGCATCCTTCTCCACATATTTGACCAAATTATCAAAACTTGTGAACAAATTCATCCCTTGATAACATTCAACATCTTGGGATTTAGGAGCTAATTATCAATATCATCTTGTTTGGATAGGAGTGTTTAGATGAATCCTTTTTCTCACACCTAGACAAATTATCATCTTGTGAACAATTTAACTCTAGGACAACATCCAACCTCTTAGAGTTTATGAGTCCACCAAAATCTGAATTTGAAACAAATCAATCCTAAAATCAAGTCCTAAAGTTTAACATACCCTTCAATATTTTCTCAAGAGTTCCAATCATCCATCAAACATCCATCTTACATCCATATCATTATCGCCCTTTGATCCTTAAAATCATCCTAAAATTTCTCTTTTGTACCTAAAGTTAGATCAATCCAAATAATTAGAGAATTCACCTTCCACATTCTTGAAGATTGATCCCTATTTTATGGTGCAAACTAGATCACAACACAAGAGGAACATGGAAGCCAACAAATAAACATCTACTTCGAGTGACTTAAGCCAAACTGCTCTCAAAATAAATCCCATTGGGTCTAGCAGTCTCACAGTTAGCCTCCCTACATTCTCGCAAGACCAACAATAGGAAGGTATCCAAATGGAGGATCTCACCAATAATCCTTTTATAATGTCACATGAGGAAATCATTGAAATAATTTGAAATATAAAGAATCATAAGATTATCAACATCATGATGAGAATCAATCCCTCACTATACATGCTCGAATTAGAAAACCAAGGGGCTAACCTCCCCTCTGATTTCAACGTGAGCACTATTGTGGAACCATCTTTTGGAGTCATGCCTTCAATCTCATCTACCATTCCTATTTCATCTACCCCCTCATTTCAAAATATCACTCAAAAAATCTTTAAAATCACATCATCCATTTCTCCAACATAGCCCATTGTTAACAAAGGAAGTGCATTTCTCAATGCATTAAAAACACATCCTCTCGTAAACAATCAGGACTTGGATGAAAACACCATCTTGGGACAAACCGTACCATTGCATACATATGACCCTCTCACCTTTCATGATCCAAATGACCCATAATCATCATCATTCTATGCAACACCCCAAACCTCTCTCCCCATAACTTCGCAAGGAGAGGGTGACATATTCAGACCAAGGGGAATTTTCGACGCTGCACCATTTCCCCAAAAGATCACATCTCTCACGTTTGCACCACTTCAGCCATTGGCATCATCATCCACACCACTACTTGGCTTAGGGCTTCCACCTTTACCAAATATCCATCAAAATCGAACCAACATCCTGAACACCAATCAAAGCATCACACTAAACTCTCAAAACTTGTCATCCAGATTGCAACAATAGATGAAAAATACACAAGCAATCACCACATCATCAAGAACCCCCCTAACATCTCAAAACATGATCTCTCAAGGGCCAACCACATCGATCACACCATCTACCAATCAAATCCCAATCACCAACACAATGGCACCTCTCACCACCACAACAAGCACCATTTTGAATCCACCACCACCAAGCTCCAATACATCAAGCAAATATAGTATGTCATTGCAAGCCGCTCAACAAGCTACTTATCAAAAGGAATTCCTACAAGTACAAAAACAATAAGCTGTACAATTAGCTGCTCAACAAGCCACACAATTAGCTGCTCAGTAAGCCGCACAAGGGGCACAAGATGCTCAAGCTATCCAAATCACACAAAAATCACAATAGGTTGCACAAGCCCAAGCCTTATTGCAACTGTTATCTCATAGAAATGCACCCTATGCAAAGTTATGAAAAACTGAGCTTTTCTAGAGAAACATGGGATCATTTCAAGGTTGTGGGTCACCAAGAGTTGAAATTAACCTCCGGATCAGGCCGACTCCTAACTAGAAATATCACTTAACTACTAATCTTCGTAAGGGAAAAGGAGGAGTGCATGAAAGTGAAAATTAAATCCTATGGTGATACACAAAATTTTCTCAAAACATTTACAGCTACTTAAAACACAGTTTCCAATCAACTAATAAAATCTAATATGCACAAATCAATACTCATATGATACTGCATAAATGTTTCATAAGAAAGCTACGACACATACAGTCCTAGAAGGATGATAAATTCTCCTCACAACTAAAAACTGTTTGTATCACCAGCATAACCTATAACCTACAATATACATATCCCCTCTGCTTAAAAGTGCTATTAATGAGACGTATTAATAAGGAATAAGAAAAAATCACATGTAAATATATCAATCATCCAACACACTCAACGAAACAGATAATTGAGAAGGAAAAAATTGCTTTCTTTATTGATCTCCAAAGGTGAAAATCTACCATACAATGTCTATAAATGAGTTACAAAACTCAGTATTCTCCTCTAAGGACTTATAGAAGTCACAAAAGCAGAAAATATGCAAGTAAAAACTATCTACAAAATGAGGCCAAAATGCCATATATATGAAAACTAAAAGTATCGGCCCCCTGCTTTATGGTTTACAAAAATATCAGTTTTTTTAGAAGGGTTGACCCTCAAATCTTTTGGAAATAAAGTTAATGCATTCAATGTGCATCCCCCATGTCCATGTCGGTGCAAGATCCCTCCAAGGGTGGCCCTTCAGATCTTTTGCAACCATCACATTAACTTCTGGCCCCATGTCCTCCTTCAAACTTCCATCAGAGCCGCTTTGAATGTCCTAAAGCATTATCATAAATGTCGATCTACCTTTTCCAACAGACATCCCAGTTGTCCTTGAGACTAGTGGCTTCTTCCCCTTTAGCTTTCCTCTTGTTTCAAATCTTTCTTCAAGTTGATCCCCTCGCAAGAAGGACATCATCAAATGTTCCCTATTGTCAAACCTCCATAGAGACAACACTACTGCCTTCGAACCGATTCATCAACCTTGATTACAGAGCAGATCCATACTACTCACATTCCATTGATCTTCCTCACAAGGAATAGTCATAATAGTCAAACTACGCATGGTTTGTCTTTAGCTCCTTCTGATTGATTGAATTTGTGCAACGTAGATTCCCAGATGGTCATAGGTCGCTTCATCAGAATCGCATGTCGGTGAGACACTAGACATGTCTCCTCGATGTGATTATCCCCTTCAATAGTTATCAGCATAGCTCACAACCATCAGCAAGAGTTCATAGTGAGTTCCCATTGGTCATATAGATATTCCTTTCTATTGGAAAATCCATCGCTATCGGCAATACTCTCTCAGTCGGCAGGAGGTCATAGCGAACGCTAAGAGTCCTATCGATATCCTTTTCCATGGGCAAGTTGATCGCTATCGGCAAGACTCCCCTCAGTTGGTGAGAGATTATACCAAAGCCCCCATCTTTCGGTGAGACATCATGTCAAACTCAAACCCCATGTCCAGGAGTCTTACCAATTCCAAATATCCATTCGGCGAGACCCTTTCGGGTCAGCAAGACCTCATACCGAGCGCCAAACATTACACTGAGACCTTTCGTTTTGGCAAGACCTCACCCCATCAGTCAGACATCACAGTGAGAGCCAACTTTTGTTGAGACCTCCGTCTTTCGGTGAGACCTCACCCTGATTTCGGTCATTTCAACAAGACCACCATGAGTCGGCAAGACCTCTCACTGAACTCCTCCTGTTTCAGTGAGAGCATGCTTAGTCAGCAAGACCTTTTGCCAAGCTCAAACAGTATACCGAAGGCACAATCCCTTCTGTGAGACTCCACTTGGTCGCCGAGACTTCATGCCGAACTCAAACCTTTTAGCAAGACTTCTATTTATTGGCTAGACCTCATATCGATGATGTTTCCTTTCACCGAGACTTCCTTCATTTGGCCAGACGTTACGCCGAACACAAAATATTTCGGTGAGACTAGCCTTGTGTGCAGTAGTTGGCGAGACTTCCTTTGGTTGGTGAGAGATATAGCAACCCATGGCGATTAAAATGTCTGGCCAACCGGTATATTCCCAATGAATAGAACCACACTTCTAGTCGACAAGACAATAGGAGGGTCTCAGTGACTTTCTTCATTAGAACTTTTATACCAAATCCACTTGAGCCATGCTTTCTAACAGACTTCCTTGAGAAATACATCGGGTGTGTGATTTGATCTTGCACAACAAAGTCCCCATTTGGCCTTCATGAACACCTGAAACATAGATTTCCCTGCCTGTTTGAGCCCGCAGGTGAAAATTGGGTAACATTTTTGGAGACCTCAGGTGGATGTTTGCCTACTAAACATGCAAACCAGTAGCCTAGACTTTTCCATTGGGCATGGAGTCACTTGATAACTCAGATTGGTTGATTTAAAACACTAGCTTTGTACATGGCTCAAATGCATTTGTAACTCAAGAAACATATCACTTAGACATTATGAAAACAGGAAACTACAAAAGTGAAACTATTTACTGTGTTGGGAAAACACTTAGGGAATGCAACAAAAACTAAACTAAAGTACAACAACACTTATTGAATGCTTCAAATCTAACCTAAAGCATGTACAAGAAAGAACTTATCAAACCTCAAAACAAGGCTTGAGGTATATCCCATTGACTGGGATAGGAAGCACTTCACCTTCAGTTGTGGTCAGTTGGTAAGCATTGTGTTCTTTGCAGTCTTTGATAATAAATGGACTCATCCATATGTTGTCAAAATTGGTGTGATGGCTCGGCTTGCCCTTTAGAACATCCCATTTCAGCACAAGATCTCCCACCATGAAATCTCTTGATCTAGTTTTCTTATCAAATGTTCTTTTAGTCAAGATTTTTTGAAGTTCCATGTTCTTCATAGCCTTGTTTCTAGTTTCTTCTAGCTCCATCAGCTAAGTATATCTTAAGGCAAGTGGATTAGTCTGCTCAAACAAGACTAGCTAACTAGTGATATCCAAGGTGGGTAACTCAGTAGAAATAGGTAATTTTGCTTCTTTACCATACACCAACATGTAAGGTGAGTTCCCAATCACCTTCTTAGGGGTAATTTTGTCTGCCCAAAGAGAAGTCTTCAGTTTGGCATGCTAATCCCTCTGATTGTTTTGAAGCATCCTTTTGATAATGTTAATTAGATTTTTGTTAGTGGACTCTGCAAGTCCGTTTCACTAAGGATAATAGTTGGAGCTTGTATTCGAGTAAATGTCATTCCTCAACACCTAATCAACAACCTTCAAACCAACAAATGCCAGGGCATTGTTAGAAATTATAGAATCTGGGACTCTAAATCAGCAAACCATGTCTTCATAAAAATTCAGCACTGTTGTTTCATTAGCTTCCTTCAGAGGCAAAGCTTTTGTCCATCGTGTAAAATAATCCACCAATGGCCTGCACTTGAGGGTGAATTGATTTCCCCTATGAAGTCAATTCCCCACTTCAGAAATGGCTGGTCTATCTGAATTGGTTGCAATGGCAAAGCAACAAGCTTTTCTTTGCCTGAAAACAAGGCACATTTGGAACATCTCCTGGCATATGTATGTGCATCCTTAAACAAGTCATGCCAATAATAGCCTACTCTTAAAATCTTATATTTTGTTGTCCTTGCAGCATAGTGACCTCCAGAAGGTCCATCATGGAACTCATGTAATATTTGATCCACTTGATCATTATCAACACACCTGAGCAGTACTCCACTGTGATCTTTTCTATATAAAACATCATCAATCAAGATGAAAGGAATAGACTGAAGTCAGTAGTACCTCCTCTTCGTTCTATTCAGATTAGGTGGACATTCACCGATTCTTAAGAAATGTGACATCTCCTACAACTAGCTGGTAGCTTCATTATATGTTGTCCCAACATTAACCAAAACTGAGTCTCTTTCATCCTCTACTACTGAAATGTCTTCGTTAGCCAGCTGCTAGCATAAACCTTTTCCCGTCACCAATTTAGTGACCTGAATATCCACATTGTACTCCATTACTCTTGTGATCCATCCAGCCCATTTTTCATTTAGATCTTTGTTGAGTAAAAAATCTTTCACACTAGAATGTGCCACTTGAAGATGAATTTTGTTATGAGATAGTAGATGTCTAAATTTCTTCAAAATTTTCACAACACCCAGCACATGTTTTTCTATGAAGGTATACTTCTGCTCATAGTCTTCCAAACCCTTGCTGAAAAAAGCAATGGGCTGCTCCATCCCTTCTACATTTTTCTGCACCAAAATTGCAGAAATTACATCAAAACTGTCAAAAGCGTACAAGGTAAAATCCTTGCTGAAATCTAGGTTAACTAATGTTGGGGCTGAAGCTAAAGCCTCCTTGATTAGTTGAAAATTTTCCCTTGCTTCTCGAGTCCATCCAAACTCTGCATTCTTTTTTAACATAGTTGTAAGGGGTTTTAACAAGGCTGCTCTATCAAGTAGAAACCTCTTGACAAAATTAATACAACCAATGAAACTCTAAAGTCCTTTCTTATGCTGAGGTAAAGGCAACTCCAAGATTGTTGCAACTCTTTTAGGATCGACAATGATTCCCTTCCTAGATATTACATACCCAAGAAGCTTTCCTTCATGAACAGAGAAAACACATTTCTTGGGGTTCAATGATATACCGAACTCCCAACAACATTCAAAAATCTACCTCAAATGGTTAATGTGATTTGTTGTCTTCTTGGAATAGACAGTGATGCCGTTAAGATATACTAAAACAAACTTATACATTAAGTTGCTAAAGGCCATGTCCATAGCCTTTTGGAAGGTTTCTCCAGCGTTAGACAAACCAAATGGCATTTTCCTATACGCCATTGTGCCCCACTTTGTGATGAAGGCAGTTTTAAATTGATCTTCTTCCCTTACCAAAATCTGGTTATAACCAAAATATCCATCCAGTAAAGAAAAATGTTCAGAACTTGACACTCACTAAAGAATCTGCTCCATAGATGGAAGGGGGTGCCTGTCCTTTAACGAAGCTTGGTTCAAATATCTGAAGTCTACACATAATCTAAGCTCTCCATCTTTCTTCCTGACAAGAACTAGATTTCCAACCTAGCTAGTATGCTTGATGGGAAAGATAATCCCACTTTCTATAAGTCTGAAAACTTCTTTCTGCATTAATGGCTCCAGTTTGGGATTAACTGGCCTATGTTTCTGCCATATGGGTTTGGCTGTTGGCTCCAATTCTATTGTATGTTGTGCAAGACGTGGATCAAATCCCTTCAAATCTCCATACTCCCAGGCGAATATTTCAATGAATTCTTGGAATAATTGCATAAAAGACTACTTTTCAGTAGCAGTGTTTATTTTTCCTATCTTGAGGCTTCTCTTGGGTGCAATTTCTAAGTCCTCATAATGATCTTGTTGAACCAGTAAATTGGATTTATTAATTTTAGTCTGATCATCAGAGTTGAAAATACTTTCTAGGGTGACCAAACCCTTAAGCAACTTGTTGTTCTTTAATTGCAATACCTGGCCTCCATACTACTGCTTAATTCTCTCCTAGTTTGATGCTGCAAACACGTCTTCTTCAAGTAGAAACTGCAGAATCTGCTCATCCCTGTCAAAGACCTACAAGTTAATATTGTTATTGGGCACTGAAGGCCTGATAATAACCTTGATGTGATATTGATTACATTCCTTCCTTACACTATTCGGAATGTAAAACTGAGCTCCCACAACTGCTAATCTGTCAGCATGATGATTCTGATTTCTTGGAATTGAAATGATATTGAAAGCCTCAAAATCCTCAATGAGGTCCCAAACCCTATGCTTATACACTTTAAGAATATCATTTTTAACAGCATTCAAGCCTCTAACCTGATTTACTATCAATTCACTGTCCCCATGCACCTTTAAACACTTAATTCCATGTTTCCTCGTCCATTTCAGCCCTTGAATAAGACCTTCATATTCTGTTGTGTTATTAGTGCACGAAAATGCAAACCTAAAGGCTGCATAATATCTTTCAGCTCTTGGGGAAACCAATAATGCACCCCCACCAGTGCCATGTCTGCTCCTTGAGCCATCAAAATACATTTCCCAAACTTTTTCTTGTTGATCACAATCATTCACTAGCCTCTTAACCAAGTTAGGCATCACTACATCAGCTTCTTGAAACATGTAGTTACCCATACCAACATCATCATAAATGTTTCTTTTAGCACTAGAAGTTTGGCATGTTGCCCACTCATCTAAAAGTATATAAGGAATATCATCAATAGTAATGCAGAGATCAGAGACAACAGCATGCTCGTCTTGCTAAAAAATTATGCAATTGGCATTTATTGCACTAGGTATATAGGGTTCTATATTGTCTTTTTCAAGTAACTCAGACTTAATGGTTACTTTAGTTCCATACCTAGTACAAAACAAAATGTGAGACTAGTTAGAAAAAAGGTATCCCCCTATTTTAGCTGTAAACTCTCGTGACAAACATAACCCAAAATACGGAGGCAAATCTACCACATAAATGTCTTGGGAAATTGAAAAATTAGGGTAAGCATGCATAGTTAAGCTAGCATCTTTGGTAAGACCCATTGTATTAACAGATGAGCCATCCAGGTGGACTACTCCTTTCTCTAAAGGTTCATACTTTAAACCTAACTGATCAGCTACTTGCTTGGGCATCATAGAACAAGTAGCACCACTATCTACCATACAATTGTGCACTAAATTTTTTTCAATAATCAAAGAAACATAGAACGGAGGAGGTCTCACATTCTTACCTTGAATCGTGGATTTTCTTTCGCTACCAGGATTAGCAACTTTCCCTTGATCATCATTAGCCATTACGACCTTTTGGGAATTAGCAGCATTTTTTGTAGGATTTGTACCTTCAAATAATGCCTTCTTAAGTAGATCAGCCTATCTAGGAATGCTTAAGGAGTCCCACATGGTCATATTCACATTCATTTTCTTCATACTTTCCACAATGTTGTAAGGTAATGTTAAAGGTACCTTTTGATCTACTTTAGCAGCAGTCGGTTCTTTATTATTGTGAGGCTGCTCATTGATTGGTAAGACAGTAGTTTTTTTCGGTACATTTAGAATAGGTGTGGATGATGCTTCTACAATTGCAGGCCCCTTGTTTCTATCAACTAATTGCTCCACCTCTAGAGCTCTTTTCTTAGCTTGTGTATTGGTTGCAATTGCTGAATCAACATTCACACCACATAACTCTTCACTTTTCCAATTTAAAAATGCAGTCTCATTTGAATGTATATCCGTTTGTTGTTTAGGCATATTAGCAGGTGCATCTGGCTATGGACTGACAACATTTTGGATCACAAATGCCTGATTAACTACCCCATTTGAGCATGAGGGTGGGTTATGTGCTTGATTAGACAAACAACACCATTCATTTTCTATCACAAAGTTATTATGGGTTCGAACCATATCTTTCACTGGATTTACAACATTAAGAGGAGCTGGATTATAAGATTGGAATGGTCTTTGATTAACATTTTTCCTCTGATAAGCACATTGATAGGGTTTCCTATTTTGTTGGTACTGATATCCCTGGTTTTGATAAGACTGATTTGCATTCTGACGTTGCTATTGGTTCTGCTGTTGAAAATTCGGCCTTTCCCCTTGATATTGTTTCTTCATGTTGATGAGCTCATTTCCCATAGTCTGTAAAATACTTTCTATCTTTTGCTAACTAGACTTGATCTCTTACAATTCACTTGATGGTCCTGCAGCTGACACTCCCTATCTTACGGCAATGGGTAATGCTGGAACAACAGGTAAAGGGGCTAAAGATGGCATTTGCAATGGCATATCTGATTGAATTTCAGGGAAGTAGGGCATAGGTGGCCTAGGTGCTAACTTGCCTGCTTGAATGAGGTTATTTTCTGCCTTAATAGCTATACTATAAGCCTGAGGTAAAGAAGTACCCCCCATGGACTATATCATGACTGAGATATCACTATTTAAACTTTTCAAATAGTACAAAAATACATAATCAGCAAAAGGCCTTACCGTAGCAGGTATTTTGTTCCAAGTATTTTGAAATTGGATATTGAAATCTTCCATTTGTTCTTGTGGGGTTCTTTTAATGGTTGTTAACTGCTCTACCAAAGATAGGTGATCATATTTTTCCTCAAAAGATATGGTAAATTCATCACCAAGCTCATCCCATGTTCTTACAGAACCCACTGGCAAGCTTCTAAACCATTCCAACGCCTTCTTCTTGAAAGATGCAGCCAGCAATCTCACAGCTACATTTTCTTGTGTCACATGATGCACATTGTACAATGCTACCACATATTTGATATGTTCAAAAGGTGTTATTTGTCCTTCTCCAGTAAACTCTGGCAACCCTTTTAGTCCTGCCAATGGAATTTCATCATGTTGTGCTAGATGAAGGGGACTACCCTAGTTGAAGGGTACAAAAGGAAAGGCCCTTGGTGCTGCCATTGAGCTGGAATGTGTTGGTATGCTTGCTGAAGCATAACTTGAATGTGGTTGAGAAGTATTTGTTGTAACAGAAATACTATTTGTTGAGCAATTGAAAGCCCCAAATGAGGAGGCAAAAAGTTATGTTCTAAGAGTAGGAGATGTTGAACGCCTAGCTAGAGGGTCTCTTCTTCTTCTCCTTTCGTATGAAAATAGTGCCTTGTCACTAACACCAGGTGGTGTTGACTGAACTCTAGGAGAAGGAACAGTCCTTCTGAGAGTTATCCCTTTTCTTCTTGGAGGAGATAAATGCAAAAACTCTACAGCTTTTGAACTTTTGGTTTCTATTTTTCTCATATAAATAAACACATTGATCCTTTCCTCCACACAAAGTCACTAGATATGCTTAACACGACTTCTAAAAGGCTATTAGCTCATTGTCAGCACATCAAAGAAGCAAGACTTAGGAATTTTACTTCTGACTCAGTCCCACCGGGCGTGCCATATTTGTTATCTCCTAGAAATGCACCCTATGCAAAGTTATGAAAAACTGAGCTTTTCTAGAGAAACATGGGATCATTTCAAGGTTGTGGGTCACCTAGAGTTGAAATGAACCTCCAAATAAGGCCGGATCCTAACTGTAAATATCACTTAACTACTAATCTTCGTAAGGAAAAAGGAGGAGTGCATGAAAGTGAAAATTAAATCCTATGGTGATACACCAGATTTTCTCAAAACATGTACAGCTGCTTAACACACAGTTTCCAATCAACTAATAAAAGCTGATATGCACAACTCAATACTCATATGATACTGCATAAACGTTTCATAAGAAAGCTACGATACATACAGTCCTAGAAGGATGATAAATTCTCCTCATAACTAAAAATTGTTTGTATCACCAACATAACCTATAACTTGCAATATACCTATCCCCTCTGCTTAAAAGTGTTATTAATGAGAAGTATTAACAAGGAATAAGAAAAAATCACATGTAAATATATCAATCATCCAACACACTCAACGAAATAGATAACTGAGAAGGAAAAAATTATTTTTTTATTGATCTCCAAAGGTGAAACTCTACCATACAATGTCTATAAATGAGTTACAAAACTCAGTATTCTCCTCTAAGGACTTATAGAAGTCACAAAAGTAGAAAATTTGCAAGTAAGAATTGTCTACAAAATGAGGCCAAAATGCCATATATATGAAAACTAAAAGTATCAGCCCTCTGCTTTAGGGTTTACAAAAATATCAATTTTTTTAGAAGGGTCGACCCTTAGATCTTTTGGAAATAAAGTTAATGCATTCAATGTGCATCCCTTGTGTCCATGTTGGTGCAAGATCACTCCAGGGATGGCCCTTCAGATCTTTTGCAACCATCGCATTAACTTTTGGCCCTGTGTCCTCCTTCAAACTTCCATCAGAGCTACTTTGAATGTCCTTAAGCATTATCATAAATGTTGATCTACCTTTGCCAGTAGACATCCTAGCTGTCCTTGAGACTAGTGGATTCTCCCCCTTCAGATTTCCTCATATTTTAGATCTTTCTTCAAGATGATCCCCCCACAAGAAAGACAACATCAAATGTTCCCTATTGTCAGACCTCCATAGAGACAACACTACTTCCTTCGAACTGATTCATCAACCTTGATTACAGAGCAAATCCATGCTGCTCACATTTTGTTGATCTTCCTCACAAGGAATAGTCACAATAGTCACACTTCCCATGGTATGTCTTTAGCTCCTTCTGATTGGTTGAATTCGTGCCATGTAGATTCCCAGACGGTTAAAGGTTCCTTCATCAGAATCGCATGTTGGTGAGACACAAGACGTGTCTCACCAATGCGATTATCCCCTTCTGCAGTTATTGGCATAGCTCACAATCATTGACAAGAGTTCATAGCGAGTTCCCATTGGTCATATCGATATTGATTTCTATTGGAAAATTCATTGCTATCGGCAAGACTCTCTCAGTTGGCAGGAGGTCATAGCGAACGTTAAGAGTCCTGCTGATATCCTTTTCCATGGGAAAGTTGATCGCTATCGGCAAGACTCCCCTCAGTCGGCGAGAGATTATACCGAAGCCCCCATCTTTCGGTGAGACCAACATCTTACGGCGAGACATCATGCCGAACTCAAATCCCGTGACCTGGAGTCTTACCGATTCCAAATATCCATTCATAGAGACCCTTTTGGATCAGCAAGACCTCATACCAAGCGCCAAACATTACATCGAGACCTTTCATTTCGGTGAGACCTCACCCTATTTGTGAGACATCACAGCGAGAGAACAAACTTTCAGGGAGACCTCACCTTGACGCTGGCTATTTCGACGAGACCACCACGAGTCGGCAAGACATCTCGCCGAACTCTTCCTGTTTCGGCGAGAGCCTGCTTAGTCGAAAAGACCTTTCACCAAGCTCAAACATTATACCAAAGGCACAATCCCTTCGGTGAGACTCCACTTGGTCGTCGGGACTTCATTCTGAACTCAAACCTTTCGGAAAGACTTCTATTTGTCATCCAGACCTCATAGCGATGATGTCTTCTTTCGCTGAGACTTCCTTCATTTGGCCAGATGTTACACCGAACCCAAAATATTTCAACGAGACTAGCCTTGTGTGCAGCGGTCGGCAAGACTTCCTTTGATCGGCGAGAGATATAGCAACCCATGGCGATTAAAATGTCTGGCCGATCGGTATATTCCCAATGAATAGAACCACATTGCTAGTCGGCAAGACAATAGGAGGGTCTCAGCAACTTTCTTCATCAGGACTTTTATGCCAAATCCGCTTGAGGCATGCTTTCTAATAGACTTCCTTGAGAAATGCATTGGGTGTGTGATTTAATCCTACACAACACAGTCCCCATTTGGCCTTTGTGAACACTTGAAACATAGATTTCCCTACTTTTTTGAGCCCGTAGGTGAAAATCAGGTAACAACAACAATAACAAGCCACTCAAGCAGCTCAAGTTACACAAGTTGCACAAGCTCAAGCAGAAGCCCAAGCTCAAGCACGTGCTCAAGCCAAAGACCAATATCAAGTGCAAAAAGTAGAAGCACAAGTGCAATATATTGCACAACAACACGCAGTGCAACAACAAGCATATCAGCAAGCACTAAAGCAATATCAAGAACAACAAGAAGCAACCCAATTATAGCTCAACAACAAGCGCAACAACAAGCTTAGCAACATGAACTAATAGCACAACAACAATAGGACCAACAACAAGCATTGTTGGTATAGCAACAATTGCAAGCATACTTAGCTCAATAGAATATACAAACATCATCCATCAACATACCAACCAATCCGTTCATCCCACTGACAATCGAACCACCTCGGAACACTTTCATCCCACCCCGTGATTTGTAAAATGATGTGAGAACACAAATTAGGTTACTCTTGCAACAAGTGCTTGACCTTCAATCAGGGTGAACAACGAAAACACCTAGCAACTTGTGCCCTTATCCATTTGACAAAAGCCTTGTAATGAAACCATTCTCGAAGGGATTTGAGATCCCAAAATTTGATAAGTATCATGGGACAGGAAACCCTGAATATCACATCAGGGAATTCTAGGTTCATTGCATGGAAGTCGTGTATGACAATACTTATCTGATGCAGCTATTTCCTTGAACTTTGGTTGTCCAAGCCATGGAATGGTTATCTCACCTACCTACAGGCATCAAAACATTCCAAGAAATCATAAACACATTCATCAAAAACTACGCATGCAATATCGCCATGGATGTTAGGCTAGAGGAGCTCTCAACTTTAAAACAAGGTAAGAATGAATCATTCGCTTCATTCCTACAATGATGGTGATCCAAGGCCAATCAGAGAAAATGGGTCATGCCTGAGGAACAACAAGTGTGTACTATCATATCCAACCTTGACAGCCTCTTGGCATTCCATCTCAAGGTTTGAGGGATCACCACCTACGACTAGTTAATTTCCAAGGCCCTCAACATCGAACGAGCCCTTATGACACAACCTAGAGGATCAACTTCATATCCTAAACAATAGAACAATCGCCCACCCACCAATTACAATGACAAACCTCACACATGGGAAAGAAACAAATAAATTACCAATGATGGTGTCGTCGATGCCAAAGCTATTATCAGTGCCCCTCAGAAAAACACACCCGCACCACAACAAAAAAACCAAAACCATCATCAAAACAACCATCACGCAAACACAACAACACATCAAACAAACAATCAAGTGATCAATAACGTCAATGATCAAAGGGGACCGCCCCAGTGAAACAAGAATTCCATCAAATGAAAGTACACCACTGTTGGGTAACCACTCAAAGTCATCATGAAGAAACTAATAAACGAAAACCTCATCAAGATTCCCACCTATGAGAACTACCAAGAACCAAATGTTAAACCTCCTTGGTATAACGAAAATCAGCTTTTTGACTTCCACAAAATCAAAGGGCACACACTAACAACTGCATGAGGTTAAAAACATAGTCCAAGACCTCATTGATCAAAGGATCATAAATGTGGAACAGCCAACAAGAAACCAGAACCTCAAAATATACACGAACCCGATGCCTAACCATAATAATAAAGGGAACAATAACACTGATAAGGGGAAATGCACCTTAAAAAATGTAAATCATGTGTACAACCACGTCGTCACATCTCTGGATGACTACTACGCTACCATCACCATGAAAGGATCCCATGCCAATTGTGGAGTCACCACAAGAGGTGGCAAAGTTACCATCGCAGGATCATCCCAGCCAAACAAAGTCCCTACACCTAGATTTGTTCCCAATGGTTACAAAGTCCTTGATCATCTAAAAAGAACGCCAACACAAATCTCCATCGTGGAGTTATTAAAAATCTCATCTGCCCACAAGAAAATCCTTGAGGAAGCATTGGCTTCATCCACCATCCCCGCAGATCTTGATGCAAAACAATTCCAAGCTATGGTCGAAAACATCATTACCCCGAATCTCCTTACATTCTTTGACCAAGATTTTCCCACTCAACCATCTCATAATTGTGCACTCCATTTAGAGGTCCTAGTGCAGAAAAGTAAAGTCAAGCGAGTCTTGGTGGATGGAGGTGCAGGCTTGAATATTTGTTCCCTCGAGCTCATTAAGTAGTTAAAAATCTTAGAGGATTCCATCGACAAAGGAAAAGGTATTACAATTAGAGCATATGATGATTAGGAAAGAGTGTCCCAAGGCACAATCAAAATCCCTATTCAAGTGTCCCAAGGCACATTTTCCTAGGATGTCCATGGATTCATGCAATGCAAGCGGTAGCATCAACTTTCCATCAATGTGTCAAATTCACATATGAAGGAAAAGAGGTCACCATCCATGGAGATCCTGAACCATTCTCCTATTGCAAGAACCTTGAGGTAAAATACTACAAAATCCCTCAAGTTCCTAAAAATGATGAATGCCCATCAACACCATACATTGATCCAACCACCCTTGCTTCCACTTCTGTGATAGAGACACTCGCCACTCTCACCATCCCCACCATCTCTGATATCAAAGTCATCATCCAAGATAATGGTTGCGGAAACTACACGATTCACAAAAATGATTTTTTGGTAGGAGAGTTACCACAATCTCCCAAATCATGAGGATTTCCACAAGCAAATGAAGCTTCCACATCTCAAACATCCCCTAAAGAATATCTCAACTTCAAAAGTTGGGGAGATCTCGGCCAAGTAGTCATAGAGGAGGACCCATCTCATCTCCTATGCAAAGATAATAGACCAACAACCAATCTACCAATGGATGACAGAAGCAAAGGTTTGCAAATGATGCTCGCAATGGGCTATGATAGAAACTACAGACTTGGACAAAATGACAACGAACTTAAAATACATATCATTCTAGAGATGCGAATGAAAAATCTTGGCCTTGGATGTACCCCTCTGAGTATAACCATATGTGGTAGAATTCCTCTAGTTAGAAAGGTCAATAATCCTCCTCAGCAATCTACAGTCGAACTTCTCTTACTCGTATCTATAGGTAAAATCTTAGACAACTTCATATTTGACATAACTGACATATGTAGTAGTATTGATGACAAGAATCCCATAACCAACCTACCTAGGCTCTTTGAGGATACCACCATTCTCATGATTAACACCTTATCCTTTGAGTTAGACCATCAAAATCATGAAATCTGCCTAGTTTACCCCAACTCATCAATTATGACCAATGGGGACCACCAATTCTTGACACATTCGAAAATGATGAGGTGCTCTCAGAATTCATGGGACTATGGGATAACATTCTAGGTGGGGATCACAAACTAGGATTCATCATTGAGCTAGATACACAGGCCTATTATGGGGAAACGATTGAATCCCTCAATCACAAAAGTGAGAAATTACTTGAATAATATCTAAGTCCTTGAGTGAAAACCACACTATGACACTCTTTGACCAGAAAAAAGAAAAAGAAAGGACGCATCAAATGGTGAAAAATTCTTCGAGGCACCTGAGGATGGGGGATTCAATCTTCCTTTCAGAGCTCTTCATTAGGAAAAATCAGCAGTCCTAGCAGAAAAGTGCAATCTAGTTAATCTAGGAATAGAGGAGACCCCACACATCACATTCTATGTAGAATCATTACTCTCAGAAGAACAAGAACTCCTAAGAGCCTTCTTAAGAGAGAGACAGGTAAAATTTTCATGGAGCTATGCTAACATGCCAGAGCTTGATCCAGAAATTGTAGTGCGTCACCTAGCAGTATATTCTAAAGCAAAGCTTGTTAGACAAAAGCTCAGGAAAATGCACCCTCAGATCGCCCTGCTAGTCAAAATGGAACTAAAGAATCTATTGGATGTAGGATTCATTCGACCAATACACTATCCAAAATGGGTGTCAAACCTAGTTCTCGTCTCAAAACCCAATGGGGCCATCATAATCTGCATAGATTTTAGGGTCTTAAACAAAGCATGTCCAAAAGATTATTTCTTGTCAAGCCCAACATTTACATTATCATAGACATGATGGGGGGACACAAAATGCTTTCCTTGATGGACGATTTCTCAAGATACAACCAGTTAATGATTGCTAAATAAGACCAACACAAAATGACCTTCACTTGTCCATGGGGGACTTACTACTGGAATATGATGCCATTCAGCTTGAAAAATGTAGGAGTAACATACCAAAGAGCAATGACTTTAATCTTCCACAACATGATCCATAAAACTGTCGAAGATTATGTTGATGACATACTAGCCAAATCCAAAAAGAGGAAGGATCACATAGCAACCTTAAGTGCCATTTTTCACAGGCTAGAGGAATACAAGGTTTGATTAAATCCAAAGAAGTGTGTTTTTGGCATACAATCAGTAAAGTTCTTAGAATACATAGTGTCAATGAGAGGTATTGAGGTAGATCCTGCTAAGTTAAAAGCAATGCTTGAGATGGAGGCACCCAAAACATTGAAACAATTGAGAGGTCTCCAAGGAAGGCTTTAGTCCATCCGAAGGTTCATAGCACAGCTAGCAAATAAACAGAATCCATACTCTCACCTACTTCACAAGGGAGTAGCATAAAAGTGGGATAACAAGTGTGAAGAATACTTCAATAATATCAAAGAATATCTGCTTACACCACCATTCCTAATGCCACCAATCCCAAGAAAGCCATTAATTCTCTATGTGTTAGCAACAACAACAGCCTTCGGTGCTCTTCTAGCTCAGCACAACAAAAATGGGATAGAAAGGGCCACCTATTACATCAGTAGAACAATGGTTGGGCATGAGTTAAATTAATCATTCATCAAGAAAGCATGTCTAGTAGTAGTGTTTGCATCACAAATATTCAGACATTACATGTTGGCACACAAAATAAAACTCATCACCAAAATCAACCCTCTCAAGTACTTACTATCAAAGGAAATGCTCACTGGAAGAATGGCCAAATGGGCCATAATAGTATCAGAGTATGACATTGAATACATGGAACATAAACAAATTAAAGGCCAAGTCATCGTAGATAATCTTGCAGAAGCACCAATCTATCCAGAGAATCCTCTCATCTCAGAGTTTCCAAATGAATCCATCTTCAATCTCAACATAGCCGACCACTGGAAACTTTACTTTGATGTCTCATACACGCAAGATGGATCAAGAGCTGATGTGTTCTTTATCACCCCATAGGGGGACTACATACCAAGGTCCTATAAATTGGTGTTCCCCTACACCAAGAACATTGCAGAATGCGAGGCTTTAACCATAAGTCTCAAAATAGAAGTGTAGTGGTACATCATGGTCTTCATAGTATACAAAGAATCTCAGCTAATAATAAACCAAGTGAATGGTGAATACCAGACTAAGGATGATAAGCTCACTCCATACAAGAAACTAGTGGAGACTCTCAAGGAATCCTTTATCAAGATCGCATTTGAGCAGATTCCCAAAGCAAACAACAAAGCAACAGACACCATGGTAATGATTGGATCCTTACTGGACAACCCTCACAATGTCCCAAAATATGAATTCTTGGTAGAGAAACTTCTCATGCCCACATTTGAGGTACCAAAATCATAATTTGTATGTGAAATTTTTGGTCCTGATGATCCCTGGTACCATGAAATTTATACCTACTTGCGAATAGGTGTCATACCTGCTGACTTACCCTCAACCTTAAAATGAAGATTTTTCAAAAAGGCATCCCGATTTGTCATCCTGGGAGATACCCTGTATCGTAGGAGCATAGAAGGAACCTTACTTTGTTGTTTAAACATTTAGTAGAAATTGACCGCTTTAATTGAAGTACATAATGGTATCTGTGGTTCACAATCGAGTGGAATGACCCTAGACAAGAAAATGTTGACGATGGGATATTATTGGCCTACAATGGAAAGAGAAGCACATGACTGCATCAGAATGTGTCTACAATGTCAGCAACATGGGGACCTCACCCATGCTTTAGCTCAAGAACCTCATCCCATCATCACACCATGGCCCTTTTCGCAATGGGGACTCGATCTCATTGGAAAAATTACTCCCACTTCATCTAATGGCCACAAGTTCATCATAACCTCCATTGAGTACTTTACCAAGTGGGTGGAAGCCATACCCATGACATATATAACTGAGAAGCAGATATCAAAGTTCATCCTAAACTATCTCATTTGCCACTATGGTGTCCCACAAGCCATTATCTCGGATAATGCGATACCATTTAAGAATCAAGATGTCCACGACTTGTGTGAAAAATTAAAAATCCAACATCGCTTCTCCACCCCATACTATCCTCAAGGCAATGGCCAAGCAAAAGCCACAAATAAAACCATTCTAAAGATCCTCAAGAAAACAGTCAATGACATAGGTCATGACTAGCATTTGTAGCTCAATCATGCCCTCTGGGCCTACCGAACTAGCATCCACACACCCACAGGTGCCATCCCCTTCTCCTTGGTCTATGAATTAGAAGCAGTACTCCCCATTGAGATTGAGCTCCTGTCACTAAGAATATCACTACAAAACCTCATCACAGATGAGGAGCACCAAGTATCAAGACTGAATGAGTTGGAGCTACTAGATGAGTGGTGTATAGATGCCTTAAATCATTTGCAAGTCTATCAGAATAGACTCAAGAGGAGCTATAACAAAAAAATCAGAAGCAGGACTTTCCAAGTCAGAGAACTGGTACTAAAGGAAAATCAGAAGAACGTACCAAATCCAAACAATAAAGGAAAATTTGAACCCAATTGGTTGGGACCATTTGTTATCATAGCAAGCTATAAGTTAGGGGCATATCAGTTATCAACATCTGAAGGGGAACCTCTATAAGATCCCATGAACAACTCTCATCTCAAAAAGTTTTATGCCTAATCTTTCAAAGTATAGAACCAAAAAAATAAAAAAATAAAAAAATGTCCTAAAGAAATGGTTACCTTGATGAAAACCTGGAAAACAGGCATCTTGGTGACAACAAAAAAATCAAAAAGCAAAAAATTAAAAAAAATCAGAAAAATGATCAAAAACAGTAAAGAGAAAAAATCATCCTCTAGTGAAAACCAAGTCGGTGGCACTTTGGACAAGTACCTTGGTGAAATCCTGGAAAACAAGCGCCTTGTGTAAATAACCACTTTCCATCCACCAAGATCTTTACGGATTGTCCTACATCATCCATCCATTGTGTTTCCATCATCCATCGCATCCAAATCTACATCCATCACCCATCCATTTGACATCTGCACCATAGGTTGGTCTTGTGTTCATATCATGATCCCTCCTAGTATTACTCATCCCATTCCTAAGGACAGTTTGTCCTACCTTTATTAGAGTAGACTATTGCATCATGTTGGGGGCATGTTATCATCACATCAGATTCGTGTATATTCTTGAAGTCCTAAAATCAAAAAATCCAAAAACATCAAAAATCTAAAAAATCCAAAAACATAAAAAAATCACAAAATCCAAAAACATTCAAAACATATCAAAATCCTAAAACAGGTCAAAAAGTCATTCAAAAAGTCAAAAATAAAGTCATCTTGTTGAA
This sequence comes from Sequoia sempervirens, assembly GCA_007258455.2. Lineage (NCBI taxonomy): Eukaryota > Viridiplantae > Streptophyta > Pinopsida > Cupressales > Cupressaceae > Sequoia > Sequoia sempervirens. The sequence goes on along the minus strand of VDFB02000003.1, from coordinate 599,423,331 downwards.
CTACGGGTCTCTAAGCCTTGAACATAGGAAAGGTTGATCTTTGATCATCCCCTGAGACACTTAGGTCAGTCCTTTAGGAGTCTGTCATAATAAACTAACATTTTAGCATGTATATCTGTTAGGGTTAGAGATGGCAGATATCTAACAATTAAATGCAGATTTAATTAATAAACAGAGAAACTAAAACACACACACAGATTAAATCATAACACGAAATTTAACGTGGTTCACCCAATCCGGGCTACATCCACCAAACCGCGGCCATCCAATACTTTTATTGTCCAGTTGAAAACCTATTACAATCTTGCGAATAATCGTGTTTTTCATCATACTGAAATACCCATCTGAACCTACCGCCTCGCTCCCCGACAAGGATAGGGGCAAGAGTGTACAGATACCATGGGCTATACAAGATAGCATGATCACCACCACATACCAACAATCTCCCACTTGGAGACTGACAGGCTCCACACCAACACAATCTCCCACTTGGAGACTAATTCTGACGACACTGCTGCAATTACAGCTCCCACTGGAAATAAGTACCTTGGACCCTGTTGCTCTATTATACTTGAATTCAACCTTGAATACCAACCAAAGCTGAAGAGGAGCTCAGCTTCTCCCTTGTCACCGCCGTTCATAAACATATCCGCTAGATTGACATCTGTATGTATCTTGTCCAGCTTGACCTGTCTATCCTCCAACACTGACCGAATGAAATGATATCTCAACTGTATGTGTTTTGTTTTAGAATGAAAAGTAGAATTCTTTGCAAGATGTATAGCACACTGATTGTCTGTAAACATGTAATTTCCAGCCTATTGTTTTCCCAACTCCTCCATGAAAAATTGCAGCCATATCATCTTCTTTTCTGCCTCTTGTTGCAGCAACATACTCTGCCTCTGTAGTAATAAAGCAACCACCTTCTGCAAGTGAGAAATCCAACTCACTGATGTCCCACCAACTGTAAATACATAACCTGTGGTACTCTACCTGGTATCTATATCCCCTACTAAATCTGAGTCAACATAGCCTTTTAAATCAGTATTAGAGCCCCCAAAACATAAACAATTATTGGATGTACCTCTCAAATACCTGAGAATCCATTTTACTGCATTCTAATGCTCAACTCCGGGATTACTCAAATACCTGCTAACAACTCCTACAACATGTGCAATATTCAGTCTTGTGCATACCATGGCATACATCAAACTACCTACGGCTGAAGTATATGGTACCTTGGACATTTTTTCTTCCTCCTCTTGTGTCTTTGGACACATATCCTTAGTTAATTTAATACGACTAGGCAAAAGGTGCCGACAGCTTTGCATCTATATGAAATCTCCAACACCTTTTCAACATAATTAGCCCTAGATAAAAACAATTTTCTATTTTTCCTATCTCTACAAATTTTTATATCAAGGATTTGTTTTGCTGCCCCCAAATTCTTCATAGCAAAATATTTTGCTAACTGTTGTTTTAGCTCACTTATGTGATCCATGTTAGACCTTGTTACAAGCATGTCATCAACATATAAACATAAAATAATGTAGCTGCCATTATCCAACCTCTTAAAATAAAAACAATGGTCAGAATTACACCTGTTGTAGCCTTGCTCAACCATAAAACTATCAAATTTCAAGTACCATTGCCAAGGTGCTTGCTTCAAGCCATATAAACTTCTTCAATCTTACACACTAGTTTCTCCTTACCTTGACCTCAAAACCTTGTGGCTATTCTATATATATTTGCTCTTCGAAATCACCATGGAGAAAGGTTGTTCTAACATCTAGCTATTCCAAATGCAAATTTTTAGTAGCCACAATACTTAAAATAGTGCGTACATAGAAGTCATTTTAACAACTTGAGAAAAAATCTCATAAAATCAATAATACCTTGCTCTATGCAACCTTTTACAATTAACTGGGTTTAAATCTTTCTTACCTCCATCCTCCTCTTCTATAAATCCATTTGTTTGGTGTAAATCTTTTACTTGCGTGCAACTTGCATAATCTCTAAGTCTAGTTTTTAGCAAGGAGAGTCCATTTCTTCTTCCATTCCATGCTCCCAATCGTAACCTTTGGTATCCACCGCATAGCTTCACTATAATATTCGCTCACCAAGACGCTTAACAAAATAGTATACAAAGAGGAGAGAATCTTTCCTGGAGGTCTACTTTAACTCTGAAGAATGTCTACTGTGAGTCAGTGGTATTTGAAGAAAGAAAGAAAGTTAAGCTGCCTCCAAAGATGAGGAACCATCAAACATCATTTGGAATATCATCCAACACCGTGATAATCATTTCTTTCTTTCTCATGCTGTAAGCAAACAAATCTTTTGTACAACACTTTCTCATTGAATATGACATCCCTGCTTCTCACAATTTTTTGATTTTCAAAATCCCAAAGCCTATAACCAAATTCATCAATGCCATATCCAATAAATATACATTTCTTTGATTTTGCATCAAGCTTGGTTCTATTTTCAGAATCTACATGTGCAAATGCTTCACAACCGAAGGTTTTGAGAAAAGAATAACTCACCTTCTTACCTTTCCATGCTTCCTTTGGAATACCACAACCCAAACGATTAGAGGGACCTCTATTAATTAAATAAACAGCAGTGTTTACATTCTCTACCCACATTTTTAAAGGCAACCCAACATGCAATCTCATAGTCCGTGCACGCTCCATTATTTTTCTATTCATGCGCTCAGCCACTCCATTTTCCTGTGGAGTCCTTGGAACCGTTTTCTACCTACGAATACCATTAGAGGAACAATAATATTCAAACTCTTTATTGCAATACTCACCACCATTATCAGATCTGAGATATTTTAACCTTTTTCCCGTCTCATTCTCAACCAAGCTTCTCCATTTTTTAAAAGTTTCAAATACTTTAGATTTCTGCCTAAGGAAATAAATCCATACCTTTCTAGTTGCATCATCAATTAATGTAACATAATATAGAGAGCCATTGAGAGAAGATACCTGAGCTGGTCCCCATACATTCGTATGCACAAGCTCCAATTTCTCATCTTTCTTTTGCTTCCCATCCTTGAGAAAAATTACTCTCTTTTGTTTTCCATACACACAACTTTCACAGAAATCCATATTAACACATTTTAGGACTGTAAAACATTATTTGAATGAAGTAATTTCATACATTTTGCCTCATATGCCCAAGTCTATTATGCCAATAGCTAGTCATTCAGAGTCCATGCGAATCAGATGATCTTCACTACTGACCGCGGAAGAACTGCTCCTAACATTGACCTTTTGTAACAATTAAAGTAGAAGGAACAAGGAGTGACTGGTGACAAAGATATAAGGTGCCTACTTTCACACTTTTTCTACCACTAAGGCACCCTTTGTGACCCTCCAGCTTTTATCACTAAAAGTAACAACACAACCTTTCATCATCTAGTTGCTCCCTCGCTGAAATTAAATTTCGCTAACTTTGAACATGCCTTTACCTCACGTGAGCCAATGATCTCCCATTCTCCCAACTTAATCTTGGATTCTTCCCTTTCCAACAATCTGATAGGGTTCAAGATCTCCTAAATAAACCAGCCCAAAATCCCCATGGACATAATCAAGAAATAACTTCTATGGGGGGTAGCATGAAATGAAGCCCTTGAATCTAGCACCCAAGAATCATCAGCATTATCAAGGGAAAGAATCAAAGCATCCTCATCAGATTTATTACTTACCATATTTTCCTCTTTACTTCCTTCATTTTTGTCTCATTCTTTATTTTTTCGAGACCAACAATCTTTCTTTAAATGACCCACCTACTAATAGCATTTCACAATAACTCTCTTGTCTCTAGATTGAGACCTTTTGTCCTTTGATTTTCCTCGGATTCCCACGCATTTCCATAATTGTTTCTATCCTTTGTTCTCAATTCTACTGCGATTCAAAACATTGCCCGATGGATGTTCCACCTGAGCTTTTCCTACGAATTTCCTCACTCAAAATAACACCAACAACATCATCAAATTTCAATGTATTCGAACCAGAAATAGAATTGCTAACCGCCATTACCAAACTATTCCAACTTTCAGGCAAAGAACACAGAATCAAAAGAGCCCTAACTTCTTCATCAAGGTTTACTTTTACCGAAGTTAATTGACTGGTGACCGTGTTAAACTCATTTAAATGATCAGTAACTAACCCACCTTCTACCATTTTCATATTAAATAAACGCTTCATAAGAAATACCTTATTCGAAGTGGAAGGCTTTTCATATAACTTTTCCAGGGTTTCCATCAACTCTTGAGTTGTCTTTGCTTTTTTAATATTGAACGCCACTGTTTGTGCTAGGCACAAATGAATACTGCCAAGAGCCTTTCTATCCAAGATCTCCCAATCCTCATCTGACATTGCTGAAGGTTTCTTGGTTTTCCCTTCCAATGGCCGCCATAAATCCTTCTGATAGAGATAGTCCGCCCCCGAACCCCCGCCCGGGGCTCGGCCCAGCCCCAGACCCCGGCAAGGATAGGGGCAAGGGTGTACAGTATACCATGGGCTATATAGTATAGCATGATCAGTCACCACATACCAACAATATCTTCATCTGTAAATTGGTCAAGTCATAAGTTGAACTACGTGGTCTCTGTGTGTATAACGTAGGCAAGGCTAATCTGTTTATCAGCCCCCGAGGCCCCTAGGATAGGTCCTCAGGTTAGTCTCTTGGTAAAAATCTCAGAAAACCCCAAAACATTGGAAAATAAAAAATCAAAACATTTGAAAAATCTCAAAAATACCAAAAATAGCCTCAAAATTTTCAAAACTCCAAAAACATCTAAATATTTAAAAAAATCCGTCTATCTCATCTTGCTTTCACCCGCAATAACATCACTCATAGTAAATGATCATCATCCCCAACCTTTGGTGAAACAATCAGAAACAAGTCTAGCAGGTAAAAAGTGAAAATCCCAAAACGTCAAGTCTCAGGTTTAAGTTAGTACATAAACAAGTTGGTCAACTCTTTGTGTCAATAGCCTATCATCCAATCAATCCCATATCAATCATCTGATAACATCATTTCCTAGGATGTATCCTTCCTACAATGAGCATTATTTATCAGAAAGAACACTTTGGATAAATGAAATGACATGCCACCATTCACTAACATGTCCCAGGATGTATCCTTCCTACAATGGGCAGTATCTTTTGGAAATAGTTTTGGTTCTTATCCTTAAAACACATTCTCTTTTGGTTAGCCATAGTGAAGAACATCAACTTGTTTGTTTAATTTCTCTTTGCACTCATTCCAATAACCTCTTGATGATGTCCAAACAAATGGATTTAGAGAGATAGGAATGGGGCAACGATCATTATCTTTTGTCTGTTGTGCTTGTTGGATGTTCTTGTAAAATAACTTGGTGAATACTTGCTTTGTTAGGTATGTATGGATGGTGTTTTGGGAAATCCTGTTGATCTTCATTGTATTGACAGGTTATACCTTGATGCATCGTACTTATGCGTGTTATCAAACATAAGGTAAGTGGCACTTTTAAAATCTCAATTCTTGATAAGCAATTCATCCATTTCTCACCATCATCTCTCATAAAGTTGGCTTGTTGAATCCTCTTGTCATCACCCGATTTCTTCTTTTCCACACTAACATCATGTCATGAATAGTTAATCATCATCATCAATGCATCCATCCTGCATCCATAAACCATCAGCATTCTGCACATAATCTCACATACATTTTCATCATCATAATATAGATCTGTTAGTCTAAGCGTCTCATAAAATCATACATTTGCATAATCATATAGGCATTATTGCATCATCCATCTCACATGCATTGCATTATCATTTAAGTTGTTTAGGATAATATAGATTGGTTATTCTAAGCATCTTAAAACCATCTCATTTGCATCATTGTCATAACCATCGATTTTGAAACTCTTTATCGTGAGATCACCCCTCAAATTGAATCTTTCCGCTCGATCTCTCGAGGGGGCAATGTACTAATGTACTTCTTTCCGTTGGGGCATCCAAAAAAATTAGTTTTTTTTTGAATTTTTATGGCGGAAAGTTTATTCTTTGAACCAACGCAGCAAGTACATTATTTCAAAGAGGGGTAAAATGTAGACATGCAAAATATGTATGCATTTCAATTCACCATTTTAATTGAATAACCTTCATTTAATTAAATATAACATTTCATCCTTTAATTAAATAGATTCACTTTATTTAATTAAATCATTACCTCATTTGATTAAATAGATCAATTTTTAATCAAATCCTAACATTCCATCTTTTTATTAAATTCAATCTCCTAAGGTCATCCATTTAAATTGAATAAATTAACTTTATTTAATTTAATCCTATCATTATCCCTCTTTGATTAATTAAATCAAACCTTTATTTAATTAAATCTAAAATCACCTTTCATCTCCCTTTGATTTAGTTTAAATCCCTAAATCTAAGTCAAATGGGTTAAAATCACCTAACATCATCTTAATTAATCTAATCCATGATTAATCTAATCTAAGCACCCATCACTTCCTCTAGCTTTTCCCACTTGCACAAATAAAGCATTTTAATTCATTTATTAAAATCCCCATTTTCCCTCAACAAGGCATCATTGTAGAATATTCCTTAAGTTTGAATTTGAAAACAAGTTGACTTGTCCCTTCCAACTTGGCAATAACTCTCCTCTTATATGTCCCCCACTTGGCATTTAAGTCCTCTTTTCTCCCTCCAACAAGCAAAATTTGAATTTGAAAATGCCAACTAATCTCATTTATTGGCACATTGACCAAAACTTGCACATCCTCCATCCACTCACAAGCTGACAAGTGGCTCCTTCTTATTGGCTAAATATTTATCCAAATGTATTTCTCTCTTTTTTGGCACTCTTTCAACTTGAGATTCTATAAATAGAAGGCTCATTCTTCAACAATCCATCTACAATCTCATGCAAAGTTGCTCTTTTCACATTGAGAGCTGATTTTGTCCACTCCATCTCCAAGGCATTTTATCATAGAGCTTATCAAGGATTGGGAAAGGGATTCTTTCCATAGAAGGACCAATCCAGTATGAGATATGATTTACTTCATGTTTTAATGTATGCTTTCAATTAGTTTATCTAATCCTTTGTTGTTTTGATTGCATTATGAAGCATGTTGAGTTATTTCGTAGGGATGTTGACTGTTGGCTTTGTTTTAAAATACTAATCATGCTTTGTGTGTTAGGATTTTAACCATTTGTAGATGTTCACATCCACATAATCTAATTATTTCTTGAAAAATGTGTCTAATAACCTAGAATAATAAGACTCATATGCCACTTCTAGCATATGAATCTTGCGTGGCTTAAAATTAAATTAAATTCAAATTCTTGGTGGGATTTTATCCTCTTAGATGTCATGTTGGCTTGTAGTGTTGTAATTTCAAGAAATTTGGCATAAACAACTATAAATACAAGATTATTCACTCATTTTTCTCCTAACAATAAATAAAGTGACCTAGCAAGTTGAAGAAGGATCCTTATAGGAAATTTGAGTTTACAAGAGCATTCAATTGTTTACAAGACCATCCAAGAGCCTTTAAGGGATGATTATCACATTTTTTGGAAAATTATTCAAGTATCAAGCATCATGTCAAAGTCATCATGCATCATGTTTGTTTTTTATTTAACATTTGTGATGTAGGGTTTCACAATTCAATCAAGCATTCAATTCAACATCCACAACATTCAAGCAAGAGCCAAGATCTACATCCATTGGATCCATTTCCTACATGTTTACAACACTTTATTACTAGTGTTTGGTGACTTGTAACATATCATTTTGTTCTTTCATCATTCCTCCTTTCCATTTGATTTCATTACAAGGTTTGATTACCAATATGGGGCTTGACTAAGGAAAACCCCTATCTACTAACAAAACATGTTTCTCTCTCTTTAGTGTGTAATTTGTAGATCTAGGTTGAATACCCTCTATGAAGCAAGATTGGAGAAAATTTATCAAGTGTTCAAAGTTGTCAAAGTTGTCACATAATCTAAAAGATCATTAAAGGACATCTACATAGCAGAATTCGACATTTCAGATCTGGAAATCAAATTGAGAAGGAAGAGCAGAGATTGGAGAGCAGATTCAGATCGTAATCCTCTGAAAAAGCAAAGCTAGACTGATGCACCACTCTTGGCATATGAGTCCCAATATAGTCAAATTTGTTGATTTCAGGAGTTCCAGACTTATCTTTGCCATATTTTTGTTCCTGCCTAGAAACCCTAATCGAGGAATAAATTTACCATCCTGGCGTATGAGTCTCATTCTTCATTAATTTCAATTTTTTCAGCAATTTGTATCTCCATTAAAGCTCCTACAGGTTTCCAAGTGCACCTCTCTTATCTATTAGCTTTTTGTTCTATTTTGAATTCATTTCTAGGTCATTTAGGGAAGTTTTGCATATCATTAGGTTTTGATATTTGGTCTTGCATGTTACTTGTCTTTCCAAGCCCTAGCTTGGTGGTAAACCCCTCTTTAGTCATTAATCATACCCTAAGACACCCTATTCAAGAAATATTTCCCCTCCTTCATCCTTGGATTAAGATCTCTAGGGTTTCCTTAAATGAGAAGTGTAGAAGATTGTTGTTCTATGTCTTAAACCATAGCCAATGACAAATTTCTTCCTTTCACTTCTTTAAAGTGGTTAAGGTCTAGACTTGACAATTTAGTTGCACATATGTATCTTATGCATTTTCCAAAGAATATGGTTCTTGATATTTCTTTACCACACCATTAGCCTCTATCAAGTGTCTAATAAGTGAAGCCAAACTTAGGCTCATTACTTCTCTAAGTTCTTTCACCTGATATTTAAATTGTTCCCTTTGATCTTGCAGTTTTTATATTTGAGAGTGCAAGCTTTCCACTTGTGATTTGAAAACACCATCACTATCTTGTATCAGATTATCCGTTGTAGCCACATTAGTGATCTACATTTTAATTGCACATATCTAGCCCTTAATGCTCTTTGTAGTAGTAGTCCATTTAAAATAGAAAATGTATAGAACCTTGGCTTCCTCCAATATTTTTTGAATGTCTTGGATTCTATATTGTAATTTGGCTAGTGCACTCTCACACTTCCCAGAGGCATCATTCAACCTCTTTTCATTCAACTTTTTTGATGTCTTCTTCTCTAGATGAGAAGATAAGTCTCAAAAGAATCCATTAACTATTTCATCTGTTGTGCAGGGGGTAATGATGTTTCTCTTTTGGCTTTGAACATATTTTCTTCCAACACCTTTGTGGCTCCTTCTAACACTCAAGTACTCTCCACTTGTACTAGTAGAAATTCTTTTCTTGCAATGGAGTGGAGTATATCTCCAAGTTTTAGGTTGTGTAGGGGACACATTCTAGAAAGATTGACCTATCCATAAAAATTAGCAACATGTAGTAACTACAAAGTTGCTACATGTTGGATTTGCATTTCCTAAGCCAAAAATTCCTTTATTATTCTACCAGAGAGGAACGTGCCTGCTCTGAACTCTCTGACTCACCATCCTTCTCCTTCTCCTTCTTATTTTCTTTCCCCTTCTCCTTTTACTTTTATTTTCCCTTCTCTTTTTCTTTCTCCATACACGGGTATGTGCAGGATCATCATGGAAAAAACAAGCCCTTAAGTGGCAAAAAATTCAGAAAAATTAGAGTTAGCAACTTGACGTAAAACTTGAATAAGTTATCTATATTATTTAAAATATGTAAGAATAGAATTTGTAGAAAATTGAATGTAGTTTCTAAACTTACTAGATTTTTTTTAAAAAAAAAAAAAATCTATTCTAGAAAATTTGAAATTTCAATGTAAAAGATACTTAAATTTCATGGAAAAATAAGCAGTGTATAACCGACTACCCTAACCACAATAAAATTATAATATTTTTTATAATATTTGATATAAGTAGAGGACTCATGCCTCGGGATGTGATGCATATTTTTGTAATTGTTTTCCATATAAATAATTAATTATAATTTTTTATTACAACTTAAAAAAAAAAAAAAACTTGTATGTCTAACCACCTTAACTTGGTCCAAACTTCATGAAATTCAATTTTTATTTTTCTAATCCAATAGTATGTGAAACATAGAATGTGACGCATGTTTTGGATTCAAAAAATGTGATACCGTTTGAAAGCTATAGATGTTTTTCAACCAACTTATCAATTACAACTTTAGTCGTAATTTGAATAGAAAATGAATAATAATTACTTTTTAAATTCAAAGTAAAGAATAATTTATATTGGTGGAAAGCTGAGAATCTCCTTTAAAAACCCTTTTCGTATCATCAATTTTGGGTAAAAAAAGTTTTTTAGCCACATACCCATCATATTGCCACTTTTTGGCCCATCATGATCCTGCACATACCCACACTATTCCTTCTCAAATTCTATACCAGAGACATCTTGCTCATTTTTTTGTCTGGAGCCACCTACTTCTTGCTCACCACAAACAACTTACTCATTTGTGTCATCCAAAGGGGGTTCATTACCAGTTTCATGCTATTCTAGAGGCACCTATGTATCAACATCAACTTCACTTTTCAATTCATCAACAATTTTCTTTGTAACATCTTCAACTTCTAACTGAATCTTCTTTTTGATATCATCATCAAAACTCATCAAAAGATATATTCTTGTCTTGGTGCAAAGGTATTTTTCTTGTCTCTGGATTATATTCTCCTTTTTTTCTTTAGAGATAGTGGTCCCAACCTTGTCTATTTCTTGTTGTCTCAACTCCTCATCAATTTTGATGGCATCATCTCTTCTTTGTCTCAAAGCATCAGCTAGGCTATCCAGGGCTTTATCAACAATGCTACTAAAATAAATTGTATGCTTGACCATGCATTTTATGATATCCTTATCAATTTTCTTCTTATATTTTGGTGGAACATCCTAATGTAACTCTATTGTATCATTCAACAAACCATACTTAAAAATATTATTCAAAATGGTGCCAAAATAAAGAGGACCATGTGTTACGAAAGGATTTTTCTCAGTTTACTCAGCTCTCTTTTATCCTTTCTTTTACTGTAAGGATATTTCATCTTTAGCTTCTTCTTCCTCTTTAGCATCTTCCTCATCAGTCTTCTTCCTTTTAGCCTTCTTCTTAGGCCTTGTTTGTGTTAGAGTAAAGGTTTTAATTTAATCGTGTTGATTAAATTACCTTTATTCCTCTCTTAAGATTTCACTTTAGTTTGCATTTTGTGACATTTAATAATTATATTAATTATTAAATGTCTTCCTATTAGGGTTTCTTTTAGGGTTGCACAATATCCTTTTATAAGGATTCATCATTGTAATTTATCTCTCTCTCGGATGAATACATTTTTCAGCTTTCAGAGCACCCTGCTTGTTTGTCTCCATCTCTTCTTTGCGGGCGTGCTATTTGCATGCAGGTGATCTTCGGGGTCTGTGAAGTTGGCTTTCTCAACTTCTACATGGTATCAGAGCTCCAGACCTGCTGCTTCCTATTCGATTTCTGAAGAATTTGGAGCTTCGAGGGTTTGATCTCGCTTTCAGAGGTTTTCCGGCTGATTTTGAGTGGATCTGGGTAACTCCATTTTTTTGGTGCATTTTGGGCCCAAACGGACCTCACGGTTGGATTCAGAGAGGCCAAGAACCTATATTTTCATATAAGGCAAGCCCAGTTTGGCTACAGTTGATCTGGAAGGCAAAAAAAAATTTGCCCCAAGGCCGTACGCCCTGTGGCACGCAGACGAGGCGTAAAATTTAAAAATCAATTTTTATTCATTTTTAAAGTTTTTAAAAAAATTTTAGCCGCCGTTGTTAAACCTCGGGCGCCGCTGGTTCGGCACTAACCGGCCACGGGCGGCCACCCGGGCGCCTAATCGCCGGGCAGAGCTAATGGCCACGCCGGTAGTCGGTAGTAGCCCCGTATTTACTCGGCCGTCTCTGTGTCAGCGGTGACTAACACTGCCGACAAATTTCGGCTTACTCCTCAAGTAGCGTTAGTGGTCACATGCACAACCAGGGGTCGTGAGCCCAGCACCTTGCCGCCAGCCCCCTAGTCGTCCATATGACTAGGGGCCGAAGATCTTAGCCCTTGAGGGCTGTGCAATTTTTAAAAAAAAACCTTTTGAGCAACTTGCACAAAATCGGGCATAACTTGGGCATTTTAGCTCGGTTTTTCGAATGGAAATAGGCGTTGGAAAGCTGGTTCCGAGTCTGATCTAATTGATGGAGGATATTTTTCTGATTTTTCCGTTTTGCAGTCTTTTTTTCCATTCAAAGTCAGAACAAATGTTTTGCACTCCCGGAGCCATATCTTTTGCATACGGACTCCATTTTTTGCAAACAAATAGGCTTTGGAAAGGTGTTTCTGTGCTCTTTCTAGATCTATCATTTATTTTTCCAGAATCTTCCCCAGGTACTTTTAATTCAGTTTTTTGTGTTTTCACACATCTATCAATTACTTGGACATTTTGGCACCTGGAAATGATCTATTTGCATGGGATGGCTTTATTTGATCTGGTTTATCAGTATTGAGGTCATTTTTCTCAGTTTTTTGTAATTTGAAGAGTTATCATGGGTTTTTCTACTCACCCTTCAGTTGTATTTCTGGAACGGGGTAATTATGAGTCATGGGCAAAGGGTATACTTACACATTGTAGGTGGCTTAATATTTTGCCTTATTTGTATGATCTCATACCTGCACCAGCAACTTTAGAGGGAAAACTAGCTTGGGATATTATTAGAAATCACATAGTAGGAGTTATTTTGTCTAGTGTTGATTCTGACACTGTGTGGGCTATATCGGGCATTGATTGTCCTCACTCACTTTGGACACGTCTTTGGGAGATCTATGGAGACCTCAGTCTTTCCCCATTCCCAGAGGATCCTGCTTCAGATTGTCTTGTACCCATTGGTTGGAGAGAGAACACACCTTTTGATCATGATACTTTAAAGGAACTTCAGTATTTAGACACCCTTCTATATTCCGATGAATCAGAGGAATGTCTCACAGTTCCTACTCTTCAGACTGAGATTATACTTGTATCAACATCTTCTCCTGTTGTTCTTGATCAGTTTGATATTGCCTCTTCTTTGGCTCCTATTGATTCAGCTAAGCAGGACATCATACATCTTTTAGACATGGCTACTTGGGATTCTTATCTTGCAGGCATTTCGTCTTTGTTTGTAGAGTCCTATATTGTAGATCTGGAGGATTACTTTGAGGATTTTCAGCTCCTCTTTGTTGACAGCCATATTCCAGCTATTAGCCCACCATCATCTATGCATTCAGAGGTTGTAGTTTTTGAGTCTTCAGTTCAGTTTGGATTTGACATCTTTTGTTTTAGTTCAGACAGAGAGATTCTTGAGCATCCTATCATGGCACACATCTTGAGACATCTTGGTTTTTCTCTTTTCACAGGGTTTCTTCGACATTGTCCTTTGGATCCGTTTCTTCCCAAGGGGAGGAATATTATATGCCGCTTCAGGATCTCTTTCTGGATTCTACCTCAGGCATCCATATGTGCGACAGGAGTTTCTTCATTGTTGGGGGGCCTTCTAGTCTCTTTCTTTTTCTCCTATGGAGACCATTGTATATGTACTTATATGATAGAAGTTGTTTATGGGGGGTATCATGTTATCCACCTCCTATCCTTCTTTTCTTAGTGCATTGCATGCTTTCATCTCTTTGGAGCAGAGTTTTCCCCATAAGGTTTTCTATTTCTCCACTTTTACAGAGATTTGGTTGTAATTGGGTACTTGATCGCTTTTGTTGCTTCTGACTCCAAGCTTACTTTTCACATTGTAGTTACCTTGCTTTCTTGCACATGTTTGTAAATCAGACTTTGCTCATCTTAAGGTGTTAGAGTAGAGGTTTTAATTTAATCATGTTGATTAAATTACCTTTATTCCTCTCTTAAGATTTCACTTTAGTTTGCACTTTGTGACATTTAATAATTATATTAATTATTAAATGTCTTCCTATTAGGGTTTCTTTTAGGGTTGCACAATATCCTTTTATAAGGATTCATCATTGTAATTTATCTCTCTCTCAGATGAATACATTTTTCAGCTTTCAGAGCACCCTTGCTTGTTTGTCTCCATCTCTTCTTTTTGTGACAGGTTATTTGCATGCAGGTGATCTTCGGGGTCTGTGAAGTTGGCTTTCTCAACTTCTATAGTTTGTATAGCTTGAGTAGCTTTCTTTTGCAATGTAGTTACAAATGCAACTTTTATTCTTCCAGTAGTTGATTGTGTTGATTCAAAGGGTTGCAAAGTAGATGCAACAACAAAAGAGGATCTATTGGATATGCTTAGTAACTTTTCTAAAATATCTTCTTCAAGATCTAAGGAGATATCCACCAGAGTTTGACAAGAGGACGGTGGCACCATTTTAGAGTACCATAGAATATCCCACTTCTTGAACAACTTATCTACTCTCTTCTCACGTGTTTCTTGAGTTTTCTTTTAGATCATCTAATCGATTGTTTCTCTATATGTTCCAAATCTTTCTACTTTAGGATCCTCAAGTTTTGATAGAAAAATTTCCACATAACCTTACACATATTTAGGTGTAACTATATAAGGAAATTCATGAATCCATGAGGTTCTTGGCTCTACAACCTACATATAGCAATGATCCTTATTCACCATGAAATTCACCTTATTCTCATATTTTTTCACCAAATAAGAGGGTATCCTCTACCTAGTTTGCATCTCAACTTGGAGACTCTTTAACAATCCCTAGTAGAATGCAATATATGCTTGTTTATCTTAGAAACCATTAATTTGTTTCTTGATTTGTGCAACAACTAGAGAAAACTTATCCCAAATATTTCCTTTAAATCCAAGAAATTCATTCATGAAAAATAAAGTGAAGAAAATGATCAATGAACCAAACTAAGAATTATAACCAAATTCCTTTGTTCTCTTCAAATTATCTATCAATTTCTCTCTAAACAGCTCACATAGGTCAAAACTGGCATCTTCCTTCACCATTTGATGGGTAGTATGGACTGCAGTGGCAATGGAAGACCCCTTTTTTCTGTGAAACAAATATTGCATGCAATCCCTATAGAGGAATACTAGATACCAGAACTAATGATATCCTTTACTATTAGGGTTCTCTTATCAAAGTTAGTTCTAGTAGGTTCCATAACCCTTTAATTCTTGATGGGTTTTAATATCAAAACTGGTCTAGAGGCACAAAGACTAGTAACTACCCTAATGGCTTTATTTATTTTATCATGAAGAGTTTTTCTAGAACCAAACTAATTCTTCATGAATGTGGCTTAAAATTATTCTCACTCATTCCTTGTAGTTGTAGAAGTCTAGAAAATCTTTCTAGATATCCAACCCTTTCACAACTACATTTGTGTACTCTAGCTTGTACACTCCATTCTCATTCAGTAATTCATGTCATACCACTTCAAAAGATCAAGTATTATCAATTTCACTCAGTGAGGCATGAATGTAAATCCTTGCATGCTAAAAGTACACCACATCTAAGGAAATTTTGGGAATGCACCATATTTTTCAACCTCCATCACCTTGAATGATTTTTTTTTTTATTTAGCGCTTGGTTTCTCGACTACATCAATTACTTGAGGTGTCGCCATTGATATTTCTTCAAAAAAATTTAAATGTTGCAACTAGGGTTTCAAAAATAAAGCTTGAAAATAATTTCTCACTTCTTCACTCATAACACAAATGCTCTTGATTACAAATGAGATCAAATGATTCAATTAATACATCAGAAGCTCCTTTCAATAGCCTTAACTTTTCATCATAAATGAATTTGTACCTATTAGGCAACCCTTCTACTAGAAATATTTTTGTCATCATAGGAATACAAGGATGCTCAACACACCTCCAAAAATCATTCTCTTGCTTTAGAACCTTCATCAAAAGGTTCAATCTTTCTCAATAGATCTCCACACTAGAGGAATTGGTTTAATTCATCTTTCATGCTCAAATATTCAACACTTTATCCTTTTTAGGTGGCTAAAAGTTTTACCAATCATAGCTTCCCCTAATATAATTCTCAATCTGAATTTGTCTTAAGATCTTATGCATAATGCAAAAGCATAGTATCATCCTTATTCTCATTTTCCTGACATTGATTTTCCTTCCAAATCTTTTCAATACCCTTCTTTTACTAATTTAGGGTTTCATCCTTCTTTTGGTTCTTAATAGGTGGCTTCACAAAATTTCTACAATTTTTTTCCTTATGCTCAAACTTATTGCACTTGTAGCACACATTTTTGTGCTCTAGAACAATATTGTTCCTCTTCACCTTAGTTCTACACTTAGTAGCCATATTACTAAAATTGTTGCATGTATAACAATATCCATGAAATGAAATGACATCATATCTTTGAGGCACAAATGGTCTTCTACCCATGTAGTCATTTCTTCTTTGCTTAGATGTATATTTAATAGACTTATGCCTAAATTTATTGAAGGACTAACAATAACCTTAAAATAAATTATTGAACTTGGTGGGAGCATATTGTCTTGTAGGTGGAGGACCTCTAAATCTTCTTTGTCTCTATACAAGAATGAATCCATCTTCTCTTTCTATCTTGATCTATCTTTGTATCTCTAGAGGTAGTCTTCTTATGTTATTAAGTGTAATCTTTCTCCTCCTTTTTTTTAGACTTTTCTTCCACGTTCAAATTTTTAGATAGGTTTACAGAAGCAATGGTTATAAGAATTTTCCCTTTTCTAAAACCAAGACAAAAATTATCTTTTGATGGATTTTTAGAGTTAATCAACTCATCAAGAATCTCAAAACCTCCTTTTAGCTTTATACTTTGTCAAAAAAAAAAAATCCACTTCTTTCCTCAAAGCAACAATTTATTCTTCAAGCTTAGAACATTCAGTAGTTTTGTCGATGAGCTTGATATTAATACATTCTTCTATTCTTTCCCCTTTTCAACTTAAACTTTCAACTTGCCAATTTTATTATCTACTTTTTCAATTTGGATCTAAAGTTGTTCATTCTTATCTCTTTCTTTATCTAGATCATTTAGAGCAGAAATGACATCTCCTTCATAATCCACTAGACAATATTCTTTGTTGAATTTAGATTCAAATTCATCATCCTCATTTTTTAGTATGACATCTTTTTCCTGAGATGAATTATTATTGGATACTTCTTTATTTTCCATGTGTTTTGAATACATGATCTACCTCAGCTATTAGTGTTGTATCAAGGAAGCTTGCTTTGATACCAATTGTTAAACACACGAATACGAAGACAAGGGGGTGAATCAATATGCTTTAAAAATTAAATCCCAATTAACTACTTGTGATACTAAATTAAACCAATTAAGAATGCATCTTCTTCATCATAACATGAAAGAAGATAAACATCCACACAAGAACACAAATGAAACCATATTTACAAAGAAAATTGCACAAGGGAAAAACCACTATGAGAAATGCTACTAGGAGCTACTATCCTAATCTAACCTCACAAGTAAATAATAGTTTAAAATTTTAGTTTGGACTACGGCCCAAGGAAGAAACTGCTCCATGACTTTGTTTTAGGGGATAAAACTCAAGGAAGCTACAACTCCCTAATTGAAAGAAATAACAACTAAAATATGACTAATATTACAGCTTCTACAATTAACAGTCATCAATTCTTTTGATTAGGTCTATAGAGGATCTTTTCACACTTTGTTCATGCACTTATACATCTTTGCACACTTCTATCATTACCTTTACATATTTGATCTTCAATATATACCATCCACATGCTTGCAAAATATAAATTCAGTCGACCATAAATAAGGAATATCAAACTTGTAACATGTTGGCCTACATCTTCATTTCTAGTATACAAAAAAGATAAGACATTATTTACAATTCTTCTAGATGAGTTGGCATGACTCATACAACATCTAAAAAACTCTTCTTAGATTACACACAAACATAAACTTGTGGTTCACATCACCAACATAGTCAAGTCAACCACAATAAAAGTATATCTTCACAAAATGACTTGAAACAATTGTGTGTTACTAGAAGCAAGAAAGATCTGAATGTGCTTCAAACATGAGATACTCTGAGACATCTAGAGGGTCCACACAAAATCATACCACTAATCTGTACAATATTGTTTTGGCACAAGCACCAAAACTTATGTTCTATAGAAAAATAGGCATCTGAAAGCAACTATGACACTCTATCCCTTAAAAACTAAATTTGTGAAGCACTAAGAAAATTGATACTGCAATATAGAATGCATAAGACATTATGGAGAATGTCTCCAAATCTACAAGACAAATACTTCATTTGTAGAGGAATGTGGATCATTTCATCAAGCCTTAATAAGAACTTTACTCTGCTAGAGCACAAACTAGAACTTTGTCATATCTAACTTTCACTGGAGAATGTATAACAACTTGAAACCTTGGATATAAAAAATTCACATATTACTCAACTTATATTCTAAAATGCAAGACTAAATCTTTATTTCTAGTAGGATGCAAACAAAAACTCTATGTCACTACCTTAGGATATGTACTATGAGTTGGACTCAAGCAACACTGAGAGGGGGGGTGAATCAGTGTTGAGTAATTTTAAACTTTATTAATCTGTCCTTTTAAGTGCTTAACACATTCAATGAAAAGAAAGATACATGAACATGAAAGAAAAAGCCACACCACCATAACACAAGGATTTTTACGTGGAAACCCTATTAGGGGAAAAATGACGGTGGAGGTCAATCCACAATTTTGAGTACTCAAAATATAGTGTTTTGCAAAATGGGAATGCCCTTTCATTCAGGCACACTGCCTAGAGCTCACTACTCAAAATAAGAAAGGCTCACTGCCTTACAAGAGATTTGGTTTATACCAAAATATTGAAATAAGAAGATAGCATCTACAAATGCCTGATTACAGTTTTAGTTAGGCTCATAGATCAGATTCTAGACCTTCTGTCTGATTCTGCACTTCGCTCTGCTCTTCCTTAATTCGCTTCACAGAATCACTAAATTGTTCTTCTAATATTCACACACACATCAACACATATTGAACATCCATACATCCACACCATACATTCATCAAAATGAATTAACCGATCTCATATATATCCATTACCAAGAATTTAGTCGCTATATGTCGGCTTCAATTAGAATATAAAATATTTTCCAACTGTCGGATCAAATCATGAATAAATTTCAATGTGCATCGACAAGAGTCAGCCAAAGCATAGTGAGGACCCAAAAAAAAATTCACAAGCCCGAAAAGACTTCAAACAATTTTGCTTTAGACATCTACAATATGCACATTCACTTAGTCGGCCTTCAAGCACTAATGAATGGAAAAATGGTCGGATCTCCTAACTCGTACATCGATTGATGCGACATCACAAAATTTGAGAGTAAGACATTTCATATACCAAACAAATTTCCTTGAGATCCACAACCAAAACTGATAAAATAGTAATCCATATGGATCTACAAACTCAACTATAGTCAAATACCTTGTTCTTCACTTTGTCTTTTGGTATGAAAAAATACTGACATGTGGACTAGATCAATGAATTAGGTTGCCATCAATGACAGCACCAGAAGCCATATGCAAACAATCTCCCCCTTTGGCATTGATGGCAACACTTAGTGAAAAATGACTAAGTGTCGGAACCATCAAAACTTCAACAAAACTCCCCCTAAGTTTGATAAGGCATTTTTCACTACTCTCTATCCCCCTTTGACATCAATGACAAAAAAGATAAAATATTTCTTTCTCCCCCTTTGAAGTATAATCAAAACTTACTTGAGCAAAAACTGGTTCAAAAACTTCAAGAAATACAACCACTAATTGAAGATTATTTTGTGTTTTTCCTTCATCTCCAGAAGAAACTTCTTCCAAGCTTCCACTGCAATCCTGGTTATTATGATCATATTGTTCTTAGATGTCTGGTTGATAATTTTGATAGGGGATTCTGGAATGGTGAAGGCTTCTTCCAATATTTCTCCTTTCCTTAGTATCTCAATCAACTATTCTAGTCTGTATTCGGTTAAGTCCTTCACTTTCCAAAAAGTGTCAACAATCCTATTCTTAGTGTTCTCAACACTTGTATGCTCTAACTGTAGTTCCTGAATCCTTTTCTCGATTGCACCATCTTGATCCTCAGACAAGTCAAGGTTTTGACCAAGACTATTCAACTCTGTTTCAATTTATTCCATCTTTTCTTTGTACTTGTTGATTGCATGAGGCCATCAAAGATAATAGTTGTAAATGTTGTTTGTTTTTCTTATGCATTCCCTTAGTTGATTCATGTGCTTTTTCAACTTGGTAAGTGACAATTTGTATTGCTTCTCTAGATGTAAGATCACTTCTTCTTTCTTATTTTGAGACTCAAAATTCATAATTTCCTTGATGCATTCAAACATCTCTTCTGGAAAATTATTCTGCAAACTCTCCAAATTGATATGATTGTGCACAAAATGAGCACTTACTACACTTAATATCATGTCCTTCTCATATGAAGGTCTAATAGACCACATGTTTGCAATCTTCTAAATTCCATCTTCCTCATGAATAAGCTACATTAACTCTTCCTTGGTTAAATATCCTTCTTCACTTCCTTCTACCTTTACCTTTCCATGTTCTAATTTAGCTATTTCTAGTTCTTTTTCAAGGGTGACCTTAGTTTCCTTATTAGAATCCTTATCTAGTATGTCCACAATTACTTGTTTTGTTCCTTTCCCTTCAACTTTTGGAGTCTTGTATGCTAGTGGAGTACAAACAATAATTTATTTTTCTCTTTTTTTCTCTCTCCCTCTCACCAGAGGAGGAACCAACTTCAAGTGCTCTTACCAAAATGTGAACACTAGTTGATCCAAACTTCCTCAACAAACCCTTAAAAAAACTTTCATATACTTGATCATAGTTTGCAAAATTACTAGAGTATATGTAAATCTGCTTGCAAACTAGTTCACTCTCTTCCCACATCACATTATTGTTCAAGGGTAGGCAATTCAAAAAGTGCATCACTAGACATATAACCAAAGTACCAAACCTGAAAGGGTAACCTGTCTCCGTTGACAATTGAACATTATCCAACAATTGATCTTTCATCAATCCACAAAGATCAAAGTCTTGATCTTCCATTATCATCTTCCGTGAAATGTAAACAACACTTGCTAAAGTTGCACCTTCTCTGTTTCTGAAAAATATTTTGTAGGATATTCCATGCGCAATGTATCTTGTTACTAAAT
Source organism: Sequoia sempervirens (assembly GCA_007258455.2). NCBI lineage: Eukaryota > Viridiplantae > Streptophyta > Pinopsida > Cupressales > Cupressaceae > Sequoia > Sequoia sempervirens. The sequence continues at coordinate 599,402,100 of VDFB02000003.1, read as the reverse complement.
CTTTAATTGTGGATATTATCAATGCATTTTGATCTCTAGTTACTCCAGTTAGGGTTTCAACTTCTTTGTTTTGAATTGACTTCTTCTTTGGAACATCCCCAACTTTGGATAATCTAGTTATAGCTGCAATCATTGGGTATGTGCAAGATCATGATGGGGCAAAAAGTGGCAATATGATGGGTATGTGGCTGACAACTTTTTTTACCCAAAATTGATAAAACGAAAAAGGGTTTTTAAAGGAGATTCTCAGCTTTCCACAAATATAAATTATGCTTTACTTTGAATTTAATAAGTAATTATTATTCATTTTCTATTCAAATTATGACTAAAGTCCTGATTGATAGACTAATTGAAAAACATTTATAGCTTTCAAATAGTATCACATTTTTTGAATCCAAAACATGTGTCACATTCTATGCTTCACATAATATAGGATTAAAAAAAGAAAAAATGAATTTCATGAAGTTTTGACCAAGTTAAGGTGGTTAGACATACGAGTTTTTTATATTTTTAAAAATTTGTAATAAAAAACTTATAATTAATTATTTACTTGGAAAAAAATTATAAAAAAATATGCATCACATTAGGACATAAGTCCTCTACTTATATCTAGAATATTATAAAAAAATATTATCATTTTATTGTGGTTAGGGTGGTCAGACAGACACCTACTTTTTATTTTTTCCTTGTAATTTAAGTACTACTGCATTGAAATTTCAAATTTTCACCAAATAGATTTCTTTTTTTTTAAACAAACCTAGTAGTTTAGAAACTACATTCAATTTTCTACAGATTATATTCTTACATATTTTTGAAATAATATAGATAACTTATTCAAATTTTTATGTCAAGTTACCTAACTCTGATTTTTCTGATTTTTTTTCCACTTAAGGGCCTATTTTTTCCATGATGATCCTGCACATACCCCACTTATTTTGAGATATGATAGGGATTATCCAGAGTTAGAATATCATCATTGAAATTTTCAAGAATAAACTCAATGATTTCTATGTTTCCAAAATGGGGAAATTCACTCCAAATATCCAAGCTTTTATGTTTTGCTTCATTTAACCATTTCAATTCATCGTACGATAACATGTTCCTTTTAGCTCTGATCTTCACACTGCTATATTCATCTAGTTTTACCATTCTTTCCATTTTCCCTTTCGTACACATGTCTTGAAAATAAGTTTTTCAACTGCACACTAAATTAAATGGAAATTTTAGAAATACCTGATGAATTAGGGTTTTTCCCCCGAATTCTCTTCATGCTTTCAAAGTTCTGATGCAGGGTGCTCTCTTTCTTCTTCTCTTTGACACAAAGTGGAAAATGAGGGTTTCATATTTCTTTTATATTTTGCACACCTAACTTTTGTTGTAATAAATGTTTTTTCCCTAACACATCTGGATACCCTGTTTTCTTAGTTGATGAACAAAAACCTTTGCGGACCTTCAACTCAGCATGATTTCCTTTCCAAATGATTCCATAGCATCTGTAAATCATTAGTGCAACTATTGCACTCATCCACATCCTGGTGTCAATTTCTGGTAGGGGGTTTGAAAGATTTTCTTAATAGCTCCCCCTAGGCCAATGACCTGAAATCAATTCCCAGTGGAATCACCAGGAGAAGGTTTTGGTACTAGATCATTTCCTACAATAGAGGAATTATTCTTCACCCATGTCTTCTTTATTTGATCTCTTATTTCATCCACACTCATTTTCCCTTTTTATTTATCATTTCTCTGCATATTTATGTCTTTGTATACCGAACCTCTTTTATCCATATTCTTGTTTTTGTAAAATCTTTCAATGTGACCATATTTGTTGCAATCGTAACACACAACATTTCCTTGTACAGACTAGTTATTCCATTGATTTGTTCTCAATATGCACTAGTTAGCAATATTACCAATTCTTCCACATGTATAACATTCTACATTCCTTCTATGGACAGAGTTGCCTTACAAATTTTTGCATTCAATTGACTTAGGGCCAAACTAGTTGCAATTGAAATGCTAACAAGAAAATTATGAATCTCTTGATTTCATTTTACTTCTACATTGAGGAGCCATATGACCAAATTTATTGCAAGCAAAACAATATCCATTAAAATTTTGTGCATTAGGTTGCCTTATCGGATGCCTCTTTTCTTTGTTCATTTGATTTCCTTTCCTGAAATTCCTTTTTCCAGATTTGGAACTTTCTCCTTTTTCATAACCAATACCTCGCTTGTCATTTCCATTCTTTTTTCCTTGAGTCAGCTCATCAAGCTTAACTGAGCTAATTTTTAACTTCTCTTTGTATTCATTTGTAGTAACTAGTTGATCCCTCAGAATAACAATCTATTTTTCAAGCTCTTCTTCATTTTCTCTAGACTTTTGTAGTTCTATCTCCAACTAAATGAATTCTCCATTTATTCTGCTACATTCATCAGATCTTTCTTTTAGGGACTGGGCAATATTCTCCTCTTTCTTCTTTCTATCTTCAATCTCCTTAGTCAACTTCATCATCATATATTCCATGTCATGCTTTAGGTTAGCATTGTATCTAGCAAGCTTTTCACATTATTCAGTTATTTCCTTCAAGGTTTGATTCAGATGATCATCATCCATCCTTTTTCTCTCTTCAATAATTTTTCTCTCTTTTTTCTTTATCTGATCACATAGATCCTTCCTCCTTTCCCTAGATTTAACAACCTGATCCTTTAACTTCTGAATGAATTTCTCAACATCCTTAAGATTTCCTTTCAATTCCTAAACTTTTTCCTTAGACTGATCAAGATCATCAAGAGCCACCATAATTTGTTGTTGAAGACTACCAAAGTTCATTACATTCCAAGATCCACCTCAAGTTGTTAAGCTTTTTCAAGGAACTTAGCTCTGATACCAATTGTTGGACTCAAGCAACACTAAGAGGGGGAGTGAATCAATGTTGAGTGATTATAAACTTTATTAATCTTTCCTTTTAAGTTATTAAAACATTCAATCAAAAGAAAGATGCATGAACATGAAACAATAAGCCACAAAACCATAAAACAAGGATTTTTACGTGGAAACCATGTTAGGGGAAAAACCATGGTGGAGGTCAATCCACAATTTTGAGTACTCAAAATATAGTGTTTCAAAAAATGGGAATGCACTTGCATTCAGGCACACTGCCTAGAGCTCACTACTCGAAATAAGAAAGGCTCAAGTTGCCTTACAAGATATTTGGATTATACCAAAATATTGAACTGAGAAGATAGCATCTACAAATGCCTGATTACAGTTCTGGTTAGGCTCATAGATCATATTCTAGACCTTCTGTCTGATTCTGCACTTCGCTCTACTTTGCCTTAATTTTCTTCACAAAGTCACTCAATTGTTCTTCTGACATTCTCACACACATCAACACATATTGAGCATCCATACATACACACCATACATTCATCAAAATGAATTAACCGATCTCATATATATATCTGCTACCAAGAATTTAGTCGCTATATGTCAGCTTCAATTAGAATATAAAATATTTTCCAACTTTCGGCTCAAATCATAAATAACTTTCAATGCGCATCCACAAGAGTCAGCCACAACATAGTGAGGACCCAAAAAAAATTCACAAGCCCAAAAATACTTCAAACAATTCCACTTTAGACATTCGCAATACACACATTCACTTTGTTAGCCTTCAAGTACTGATGAACAAAAAAATGACCGAATCTCCTAACTTGTACACTGATTGATGCAACAACACAAAACTTGAGAGTAAGACATTTCATATACCAAAACAAATTCCCTGAGATCTGCAACCAAAATTGATAAATGGGTAATGCATATGGATCGACAAACTCAACTATAGTCGGATACCCTGTTCTTCACTCTATCTTCCGGTATGAACAAATACTAACATGTGGACCAAATCAATGAATTAGGTTTACATCAATGAGAACACGAGAAGCCATATGCCAACACTATGAAGGCCTTAAACAATATTCTTCTACCTTTCTCTAAGTGTAGTACACTGAATTAGAAATATATCAATGTAGACATACTATAAACACATTAGAGCATGTGCACCCATCTCTGCATCACACTTAGACATTGGGTTGATCACCACTCTTCTTTCTACTACAATGCTAACTCGCACCAATTGAAATATCTACACATTTATTATCTTCATAGCATATATAATATTCAACACAATTTTGACATCAATGAAAAACAAGCTTATCAAGATGCGACACTACTATGATCAATCATTCCATTATTATAAAGATGTATGAGTTATCCTCTATATCTTAGCTACAAAGATCTATTGTGTTTTGGAGACTAACCTATTATAGAGTCTCAATTCATTCTACCATCCATCAAACAACCTTTGGTGGCAATAGATGGTGTGAACATCACTTCGATAGAGATTTCATACCAAGGTCATATTATCATTTATCATTTTATGATTTCAATCAATTAATTTTATAGCCTTTTCCTTAGCTAGAGCATGCCCTCTTGATTATTAACATATGTTGTACATGGAGGTGGAATCAATGAAACAAGGTTTGAATTAGGCAATCGCCTATAAAACATAACATTTCCCCCTCTTTTCATGTGTGTATGATAGATTTAGAATTTTTGTTAGGAATAGGTCACAAGAGACATATGTTAGATTGTAACTTACCTTTGAAAGTTTTTAGATCCCAAAAAAGTTCCATCTCTAGTCAAGGGTGCCACTACCATTGACCCTCCAATTCAAGCCCAAATTTTAATAGCACATTCCTCTTTGTATCTTCCCTTGTAGATCAATAGATGTTCTGTCAATTTTCATTTTTATCTATGCGATAAATTACATTTTCAGATCTAGGGTTTATGTCAAATAGACTTTTTAAAACACACATAATTTTTCATCTTTACAACTCAAAAGGACCAAACACTAGGATATTGGCTCTCCCTTGTCATAGCTATAAAATTATTAAACTTAGTTTTTATGTGTCTTCATGTAGAGGGAAAGTGAAAAGAAGATGACCCTAGTTAGTCTAGTTTGTTCTAGGATCTCATTTTTTAATCTAGTAATACATGTAAAATTATAAGAGGAATTTCTCACCCATGTTTTGTAAGAGGAACAAAAAATTACCCATTATAAGAAAGATAATTAACCTCTGAAAATTTTAATTCAAATTGTTGCAAAAACATGATCCAACTAAATACAATAATATTGTAGAATAAATTAATTATGAATCGATAACATGAAATATTAAATTGAATAATAAAATAATATTTAACAAGGCACATTTTTAATGTGGTGAAACCATGATAATAATCTAAGGAAACATCAATGAGGAAAAGTATCATTATTCTTATTGCTTAGAATAATTAATTAGAGTCTTCATAGTTACTGCTATTAAAAATTACCATTTTTTGTTAAAAGATTCAAAGATATATATAATATATTCAAGATAACAACCACTATCAAAATTATAAAAATATATATTATTCTTTGAGGGAAATTATGAGTTATCTCTCTCAAAAAAAGTAAATTTTATAAGATAATACTTTTTTTTTTTTTATTATTGTCATTATCAAACAATATCTACCTTGAAAATAATTTATCCAAGACTTTCCCATTCCCATTCATCACCTTTTCTACAAGCCAAGAAAGCTAAACTCTACCTCAACTTCTTAATTGTATTGGTTTTGTAAACATGTATGCATAATTTTTTGGTGTATGAACTTTCTCAAGAGGTACTCCACCTCCATCAATAATTTGTCTTAAAAAATGGTATTTTCTTGCAATATTCTTGCTCCTACTATGATAATTTGTATTTTTATCGAAATGGATAACAATTTACATATCAAAAAATACAACCACCTTGTCCTATAGTTTTACAAACTCGCCCAATAGACCCTTTAACCAAATTTCCCCTTTGCATGCATTTGAGACAACCATATAATCTACCTCATTACTAGATCAAGTAATTATTCCTTGAATCTCTGATATCCAACAAAAAGGTCCTCCTACAAGAGTAAAGGATTAGTCTGAAGTAGATTTCCTTTTGTTAATTTACCACCTATGAAATTTAAATCAACATAACCACAATGCCAATCACTACAACAATTATACATGATACAATAATCACTTGTGGCTCTAAGATAAAAAAGAACCAATTTGACTATTATCCAATGATCTTTACTTGGATTTATCATGTATCTCTTTACACCACCAACTACATGTAAATTATCTAGTCTTTTACATACCATCACACACACAAAACTTCAAAAAACTTAAATTGCGAAGCCAAATGGATATTTACAGGTTTAAAATTGATCATACAAAATCTTATGAGGACCTTCTCCATATAATTCTACTATGATAACCAAATATTGCTATGTTCCCCATCTCTCTGTATTTTCATGCCAGAAATTTACTTTGCTACTCATATATCTTTCATATTGACTGTCCTAAGAAATTGAACCTTTAACTTGTTGATATCAACTATTATTTTTCTTGCTACAATAATATCATCAACATTTAATACAACATAATGAATAAACTATTTTTCTAACTTTCAATATACACAAAATGGTCATGCACACGTATTTTAAAATTTTGGCTCTCCTTGAAGGAATCAAACATCTTGTAAAATTCCATGGGTTATTATTTTAGGCTATACAATGACTTTTGGAGTTTGCAAACACTATTTGTTTTGCAATCTTGAACAAACCGTAATGGTTGTTCCATGTATATTTCCTCATCCAAATATTTTTGTAATAATTTTTTCATATTATTTATCTAACTCAAGATCAAGTAAAGAAACTAGAGCTAATACAACCCAAATAGAAACAATTTTAACAAGTAGTAAAAAAATTCATGTAAATCAATGCCTTCCTTTTGAGAATATCATTTTTCTACATGTGTTTCTTTGTACCTTTCAAATTTATCTTCAAAATATTTCTTCAAAATTTTCACCCATTTACAACCAACAACTTTCCTATCCTTTGGTGATTCTACTAGGTCTAATATTTTATTCTTTTCAAAGACATAGATTTCTTCTTTTATTTCTATTTACCATCTATCACAGTTTTTAGTGCCATCCTTGCTTCCTAATAGAAACTGGGTTCCCCATCATTAGAAATTAAAGCAATAGATGAAACATAATCATCATAAATTCTATGTATATTTTTAACTTGTGTAGATATCCTTAGATTTGGTTGTGGAATTTCCACATTTACCTATATTTTTGGTATTAGACCATCTTCTTCTTCAAAATATTATTCATACTCCCTATAAAAATTTTTTAATTTTTATAAAAGGGGTAAAAACTTTATTGAAAATCAGAAGAAAGCATTACAAAAATAACAAAGGGATCAAGCCCCATAATCCAAAAGAAGCAACAAAACAAGCACAAAAACAAAATAACAATCTTCCAGTATCCTTTTATTCTCTTCCAAGAACCTATCCAAATCCTGACGTAACTTAGGGGAGGCCTTCATCTATTCCTCGATCTTCTAGCCATCATCATGCTCAGAAGCCCATTTAGCCAAGTAGTCAGCAACCTGATTCCACTCCCTCGGGATATGAACAAATGAAACTACCTCCATCCTAGAACTAACATGAAGAATTTGCTAAACAACCAAAGCTAACTGCCAATTAATATCATACATCTTCCTTGAATTCAATAGATTAATCAAGATATGTGAATCAGCTTCACAAATAATCTTTTGCCATCCCAAAGCAAGGGCCCACTCCATAGCATAAAGAATCACCAAACCCTCCATGAGATTAATAGTCTTTTCCCCCTCATGAATAGAGAAAATAAATATCACCCAACCCCCTGAATCCTTGCCAACCCCACCAATCCTAGCAAGCCCAGGATTTCCTCTAGAAGATCCATCAGTATTGATTTTCAAAAGATCCCCTGAAGACCCAATCTATCCACCAACTCAGCATCCCCTTTCCCTAGGGGGAAAACTACTTCACTCTTAGCCCAACCAACTCTTGTATCATACCTAACATACACATCCACACCTGCTGACCAACCAATTTCACACCACAAAATATCTTGCGATTCTACTCCATCCAAAACTACCAAAGAAAAAAAGTAGGTCCAACATACCAAACATCCTACATAAAGGAAGCCATCAATAGGGGTCTTCCCATACTATCCTAGAACTCCACCAAAGAGGAAGCATGAACACAAGGTTTCTTCCAAACCTCCCACCACAAATACCAAAGTTGCACAACAAAGGGGCACCGTAAGAACAAGTGTGAGGAATCCTCCTCCTCTTTCCCATAGAGAACACAAATCGAAGGACCCTGGAAACCACACTTACGAATGTTATCCCAGGTCAAATACCTATTCCATTCCAAAGTCCAAACAAAGAAATTACATTTTGGCCACAATAGATTATTCCACACCCTCTTCCACCAATGAACCTCCACCCTAACCAACTTTTGAGCCAATAACACCTAATAACCACAAGCAATAGAGTAGATCCCCTTAGGATTGTGGGTCTAGGAAATAATATCCTCTTCCAGAAGAGAGCTACAACACCTACTACAATGAATCATGTTAAGCTCAACACTGCCTTCCTTCATTCCCATATTTGGCCACTCTATCAGATCCTTCCAACAAGCCCTCTCCAACTGATCATAAAAAGAGGGCTTGAAGTCACTCACCCTAGATCACCCAGCCATGAGAAATCTCTGGCTCAAAGGAAGCAAGTGAGGAAACTGAGAGGTAAGAGGAGGGAAACCATCCCAAGAGTTTTACCAAAAAAGATCTTCAGAACCCCATCTATAGATCCAAAATAAAGCATCCTTGATGAGTTTCCCACCCTTCTAAAGAGTACTCCAAATCACTGAACCTTTCCCCTCGAGAGGGTACCTAGGGAGGTCATGTTGGGGGATGCCCAAAAATTACTTATGAGATAGTATCCTGGCCCAATACAACTGATCTTGCTCTAGACACCATCTCCAGAATAGCCTAGTGGCCACAACCACTCCGAACAATGTTGATTGGTGAAGACCCAGCCCACCATATTGCTTTGGACTAGACACATCTTCCCACTTGACCAAGCTCTACTTGGAGGACGACAAGCATCTAGCCCATAAAAACTTCCTCTCTAGAGAATCCAACTCCTTAAGAAACCCCATCAGAGCCACCTGAAGCATACACCAGTAAGTAGGGATAGCCTACACAACTAACTTAAGAAGTTGAACATGCCCAACAAAAGACAACCATCTATGTGTCCAATGATTGAATTTCATCCAGAACTTATCAATAATATTCTGCCAAGAACCCTTAGGAAGATGACCAACTAAAATTGGAATACCCAAATACATAAAAGGGAGAACCTCTATCTGAAACCTAAAAGTATTAGCAATTCTTCTATGAATGGTGGTGATCATATTGAAGAAGAAGATGGATGATTTATCCTCATTAATCAATTGTCCCAAAGCCACAAGGAAAACATCCAACAACTGCCTCAAAGAAGTAGCTTCCTTGACAGTAGCCATCCCCATCAAGGTAGTATCATAAACAAACTACAAATGAGACTGTGGAGGAAAATATCCACCCCAACGCCAACCCTGAATGATGCCTAATCCAACATTTATTTTCATCAAATGATAAAGACCTTTAGCAAGAAGAAGAAATAAGTACGAGGAAAGAGGGTCCCCCTGGTGTAAACCCGTAGAAGCCCCAAAAATTTTATAATAATCTCCATTTATCAACACCAAAAAGGATACTAACGTAACACAACTCATGACCCATTGGATCCACTCTTTACAAAACCCAAAAGCAATAAGGATCTTCTGCAAAAAGGACCATCTAACCCTATCATAGGCCTTAGCCATATCTAGCTTAATGAACATTGTCTTCTCATGGGAACTGGCCATGGAATGGATGGTCTCCATAGCAATAACCACCCCATCCAAAATCTATCGACCCGCAACAAATCCACTTTGTTCCTCTGAGATCAACACTTTAAGCTACTTCTTCAACCTCTCATCCATTAACTTTGAAATAATTTTATATGCCACATTGCAAAGGGAGATAGGTCTAAACTAAGTTAGCCTATTTTCCCCTTCACACTTGGGAATGAGAGAAATGAAGGTGGAATTAAGATCACACAACATATTCTTGTTCCTCCGGGACTCTTGAACAACCACCAGAAGATCCAACTTTATGATATCCCAAAATTCTTGAAAAAACTCTATTGGGAAACCAGTCGGGCCAGGAGCTTTTCCTTTCTTAATCTGAAACACAATCTCCTCTAGCACCTCTAGAGAAATATCCCTCATTAGATACTCATTCATCTCCCTAGAAACCAACTAAGGGATACAAGAAAGAACTTTCCCCTCCTCAACTGAACCCCCTTGTGAATCCTCTCTGAATAGAGCAACAAAATACTATGATGCCTCAGTCATAATCTCCTGAAATGAGACAAGACGACCCCCCCTGTCATTAACCAAAATAGATATAGAGTTACCATGCCTCCTAGCCTTCATAGAATTAAAGAAAAAGGTAGTTTTTTTTTCCCCTTCCTGCAACCATTCAACCCATTCCTTTTGCTTCCAATATACTTCTTCATGTAATTCACATTCCTCCACCACATTCAGAGTCCTACCCTCTTCTTTCAAAAGATCCTCAGAAACCCCATTCTCCCAAATCAATTGTGTAATATTATTTAATTCTTCCTAAGTAGTGGCCTTGTCATGAAAAATATTACCAAAACATCACCAATTCCACCTTTCAAGTTGATACTTGACAAATTAAAGAAGCTTGGTGAAAGTATACATTGTTGTACCAAAAGTAGGTCTACCTATCCTCCACCACACAACCACTTCTCAAAAAGAGTAGAATCCCATAACCACATAAGTTGTAACTTAAAAGAAGGAGATCACTTGAGCAAAGATGATACTAAGCTTGATAGGCTAGTGGTTCGAACCCCTCCAATCCAAAATTTCAAAGGAAGTAGACCACAAGTCTCTAACCCAATAACAAGAGACCAAGAACCGATCCAGCCTCTCAACAATATAGTCCTCACCAATCTTCCTATTATTCCAAGTAAAACAACCATTATTGGGATGAACATCAATAAGATTTAAATCTGAAATTCTATCCCTGAGAAGTAGCGTAGAAGGCTCCAACCTAGCAATTCCTTCTTTTTTCTCAGACAACTCCACGATAGCATTGAAATTCCTAGGAAAAACCCATAGATGGAAAGGAGCCAGGTTGCGAACAAATCAAATATGGGACCATAAAATTTGATTACCCTGATACTCAATGGGTGCATACACATTAGAGAGGATAATACACTCTCATATCATAAAGCATGAGGCCATTAGGGAAACAGAAGATCTAGAAGAAATCCACCAGAGAGGGTAAATCCTTTGGGGTTTCCATAAGCAAGCCACAGCCCCGGATGCACCGTGAGATCCAACACACTGACACTCACCATACTTCCACAACTTAGGTACCATATTCAACATATTCTCCATAGATAATTTAGTTTCCTGAAGAAAAAGAACACCTAGAGATTGATTCCTAACCAAATCATGAGAAAACATTTGTCGAGGGCCACTGTTCAAGCCCCTAACATTCCAAGATAAAAAAAATAACTTATGGGGAAATGACAAATGTGAATCTAGGGTCTTAATTGCCCCTGACTCCATGAGAGTTTCCCCAATTGATTTAATATTTTCGATATCCTTTTTCCTACCCATCTTGGGATTCTTCTCACCAACCCCTTTCTTTGGTTCCTTTTGTTGAATACCCATGCGAGAAGAGGACAAAGAGCACTTTCCAACTTCCACACCATCCTTTATAGGGAAAGGAGAGCCATCTCCCCAATTCTTCAAAAATCCAATAATATGATCTAGCAAAAATTGGATAACCAACAATTGATCCATGTCCATCTTCCCAACATTCGTACCCTACACAACCTGCATAGCCTCCAAAGGAGGCCCATCCCTTCCTGTACCCAAAGTTCCCTGATCCAAATTCATCATACCTAGATTCACTTCCTATTGGCTGAGATCATCTAGCACCTTAAACATATTAAAAGTGCCATCATCCTGCCTCTCCCCTAGGGTCATCTTATACCCCTGATTCCTAGTGCAATCTCTCACAGGGATAAATATGTCCTCTCCAGTACCATCACCCAGAATAGGCTCCTTCCCCTTATCAACTCTAGGTTGATTGCAAGGAGGTTGGGAAGGCTGGGATTCCACTGTCTTAGCCCTAGGGCACCTGTGCTGCAAGTGTCCATATTCATGACAAAGTCGACACTGAAAAGGAAGAGTTTCATAGTCTAATTGTTGCACCCACATATATGATCTTGCACTCACTTCCACTGAATTTGGCAATAGCTTGCTTAAATCAATTTCCACATAGATATAGGAAAAATTCATTACCTTTTTAAACTGCATCTGTTGTGAAGACCCAATAGGTTTACCAAGCATTGAAGCCACCAAATGCAGAACATCCTCTTGCCAGTATTCGACTGGAAACCAGGGTAGCCGAACCAAAACTAGAACCCTATTTGGGAGCTCTTCAATTGGATTGAAGCCTGCATGCCACAACTTCATAAACAAGCCCACTTGGTTATAGAAATAGGGACCCCCCTCAAAAATCCTATTCTGATCAGTCATGCAATCAAAATAAACCATAAAGTAGTTATTTGCTAGGAGTCTAATCTCCATCTCCCCTTCCGGTAGCCAGGTTCGCTAAGCCCAAGATTCCAAAAATTGCAACGAGACTCTCAAACCCATAAAATTGCAATAAAAGGAATGCTTTGAATAATATTAAATATCATTAGCCAACATCTCCATCGAGATAACCAATTTTAGCCTCTCTTTACGTCTTTCCAAGCATCCATTAATCTTTGTAATCTTAGATCCTCTGTATGACCCAGAACCAATCATCTCTTGATCCAGCGCAAACAAATTATTATCAGAAACCTTCGCACTTAGTGTCGGAGGTTTCGATCCAAAGGCTAATCATAAATCCATCTTGGGGCTAACCTCAGATGATTCCCCTCGAGACATGGACCCCAAACGAGATCCTTAATGGGCATGCAAGCCCCTAGGCTGAGAGAAAAGATGAAAAAACCCACATGAGGGTTACCACAATATCCCTCTGACTCCACCTACAACCCTCTAAAGCTTAAAAGTGTCAACTTTAAATAGAAAATCCCCACATCCAAGTGGTATAACATGCATTCCAAGGAGGATAGCCACGATACGCACAAAATACCCACACCCCACCCAACAGTCTCAGCCCTACATAGGCCGTGCAATCAAACAGAGCTTCACCAAACAGCTACGCACAACACCACACCCAATCGCCACCTCTTACTAAACAAACTCAAGCCCAAACCTGTCATCAAACACCAAACACCCACCACCACCATGCACCAAGGAAGCCAACCCAATAATGGAAGTATCCGCAGTGAAATCTTCACCCTAAGCACAACAAGAACCCCCCTGTTCGCATCAAGAAGCATGCACAGATATTGAGCTAGGGCACAAACGCCCTAGCTCGGCCAACGCAACACAGATTCGTCATTATTCTAGTATTTAGTTCTAAATTTAATGAAGATGCTATTATCATACTCCCTATAATTTATAGATGGATGAGTTTCCAATTAATTTTTTTGATATTGTGGTAATTTATTGCATTCCTTATCAAATTACACTATGTTTGATTTTATGAGAGTAGATTCACCAAATACTACATCTTTGTTAATAATGATTTTTTTGTGTAGTAGGATCCAATTATTTGTATCTGTTAATTTCATTACCATAAGTAACAAAATATAATTATTAGATTTGGTTCCCAATTTAGAATGTTGATCTTTAAAACTAAGAGAATATGCATACCTCTTTAAGAATCTTACAATTTATTATAATTGATGGTGACCAATTTGCTAGATAGAAATTTGTAGAGATAGGTGGGTGAGAGTGGGATCATGGGGATCCAAAAAGTAGCAATATGACCCAAAAGTGGTTGATGAAATTTTTTTATTTGAATTTGATGAAATAGAAAGGGTTTATTGATAAAAAAATTAGCTTTCCACCAATATAAGATATGACTTATTTAGAATTAAATATATAATTATTATTTATTTTCTACATGCATTCTGACTAAAGTCTTGATTGATATAGGCTGATTGAAAAAAAACTATAATTGTTAAATGATTTCACATTTTGTTGAATCTGAAAGATGTGGTACATTCTATGCCTCCCATACTATAGAATAAAAAAAATGGTTTTCATAAATTTTGGACCAAGTTATGGTGGTCAGATAAACAAGTTTTAAAAAATTTAAAATTTTCTAATAAAAAATTCATAACTAATTATTTATTTGCAAAAAAATATTAAAAAAATGTGGCACATCTGGGCATGTTTCCTCTACTTATATTGAACGTTTCAAAAACATATATTATTTTTCTTGTACTTAGGTTGGTCAAACATACACTTGATTTTTTATATTTTTCCTAAAAATTTAGTACTATTGTATTGAAATTTCCAAATTTCACCAAATAGATTTACTTTTTTCCCAAAGAGAACTAGTATCTTAGAAACTACATTCAAATTTCTACAAATTTTTTTCTTACATATTTTTTAAATTATGTTAATAACCTATTCAAATTTTTATGTCAAGTTGCCTAACTCTATTTTTCTAAATTTTCATTACCACTTAAGGGCTTAGATTGGACCCCCATGATCTCGCACTGACCCAGCTTCTACCCATAACTCTTGCTATAACTTGGCATTGTTGAACATGCTTCTTGATCTCTTTAGAAGATTCTTATTCATGTGTTCAACAACACAATTTTGATAAGGCTCATGTAAACTATGGCTTTATGCCTTTCAATCCCAAATTTGTTACAATAATTTTCAAACTCCAAATATGTGAACTCCCACCCATTATATATTCTTAAACAATTGATTGACCTAACAATACTCTTTCAAGCAAAAAATATAAATTTCTCAAACACATTGAACACGTCATCTTTACTTTTAAGAATATAGAACAATAACTTTCTATAGTAATCATTTATAAAAAAAAAAAAATTATGATCCTCCAAAAAAACTATAGGGAATGGCCCTCAAACATCTGAATAAAAATTACATAGAATACCCTTACTTATATATGACCTTATTTAAAAAAAAATCTACTCTAGTTCCCAAAAACAATATTCTTGTAGAAATTCATTTTCAGATATTTGAAATTTGTAAGTGACTTATGGTTTATCAGTACCTCTAGCCCTTTCTTTCTCATATGACATAGTCATTGATGTCATAAACGATTATATTCATTTTCTTCCTCAAACACCATCATTTATTTATTTATTTGAGTAATCCTTTCTAGCTTGTAAAGGTTTCTAATTGTAGACACATAAAAATGACCTAGGCCTACAAGCTTCATTTTTCATCTTTCGTCCTAATATAATTATGACATTTAATTATGTCCTTGGTCCACATTTGACTATTAATTAAATAATTCATAACTATTTAATTAGTTCATGTTTGTTTATTCTTCATGATTATTAAATAAATAAATTATATTTATTTATTCAATAAATCACTAAAGGTCTATTGTCCTCTTACAATTAAATAAATTTCTTAATTTATTTAATTACATTTATTCATTTATGTCATCTCAATTATTAAATAAATGAATTTTATTTATTTATTTATTATGTCACTAATTTTCATAATTAAATGAATTTATTAATTTATTTAATTATCGGTCATAATCCTCTAAATTAAATAATTATCTCTAATTATTTAATTACCTAATTTAACATTTCTCTCATTTTAAATAAATGAAATTATTTAAAATGATTTCATTTTAGTAATAATCTGAAAAAGATTATTTATTGTCACACAAGATCCTTATTTTGAATTAATTTAATTCAAAAAGGTAATCTTCTTCCAAAAATCAAGTAATTGAGAAAATTCTTGATTTTTCAAATCTGCTTTTCAGTCCAACTCTTATCCTCTTGATTTTTCGAATCTTACAAATCAAGCAGTCTTTATCTTCTTGATTTTAAAAAATCTTTATCTTTTTGACTAATTATCACATTTATTCTCGACCACCGATTTAATTTTCTCAAATGACATCTTGACCTCTCATTTAATGATTTTTTCCTAACCCTAATTAGGGATTGTCACACACAATCTTGACCTCTGATTTTAGGCTTCTGTCAACTTTTAATCTTGGTCATCCATCCAAAATTGCATTTTCTATAAAATGCCAATTTTGCTCACATTTTGAGGGACACAGGTTTTTGATATTTCATTTTGGCATAATCTTTGAGTCTTAGGCATAGTCTTGACATTTCTTTTCATATGAATAGTCATTATTTGTCATTTTCAAATCCTTCAAAGCTTGTTTAAGACATTGTCATAGTCAAAGATTGCTCACACACTCAATCTGAGGGAAATAATTACATTTGCAACAAGTTATAAGGGATATGGAGGTGATTCATGGAGGCTTCAAAGGAAATTTGGTATAATTATTTTTATTTTATTTAATTGTCTTCCTTTGTGCTTCATAGTTAATGTTGGATTTTATTTTTAATGCTCTAATCTGCTAACCACATAAACTTGCATCGTTACATTGGTCAACCTAACATTCATTTTTGCAGTTTTCATACGGAGTTGTTCAACTTTTTTTTGTAGGTACAGATACAGAATGACATAATCACAACATTTTGAGATGCAAATTCCCTATCACGACGCATTCACATTTGGAAATGTCATTTTCATTAACTTTAGTTTTCATTAGCTTTAGTTTTATTAGTTTAAATTAATTCATTTAAATTAATTTAGAGTTAGATGTAAATTTAGATTTAAGATTTTTAATCTTTCTAAGTTAGTTTAAATTTAACTTTTTCTAATTTAATTTATATTTTAAATTAAATTTTAGATTTTTAGTTTATAATTAAATTCTTTAATTTAGATTTTATAATTTTAATTAGAATTTAATTAGATTTTTAGATTTTTTAAATTAGCTTTTAGTTAGATTTAAAAAAAAAAATTAAATTAGATTTTTAGATTTTTAAACTAGAATTTTTTTGATATTTTTAAATTAACTTTTAGTTAGATTTTTAAATTAGATTTTTTTAGATTTTAAATTAGATTTTTTGATTTTTAAAGTAGCTTTTAGTTAGATATTTTTTAGATTTTTTAGTTAGATGTTTTTTAGATTTTTTAATTAGATTTTTAGATTTTTAAATTAGCTTTTAGTTAAATTTTGTTTTAGATTTTTAAATTAGCTTTTAGTTTTTTTAGATTTTTTTAGATTTTTAGATTTTTAAATTAGCTTTTAGTTAGATTTTGTTTTAGATTTTTAAATTAGCTTTTAGTTAGAATTTTTTTAGATTTTTAAATTAGATTTTCTAGATTTTTAAATTAGATTTTTAAAAAAAAATTTAAATTAGCTTTTAGTTAGATGTTCTTTAGATTTTTTAGTTAGATGTTTTTTAGATTTTTAAATTAGATTTTTAGATCTTTAAATTAGCTTTTAGTAAGATTTTAGATTAGATTTTTATTAGATTTTAAATTAGATTTTTATTAGATCTTTATTAGATTTTAGATTAGATTTTTAATTTTGATTTTTTAAAACTTTTTAATTTAGTTTAGATTTCTAATTTCTAATTTAATTTAGATTTTTAACTTTTTAATTTAGTTTATATTTTTATTTTTTTAATTTAGTTTAGGATCTTAACAGATTGCATGTTTTAGATTAGAGATTTTTGGTTACTAATCCTTGTTGGCAGTGTGTGGCATTTACATTTCGAGGGTCCAAGACAATTTGTTCAATCTACTGATTTGTGGTTTTGCAGATTCGTTTGTCCAAGAAGTCCTAATTTGAAACATTGTGTCTATGATTTTTAGAATAGAAAACACTTAATTTGGTGCACTAAAATGAACATGTCTTCTATTTTGTTTGACTGTGCTTGAAGGTGGTAGGTGACTATGCTCTCACCTTGTGCAAACTAGGTGATCAGAAAACCAGACCCACCTTGTTTTTGTGTAACCTTGATGAAATAATCAAAGTATTCTCTCCCCTTGCGCAGTCATGCGATCCTGGGTGTAAGAGAAATGGTTATTGCCTCTAGAAATTGGGCCTGCCAGGGGATTTCATCACCTCTAGGTGACTCAAACCGGCAACGGAGCTAAAGCCAAGCTACCCCCGACTAGTATATAAATATGAATCTTAAGGGAAAACCTAAGATTACGAGTGTAGATGTGTCATACATACCAAGTAGTACTCCCCAAAACCCTATTGACCTTAACCTATTCAAGCCGGAGTGCCTCCCAAATGGAGCTTAATCTTGCACCCCATGTATGGCCACTCGAACGGGGGTCCTGAATTAGACACCATTGTTTAGTAGCCAAAAACCTTCTATTTACTAGTGCAACACCAGGCGGTGTGAAGGAATCCACATCTTCACAATTTGTAGTAGAGGTGATCAATCTGACATGGGAGTTTCATGGGGGTTGGAAGCTTGGTTGGCCTGAGAAGAGAGTGCACTATAAGGGGGAGCCCATGCAACCAAGCTTTTGAATTCACATGCTACTGATATGCGGCTGGGGAAACCCACGTGGAATCTAGCGAATAATGTCCTAGCTTAACCATAGGATTGTACTTGTTCTCTTTTTTGTTTGATTACTTTCAAAATATAATGCTTTCCAAGTGTTTGTTGGTTACTAAAATGAAGCAAACAACACTTAAACATCTGGAAACAAACTGTCTAACTTTAAACAATTCAGATTTTTGACCACAAACATCAGAAATTTGACTTTTTACATTCTGCAATGCATTTGTTAGACCACAATCACTCTATCACACCACATTTTCCAGCTTTTGCAACGTATCTGCTCTGCTAAAATGCATCTGCTAATCCAAACACCGCATTTTCCTGTCTTGAAACACATTTTCCATCTATAAAGCCACCTCTGCAACACTACACCACATTTGCAATCTGTAAAGCCGCATTTGCAACACTGCATCACATTTTCCATTTCTAGAACCGCATTTGATCACTACAACGCATTTGTGACCTCAAATGACGCATTTGACTAGCACCAAAATAAACCCTATTTCAAACCAGAATTCAAGTCCAGACATCTTAGCCTACTATCAAAACATGTTTTTCAAAGGCCTCTTTCAGAAACTAGAATTGAAATTGCTCAAAACATCCATCATTCGCATTCCTTAGCTCGCATTTTAACTATAGGTTTAAATTTCCAAATTTTAGTTACATTCCCTAGGTTTCATCTTGGAAAACTTTGGATTAGGCCAAATCTCCACACTTTGCAAAAACCATTATTTTCAAAACTAGGTTATCTTGGGACTTAGTCATTATTCCTCTTTTTGTTCATTGTCCTTTTTGTGAGAACCCCCAACTCAACAGTCTAGTTAGGAAGGCTCACTCATCATTTCAACCTTGTCATTTAGTCCCCTTAGCAAGTCCCTTGATAACCTAAATTGAGACATAGGTCAAACTTAGAGTGGTTAAGGAAAACCTTTCTCCAAAAATTGTCCATCTTTAGTCCTCATTTAAAACTTAGACTTTGCATTGTCCATCTCTAGTCCTCATTTTGAACTTAGACTTTGCATTAATCATCTTAGTCCTTAGTCAAAATTATCATCTTAGTCCTCATTTGGCACTTTTTCCTTGACAACCTTGTCATCTTGCATTAATCATTTCCTTAGGAAAATGTCATCACCACCTTGCATTGTTATCCTTTATTCCAAAAATACAAAAAAAATAGTGTCATAACTTGTCATCCTAGTCTTCATTTTACATTAGCCACATCCTTTAGACAACATTGTCACATTGTCATCTCTTATTATCGAAAATCCAAAAACATAGTCTTGCATTGTCATCCTTTATCCAAAAAAATCCAAAAACATAGGCTAGTGTCATCCTTGCATATAGTTGTCGTTCTCATCATTCTCATTTGAGAATTTCCCTTTTATGGTTGAGACTAGGCTTCAAGGAAAGAAAAGACAAATGGAAAACTTTGGACAAGATTCCAATCCCAACATCGATAATAACACTTACGACACGAACCAACATTAGACTTTTTCCGACCCATTTCACAACATGAACATGCCATCTTCATCACGAAATCCTTTTGAACCATTCATACAAAGAGACCAAAATGGACAAGTATGCATAGAAGACTTAGAAGTTGCAGTGCAAAATCCTGATATAGCCTCCTTTGTAGAAAACTTAGTCTTATGTGATCCTCAAAGATATCTAGCCATGATTTTAGACCAAGGGGCTAAGTTACCACGTGGCTTTGGCATAAATACTTTGAGACCTCCTAGTCCTTCACCTATCAATCCCCTCCAAGTCTACATGACTTATCAACCATCTACCAACTCATATCAAGTCCCCACATCATACCATGTCGATCTGGTCCAAGTCTTCTCATCCTATTTCATTCAACCTTACACTAGTCCAGTCCAAGTCTCCATGTCATATCCTATGTTGTCACCAACTAATTCAATGCTAGTCCCCATGCCATGTTCTAGGCCATCCACCAGTCCAGTCCAAGTCCCCATGTCCTATACTAGTCCTTCACATACTAGTCCAATCCAAGTCCCCATGTCCTATCCTAGTCCTTCACATACTAGTCCTGTCCAAGTCTCCATGTCCTATCCTAGTCCTTCACATACTAGTCTCATCCAAGTCTCCATGTCCTATCCTAGTCCTTCACATACTAGTCTTGTCCAAGTCCCCATGTCATATCCTCGTCCTTTACATACTAGTCCAGTCCAAGTCCCCATGTCTTATCCTAGTCTTTCATCCATTAATCCTTTTCAAGTCACTCCCTCACAAGCCATGTTTAGTCATGAAAATTATATCATAGTCCAAAGTCAAATCCCATTGTCTAAACTAAAAGATACATATCAAAATGAAAGCCCAAAGCATGACATTATAACATCACCCTCATGTCAAGGACAAGGTAGTCTATCCCAGGACCCTATCCTTCATGCCATTCAAGAAATTCTTCAAGGCAATCATGACATCCAAAATACACCTACCCTTGACAAAGACTTCAATCTCAATTATATTGTCCATGACAACCCCATCTTTGACCAAGACACCACCATTGATCAAGAAGTGTACAAAATGATCCACTCCTTGACCTTTATGCCATTCATGATCAAACACTTGATGATAACTATATTCAGGCTCCGACTATCGACACTTTCCAAAATGAGACACTTGCATCCATGGGACACATAGACGGTATTCCTCAAGAACAAGAGTCTTCCATTATGGTTTGCAAATGATCAATCTATAGTTGAATTTACTAGACTCTATGACACTAACCATAATGATGGCTTCGACATCGACTTGGAAGCACCAATAGAATCATCTAAACTTGACATGTCACAAGATCAGACCAAAGATATCAGTCAAAAATATGCCCAACATCACAATGAAGCTAAGACACTTTAACAACTAGGGTCATCTATCTTTGTCAGAGTAGGCTTCCTTGCAGATGAAAATATTCCAAGTAACAGTGTCCACATATATCATGATGGGTTAGCATCTTTCTTTCAAAACAATACATACCCCATCACAAACATAATCTATCATAGCATGCAATATCAAGGCAAAGGACTAGGCATACATGAGCAAGGCATTCAAGAACCAATACAGCTTCAGAAAAATTATAGACATCAAGGTCTTGGCTATTCCTTAGACAACAAATCTAATGATGTTAGCGGTACCTCCTCGATATTGGGGGAAATTTTATCAGTTATAAATGTCAAAATGGAGTCCATGAGTGATCCTTGTCATAAGACTGTTGCCAACACCTCTTCCGTCCACACCATAAACCGACACTCCATCATAAATAAACCTTCCCTTTGGAACCAACAGATACAAAACACATACAAATCAAATTTCAATAGCCATTGAATCAAACAAAAAGACAAGTGGACAAATGAAGTTAAAATGGATCCCAAAGATAAGTGGATCAAGCAAAGAAAATATGTCAAAAGAAAAATTCAATCACAATGTGGAGCCACAAGACAAGAGGACTCCCACATTTAACACATGTCCACATCCTTCAAAATGGTCATCAAGCAAGGCATCTAAAGGTGTTGGTTCCAACCGCCATCCCTCCAAAATCTATCATCCACCATACCAAGTTTGGAAAATAAAAAGTGATTCATCCAAACATCCAAACAACCTTTCCACATCTACCATCATCTGTCATAATCCTACATCTCATCTAAAGTCTAAAGATCCCATGTCACAAATCTGTCACATCATGGCAGCAACTATTTACCACAAGGACTCTCATGGCACTCTATCACGATGTGTGTATTTTGATAAGGCCAACTCTAGTATCAGAAAGGATCACAATGACAATGATCAGTTGCATGCAAGCACTACAATCCTGAAAAGAAAACTCCTTCAACAAGGTCATTATTGGCATATCATGGCACCAGTCTCTACATCGTCACCATCAACAGCTTCAAAACAATCAGTGGTCAGTTAAGGCATCAAGGCTATCTGCAATATCAAAAATACCAAAAAAATGAAAAATATAAAAAATTGTCACCTTGATGAAAACCTAGCAAATAGGCATCTTGGCAACACCAAAAAAAAGAAAAAATTGACAAAAATAGTAAAGAGAAATAATTCGTCCAATGGTGAAAACTTGGAAAATAGGCACCCTGAATAAGTACCATGATGAAAACCTAGAAAATAGATGTCATGTGTAAAATAAATCATTTATGTGCACTTTCAAACTTGGGGACAAGTTGTGTCATTTCCCATGCCTTCCTCTTAACAATGGCATCTAACCATTTGATCCATATCATTCCCACCTACCTTGATCTTGACATAAAACAGGCACACAAAAATCATGCTTTGGGAAAAATCTTGACATGTTTATCCTTCGGTCATATACTGTTCACAAAATGTCATTTCATTACTTTCATAACCTCATTATCCTTATACAACATAGTCCTTTAATATCATATGGAAATTCCCATAGTCTCATGTATTTCGTCCTTTAACAAGGCCACCTCTCATCCTTTCATGTCTGTCACCTATCTTCGCTTTCCCTTGTCAAATGGTCTAAGATAGTCCATCATCCCTTTTAGTCCTAACCAAGTCATTCCAAATGCAATGATTCTAATCCATACAAGAACATTATACAAAATATTACTTGAATTTGTTCCTGGCCCGACTGTAGACCTCGATACTTTCATCACATTATCGTTGTCCTCGCGTTGTTTTGGGATGCGTCCTTCCCATGTCAAACAATGTTGTCATCACCTATCAATTGGTATTCAGCTTGAATAGGGGAACAATCATGTTTTTCCTTGGATTCTCATGTGTAGGTATCATTCACATGCATTTGTTGTGATCCTCTTAAACCATTCAAGAAAGACAAAAACATCATAAAATATCTTGAAAAAAGACAAATCATAAAATATCCTGAAAAAAGACAAAAGTATAGCAAAATGTCCTCAAGAAAGAGAAAAACATTGTAAAAAGTCCTAAAAAAAGATCTAAAAATCATAAAATATCAAAAATTCAGAAAAAACCAAAATATGTCCAAAACACAAAAAACATCCAAATAAATGTCAAAAATCCCAAAAACGGAGCCATTCCTTGTCAAGTCCATCAAATAAATTAGTATGTCATTTGTTTGAACTACATTGTCTCTGTGCATTTGCTACATAGGCAAGGCCATCAGTCGATGAGTTCCTGAGACATTAGGTCAGTCCTTTTAGGTTTTTCAAAATAAAATCATGATGCAATCTTTGGTCATCAAGACAAAGTCATTGGTTGTGTTGAACTACGAGGTCTCTGAGTGAATGACATAGGCAAGGCCATATGTTGATGAGCCTCTGAGGCTGCACTAGGTCATTCCATTAGGGTTCATGACATTACACTGACACACACGTCAAAAAAATCTTCAAGTCAAACAAGTCATCTCAAAATAAGCCAATTACTGCAACCAAATTTTGGCAACCATTTATTCAATGTGACAATTACATCAGCATGTCAATATCGATGTATAGTTGACACAAGTCAATTTAGTCAACTTCAATCAAATCTGGTCAAAACAAGTTACATTATCATAACCAGTCAAACTGTCAACTCTTGGTTATCTTTTAGATGTGTCCTTGTGAAGAATAGCCTTTGTCATTTATGCCTTAGGATGTGTCCTTCCTAGGCATCATCACTGTCATCCGACATTTTAGAGGTATCCTCTTGACATTTAAGGATCACTCTTCTCAACATCAGTATTCTTTAGATGTGTCCTTCTAAAGAACAACCTCTGTCATTTATGCCTAAGGATGTGTCCTTCCTAGGCATCATCATTGTCATCCGACATTTTTGATGGATCCTCTCAACATTTAAGGATCACTCCTCTCAACATCGGTATCTTTCAGATGTGTCCTTCTGAAGAAAAAAATATGTCATTCATGCCTTAGGATGTGTCCTTCCTAGGCATCGTCATTGTCACAGTTGTCATTAGCATTTTTCAGGGATCCCTTTTGATATTTAGGGATCAATCCTCTCGACATCAACATTATTTAGGATGTGTCCTTCCTGAATTTTTCAATCTTCGGCATTTGTCATCTAGGCATTGTCAAAAACCTTGACGCCCTGGCATCTTGACATCTTGACATTAAGACACTCGGCATCCAAACACACTTGGAAAACACTTGGCACTTTTATTTTGGTTTTTCATCATGTTACTAGTTTTTCAGCGAGATCCCGACAACAGGATTTAGAGAAGCAATGACGTATCATGACATTTTTCTTGTCTTTTGACACTCATGATACTAGTTTTTTAGTGAGGTCTTGACAATGGGATTTAGAAATGTAGTGACGTATCATGATTGTCTTATCTTGTCTTTTGATTTTTCATCATGTTACTAGTTTTTTAGCAAGGTCCTGACAATGAGATTTAGAAAATCAACAATGTATCATGATGATTGACTTTTTTTATCTTTTTCAAACTATCATGTTACTAGTTTCTCTGCAATCTCCTGACATCAGGATTTAGAGAAGAAACGACGTATCATGATGGTTGGTTTTATTTTTCATCATGTTGCTAGTTTTTCGATGATGTCCTGGCAACAGGACTTAGAAAAGCAATGACGTATCATGATTGTCTTGTCTTTGTATTTTTCATCATGTTACTATTTTTTCAGCGAGGTCAAGACAACAGGATCTAGAAAAGCAGCGACATCTCATGATGATTGACTTGTCTTATCTTTTTCAAACAATCATGTTACTAGTTTCTTTGCGATGTCCTGACATCAAGATTTAGAAAAAAAACAATGTATCATGATCATGGTTTTATTTTCCTTTTGGAAATCATGTTGCTAGTTTCTCAAGGATGTCCTAGAAATAGGATTTAGAGAAGCAACGACGTTTCATGACTTGTCCTTCTTGTCTTTTTCTGGTTGTGGTTGATTATGACAAAAAGACTAGGGAAATTGTGCTCTTAGTATGAGTCATTATCATCCTTGTCTGTGATTTCTTGTCTTATGTGACGGTACAACCTTGCACACCTTGATTTATGGCATATCATGGTGTTTGTTGGCCATTACAATAAACTACCCAATGATGATTAAGAGCAATAAATATTAAAGTCCTATGGTAATGTGTTTAAGGATTTGGTCTAGGAACTAACATGCATCTCCTTCTGTCTTGTCATCTTCTCTCACTCATCTCATATAGGCATTGTATCCATATCATCATCCATATCTTTTCCACTAACATTTCTTTGTCTCTTCATATTCTATTCTTCTCATCAATTTCGAGAGCACACCCGTGTTCTTGAAACTCGTCTGTCCTCTTGAGGGGGCATACCGTAACCCTCATCATTTTTCCTCATCGTACTTTGCACTAGGGCATATTTTTGACTTATTTTCTTTTTCACAATGTGACATGCTACATTATGACAAAGAGGGGAAAAATGTAGACACATAAAAATCACCTAGGCCTGCAAGCTTCATTTTTCATCTTTCGTCCTAGCATAATTATGACATTTAATTTTGTCCTTGGTCCACGTTTGACAATTAATTAAATAATTTGTAATTATTTAATTAATTCATGTATGTTTATTCTTCATGATTATTAAATAAATAAATTATATTTATTTATTCAATACGTCACTAATGGTTTATTGTCCTCTTACAATTAAATAAATTTCTTAATTTACTTAATTACTTTTATTCATTTCCGTCTTCTCGATTATTAAATAAATGAATTTTATTTATTTATTTAGTATGTCACTAATTTTCATAATTAAATGAATTTATTAATTTATTTAATTATCGGTCATAATCCTCTAAATTAAATAATTATCTTTAATTATTTAATTACCTAATTTAACATTTCTCTCATTTTAAATAAATGAAATTATTTAAAATGATTTCATTTTATTAACTGTCACTTCATTTTAGTAAATAATCTAAAAAAAGATTATTTATTGTCACACAAAATCCTTATTTTGAATTAATTTAATTCAAAAAGGTAATCTTCTTCCAAAAATAAAGTAATTGAGAAAATTCTTGATTTTCCAAATATGCTTTTCAGTCCAACTCTTATCCTCTTGATTTTTTGAATCTTACAAATCAAGCAGTCTTTATCTTCTTGATTTTCAAAAATATTTATCATTTTAACTAATTATCACATTTATTCTCGACTGTCGATTTGATTTTCTCAAATGACATCTTGACCTCTCATTTAATGATTTTTCCCTAACTCTAATTAGGGATTGTCACACACAATCTTAACCTCTGATTTTATGCTTATGTCAACTTTTAATCTTGGTCATTTGTCCAAAATTGCATTTTCTATAAAATGCCAATTTTTCTCACATTTTGAGGGACACAGTTTTTTGATATTTCATTCTGGCATAATCTTTGAGTCTTAGGCATAGTCATGTCATTTCTTGTCATAGGCATAGTCATTATTTGTCATTTTCAAATCCTTCAAAGCTTGTTTAGGGCATTGTCATAGTCAAAGATTTCTCACACACTCGATCTAAGGGAAACAATTACATTTGCAGCAAGTTAGAAGGGCTATGGAGGTGATTCATGGAGGCTTCAAAGGCGATTCGGTATAATCATTTTTATTTTATTTAATTGTCTTCCTTTGTTCTTCATAGCTAATGTTGGATTTTATGATTTATGCTCTAATCTGCTAACCCATAAAATTGCAACGTTACACTAATCTATGTAGCCTTAATAATCCCAAAATTCCCTTGGAAACTTTTATTGCTCCACCTTGAGATATAAATTTATAGCCTTTAGAATCTAAAACTCCCAAGGATTTTTTTTTTTAACTTTTGTACATTTCTTATATTTTTCAATATCCTTATAATATCATCGACCATTTTAATCTTGATGCTCCTAATTACAATAGGCTTACAATAAACATTATTTCCCAAGAATGACACCACCATCAGTAACTTGGTAAGAATAAAATGAACTCCTATGTTGAAAAATTTGATTAGAATCATTAGAATATGATAACTATTCCTCATGATATTGTAAGATATTACAAATAGATAATACTTAATTGATCATCTATCTTGAGATGACCGAATTTGTTGTAGTACAAACATTTTTTCTTTCCCTTTCTACCTTCTAAAATAGATTGTGATGCACCTCTCAATTCTTATCATTTTTCTATAGATCAATCTATAGCAACCATTTCTTTTGGTGCAGAAATTTTTACAATATGTTTCCTTTACACCTTTATAGACAACAATTCTCTTACAACATAATCAAATTCAAGGGTGTCATTTGTCTTATAACTAATCGAAGTGACTAAATGATTTTAAAATTTAGCAAATGAGCACAATAGCATGACTACCTAGAACTTATAAAAATGGGGGAATGGTGATGTATTCACACCCACTTTCAAAGATGTTCTACTCAAGGATAACCCTAGAGATCTTAATGTAAAAGAGAAAGAGATCTTATAATAGGGTTGTCCTAGGGATTGAAAATGATCTAATAAGGGGTTCACCACCAAGTGTAAACTTGGAAAAGATAATGAAATGAAAGGTAAAATGAAAAACCCTAATTGAATGCAAACTAATTCTAAATGACCTAGAAAGATGAACAAAAAGCAATAGAAAATTGTAAAATAGAAAGTGTGCACCTAGGAAACTAAAGAAGGCAGAATGGAGGTCTGGATCACTGAAAAATTTGTTGTCAATGCTAACTAGGACTCTTTCAGCAAGCTGGGCTAATAAGTCCAATTTATGGGAAAATGTGTAGGAACAGGTTTCTTCCAAAAGGGTGTCTAGAGCTATAAAAATATCTATCAAGCCTATATAGTGGGACTCATTCGCCACTTGTGGTGAATCATTCCACTTCTTCTTTACTGGAAGTTTTGAACTTGATTACTTGAAAACTTTTCTCCAATATTTCTCGTTATGAAATATGCAACCTAAACCAAACCCTATCAATAAGGTGTTGTAAATATGCTTGAAATGTCTGCAATGGATGAGGTTCTTGACTCTTGCTTGAATTAAGTTGATCTTTCTTGAAACACTTGCTTGAATCATAGAATCTACATCACAATTGTTAGCACAATAACAAACATGATAAATAGAATATTTTACATGATGATTGGCACTTGAATGCTGCTCTAAAATGCTTGATATTCTACCCTTGAAATCCTTTAATTTCTCTTGTGAGTGCTCAAATGCTCTTGTGAACTCTTTTGAATGCTAGGTGTTGAATATGAGTGAAAGAACCTTGTATTTATAATTTATTATACAAGAATTCCTAAAATTACAACACTACAAGCTGACATCAAATCTAGGAGAATAAAATATCATTAGAAATTTGAATTAAATTTGAATTTTGGTCACACGGGACTCATTCGCCCAAGGTGGAAAATGATTCCCACCAAGCATAATGTATGGGACCAAAAACCAAAAGTACTCAGAAATGTGTGAAAACCGGTTCAAGGCCAAAAGATCCAGGTGTGACCCATTCATCCAAGGTGGTGAATGAGTCCCAAATCACTAAATCTAGGCCACACAAGACAAAAACACCTAAATTATGATTGGTTACTGATTGATGTCAAGATTATCCTTGAAAAGATGCAATAAATGAGGCTTGTGGATACAAATGGGGCCAATTAAAGCATAAGAAAGCCCAATTATTATTGAAAATTCTAGAGGAATGTGAAAGTGTGTTACAACACTTTACAACACTCCAAATAATGCAAGATTAATGTTGATTTTGATTAGAAAGAGATATATTATGCTTAGTTAATTCATAAAACCATAGAAAAGTGTGAAAGTGTGTTACAACACTTCACAACACTTTAGCAAGGTGCCATTAAAATCCATTAGTTCACAGGGGCCTAGGACTTAATGTGGATGTGTAATCCACCTTGCAACACTAAATCAAGGAAAAATTTAGCCAAAATCATGAGGGGTTCAAATGCACCAATTCAAATAAGATGAGATAATGATGAAGAGGGGTGATGAAGCCCCAAGGATCAAGATGCCATGGAAAACCAACATGGGAACAAAAGAACACACATAAGAATGATGTAAAGAACAAAAAAGAACAAGCATGCATTTTGAAAGATGAAAAAGGGAAAAGGTAAAAGATAAAAGAGAATTGGATCAAGCTTCGATCGTTTGTCCATCACGATGTGGATTAGATCTAGGCTATTTTTCTGAAAAAAATGCATACTCACTCTGAGGTGATGCAACTCTTGGCTATATGCTAGGTGAGAAGTCCTAAAAGGTGAGAAACATACACTCATGTTTGGTATTCACTCACACACATGCAAGTGGCTATGGGGAAATTCGTGCCTCAGTTGGGCTTCCCACTAAAACCATACCAAAGTTATATGCCCTGATAACTTTAATAAGTTTCCAAGGAAAAATGATTTTCTAGCTTCATTAGGTAAGAAAAAATTTGTATGCTTGGAGCTCATGAACAAACAGGATGGCTCTACAGGCATGCAAGTTGTGTTATGCAAGGTGGCCATATAACAACAAATGCAAAATGCAACATGCAAAGAATTTTGAAAAGAGTATTTCATAGTTCATGTGAGGTCTTTAACTTAGGGAACATTGTGCCTAATGTCTCCAAGAGAGGACCAATCAATGGATGGAAAATTCGCAAATTAGGGGATGTAGTGTGTTGAATCAAGCCACTAAGAGGAATGCAATATGCTAAGATATATCATGCTCTTGAAAGACATCACACCCAATGTCATCCACAAAGCGAAAAACACATTGTATGAAATAAGAACATTGCACCAAGAACCATGAAAAAGGAAATGCAAAAGAATAATGTCAATGTATGCCCCCACTGTAAAGAAATTTGTAAAAACCTTACTGTGAGAAATTACTTTAAAGTAGCAAATGAAAAATGCAAATAGAGGGGTAAACCCACAATAGTGGGTTACAATTTTTCAAATGAAGAGAAAAAAGAAATGCCCATCAAAAAATTTAAAATGGTTTACCCCTTCTAATGAAGGGGGTTCGAATGAACCACCCCCCTTCTAATGAAACCCCCCTTTGAATGAACCCCTCCCCCCTTCTAATGAATCCCTAATGAAACCTCTCTTGCACCATATAGGGGGTTCAAATGAACCCCGCTTCTAATGAACCCCCTTTTTCCACCTTCCCCTCCATCATTTCAAAATTTATGCATTTTTTTTACTATCGAAGCTTGGGAAGGAGGTGCAAATGGAGTCAACTTGATAAACCAAGTTGGATGATTGTAGTGATCGAAACATGCTTTCCAACAACTATAAATTTAATATATATATTTTTTATTTTTTATTTTATTTTATATTTTTATTATACATAGATTTTTCACCGAACATCAAGTTCGATGAAAAATCATTGTGGAAAAATACTAAATTTAAGGAATTTTTTTTTGAAAAATATATACGCACTAGGTATTGATGTCCTTGTTCCAAAAAAAAATAAAAATTGATTTTCAATACATAACAAAAAAGTAATGCAAGCCGAAGTGCACCTATGTCTAAATTATAAATGTTTTGACTTCAAAACTTAAATAAAAGAAAAATATTCAACAAAATGGTATGAAACAAATGAAAGCACTAGGTACTTGTGTTACCAACCTAAATTTAAAAGAATCAAAATTTTATCCTTTGTAGAAAAAAAGTTATGTGAGCCAAAGTACACACCACTTTTTAAAAATGTTGTTTACTATTAAAAACTAGTTATCAAAGGAGACGCAAAAAAATTACAATTTAATTTCAATTTAAAAAAAAAAAAAACATTAAAAATCTCCAGACAAAACCTCACAAAACACTAGTTTACATCATTTTCAAATTCCTAATAGTTTACTTACTATAAGTGTCAGAAAGTGAAGTTTTCTCTGAAAATGTTGATTTCAATGTCAAGTTTGGCCAAAAAGTGTAACCCATTATTGTGGAATGACCCAAAGAATACATAAGAGCCAACTTGGAAAGCCCTATGCCAAGTCATATGTTTCCAAGTAAAGTTGTGTCATGTAAGAGAAAAAGAAAAGAGAGGGGTTGCCCCAAAAATGAAAAAACCAAACACATAAGGGATATATGGATTTGGGGTCAGTATGTTCTTTGTTGCAATATTTTTAGAGAGCTTGGAACTTTCATCATCCCACAAATACACATAGAACTGGAAGAATGACACAAAGAGAGTGGAAAAAAAGAGAAACCTTTCAGATGAACATGGAAGTTACATGAATGTCTCGACGCCTTGCGTCATCCCCAAAAGGAAAACACAAGACAAAAGAGAAAAATATAAAATGAAAAGGAAAAGGAAAAGGAAAAGGAAAAGGAAAAGGAAAAGGAAAAATAAATCCTTTTGAGTCAACATGAAAGAGACATGAATGTCTCGACGCATCTTGTGTCATCTGAGCAAAAGAAAAATACAAGACAAAAGAGAAAAAGAGAAAAGGAAAAGGAAAAGGAAAAGGAAAAGGAAAAGGAAAAGGAAAAGGAAAAGGAAAAGGAAAGCATTTTGGGTCAACATGGAAGAGACATGAATTTCTCGACGTTTTGCATCATCCCCAAAAGGAAAACACAAGACAAAAGAGAAAAAAGATAAAATGAAAAGGCAAAGGAAAAAGAAATCCTTTTGGGTCAACATGGAAGAGATATGAATGTCTCGACGCCTTGCATCATCCCCGAAAGGAAAACACAAGACAAAGAGAAAAATATAAAAAGAAAAGGCAAAGGAAAAAAAAAAGCCTTTTGGGTCAACATGGAAGAGACATAAATGTCGCGATGCCTTGCGTCATCCCCAAAAGGAAAACACAAGAGAAACAAACAAGAGATAAGAAAGCATGAAATAAGATATTTACAACATAGAGATGAATGAAGATACAAATAGAGGAATGTCACAAAGAGAGAGATAGAGAGAACATAAAAAAAACATCACAGGGATCACATTACACACATGCAATCACACAAAACAATAAGAAAAATAAATAATGCAAGAGACTAGTAAGGTATAGGCGAGTCAATCTATGAGTAGGTCATCCACCTCCCAATCATGTTTGTTGTATATTGAAGGTGAGATACTAGCTAAAGGGACAAGAGCAAGTGTTGAACTAGGGGAAGAACCAGGTTCAACACTCTTTGTAGGATATTTTCATCTAAGCTCATGGAAGAGGAAAAAAATGTATTGAATTCATTATGCACCTCTTCTTCAATTTTAGCAACCTCGTCATTGTCATCCAAATTAATCACAACAGGAGGTTGAAGGATAATGTCCATAGAAGGGTTCAACTCTTGTTGTGATTGTTGTATTGGATTTTTTTGTTTTGAGGCAGGGGTAGAATTATCACGCATTGCTTCATTTAGTTTTGGATCTTGATTTTCTTCCCTAAGGGGAGGAATGAAAGGAACCACAGAAGGTTGTTCGACCACTTTCTCTTTGAGTTTGTAAACCTGTTTTATTTTGAGAGGTGCAACAAGGTTGTTTTCATTGTCTCTTGGTCATTTGTAAGGTGAAGGTTTTGGTCTTAGGTTGGTCTTGGTTGTTTGGGACTTCTTTAGGTTCAAGAATGGTTTCATCAAGGATGGTAGGTTGAGAGGTTGATGGGGACATGTTTTGGAGAGCTAGTTCGACTATTTTCTTTGCTTTGAATTATTGGTAGGATAGGAAAAAGAAGTCTTCACGTGGTTTTATAGGCTCCATGGGCTCGGGAAAAAAGGCATCTAAGGAAAAATTTCCTTTGGTGACAAAGGGTTGAAGCCACTATGGTGAATAGTGAATATTTCATTTTCAAAGAGAAACTTTAAACATTTTTGTACAAGTAAAGGGACAACTTTCATAGAGTGAAGCCAAGGATGGCCTAACTTCACACGAAATTGGTTGACTATGGGATGATGGATAATGTGACATCGAATGTTTTTGGTCCTATTTGCAATGGTAAGGTCATCGATCCAATCGTAGGGAAAGCAAAACCATTGTGTGTCTTGATCCATGCTTTTGATTTATCGTATATATCTTGATAGAGCTCATGCAAAAGTAATAATTCCTTGGTGATCACATTATTTCCATAGGCGGGATCTATTAGTATCCCATTAGTGGGCTTGTCATAGATACGACCGACTATGTAGAGAGGACCATTGGGTGTATGTTTAATTATATCCCTAGAGGAGAAAGCAATGTCAAGAGGACTCTTAGTTCAGACCTTACGTTGAATGACATCTATCACCCCTACCATTTCAACTATAGGATTGTTAGGAATGAAAAAATTGATATCATCATCTATGTTGATATTCATCACATCATTCTTTATAGTTTCACTAGCTTTGACAAATGAAATATTGTGTTTTGGCATTGGGTTGGTGAAAATTTGCAAGTTTTGGTTAGGAGGGGCAACAAACTTATTTCTTTGATCACTAACACCTCCAACGGAGAGACAGTCAAAATCATTGAGGTCTTGCACAATATGTTTAAGATGCTTGTAATATTTTGTGTCATTTCCATGTTGGTGATAGTGGAAATAAGAATTTGATTTAAATATTGGAGGTAAAGGCCTATTAGGGTCGAGTGTTTTGATAAGAGGCAAGATAATCACTTGCTTGTCTAATAGTTGGGACATTGTGTTATGAAGGGTATCGGGTAAAGGAGTGAATTGTCTTTTCAGGTCTCCATAGCTAAAGGGTACCATGGCTTTGACAACAACTACTTAGTTATTGAAATTTTGAGTTATTTGATGAGGGGGATTAAATTGAAGGAACTTTTTATTCTTTTTTCTTAAAGGTTGGGAATTATTTTGGTTTGCAGGCTCGGATTTATCAATTCAGATAGAAGTGGACTTTGTATCTCGACTACTAACTGAATTTTGATAATCACGGAGGGTAGTACACAACTGCATGAAGGATGGTAATTTCATCATGGTTAGCTTGTCTTGAATCTTTGGGAATTTTATATGAACATCTTTTGAAGGTGAGGTTCAGGGACCTTGACATCAATTTGGGAATAAAGTAATTGATAGAATGAGATAAAATCTGTAATCTTTTCTTCTTCTTTTTGCTTACATCTCATCAAATCAACCAAGGTCATCTTGGGAGTCATATGCACCTGGAAATGGTTTAAAAATGCATCAACAAGTTCATTTAATGAATGAATTGAGTTATTCAGTAAGAAGAAAACCATTCCAAGGTGGTATCTTTCAAGGACCTATGGAAAAAAATTTCCAACAGTTTATCATCAAGGAAAAAGTCACTACATAAGGTAGTATAAGCATTAACATGGGAACGAATTGAGTTATTCAGTAAGAAGAAAACCATTCCAAGGTGGTATCTTTCAAGGACCTATGGAAAAAAATTTCCAACAGTTTATCATCAAGGAAAAAGTCACTACATAAGGTAGTATAAGCATTAACATGGTTAGAAGGATCTCCCTTCCCACCATATTTCTCAAATCTAGGCACCTCTACACCTTGTGGCATCGGTGTTCATAATATCTCCAAGGATAATGGATTGATTTTGACATGATATGTAGGTGGGCCATTTTAATTTTGGTTTATGGTGGAAATTTGTTTTCGAAGGGATGAAATAGTTTGGAAGAGTTGAGCTATGAGAGGGTCATTGTTTGTGTTATGAGATGGAAGTGAAAGTGGGGAGGGAGTGTATGAGTTTGTAGGGTAAGTGAATGGAATGCTTATAGGTCTGGTAAAGTGGTAGGAGATATAACTTGCAATGCCACATAGGAACTAGAGATGCTAGCAGGAATACCCAAGGAAGGAATCACATTACTAACTTGTTGCATTGTTGTTGTGACAAGTGTGAAAGCGTGTTACAACACTTCACAACATTTAGGTAAGGTAGCATTAAAATCCTTATTAGTTCACAAGGGCCCAAGACCTAATGTTAATGTATTAACCACATTACAACACTAAATCAGGGAAAAACTAACCCAACATCCACAAGAAGGACCCAAATGAGCGTGAAAAATGTCCCAACAAAAAGTGTGCACCTGGGAAAATGAAGAAGGAAGAATGGAGGTCTAGATCACTAAATTTTTTGTTAAGGATGACTGGTACTCATTCGCCAAGCTGGGCGAATCAGTCTAGTTTTTGGGAAAATGTGTAGGATCAAGTTTCTACCAAAAGGGTGTCCAGATTTGTAAAAATCTTTGTCAGGCCTATACACTGGGACTCATTCACCACTTGTGGTGAATCAGTCCACTTTTTCTTTTCTAGAAGTTTCGAACCTAATTTTGTTCCTCTCGGTCTGCTCTGCTCTTTTTGATTAGTTTCCAGATACAAAACTATAAATTTCCACTTGTAGGTCCTCTCCAAGTATTTTCAAGGCTTGATGGCAACTTTCATAACTTTGTTTACTTGACAAATTTTATCCAATTGTGCTCCTTATGAAATATGCAACCTAAACCAAACCCTAGCAATAAGGTGCTACAAATATGCTTGAAATGGATGTAATGGATGTGGTTCCTGACTCCTACTTGAATGAAGTTTATCTTGCTTCAAACACTTGCTTGAATCATAAACTCTACATCACAATTGTTAGCACAATAATAAACATGATAATTAGAATCTTTGACATGATGATTGGAACTTGAATGTTGCTATAAAATGCTTGATAATGTGCCCTTAAAATCCTTTGAATGCTCTTGTGAGTGATCAAATGCTCTTGTGAACTCTCTTGAATGCTAGGGGTTGAATACAAGTGAAAGAACCTTGTATTTATCTTGATTATGCAAGAATTCCTA
The DNA here is from genome assembly GCA_007258455.2 of Sequoia sempervirens. Taxonomy (NCBI): domain Eukaryota; kingdom Viridiplantae; phylum Streptophyta; class Pinopsida; order Cupressales; family Cupressaceae; genus Sequoia; species Sequoia sempervirens. Next base: position 599,365,844 of record VDFB02000003.1, on the reverse strand, counting down.
AAATTACAACACTACAAGCTGACATCAGATCTAGGAGAATAAAATCCCATTGAAAATTTAAATTAAATTTGAATTTTTTGTCACATGGGACTCATTCGCCCAAGGTGGTGAATGAGTCCCACTAGGCATAATGTATGGGACCAAAAACCAAAAGTGCTTACAAATGTGTGAAAATCAATTTGTGGCCAAAAGATCCAAGTGGGACCCATTCGCCCAAGTTGGCGAATGAGTCCCAGATCCCTAAATCTGGGCCACACAAGCCAACAACACATGAATTATGATTGGTTACTAGGTGATCCCACAATACTAGTTTACAATGTTTGGCCAAACTGGACATTGAAATGATTTTTTTTAACTAAATCTTCACTTGCAGACACCTATACTTGCTAAACCACGAGGAATTTGAAGATGATGCAAACTAGTGATTTGTGACATTTTTTCTATAGATTCTAAATAAACTTCTTACATTTTTTTAGAATTAGATTGCACTTCTTTTTCCATCTCCTTTGAAAACTAGTTTTTAATAGTAAACACAATTTTTAAAGAGTTACATCACTGGCTAACACAACTTTTTTCTATGAAGGATGAAATTCTAATTTTTTTGAATTTAGATTAGTAACTATGATATCTAGTGCATCGAATTGGTTTCATAGCATTTCATTGAATTGTTTTTTCTTAATTAATTTTGAAAGTCAAACCTTTTACAATTTAGACATGATTCACTAGCTAAAGCATAACTTTTTTTGTATGTATCAAAATTTAATTTATTTATTTTTGTTGGATCAAGGACATCAATATCTAGTGCATTGATATTTTTGAAAAAAAAATGATAATCTGCTATTTTTGCACATGTTTAGAACAAAGTGCTTGATTTTCATTGAAAAACATGTTTAATAAAACTAAAAAATAAAATACATAATAAAACCAAAACATATTAAAATTATATTCGATGGATATCTCATTTTGAGGACTACTATCATCTAGTTGGGTCTATGAACTCCTCCATTTTCATCCTCAACTCGAGCTTCGAAGAGAATTTTGTGCAAAAAATTGGTCCAAGAGGGCGAGAAGGGGGGAAAAGGGGGGTTCGCTTGAACCCCCCTTGGAGAAAACCCCCCTAGACCTTTTGAATGAATGGGGATTCGATCAAAGGGGGCTTTGAGCGAACTCCTCTTTTTTTCAAAATTTATCTTTGTTTATATTCTGGAAAACGTGAAAATTGAGGGTTCCATCATTTAATAGGGTTCGCTTGAATGGGGATTCGAGCAAACCTTTTTTGGGTTTGTTCGAACCCTAAGTTCGTTTGAACACCCCAAAACCCAAAAATTTCTTCATGGGGGAAATTTTTGCAATTTTGCTTCCTTAACGGAATTATAAACTAGTTTTGATTGGTGTCGGGATTATCCTCGAAAAGATGCAATAAATGAGGCTTGTGGATGCAAAATGGGGTCAATTAAAGCATAAGAAAGCCCAATTATTAATGAGAAGTCTAGACGAATGTGAAAGTGTGTTACAACACTTCACAACACCAAATAAGGAAAGATTTATGTTGATTTTGATTAGAAAGAGATTTATTATGCTTAGATAATTGATAAAACCCTAGAAAAGTGTGAAAGTGTGTTACAACACTTCACAACACTTTAGCAAGGTTCCATTAAAATCCATTAGTTCACAAGGGAACAAGAATTAATGTGAATGTGTCATCCACATTGCAACACTAAATCAAGGCAACATTAAGCCAAAATCACAAGGAGGTCCCAAACAAGCCAAAAAAAGTAGAAGGGTTACTTTTTAGGTGACTCCACTACCTTGTCTTCATCTTCAATTGTTACCCCAATACTAGTTAATAGACACATAAGAGTATTGAGAATATTTAAATGGTCAAAAAAATTTGTACCTTGATTCACAAATTGTACAACTGCCTCTTCAAGTAGATTCAATTCGTCTAAGATTTTATCACATAAAGGCACTCCATTCTACTACATAAGCCTAGTACTATTTTATCTCCAACAATATTGTAAATAACATCATTTGCTAAATACAACTTAATTGTTCTAAGAACTCTTGCATCTAGATCCTCATAGTCCTCATTAGCGATATTCATAGGAATCTTTTTGACTTGCCTACCAATCCCTTGTACAATACTTGTTGTAGTAACAAATCATGCATATTGAGCTTCAATAGGTCAAATTTATTCTTACTATTAAATTTCTTTACCTTGAACCTTGCATTCAAAACCTTCATCATTTGATGTTACAAAATAAACACCAAATCCTAACATAATAGCTACAAAATAATTGCTTCATACACCCAGTTCTGGAAACATGGTCCAATAAATAAAGGAACATTGCAATACAAGTTAGTTACAAATAAATAGTAAAGACTAAACGTAATAACATAATAGCATTTAAAGAAACACAACTTTACATGATTAAACCTTGATAATATAAAACGAAAAAAAAGACTAAACGTAATAACATAATAGCATTTAACAAAGCACAACTTTATGTGATTAAACCTTGACAATATGGCAAAGAAACATCCACGGAACAAAGTATTGGTATTTTTATTGCTCAAGAAATTAACTACAATCTTTACAGCTGCTACTATTCAAAATCACCATTTTTCCTTTAAAGACTACAAAGATATATAATATCTTCAAATTAACAACCACTGTTGAACTTTTAAAAAAAAAGAGTTTTCCTTGAAGAAATGAAGAAAAAGCATTTTTTAATAAAATAAAACATTTGTTTTATTGTTTCACCATTTTTCCTTTAAAGACTACAAAGATATATAATATCTTCAAATTAACAACCACTGTTAAACTTTTTTAAAAAATGAGTTTTCCTTGAAGAAATGAAGAAAAAGCATTTTTTAATAAAATAAAACATTTGTTTTATTGTTTCAATCGTTGCCATTATCAACCACAAATGTACTCTTCCATGCAGTTGGCCATGACAGACCCTGGGTATGGTGTTGGGCCTGCCAATAATGTAACTTCGTGTCTCGTAAATGCCTAGATCCGGGACAATGGGAAAGGCACTACTAGGGATACGTGCAGTCTGTCACTCATGCCAGTAAATCACCGATTGCGATGATGACATTACGAGGGTGATGTAAATGTCGAGCGGCTTCTAAATTGTAACTAACGGAAACAATAAACCCTAAATACATATATAATAACAACACTTGCTAAGATAACTGCCCTTTGTTCATGCACTCAAATGATCGCATGGGTCTGTCTCTACCCTCCTTCAGTCTTATTTAAGCCAGTGATATATGCATGAATCAAAAACCTACAACCATGTCCGTGAGTAGGACCCATGTACTAAGTGCTAGTCATTTTGACAGGTACAAAACTCATGCCACTGAAATCATTCCTGAGCAGAAATTATTATTGGTGCTTCCATTTCGATGTTAAGTAACTTCATTACAATTTACAACTGGCATTATTCCTTTTTTTCCAATCTCATTTGCGCGGGGCAATCGACAGGTGGTCTGATATAGAGAGTTAGGTATGGAGACCAGAAAATATTCGTTTCTTAGATGGGATTGAGGAATTGTACAATGGGAGCAACTGAAGAAAATGTGAACTTCGATGTACTCTACTCAATCTTAGTCCTTTCTCTGAAAGGAATCAGAGAAAGTGACAGTCAGTCTCTCAGCTGTCTTCAACTATAACAATGACATTAGTGTCTGTGATATTAATGCAGCCTTACATGTATAGTTGCTCATAAATCTTGTGACGCGTGCAAGTGCTCCCCCGCCTGTCTCTTTCCGTGTGTGCATATACACTTTGCTTCTACTTCCCTTCTAAGACGAGTCTTTTTATACTTTTGTTTTTAGTTTGGTATTTGAATACATTTACCTAAAAGAGTTTCATAATATGCTTTAATAACGATGGTTGATCTCGCAATTAATTATTGTATGACATCATTAATTTAAAATATATATATATTTTATATAATTATTTTTAATGAATATTGGGTTTATTTGTATATTAAAAGGGTAATAGATTATTCAAAAAAAAAGTGGATGATAGAAGGTAGATTTGAAAGTGTAAATGCGGTCAGGCTCAAACAATAAGATGAAACAACTAAGCAAAGTCTAGCAAGGCCAATCACAAACAACAATAACTAACAAAGCAACTAGGTGGCAAGAACTAAACCATCAATGCGGATAATAGTAATCTAATTTACTCAATATATTAGCAAGATAGAAACATCAGAAAAGGATTCCCAACAAGAAAGAGTATTGTCCTCTTCTTGATCTTTATTTGTAGGTCGCAAAAAAATCTAGAGAAATTATCAAATCTACATAAGGAAACTTGCAGGAATTTCACTAGCTAGAATTGCCACACCTATGTGAAGAGTTCAGTGGTAGCCAAAAAGGCTTAGATCATATGGGAGCAACCTAATATCTAGCTCATCTAGAAGGTAGTTAATGAATATGTCATTAGGAGCCAATACCTCTCTTGGTAGGCTAGGTGCATCCATGTTTGTGCTCATGTGGAGAGGACTGACCCTAGTTGTCAATAGAAGGAGGTGACACTTTGGCAATCATATCATGGCATTACCCTTATGATCTAAAATCACTTATACATGGGTAACTTCAAGTGTAACTCTATTTTATTACACTTGAAACTACATAAGTAAGTTGGAGAAAATCATAGCCTTAATGTAAATAAATATATCAATATCAACTAACAAACTAGTACAAATTTCTAACTTTTCAATCTTTGTAAATATTAAAGATAATATCCACCCTAAAAGAATGTCAAATCCATATAAATATAAGATGGAGGAAGGGCCAATCTCCTACAAAAATGGTATTCTCTGAATATGATTCAATCTTGAATTATTTGAATAAATCATTAATACAAGTTGACACTTCAAAACATCTAGTGTAGAACTAGAAAAGGTGCTTTACAATCTCATGTTGTCCAAAAAATAGATAAAAAGGATTGCAAACTCCTAGATGAGATAAGCAAAATGTGGGCGGAAGACATTGATAAATAATACACAAAGAAAATTGAGCAAGTATGGGTTCAAGAATAGCTAACCATGAAATATTGAATCAATAGTGTCAATTGCCTTGAGGGAACCAGAGGTGCCAATAGACAATTAACCAATCTACTATTGGGATATGAGGCATAAGCAACAAATACCCATTCTGGGGTATGTAATTGATAAATGATCTATCAAGATACCATTTCAAATAATTCCACTAAGATTGAAAATATTAGTCATTATTTTTTGGATTATGTGGGGAGTAATGGCATTAATAACCATGTAATATGTCTTAAAATCTATCTTGGATAATTGTATTTCAACTAGGCATCATACACTATTTTAAAGATATATAAATGTTTTGAATCACATCAATTATAAAGATCCAAAGCTCAAACACAAGGGATTTATCAATAGGTTGGTCTTGATAAGAAACAATTTAAGAGCACTAAATAAACTAATAATAAATAGAAATATCATAGAAAAATAACTTACTACTCAACAAAATCAAAGGCTTGATGGACTCCTAAGTCTTCAAGATGCTTTTGATAAAAAAATGTGTCCTATATTTGATTATCTTCTTAGTGAGGATAGTATGAAACCGAAGGCCATCTAAAGTTGCATATATAGTGAGCACATTAGAGGAAATGGAGTGTTAAATTTAAAAATTCTACTCATCCTTTCCTTCTAAGCCCTTAACATTTCAATTAGCACAAAATTCCAAGCCTTGATAATAGATAATGAGTAAACCTAAACCATAAAAACCATGACGGAAACAACGCTACTTTCAATCCACATTGTGAAAACTTTCATTTCAATTATAACAACCCCAAATAAAATTCCTAAGAATATTTTCAAAATATAAACAAGAAGCCTTATATGGAATCAAAAGGAGGAATAATAAACATGATTAGGAGCAAAAAAAATTTAATATGCCTAAAATTAACTTGGTAGAGAGAGATTCATATTAATTGAATAAGTTATCTTTTCTCAAATTTTGATATAAAAATTTATCATAAGGTAGGACAAGAGGCCTTAAAGATAAAATGAATGATAAAAAATATAAAGACCTGTCAATGATAAATATATTTATATCTAAATGAATTTAACTATTCAAGCTTAAGAAGGAAAGGTTATCCATAGCATTGATTTTTTATTATTAAAAATTTTATCCTGCAACCCTTTGGAATATTTCAAGGCAATGTAGTTCCTATATGACACTATCATCTTTCACTATTAAAATAATAACCTAGTCATATCCAAAGTGGCTATTGAAAAGTTTGTTATGTAAGTTGGACAATGTAGTTCTCTTTAACAACTTATAGGAGAATACATGGTTTTAAGAAATAGTATAATCCCTCAAAAAAAGAACATAAAGTAAAGGATTAGGAAAATCTTGGAGATGAGAAACAAGTACAATGATCGATATGCAATATTGTATTAACTTTACCCAAATTACAATGAGTAAAAAGCCTTGTATATATAGGCAAGGAAGAGGAAATCCGCCTATGATGTGGATTGAAAAGTTCCCAAAGATGTGGCATAAATGTGTAGAAAAGTGTCCTATAGGAGTCAAACTTAGGATCACTTGGAGTGTGCAAACCAACAACCTATTTGACCAAGTTGTCAACCTAAATGCCAAGTGTTGAGTGACCTTTGAGGTGAGATGGAAATTCTTCCATCCTCAAAAAGGTAGCACATGGTGTTCACCAAATACTTGGTAGAGGTCTAAAAGGTTGCACATTCAGTTAGACAAGATGTTGTCAAACCTCATCAATCTATGTACACTTAAGTATAGTGAATATATAAGTTATTCACACTAACACCCCCCTTAAGAGATACTTGGGGAGATCACAAAAGTGAAAATAGATAGAATGGGTCCCAGCTATGAGGCCACGTTATGTACCCATGTACAATACATTCTCTCACAAAAGGAGAAAATGAGAAAATTTAGTGGAACAAAACTCCTCTCCAAAAAAGAGAATTATAATGATTTAAGACTTTTTGAAAAAGATGTCCCTTGATGTGGGAACATGATGATGAGGAACTCTTGAAGCATGTAGAAGTTGTAAAATTTTTCAACGATGAACTGGTGTTTGTTGGAATCAATGAATCTCTAATAAATGTGGATTAAGATGAGAGATACAAAACACTACATGAGTGAACACATGAGCACTACTGAACCAATGTACAAAAATTCAATCAAACTCTATAAAGTAAAAAATATAGATAGTACTATGATTAGGAGTACTAGAATCTCAGAATGTGATCCATTGACATAATCCCCCATATAATTATGATAGATTAAGACAGAAGGTTCATGAGGCATCCTAGAAAGAATATTCCTCCATTGATTCATTGAAAGAAGCATTAGCATAACACATAATAGTCCCACCATAATTCTAAGAGAATAAGAAGATGAACTAAAATCAAGAGTGTTCAAGGAATGTAGAGATGTACAAGAAAATGAGAAAGGGTGTTCTCTAAGGCACACTCATATGAGGTGAGAATCATGAGGAGATATTGTTGTGATGTTAAATCATGAGGATCCACAATTGTGATGTCAAATCAAGGCTCTACACAAGCCCCCATTACACTTTATAATTTAGTGTATGTACAAAATTTTCCAAATTCTTTCCACAAATTTAGTTTTGTGACACTTTATATGAATGCATTTACAAGATTAATTGCTATTATGAGTTCTTACAAGCTTTTTTCATGAGGTGGATTCAGAAGACATATGCCTCTCAAACCTTAATAAAATGAAAAAAGAAAAGAAAATTGTTAATAAAAAGGTAAAAATTTATTGAATAACGGAAACCAGCATTACACCGAAGTCAAAGGAAAAAGCCCGAAAAGAACAAAATGCACAACAGAGCCAAATACCACATCATTCAATACCCCCTCTGTCCTCTGCGAGAACCCTCTCCAAATCCGGACTAAGCTCCTAAGGTATCTGAGCCCAATCCTCAATCTTCCAATCCTCCAGATGCTCTGAAGCCCACTTGGCCAGACAATCCACCATCCTATTCCATTCACGTGGAATATGGAAAAAAGACACCCTCTCCATAAGATTACCAACTGCAAAATCTGTTGCACCAACACCGCCAACTGCCAATTCACATCCGACATCCTTCCTTTATTGAGTAAATTAACCAGAACCTGTGAATTAGATTCACAAATAACCCTACGCCACCCCAGCTCAAAGGCCCTCTCCAATGCATGAAAAATCGCCCAACCTTCCATGAGGTTGATAGTTTGTGTCCCCTTATGTATGGAAAAAAGAAAAGCCACCGAACCAGAAGAGTCCCTGCCAACCCCACCAACTTCGGCGGGACCAGGATTTCCTTTGGAAGAACCATCAGTATTAACCTTCAAAGTTGCCACAGGGGGAAGCTGCCAATTCCCTTGTCGTTGGACATGCTGCCCCACCTGCCTACCTTTCTGGCCCCACAACGCAATAGGGGTAAACCCCTGGATACCCAACCGAGCCACCAAATCCACGTCTTTCTTCTCAAGTGGAAGCTCCCCATCTCCCTTAGATTGAATTGTCTCCTGAACCATCCCAAGAACTCTAAACCACACCTGTTGGACTTGCAACAATTCCCCTCTGAAAATCCTCCTATTTTGTTCTAGCCAAACCTGCCACAACAAGAAAATAGGTCCTGCCTGCAACGCATCCTAGAAAAAAGAGGTCATTGAGGGAGGCCTACCCAAGCTAGTCCAAAACTCCATTAAGGAAGAAGCATGAACACAAAGGACTATTCCAAACACTCCACCAAGAATGTCAGATCTGTAAGGTGAAAGGACACCAAAAGAACAGATGTGAAGAGACCTCAACCCCATTCCCGCACAACACACACTTGAACGGGCCCTAAAACCCACGCTTCTGAATATTGTCCTAGGTCAAACACCTGTTCCACGTCAAAATTCAGGCAAAGCAGTTGCATTTTGGCCAAGAAAACTTATTCCATACCTTTTTCCACCAAGGAACTTCCGCCCCCTCAACCCTTTGAGAAAGCAACCTCTGATATCCTGATGCCACTGTGTAGTGACCTTTCAGATTAGGCGCCCAAGCAAGAATATCCTTATCCCTAAGGGGGTTACACTTTCTTCCCGAGAGAATATTATGCAGATCCCTACAATCCTCTGTCATACCAATCACCAACCACTCCTCAAGAGTCTTCCATCTAGCCCTCACAAGTTGACCATGAAAAGAAAGCACCTTAAAATCACTTACCCTCGTCCAACCAGCATCACTGAAACTCCTGCTCAAGGCCGCCAAATCAGGAAACTGAGTGAGGATGGGAGGATGGCCATCCCAAGAGTCATACCAAAAATGAACCTTTTTCCCACGCCGACAAATCCAAAACAAGCCATCCTTGATGAGCGTAGCTCCCTTCTTAAGGGTAGCCCAAACCGCTGATCCCTTACCAACCAAGGGGTAGCGAGGGATATCTTCCCCAGGAATGCCATGAATATACTTAAAGGAAAGGATCCTAGCCCAAACCCTGTCCTTCTTCGTGCACCACCTCCAATAATTTTTTGCTGCCAAAGCCAACCCATCCAGCGCAGGTTGCCTCAACCCCAAGCCCCCCAACTGCTTGGGGAAACACACCATGTCCCATCAAACCAAACTTCACTTGGAAGATAGAAGGCTACCTGCCCATAAAAACTGTCTAGCCAGTGAGTCCAATTTTGTCACAAAACCTTTAGGGGCCACCTGTAGCATACACTGATAAATGGGAAGGGCTAGGATCACAGACTTCAACAACTGAACCCTCCCCGCAAAGGACAACCATCTGGTGGTCTAGTGAGTAACCTTCAACCAAAGTTTATCCAAGATAGGTTGCCATGACTCCCTCTTTAATCTACCCACCACAATAGGAAATCCAAGGTAAGACAGAGGAAGGGTCCCAATCTGGAATCAAAGAACTTGAGCTATTCTCCTCTGGACAGGATCCAGAGTATTAAAGAAATAGATGGAAGATTTTTCATCATTAATTGATTGACCCGAAGCCTTAAGGTACATATCCAACACCCTGCAAAAATTTGTTGCCTCCCGAATAGTGGCAACCCCCATCAAGGCAGTATCATCCACAAACTGCAAATGTGATTGAGGGGGTAAATCACCCCCCCACCTCCACCTCTGAATAAAGCCTAGCTCCACCTGTCTTCTCAGCAGGTGTCCCAATCCTTCCACAAGTAGAATAAACAAATAAGGGGAGAGAGGATCACCTTGCCTTATCCCGCGAGAAGCCTCAAACAACTTAGAATGCTCCCCATTAGTTAAAATAGAGAAAGAAACAAAAGTGACACAACTCAAAACCCATTGAATCCAATCATCTCCAAATCTGAAAGTAGCTAGGATCTTCTGAAGAAAAGACCATCGGACTCTGTCGTATGCCTTTGCCATATCAAGTTTGATGAACATAGACTTTTCTATAGAAATAGCCATGGAGTGGATGGACTCAGTAGCTATAACAACCCCATCCAAAATCTGTCTGCCCTCCACAAAACCACTTTACTCCTCAGAAATGAGCAACTGCAACCACTTTTTCAACCTATTAGCAATTAGCTTTGAAATAATCTTATATACCACATTGCAAAGGGCGATAGGATGAAAACGACTCAACCTGTCCACCCATTCACACTTGGGAATAAGCGCCAAAAAGGTGGCATTCAGGGCCTTTAACATTTGCTTATTCCACTACAAATCCTTGACCACCTCTAATATGTCAAGTTTGATGATCCCCCAGAACTGTTGGAAAAACTCAATCGGGAAACCATCAGGGCCAGGGGCTTTTCCTTTCTTCATCTGAAACACTGTCCTCTCCAATTCTTCTAAAGTAATCTCACCCATAAGATCCTCCTTCATCTCTCTAGACACCAACTGAGGGATACAAGAAAGAACTTGAGCCTCCTCCACCGAACTCCCCTGTAGCCCCTCTCTGAATAGGGAAGAAAAATAGTGAACAACTTCCTTAGAAATACTCTGAAAAGAAGTCAAAGTCTCTCCCCAATCCATGACCAAAACAGGAATAGAGTTACCATGCCTTCGCGCCCTAACAGAATGAAAGAAGAAGGCATAATTTTTATCCCCCTCCTTAAGCCATTCAATCCAGGATTTTTGTTTCCAAAAGATCTCCTCTCACAATTCCCATTCTTCCAAAGCTTTCAAAGCCCTAGATTCCTCCTACATCAAGCTCTCAGACACCCCATTCTCCCTAATTACCCTTGTTATACCATCCAACTTAGCTTGTGCATCAGACTTGGCATTAAAAATATTTCCAAAGCAATTCCTATTCCAATGTTTAATCTTATACTTAACAAATTGCAAAAGCTTAGTAAAGACATACATTATCGTATCGAAGGCAAGTCTACCCTCTCGCCACCACCAAGCAATAAAATCATGGAGTTTAGGATCCCACAGCCACATAAGTTGAAATTTAAAGGAGGGCTTGAAGGGCCGCCTAGCCGAGAGGATAGTAATCTTTATAGGCCAATGGTCTGAGCCCCTCCAGTCTAGAATCTCTGAGCTAGAAGACCACCTATCCCCAACCCAGAAGCAAGAAACCAGAAACCGATCCAGCTGCTCCGCGATGCAGTTTTCACTGGGCCTCCGATTGTTCTAGGTAAAATGACCATTACCAGGCTTGATATCAACCAAATTCAAAATAGAAATATTGTCCTGGAAAAGGAAGGTTGAAGCCTCCAACCACATAGTACCACCCCATTTCTCAGCAATCTCTGTGATAGCATTGAAGTCACCCCCAATAATCCACGGAGGAAAAGGAGCCATACTTCGTACATAGCAAATATTCGACCACAAAAGTTGCTTGCCCTGCATATCCACATGCGCATAGATGTTGGAGAATAGAACCAATTCTCCAGATTCATAACAAGAAGCAACCATAGAGATAGAGGACCTAAAGGACACCCACCATTGGGGACAAATCTTTTGAGGGTTCCATAAACAAGCCACCCCTTCAGAAGAACCCTGAGCACCAACGCACTGGCATTCCCCACTCATCCAAATCTTGGGCATAATACCCATCATATCCTCCACAAAAAGTTTGGTCTCCTGTAAAAACAAAATATCAGGAGACTGACCTCTAACCAAATTTCAAACAGCTTTTTGTCGAGGGCCACTATTCAAGCCCTGAACATTCCATGAAAGATCAATAATTTCAAAGGGCTTGAGAAATGAGAATCCAGAGTCTTAACTGACCCCAACTCCACTAGATTTTCCCCTATCAATTTGATCTTCTCCAAATCATTTTTCCTCCCCAGTTTAGCAACTTTCTCCACCCCTCCTTTCTTAAGATCTTTTTGCAGGATACCCAAATGAGGAGATGGCTTACTATTCTTTCCCCCCTCCAAGCCAGACCTCCGCACGAGAAGAGACAAAGCCTCACTCTCCTTCACCACAATACTACCTGATTCTTTCTGGGCCTCTAACTTTAGATCTGATTCCAACTGCAAGGACCCATCATCTTGCAGAACAGGAAAAGCCTCGGGACTAAATCACCCTTGACCAAGGCCTCCCCCATCCCGCATGACACCCTGTGAATCCAAACTCCCCACCTGATAGTTTTCCTGCTCCATCCCATCCAACTACCCTTGCTAATCAGTGCCCAGAATTCCTTGATCCAAATCAACCAAGCCAGGATCCACTTCCTGTTGGCTAAGATCCTCCAAAATCTTGAATCTATTAAACGTATCCTCATCCTGCCACTCTTTCATAGTCCTTTTATGCCCCTTGTTTCTATTCTGAGATCTGACAGGAGTAAAGCCTTCCTCCCCAGTATCACCACCCAGAATAGGGCCCTTGCCCCTTGTCCACCCTAGGCCAACCATTGGAGGGTTGTGAGGAATTAGTCTCCAAAGGCTTGGCCCTTGGGCATCTCTGCAGTAAGTGGCCGTACTCATGACACAAACAACATCTAAATGGTAAAGTTTCATAATCGAGTTGTTGAACCCATGAATAAGGTCCTACACTCACTTCCAGAGAATCTAGAAATGGTTTACTTAAATCAATTTCCACACAGAACCGAGAAAATTTCATTACCTTTTTGAACTGCGTCTGCTGTGAAGAACCTACAGGTTTACCAAGCATTGAAATGAGTAAATGCAAAACATCATCTCACCAGCACTCGACCAGGAGCCTCGACAATCTCACCCAAACTGGGACCTGGCTTGGAATCTCCTTGACCAGGTCGAAGTCCGCTTGCCACGGCTTGATAAAGAAACCCACCTAATTGTAAAAATAAGGGCCTCCTTCAAAAACCTTGATTCTATCTACCATGCAATCAAAGGTAACCATAAAATAATTATTTGCGAGTAGCCTAATCTCCATCTCTCCTTCCGGCAGCCATGTTCTCTAGGCCCAGGCCTCAAAAAATGCAACGAGATTTTCAATCCCAAAAATTTACAGTAAAGGGAATGTCGTGAGTAGTAATCAATGTCTTTCGCGAGCATCTCCATCAGGATCACAACATTTGGCCTCTCTTTACACCTTTCAAGACAACCATTTATCTTTGGCAATCGAAACCCTCCTGACGATCCCATCTCATTCTTCTCCAAATTCTGTGCAAATAGGTTATTTTCATAAGACCTAGACCCCAGTGGCAAGGGTTTCGAGCCAAAGGCAGAGCGAAAATCCATCTTGGGTGGACAGTCCCAAACGACTCCCCTTGCGCCATATAATGAAAGAAGAAATCCCAAATGAACAAACCCACCCTCAATTAATCAAGAGCATTACACTCCGCACCAAGGTAAGCACCCCACAGTCCACAACTAAGAAAAGAAAGCCTTTAAACCCCCGTAGATCCACCAAAACACACAAGATGCAGCCGCAAAGATGAAACCCTACACCCAACCCATGCCACCCTCAGCCTAAGAAGAATGGGCGCACCCCAAATATCCACCCCTCTCCCATCAAGCGCAGCCCTACACAACCACATAGGCAGATATAGCCACTCAATTGACAACCTTGCGAATCCCACAACCGGCCGCCAAAGCACAGAGCAAAAAATACGGCCAGGTTTGACAGCGCAAGCCAAACCCTCCAGCACCCGCCAAGGAAAGAAGGAAAGAAAGAAAGTTTCTATTGCAAGATCCACACCCAGAAAATAGGAAAAGCCCCCCATGACGCACCAACAAGCAGATACAGAAAGTGAGCTAGGGCACAGACGCCCTAGCTCGACCACCAGAGCTTGAAAACACCATCCCTCCTAAAAAAAAAAAAAAATAAATAAATTAAAACCCCCTTCCATTTGCAATTTACTGCAAAATTAATAAAAACACCCTTTTCTAAATTCATTGTAAAAGAAAAATTGACTACTCTTTTATATATTTTAACTATGGCAAAAATATTCACCTCCCCATTTAAACAATTTGAAATGATTGAGCAATTAATCTAAACTACTAACCAAAAAATTAATTGTTGTAGTTACAAGATGTTTAATAGATCTATAGCTTCAAAGTCTTAAAAGTCAAATATAGATTCAAGTTTTCTTTTTGCTAACTACTGCACGTGAAAGGCTAATGGAGGAAGGTATTTATTGAGGTTGGTGATGTATCCAATGCCTCTTTAAAGGGCTCTCTTCCTGCCAAATAATGGTTGTCGGCCTCCTCCGTCATGACTTCCTATGCTCTCTGTTAGCCAAATAATTATTTGTAACTTGCTTCTAGTTGTTAAGATTATCACTACACAAAAGTAAATTTACATTAAATACTTAAAACTCTAGAGTTTCTATAGCCTATTATATTTTTGATGTGGTGGCAAAATAAGAGTGGTAGTATGAATGAGCTAGTTGGGGCCTATATATGGAGACCTGAACTAGCATCCATATTTGATAGCATCCTTTTCCTAGTAAATTATAACTATCTCATGCATGGACTATGACTCTAGATTCAAACTATTATATTTGTGCCAACTTGGTGTTGTAGAAATTGAACAAGTTATTTAAATACAAAATAACTCTTCATGGCCTTGGATTTAGAAAATTTCCATTCAATTTAAAATTGTAATAGATAGTTGTCTGGAATGATAAAATTTGAAAAATGCTCAAGTTGTAAGGGAAAAAATGAAGATGAAAAATAAATACTATGCTAATAGCATGGATCTATCAAGCCTCTTGTAGACTCTATTAGAACTTTCTTTAACATAGCTATACCACATCATATGGTCATGGAAAGAGGCAATATTGAGATAAAAGTTCATAATTTCTTGTTCATATAGTATTAGATCTCCCTCTCTACAGTTTCACATGTCACATGTAAAGAGACATACTTACCATAGGACATATCAACCATATTAAAATTATTACATAGAACCCAAATGGATATAGATAATGAATTTCTATTTCATCTCCATAAGGTAGATCATTCAACATCATTTGTTATATAAACATTAATAACTTCAAAAGAATTATTATCAATATTAGAATGAGCTAACAGCTAAATTCTTAACCTATATAGGGAAGACAAAGGTGATAACTCCAACTCATCTTGTCCATGATTTTTATATATAAATACTTATTAACACATGTAGAAGAAATCAAAGAACTATTTTTTTCTTATAAAAAAGAAGACCTATAAATATTTATTGAGTGTCATGGATGAAATACTTCATTTGGAGGTCTATTAGACCTTGAACACTATAGGATATAAATTAATGAGTAGGTGATAAGGGGTATATCACCACTATAGAACTGATAAAGAGTGAAATAACTATTCTAATCAGAACCCTCTTCTAAATTGTAACTTCATATTTGTTAAATTTCTATTTATTTTACATATACTTGCAAACACTAAAATATTCTCCTAATCAACGATTAATTATTACAATACAAATAAATGTCAATTTTCATTTACCATGTGTTATTATTTATTACCTTTTATCATTTATCACATCATATTTAAAATTTATTATGGTGAGGAGGTTCGAATTACATGGAGGGAGAAAATGGTCCGCAACTTCAGGAGCACGCCCTTTAGCTCCAAAAGGAATTTTTTGAAAAAATCGAGTCATTATGTGAATCAATGGGGCTCCAATGGTGTTTAATGGCCTCGTAGGCCCTCCTACATTCAACCTATTGATACCTCTGACCATTTTACTATGCCACACTTTTCAAGGAAATCGTTCTTTCGGGGAAAACAATTAATTTTTTATATTTATGGGCCAGATTCAAAATCCTTGGGGAAATTTTCTATTTCCTCTCATCACAGACTTTGGTCTAAGGTGGTTGCAGACCTATGTTCTCCGACCTTGTTTCTTAACAGCATTCCAATCAAGATTGGAACCCCTTCAATCCAAAGATTTCAATTTCGCATCTTACTTCTTTTCCCAACAACATCCCTATTTCTCACCCAAAGTCCTTCAATCCTATGTATTTGGTTTCGTATCCAACATCTTTCCCCAATAAAATTCCTATTACTCATCTGAAGCACCTGTTTCGATCTCCTACTTCTTTTCCTAATTCTTCACATTTCCAAAATAAGGTTTTCTCGGGTCAGAAGGTTTCAAGGATTGGATCATCTTCGAGCAGAGGGAAAAATGCTATTCGTCCTAATCCCACGAAGATTCCTAATTTTCATGAGAAGATTTGGGTGCCACAAATACGAAGGGATTCGTTCAAATTTACTGGGGATCAAGTTCATGTTACCTTCAAAGATGGAATGCTGCAACCTCAAGTTCAAGATCTTCAAGAGCTTGACCTTATATGTAAGTTTTGGAAATTTACCCCATATATTGATTTCTTGCAAAACTAGGTTTTTCAAATATGGGAGGGATATAATCAGGTTTTTTATCGTAACAAGGGGGAAGAGTTTTTGTTGTTGTTATTTTTGCTAGCAAGGATGCTAGAAATGTTGTATATAAGAAAAAATCCTAAGATATGTGAGGGGTGTGGACTTTTTACTAAGCCATGGACTCCAAATTTTGATCACTAGCAAAATATGGTAAGGTTTTTTCCATTCTAGATTCAGTTACAAGGGCTTCCACTTGAATATAGAGAATCTTGAATTATTGAAATATTGGGAAATTAGTTGGGTATCTATCTTCATCAAGATCTGAAGCTTTTTATAAATCCTCCGTTGCCTGTTAGGATTTGTATTCTTCTTTATGTAACAAGAACCCTCCCCTCTATTTTGAATATTAAGTCTAGATATGTGTTATGGAAATAGAGACTTATTTTCAAGGATCCACTTATTTATTGCTCTTAGTGTCACTTTACTGTTCATCCCACGACTAGTTGTCATTCAAGAATGGAAGGAGTCAATTCTTCTTCTCAGGCATCTTCCCCTAAAAAGGTGTCCCTTATTCATTATATGCCTCTCCATTTGGTGATATTTCCATCTCTACTATTGATTATGATCAAACAGTTGTTCTTCTTAGCTTTACCAATGAATTGGATACCATTCATGGGTGGGAAAACAATTATAATGGGTTGAGCTCAAAAATTATTTATAAAGGTTCCACAAGTAATAGTGATCACCATTTGGGGGTTCCAATTGTTCCAATTTGTGAAAAGATTGGCTATTTGCAGCGTTCTTCTTTAGGTATGAATTGCTCAGTTGATCATTATTTTTTAGATCAGAATGGTTCAAGTGGGGTTGAAGCATTTAAGGGTAGTATTCTCAAACATCCTTGTTACAAACATGTTCAGGTTGTGGTCTCATCTGAGGAAGTATTTAAGGCCTTGAGTACTTGAAGGACCTTTTTGTTGGTTATTTTTTATGAACCAAACTTAATCTTACAATTTACCAATGAACTTGTTAGAGCTCAATTATTAGTAAAATTAAGGATTGGCCAACACATGGGAGATTTGATATTTAACCTTTTCTCCCCTACACTTTGGGCTCTGTGGAACTCAAAAGGGTAATCCCCAACAATGTGTTTATCAATACTGGTGTGTGAAGGTATTACACAAAGAGTAAATAGATGATTCTCCTTAGATGTTCAATAGACACAATATCGTAAAGGTTTGGCTAACGATAATGGTAGTGCCTAACTGAAACAAGAGAAAATGTAATTCCTTAAATTTCATACACACCCACAATAAGATTGATAATTAAATTGATTTAAAATTTATTATCAGCTGTTAAATTGGTCACCACAATTGCAATATAATTTCTTTACTCAAACTAGTTCCATATTCTTAGAATGGAGTCAAACCTAATACCAACATAATTAGATAACAATTTTTAAACATGATAACACTCCAAGCCTTGAACACATTGCATTATAGTATTCCCACTTGACAATTCCACCATTTACTTCTTACTAGCATCCTCATATATGACTTAGATCAAACCTACTGTTATATGCGAGCATTTATATCCATTCATTGAACTGATAAGCAAGAATAGGACAATACATCTATTGGAAACCAACAAAGACAAATAAGATAACCGTTGATTATATCAAATTCATAGTTTTTATAATCTGTATGTAGGAGAGTGAACTGTAGAAGCTTTTTACCATCCCATTGTATATGTTATCACTATCATTATCAAATAACTATGTATATATTGACCGACTTCATCCTAAAATATATTACCAGAGAGTTTAGTATTCTCATTTATCCCTATGTGTGGTTCCTTCCAAGAAAAAACAACCCACTGACCTCTCTTTTAATTAGCCTTGAAATCCCTTTTATAAGACAAGGAAGCGACAAGCATCGGGTTGAATTACACATTTCATTTCACTTTCATTTCAAAATGAATTTCACTAGAATGTGAAAATATTCCCCAAAGAATTACAAGCAATCTTTTGTAGGACAGGGGAAAGCAAAAAAGCAAAACCCCAAAACTCGTTAGTCAGAGAAGACCCACCATCCTTCCAAAAGGCGTCATTGTCATAGCACAAACAACATGCAAGTTCACACTGAACCAGGAAGTGTCACCATCAATACTAAAGGCATAAATAAAAAAATAACCATATCACAACAAACTAGCCAAAAGGAAACTAGTTAAGACAATGTACCAAAAACCGAGCACCAACTTAGAAAAGAAACGGGGCGCTACTTTTCCTTGTCATCAACAAAGTAAGTACTGTTGGCAAGAGACACTGCAAATATACTTTGCTATTGTCATTGATGGAAACCCTAGTTGGTGATTGGATCTGCACGTTGTCATTTACTCCTACCAACAGACAGATTGAGGACAGTCAAGAAGAACAGAGCATCCAACAGTTTTGTGTTCTTCGATTCTCATGCATATTTTTTGTTGTTATTTTGAGTTGTGGATCTTATGGGAGGTTAATCAGTGTATGTTTTGTGTTGTCCAAAATTCTCAGTGCCTCGTATCAATTTGTACGCAAGTCTAGAGATCTGGTTGGAAATCTTTTTGTTCATCAGTATTTTGTGGCTGACCCAGATGATTTTAAGTGTTGCAGATATTCAAGGAGTGTTTACTCAAATGTTTTTGTGTTCAATCATCTTGATTTGGGTCTAAGCTAAGTTGTGATCGACCATTGTGGATGCACATTGAATATTATTCATGATTTGAGCTGACAATTGTAAATATTCTTAAGTTTTATTGGAGCCGACTGGTTACGATTCAATTCTTAGTCGTGGATATATATAAATGATTAGATATATCATTTTTGTGTATGTAAAAGGTGTGTCGATGTGTGTTGCAAATATCAGAAGGGTGATTGAGCAATTTATGCACAGTTTCACTTGTGCATTAAATATTTTGTGGTGCGAGTTAGAGCAGAGTAGAGTGGGAATGCATAACCATTCAAAAGGACAAAAAATAGACTACTGAGCCTAACCAGAACAGTGATAAAGCATTTGTAGATGCTACTCTTTCAGTTCATTCTCTTGGATCTAATCCAAATATTTGTAAGGTAGTGTGCCTTTCTGTTTTGAGCAGTGAGCTCTAGGCAGTGAGCCTGAATGCAAGTGCATTCCCATATTGTAAACTTCTTTTGAGTATACTTAGATCATATTGTGGATTTTCCATCCACCATGGTTTTTCCCCTAATAGGGTTTCCAAGTAAAAATCCTTTTGTTATGGTTTTGTGGTTGTTTGATTTCTATTTCTACATATTTCTCTTGGTTAAATGTTTTAAGTGGGTTAAAGATCAGAATAATAAAGTTAATTTTTGAAAAACATTGATTCACCCCCCTCTCAGTGTTGCTTGTTTCCAACAATTGGTATCAGAGCTAGTTCCTCAAAAGAAGTCTAACAGCTTGGGGAGATCTTGGAAATTGTTCTCAATGGATGTAAGCAGTCTTGAAGAACAACTTTTGGTGGCCTTGGATGATCTTGACTAGTCAAAATTTGAGAACCGGGAATTGCAAGAAAATATTGAGAATGCAAATAAATTCATTCAGTCATTAAAAGACAAAATCAATGAATCAAGCAAGAAAAGAAAGGAATTGTGTTCAATCAACTTAAGAAGAAGAATAGAAGCATGGAAGATGAACAACTGAGTCATTCCTTGAAGGAGAAAATAAAAGAAAGTGAAAAGTTTTCCAAAGAAAATGCTGCCCTGAAATGTGAGATGGAATCTATCATGATGAAAATGACCAAGGAGATTGAAGATAGAAAGAAGAATGAAGAAAATCTTGCCAAATCCTTGAAAGAAAAATTTGAAGAATGCAAACGACTGGACAATGAATTGGAACAATATAAAAACAATGAGGAAATGCTTGAAAAATAGCTTGATGATCTCAAAAATGAACTTACTATTGTAAATGAGTACAAGGAGAAATTCAAAGCAAGCTTAGCCAAGCTTGATGAACTAATTAAAGGTCAAAGGATTGATGGTGACAAGCGAGGTCTTGGCTATGAAGAAGGAGAAAGTTCCAGATTTGGACAAAGGAATTTTGGACAAGGGAGATTCAGGCAAGGAAATCAGATGAATAGAGCTAGAAGGAATCTGGTAAGACAAACAAATGCTCAAAGATTCAATGGTTACTATTTTTCTTGCAATAAGTTTGGTCATATGGCTTCTCAGTGTAGAAGCAGGATGAATCCAAGTGAACCATCATTCTCATACCTCAGTGCTTTAATTGTAATAAGTTGGGTCATAAGTCAAGTGAAAGTAGAATTGTGATGAACAATTTTCATAGAGATGTCAGATACTATGCATGCAATAGACTTTGGAATATTGCTAACCAATGCAGATCAAGGAAAAATTAGTGGAATAGTAGGTCTGGACAGAGAAATTTTGTGTTACAACTCTAACAAATTTAGCCACACTGCTAGATTCTGTTGGAACATAAGAGGTCCCGTAAAACAAAACATGCAGCAGGATATTAAGGGAAAAGGTAAAGTCACTATTGATGTGGTCAGGAGGAAAATGCAGAAGAAATGGGTGAAGAAGGATCCCTCTATTGAAGGAAATGTTCTTGCACCAAAATTTTCTTCTGGTAATTCCTCTGGGAATTAATTTTAGGCCTTTGGCCTAGGGGGAGCTTTCAAGAAAATCTCTCAACCCTTGTCGGTAACTAACACTGGAATGTGGATAAATATAGTAAGTGCATAAATGTCTTTCAAATGTTGTTCAACCAATTGGAGATAGTATCATATAGTATTGGAGATCCGCAGAACAATTATCGATATCAATGCATGGAAACAGGGTAACCAGATGAATTAGGGTAAAAGCATTTATTGCGAAAAAAAGGGTTAGTTGTGTGAACGATAAAAAGTCATTTTTATCTTTCATTTGTCACTTTTCATTTTGGAGGAAAGAAGTTTGGAGAGCCCCAGAGAATTTTTTTTTGAGTTGTGTCGAGATTCAAGTGTGAAGAAGATTCAACAATCAAAACTCTAATTCGACGAAACAGTATTTATTGGAAAAACTAGTGAATTTGTGAATTGCTAAAAATGGCCAGTGCATTGGTAGTTGAAGTCAAGGATAGAACCCATCCAAAGTTCAAGTGGCATCCTTATAAGTTTGTTGAGACCAAGCCCCTAGAGGTGTGTTTTTCTCTGTACCTTGCACAATGAAGACATTAGGGCTTACATACATGCTAATATTGAAGAGTTAGGGAGCTCTCAAATTCGGAATTTGTATTCCAACCATATAATTGGAGAGAACCTTACTATTAAAGTGAAATACAAAACCCTAGAAGTGAAGAAGTTTACACAGTTTGTGAAATTCCCCATATTTGGGGAAAGCGAATGGGTGCGATATATTTTAAGAAGAGTTCATGCCGAGTTCATGCTGAGTTCATGTGGTTGAATATACCTTTTAAGATTACGAAAGAGGCTAAGTGTGGTCACAAGTATAAATTCCTTCAGTGGACTACCAATCTTGAAATCTATAAAGAATCAGAAGGTTACTGATGCAACAGGTGCACAATTTGATAGAAGGGCAATGAAAATCGAAGACATTGCTGAAGTGGATGTGAAATTCACATCAATGGTCATTGGCTACAAGGTCTACCACTTCAACCGAGATAATTCAGTATTCGGTATGGCTATTTATGTAGCCTATCAAATGGTAAAAGAAAATTCATATTATGACTTGTGTGAGCTACTAATAATTCAACTGATGGAGAATTTGGATAAGATTAAGGACAAAAATAACTCTTTTAAGTATGGTAAGTTGCTGTTGTGTTTGTTCTTTTATTTCATGAGTGAGGTTTTGAGTGTTGGGAAAGTATGTTGGCAAATTAATTAGCCTGTAGCTATGCAAATAAGAGATATATTGTTTGGAAGTGATGATCGTCAGACCAAAAACACTACCCTTTGGGGATACTTCAAAAAATTTTAGAATATGATGCATTCCATAGAAAGAATACCTACCTCAATTGTAGAAAAGTACAAAGATACAATCTGTTTCATGGTATATATTGATCAATGCCATATGGAAGCCACTGATCCCAGGACGATATGGATTATGCCTATGGGATATGAAGTAGAGGAGAACATCTTGAAGTTGTATGCAAAACATTTGTTGAGCATGCCTCTGGATCTGGTAGAAGAAAGGTTTGGATCTTATGCAGAAAAAAGCATGCAAGTTCATGATCAATTATAGAAGCCAAAGATAGTCAGAAGAGTAAGGAAAGAAGTAGAAGTGTTTATAGAAAACATGGGAATACTTGTAGAAAAATTGAAAGAAGCCAAAAGAAAGAGAGATGAAGCTGAAGCAAGAAAAAAGTCAGCAAGAACCAAATCTGCTAGTCTAGAAGGATCCTTTGCCCATACTAGATCAACAAGGAGTTCCCCATTTGCTCCTGCAACCAAGCCAGATCCTGTACAAAATCAAGAGAAATCTTTTGATAAGAGGAAGAAGAACAAGAGCTCAAGAGCCTATGAAGCCATTTTAGAAAGTGAAGAGACTAAGTCAGATGAAGTTGTGAAAGAAATGAAGAGGAAATATTATAGTGAGGAAGAAAAGGCAAAGAAGAAGGAAAAAACTGACATACCATACCTATGACAGTTGAAGACGTTGAGAATGTTGTTGTCAAGGATGGAAATCTCAAGCCCCTCTGTGAATGGTATGAAATGTTTGATGAATCAGGTGAAAGAATTCTTGAAGAGGCAACAATAAAACATCTGAATATTTTCAACAAAGTTCTTATTGAAATTATATCTGGTTTACCTAAGAGTCTGTATGATGTTTTGGAGGCGAGAAGAGTAAGTTCTAGGACAAAAGAAGAGCATATGCGAAAGAGAATTCTTGCAAACTCGTGTTTGGAAATGTCTATTTAGGAGATGAATTCACTTCTAGACAAAGCCAAGAGGGAATTCAAAATCAAAATAAGGGTGAAAAAACTTATGATTGATGAAACTGGTGTTGTTGCTGATGAAACTAAGAAAATACTGGAAGCATTTCTATCAAGAAAAAAGATCAATGTTGAAGACATAAATGATGAAGATTTTGTATTTGATTTGGTAAATGAGGAGGTGAATGTGGATATTGAGGATAATTAGATTCTTCCTTATGTGGATAACATAGAAGCACCTATGGAAACCGAAGTTCCTAAGGTTGTATTTGCTGAAGAAAAGGAGGTGCCAAATGAAGAAGTTGAAGCTCCTAAATTCAATCAAGAAACAGTTTTGTAGAACCAAAAGTTGAAGAAGAAGAAAAGGTTCAGGTTAAGGAAATCCCAGTGGAAGCAAGAAACACTACCAAGGTAGTAAAGGAATCTCTGGTGGATCAACATGAAAATTTTGATCCTGAATTGGTTGAAGGCTCAATCAATCTATCCAGCTTGTCCCCAATTTAGATAATGAAGGTTGCATCAATTGTACAAGCTAAAGCCAGTGAGAAGATTCTAAAGTCTCACATTGACGACAGTGAATTATTAAGTCTTGCATTTGGAGTTCTAGAGAAAATTATGCCAACTCATGTTAAGGATTTGTCCAGTTCCTCTTCTAATGAACTGAAGAAGCTCATAAATTCTGTAAGTACTCATTTTGAGTCTCTTGAATAATCATCCATGGTTAAAGTGTAGAAGGATTTTGATGGAAAAATATTTAGTTGGTTGAAATAAGTGATTGCTAAGGATAAAACTCTATTAGCCACCTGTATGAAGAATATTCAAGATTCTATATCTGAAGGTGGAAAGGCCTATAAGTCATGTTTGGTTTTGCCCAAATTCACTGAAGACAATGATAAGGAGATGAAGGATATTGAAAAACAATTGGATACCATTTTTGATGCTTTTGATCCATTAGTTAGTGATGTTGGTAAGAAAGAAGGTCAAGTAATATCACTGCTTGACAAAATAAGGAGTTTGAAGCATAAAAATGATAGGATTGTAGGAAGAGCATGTGAGCTAAAAGGACTAATTGGTCCAAAGATTGGAATAATGGTGAATGCACTAAAGGAAGCCAAAGATGCTATGGCAATTAGTGACCCAATAAATCTTGAGACTGTAGAAGCTCAATATTATTTGGTTTGTGGTCATATAACAATTCTAGAGAGTTTCAAAAGGGTTTGGGACACAAATTTGAGCGTGTTGAAGAGAGATTTTGCAGATATTTTCCAATTTGTGTAAGTTACAAGATCATGCTTGTACAGTTTGAAATCTTGTTATCTTTTTGGTTCCCCAATTTTTCCATTGATGTCAAATGGGCAGAGTTGTACAGTGAAAAATGTATATTCATCTTAGGGGGAGTTTCATTTCTAAGCTAAGATTGAAGATTCTTTTTGAAGTTTTGTAGTGGCAGTGTAATTCATGTTGGAACTGATTTGACACTTAGTCATTTTTCACTAAGTGTTGCCATCAATGCCAAAGGGGGAGATTGTTGGCAAGAGACACTGCAAATATACTTTAGTGTTGTCATTGATGGAAACCCTAGTTGGTGATTGGATCCACATGTCATCATTTACTCCTATCGATAGATAGTTTGAGGATAGTCAGGAAGAATAGAGCATCCAACAGTTTTGTGTTCTTCGATTCTCATGAAGATTTTTTGTTGTTATTTTGAATTGTGGATCTTATGGGAGGTTAATCAATGTATATTTTGTGTTGTTCAAAATTCCCAGTGCCTCATATCAAGTTGTATGCAAGTATGGAGATCCGATTGTATATATTTTTGTTCATCAGTATTTTGTGGCCGACCTAGATGATTTTAAGTGTCACGAATATTCGAGGTTTTGTTTACTCAAATCTTTTTGTGTTCGATAATCTTGATTTGGGTCCGAGCTAAGTTGTGACTGACCATTGTGGATGCGCATTGAATATTATTCATGATTTGAGCTGACAAGTGTAAATATTCTTAATTTTTATTGGAGCCGACTGGTTGCAATTAAATTCTTAGTCGCAGATATATAAATGATCAAATATATCATTTTTGTGTATGTAAAAGGTGTGTCGATGTTTGTTACAAATATCGGAAGGGTGATTAAGTGATTTATGCACAGTTTTACTTGTGCATTAAATATTTTGTGGTGTGAGTTAAAGCGGAGCAGAGCAGAAGTGCAGAATCAGCCAGAAGGACAAAAGATCGACTACTGAGCCTAACCAGAACTGTGATCAAGAATTTGTAGATGCTACTCTTCCAGTTCATTCTCTTGGATCTAATCCAAATCTTTGTAAGGTAGTGTGCCTTTCTATTTTGAGTAGTGAGCTCTAAGAAGTGAGCCTGAATGCAAGTGCATTCCCATATTGTAAACTTCTTTTGAGTATACTCAGATCATATTGTGGATTAGCCATCCATCGTGGTTTTTCCCCTAATAGGGTTTCCACGTAAAAATCCTTGTGTTATGGTGTTGTGGTTGTTTGCTTTCTGTTTCTATATATTTCTCTTGGTTGAATGTTTTAGGCGGGTTAAAGATCAGAATAATAAAGTTAATTTTTGCATAACACTGATTCAACCCCCCTCTCAGTGTTGTTTGTTTCCAACAAGTACACCCACTTGGTGTCCTTATTTAAAGTGGAGTATCCATTACCACCTCATCCTTATAATCAATCAAATAAGTCATGTCCATGAGATACTGGTAGTATCCGGAATCAGTTTCAGCTCCAATGTAAAAAGAATCATCAAAGACTTCAATGGGAGAATGATGACATCCCACATAAGGTCAGTGATACTTATTATTTCTTCCATCTTCCTTCCCAGGCTTGTCAATTTTATTCTCCTTACCCTTGACCAATTCCTTTGAGATAATTCAGCTTATGAGATGATAAGCATGCTTGAGAATACCCCATACAGACTTCAGATCATTCCTTGTTTTCTTCTTTGGAGTCATAGGGACCTCAGGCATATCTGGTTCATTCTGGGGAATGTCACCCTGAGACTCGAGAGGGTTGAGTTTCCTGGACCTTTGGACTGGTCTAACAAACACACTTACCTTACCCATATCTTGACAGAGCAACTTATCAAATTTACTCAGGATAAAGACACCACCCTTAACGTGAAAATGGCTAGCTCAAATTTTGTAATTACTAAGAACACTTCACAAACTTACTCCCATACTCTTAATTCTTGCAAAAAACAAATGGAAAGAATAAAAAATAGGAAATATTCATTAAATAGAGAAATTGGAGAGTGTATGCATTAATGTTCCAAGAAAGCTTGTGTGAGAGCGTTGGTAATTGATTACTTTGATTCTGAACCTCAATCGTCGATCATACTTTGAGATAAATCAACAGATAATCACTTTGAAGAATTAATTAATTATGAAAAAATTAAAAGCATGTGCTTGATGCTTCTCCATAACTAGAAAACAAAAGTAAGATAGACATTTACCTAGGATGCACATTAACCACACACTTAGCATTTAACACAACCTATCATGTCACATTTACCCGCTTGCACGTGGGAATTAATTTACTTGCAAGTTATCATAGTAAAACAGTGGGGATCAATCATTATTTAACTTCAGAATATTAGCCCGTACTCTTCCTTACTTTAATTTCACCTTCCCACATGTACTAGCTCCTGACAAATTTGATGGCCATAATCAGAAGTATTTCCCAAATCTCATTTGCATGCCAAAGAATTGGTTCTAATTTGGCACCATTTTTATCTTGGAACAGTCTCAGCCAATAATTTAGTAGCACCTTATCTCCACTAGAGTCCATTAGAGCCTTTGAAATGTTCCACATGGTAGTCACTCAATTGCTCACTAAGAAATTGGAGATACAAGTGGGAAACTAACGGGATGATGGGGAGCAGTCAAGATTGACCCACGTCACCCGTCATCAATTGTTGATTCTAATCCTTATAAAGCATACATCATTTCCAAAACCTGGTGGGTCCCTCCATAAAGCAGCAGGTGTTACCTTGCCTGCTAGCCTGTGAGAATTTTGTAAGTATTCAATAAAACCTGACGAGGTGGTGAGGAACGGTGGAGATTTGACCACGTCTCCCAACAACCACTATAAAATTCCTTTAGATGCCATTTGATGATCACAAGAAGATATAGGCCCACCACAAGAAGGCTACATGTGTCTATCACCTACTATCTTGTGTGATTACTTCTCCTTAAGGCACAAAACAAATGGGCATGTGGGGAACGACCCAGATGAAGACATATATTGAAACATTTGTCTTTGATCTTTCTCCAAGCTCTGCCTATTGACCTTATGGAAGAACTAGTGCCACTGCCTCATGTGACACATGGAACCTACTCACCAACCTTTCTGAATATTTTAATGAATAATAAAACCAAACGGGCATGTGGGGAACAATCAAGATTCGTGTGCAATGATCAAACAGTCATTACATAATTGAAATCTACACATGCCACAAAAGTTAGTTTCAAAAGGGGGCCATTACTAGGTCGATGAGATTTTAAGTTCCCTTAGTTAAGAAAACTTAAGAATTAAGGCGTTAAATATGAAATTCAAGCCCAACCATAGGAAAATTTAAGAGTTAAAAAGGGCATTTGGTGATCGACAAACCTAAATCCAGGGGGTGGTATAAACAATGATTCAAATGGCAT
Source organism: Sequoia sempervirens (assembly GCA_007258455.2). Taxonomy (NCBI): domain Eukaryota; kingdom Viridiplantae; phylum Streptophyta; class Pinopsida; order Cupressales; family Cupressaceae; genus Sequoia; species Sequoia sempervirens. The sequence goes on along the minus strand of VDFB02000003.1, from coordinate 599,337,467 downwards.
AAGAGGTAACTTAGACAACCAGAGACCGGGAGCATCAGGTCAATGTAGAAATAGAACACCAAAGGGTGCTTAGACTCAAAGGTCAATTTTGAAGGGTTTTCGCAACACAAACCCTAAAATAATGATGAGTATCATAACCCTAGAAGCCAAAAAAGATGGTCAAATCTGAGTATTGCAAGTGTAAACATGGAACCAATGATTTTTTTTTGAGGGGTTCCATTAGTGGCTCCTATTGGGGACACATTCCTCTTGTAGGGATGGTGAGAATGAAGAATCTCAGGTGAAGCAGATCAAGCACATAAAACAAAACAAGGACTTGCCTAGACTAGACAAGAAGACGAGACCAAAACAACCAACATATGTACAATTTTTACATAATTTTAAAAATCCAAACCCAAAGATTCAATCTCTATCATGTATGAATCCTTCCTCTGAGGTGCAAGTTTTCAATATGCACCCTGCAATCTATCTAGGCTACAACTTTACTTGGTGGCCCCAGGCCACTAAACTTTGGGTTGATACTTTCCTCTGTCAAAAACCTTATTTTCCAATGTTTGTATCATGCTAAGGCTAAAAATATTCTCATGAATTTCCCATCCTCCAATCATGCCTCTGTTACTGGACCTAGCCATTATGAACTTATTTTTGTTACTCTTATTCATGTTTGGCTGTAAATTATGATCAATCATTAACTGAAACACATGATTAATGGAGCATTCTATATGACTTTTCTTGAAACTGTACTCCACCAAATGCCCATCTAACTAGACAAGGAAAGTGAAAAATTCAAAATTTTGTTGATCACTATCATTATAGGGGAAAATATCCTATTCATTGTGTGTGATGAATAAGAAACATTCATATATAGGCTTCTGTTCAAGTTGGTGTTCACATTCACCAGAGCAACATAAACTAGTCATGCTGCCAAATGCTCCATTTCCCTGAGAAATTGATTCACTTGACTCCTTAGTACTTTTTTTTTCATTTAAATCAGGATTATTTCCATAAAGAACATTATCCATACCATCCCAGGCATTAAAAAATATCTCTATTTCAAGTTCAAAATTTAATTCTCCCTTCCCATTATTTTTCAATTTGAAACAAAATGTTTCAAAGGATGGATCAACAAGTTCATAATTGATATGATTAGTAGCAAGGTATTGAATTGCACCATTAAGTGATAGGTTTGCTGACTCATATGTGCAGGACTGATTGCAAGTTGAACATTGCTTATGTTTAATGAAGTAAGTTTTTTCATTTCCTTCTTTAGCAGGACTTTGGCTAAAAACAATCATGTCCATTTCTATCATAAAATCTATACATCCCATCTCTACTTCATATAAGCATTCAAAAATTGGACCCTGTTGACTAGCATTACTGATCCCATCATTAAATTCAGGCTCTAGACTCTGAGTGTAGACATTTTTGTCTTCAAATTCATCATGAATCATATCATGAAGATGTTCCAATCCTAAAATAGTTGAACTGCATTGCAAGAATCCATTACATGCAATCTATTTATCTACTAGTGAGGAAAAAAATTCATGAGCATTGACACAGTCATGTTCCTTAGGCAAGAAGGATTCCTTCAATTTTTCCTCAAAAAAGGGTTTGTATTACTCATGAAAGTAATCAGAATTTTCATCTTTACTACCCTGGTTATCGGTCTTCAAAAGTACATCAATAGTATTTGCAAGTATGACAATACCATCATCCATAATGTTATGCAAACATTCATTCTTAGAAACATTGCTACCCACTTCTCAGGTGAACCCTTGATCTTTGTCAATAAAGTGAGCACCCTTGTTACTTTGAAACCTCATTTTTTGTTCATAGTCATATTTATCCTCCTCAACAATTCTAATCAAATCAATTATTTGATCAAAATCCCATGGTTTCAATTCCTTGGGTAGGGCACTGAGCCCTAGCTAATAAATGTTATATAATATGTCAATACATATAGAATCTTCAAGTCGTAACCTTTTAGGAATTTCCAACAAGGAATCCAAAAACCTTGCTAACAACTCATATGGTGATTCCTCCTTATGTCTCTTCATGCTGGACAATCCTTGAATTAAAAATTCCTGATCATTATTACTTAAAAATTGTTGAAGTCTATTATGAATTTTTTCATGATTAATATGTTGTGAGAATGGAACAAATGAGACATCGGAAACATAATTACATCAATCATCCTTTTTTATTTCATCTTCATGATTAACATCTAGACAATAAACATTTGCAGCTATATATCCCTTCATCATTGAGTATTTCATAGTGTTTTCAATATCCATAGCAATGTGATACATGCTTGATGTAATGTTTTAAGTTCCTTATCTCTTATCAAATAACTCATCTTATTGTCAAAATCACCAAGATACACAATCAAACACTTTGCATCATTAGGTCTCAAGTATTCAGGAATGCCTTTTATTTCTTTCATGAATATTTGGTTAAAGGAAGGAACCACTCTTCTTCATCATTTTGGATTTCCATAAACCTCTTTCTTATCACACTCTGACTAATCCTCTCACCAAATTGCTCCACAATCACTATCATGAAATCATTCCATGAAGCTAGAAAACACACTAGTAAATATGAGAATCAATTTCTGGCATATTCTTTTAAAAACTGAGCAAAAAGCTTCATGACAACATCTTCATGATCTATCTCAAAATCACCCATCAAATATATGAATGAATTTAGGTGTTTAGAAGCTAACTCATAATTTTTCCCTATAAATTTTGGTAAATGTTTCCTAATATCATTAGGAATCTTGTTAGGAAAGCCTTGAATACCACCAAAACTTAATGGCTTATATCTCTTAATAGAGAACTTATTTTGAGGGTACGATAGGAGTTGCATACCTGACATGCTTTTACTTGATGTTCCACAAGGAAATACAGGGGAATGATACATTTCTCTTGTATCTTTATTGAATATTCAAATATCAACGTCATAGTTGATGATAAACTGCCTCATCATGATTATAAAAATGGACAACTTAAATATACTCATGCTTTAAAGCTTTGTAAAAGGAAAATTTAAGAGACAAGCATACTTCTTAAATCCAATTTAGATACTACAAATTTCCACATAGAAGTATGCAAAACAAATTCCACTATTCCCTTCCTTAGTGCTTAATTCACTTAATAGGGAAGAAAGTATTTTTTCCACATCTCTAAAAATGGCTTTCATAGAAATTTATTTCTTCTTGCAAACCAAAATTTGGGAAAATACCTAAATATATTTGTAGATATTCTGAATTATGCTTTGTCAGATTCTTTGCATAGAGTCACCACCTGCTTTGTAGAGGATCAAACTTCAACAATTTAAAGTTTCTTTCAACAATTGATTTTACTTTAAGCTTCATTTTTCTCAAACAACTTTCATTGGCACAAAGTTCTTTGGAGTCGCCACCCACCTTTAGTGAGAACTTTTAATTTAGAACCTTCATGACTCTATCAAGGAAAAATGATCTCCTATAAGGGTTTTCTCAAATAAGTTCCCTAGTAGAGTCACCATTTCTGTTAACTATTTTTTTTGAACCAAAATTAATCTTACAATTTACCTATGAACTTTTCAGAGCTCAATTATTAGTAAAATTAAGGATTGGCCAACACATGGGAGATTCAATATTTAACCATTTATTTCCTGCACTTTGGGCTCTATGAAACCTGAGAGGGTAATCCCCAACAATTTGTTTATAAATACCAATGTGTCAAGGTATTAAACACAGAGTAAATAGATGATTCTCCTTAGATGTTCAACAGACACAATACCCTAAAGGTTTTGCTGACCATCATGGTAGTGCCTAACTCAAACAAGAGAAAATGCAATTCCTTAAATTTCGTACACACCTATAATAAGATTGATAATTAAATTTAGTTGAAATCTTTGATTAGTTATTAAATTGGTCACCACAATTGCAACATAATTACTTTACTCTAACCACTGTCATATTCTTTGAACGAAGCCAGACCTAATACCCACATAATTAGATAACAATTTTTAAACATGATAACACCCCAAGCCAAAAAAAAATTGCATTACAGTATTCCCACTTGACAATTCCACCATTTACTTCTTACTAGGATCATCATACATGACTTATATCAAACCTACTATTATATTCAAGCATTTATATCCATTCATTGAACTGATAAGCAAGAATAGAACAATACATCTATTGGAAACCAACAGAGACAAATAAGATAACCATTGATTATATCATTCATAGTCTGTATAATCTGTACATAGGAGAGAAAACTGTAAAAGCTTTATACCATTCCATTGTATATTTTATCACTATAATTATCAAAGAACTATGTATATATTGAATCACTTCATTCTAAAGCGTATTATCAGAGAGTTTAGTATTCTCTTTTATCTCTATGTGTGGCTCCTTCCAAGAAAAAACTACCCACTAACCTAGGAGCTCTTTTAATCAACCTTGAAATCCATTTTATAAGAAAAGGGAGCAACAAGCATTAGGCTGAATTACACATTTCATTTCACTCTCATTTCAAAATGAATTTCACCAGAATGTGAAAATATTCCCCAAACAGTTACAAGAAATAATTTGTACGATAGGGAAAAGCAAAAAAGTGAAACCCCAAAAACTATTAGTTGGAGAAGATCAACCAACCTTCCAAAAGGTGTCGTTCTCACAACACCAAAAACATGCAAGTTCACATCGAACTAGGAAGTTTCACCATCAATACTGAAGGAATAAATAAAAGAAGATGCATATCACAACAAACCAACCAAATGGAAACTAGTCAACACAAAGGACCAAAAAATGAGCACCATCTTAGAAAAGAAACAGAGTGAGCTACTTTGCCTTGTCCTCAACAACGTAAGTATGTCTACTTGGTGTCCTTATTGCAGGTGGAGTAGCCATTACCACCTAATCCTTAAAATCAATCAAATCAGTCATGGCCATGAGATATTGGCGGTAGCCGGAATAAGTTTTAGCTCTACTGTCAGAAGAATCATCAGAGAATTCAATGGGAGAATGATGATGTCCCATATAAGCTCAATGATACTTATTCTTTCTCACAGCTTCCCTCTGAAGCCTACCAATTTTCTTCTCCTTACCCTTGACCAATTCTTCCGAGATAATTCAACTTTTCAGATGATAAGCACGCTTGAGAACACCCTATGCAGACTTCTTATTAGCCCTTATTTTCTTCTTTGGAGTCACAAGGACCTCAAGAATATCTAGTTCATTCTGGGGAGCATCACCTAGAGACTCGAGAGGGTTGAGTCTCTTGGACCTCTAGGCTAGGTTGGAAAACAAACTTACCTTACCAATTTCTTGAAAGAGAAAACTATCAAATTTCCTCAAGTTAAAGACACCACCCTTAACGTGAAAATAGCTAGCTCAAACTCTGCAATTACTATTTAACACTTCACATACTTACTCCCAAACTCTTAATTCTCACAAAAAACAAAGGTAAGAATAACAAGTAAGAAATCTTCATTAAATAGAGCAACTGGAGAGTGTCTACATTAATGTTCTAGGAAAGCTTGTGTGAGAGAGCTAGTAATCGATTACTTTGATTTTGAACCTCAACCGTTGATCATAATTTTAGATAAATCAACAGATAATCAATCTGAAGGATTAATTAATTATGAAAAAATTAAAATCATGCACTTGATGCTTCTCCATAATTAGAAAACTCAAGTAAGATAGACATTCACTTAGGATGCACATTAACCATACACTTAGCATTTAACTCAACCTGTCATGTCACATTTACCCACTCGCCCGTGGGAATTAATTTACTTGCAATTTATCATAGTAAGACAGTGGGGAGAAATCATGATTTAACATCAGGATATCAACCTAGACTCTTCCTTACTTTAATTTCACCTTCCCACATGTACTAGCACCTGACAGATTTGATAACCATAATCAAAAGTATTTCCCAAATCTCATATGTGTTCCCAAGAATTGCTTCTAATTTGGTGTCATTTTTATTTTGGAATAGTCTTGGCCAATATTTTAGTAACACCTTATCTCCACTAGAGTCCATCAGAGCCTTTGAAACGTTCCACGTGGCACTCACCCACTTGCCTGCTAAGAAATTGGAGATACAACTGGGCCACTAACGGGATGGCAGAGAGCGGTCAAGATTGACCCATGTCACCCATTATGAACTATTGATTTTGTCCTTATAATGCATATACTATTTCCAAGACATGTGTCACCTTGCCCGCTAGCCCGTGAGAATTTTGTAAGTATTAAAGAAAACCCGACGGGGAGGTAGGGAACAATGGAGATTTGACCATGTCTCCCAAAAACCACTGTAGATTTCCTTTAGATGCCATTTGTCGATCACAAGAAGATATCAAGCCCACCACATGAAGGCTACATGTGTCTATCACCCACTATCTCATGTGATTAATTCTCCTTAGGGCGTAGAATGAAAGGGCGCACGGGGAATGACCCAGATGCAGACACATGTTGAAACATTTTCCATTGATCTTTCTCTAAGCTCCACCTATTGACCTTATGGAAGCACTGGTCCCACTGCCTGACATGACACATGGCAAATTTCTTCTAGCCTATCTGAATATTTTAATGAAGAATAAAACCAAACGAGCACATGGGGAACAATCGAGATTGGCCTACGATGATCAAACAATCATTACATAACTGAAATCTACACATGCCACAAAAGCTAGTTTTAAAAGGGGGGCATTACTAGGTCGATGATATTTTAACCCTTGGGCAAGAAAAATTAAGACTTAATGCATTAAATATGAAATCCAAGTGCAACCATCAAAAAATTTAAGCGCTGAAATGGGCATTTGGTGACTGACAAACCTAAACCCAAGGGACCAATGAAAACAATGATTCAAATTGCATAAGAGGTAACTTAGACAACTAGATACCGAGAGCATTAGGGTAATGTAGGAATAGAATGCCCAAGGGTGTTTAGACTCAAAGGTCAATTTTGAAGAGTTTTGGCAACAAAAACCCTAAAACAATGATGAGGATCATAACCCTAAGCCTAAAAAGAGGGTCAAAGCCAAGTATTGCAAATGTAGACATGGAACAAAAGAATTTTTTTTTAGGGATTCCATCACCTTCCACATCAAAACTCCACTTCTCTCATTGTCTCCTTTGTTCTAGGGTGGGAAACATATTTCATATTTCCAATTAACATTTTTTTGTAATTCTCTCAATTTGCTTGTGCCAGAGTTCAAGTTTGTTACTTCTCAAAAAATTAATTAGTGTGCATCATTGTTGACATTGGGTCTGCCCAATTATTCTTTAAATCCACCTTCTGATAAGAAAAGAGGAGAGCAGTTTGATTTCATGGATTTTCAATCCATGCTAGAAGAAGGCAACTTAGAAAGCATAGAAAATCAGATAAATTCAATGGTTGGATAATCATTAATTGATGAAATTGCAGAGGAAGTTGAGAAGGAGTGTGAGGTAAATGAATTTACAAATTCGTTGCCTTTCAATTCTGATTTAAAGGCCTCCATTGTTGATGACAAATTGTTATTTTTGTAGTTAATTGATGATATTAATGCATGGTTGAAAGGGGAAGAGGGAGATGAGGAATTTGATTTCTCCACAACCTTATCAATTTCTCAGTTCCCCTCTTTGTCTTCACCAACACAAAAGTCACTTGGTAAAGAGGGTAATGAGTCTAGTTTATCACTCAATTTTGATAGAGTTTATTTTCCATTTGTTGTAGTTGTCATAGACTTTGATACCTAGATGTTGACCTTTTTATGATATTTCCTCAAAACCATAGCCATTGGGAATAAGCTTAATTTTGTAATCGTTAATGACATCGACATGCTATATGAACTATCTATGTTAATTTTACATGTGGATTAATGAATGTTACTTTAAGATAGTTACAAATATGCAATTGTTGTGCATACTAATATTGTTATTAAAATATAATTAGAAGCCTACAAGATTGAGGAAGATTCTACCAGCTAGTCATTCTCTATCAAGGTCAACAAGGTGATCGTTCAAAGATCAATGGAGGGAAGACTCTCAATGGAGGGAGATTCCTTGTTTAAATTGAAGAATTTGAACTACCTTGTAAATGGTCTTAATTGTTTGTTGATTGAATATAGGAGTTACTGTTGTGCTAGATCTATGTTAAGGAAAACATGCTTGACCAGATTCCATGCATGCATAACTTCCTCTAAAATTTTTATGCTTTCCCTAAAGTGGTGACCTCCTAACCTATTGGAGTTGACTGCCTTGTTAGGTAGTTAGTTAGTAGTTTTTATTCTTATAAATAAGACTCGAATGCTCCTTCTCAGAAGGTTGATTAATCTAATGATGTACTAGCATTCTTAGTTTTCCAGTAATATAGTGATGTTGCTCAATTGTACTCATGTTTTCCAATGAATAAAATGAAGTTATAAGTTTGTGCATCTGAGTTCACGTTTGTTTTAAGGGATACTCATCCAAGGGGGGGGAACTTGGTGAGAATTTCATTCTTTAGTTTAGTTATTACTTTTTGTTCAATAATTAGTTAAAAATTTGGCATTGTCTATTCCTGCAACCACTAGAATTACCTTCTGTGACTGTTCCTACAGCCAAAAAAATAGAGTAGTTTCATGTTTACTTGCTCAAAATTTCATTTATGTTATGCATTTCAGATCAGTATAGTTGTTGGTTGATGCTCAACATTAATATTACTTCTTTCAAAGCAATTTACTTTCAACATTATGTCTTTCTTAGTTGTAGGATGAATATGGCTACTTTTTATTCCTAGTGCACATACTATACTAACCCATTTCAAGTCTACATCCCTGGGTTGACAAGTTAAATGCACCTTCATGATGATTGAGATAGTTATTCGGATTAGATGTCTAATATTTGAATCACAGTTGTAAGGGCTTAGTTGTTAAATCAATGTAGGAGGCCAACATTTTTGGCACCATTGTTGGGGATGGTGTCAAACAAGGGAGTTCTTTGGAGTCATTGATAGTTTTTCTTGCTATAGTATTTATGAAAGTTTTTTCTTAGTATAACCCTCATTTAGGAAAGTAATGATCCACAATTCTTTTTCCAATTCTTTGTGTGAGTTGGCTGATAGTGAGTTGATACTATATGCATAGAGGAAGGAGGAGAGATGGTCATGGTAGATTCCTTCCTAATAACCCTGCTCCATTCTAGGTAGTTGAACATCAGAATCTAACAAGAGAAGAAGAAGAGCCACACCCCTTTGCTGATGCATTTCTTGGTCTGACAAGTTCTAAAATTTCCTCTGAAGACCAAAATCAGATTGAGAATCTCTTTGCTTTGAAACTCCATTAGACAGGCATGGGTGATGCCAATAGAAACAAACCTAACCAACAAGATTTTCTTTTCCCCATTGCTCATCAAAATGAAGTTGAAAACCTCAAAAATATCCTTGCTTCAGTCCTTCCTAAGTTCTATGGACTTGTCATAGAAGATCCTGATACTTTCTTGTTCAAGTTTGATATACTTTGCAGGAGTTATGACTATACCATTGATGCCCATAGGCTTAAGGTATTCCCTACCACCTTGAAAGAAGCTACATTAAGATGGTTTATGAGCCTAGAAAGGAATACTATGGAGACTTTGGAAGACATGAAGAAAAATTTCCTTGAGAAGTACAAAGAATATTATAGGGGTAGTGACATGAGGGGAGATGAAATTTTTAGGATGCAGCAAAAGGAAGATGAGAGCCTAGAGGATTACATTTCAAGGTTTCTATTTTTCCTACAGAAATCTCCACACCATACACTCAATGAAGAATCAAAAATTTTGTTTTTCTTAAGAGGAATTAATGACAACTGCACTAATGCCTTGGACTTGATGGGAGGAGGAGATATCACCCAAATTCCTTGGGAGGATATCAAGAAGATATGTCAGAACTATTCTAAGGCAGCTTCAAAGAAAGGGAGAGCTTACCAATCCTCTATGGGTAAGTCATCTATTGGTGGAGTTTCAAGGATGGATATTACTCACTTACTGATAGACTTCAAGCAAGACATCATAAAAAATCTGGCTACTTAGCTGGATACACTTCAGGCCAAGAAGAAACAAGAGGAGATAGAGGAAATGTTGGCAGAGTATTTCCCTCATTGTAGAAGAAAAAACGATTGTAGATGCAAGATGGTAGCTAATATTGATAGTAAGCAAATTCAACTTGAGTTCAAGCCAATCCAGGGTGAAGATGACCAAGTATATTACATTACACAAAGGAGGCCATGGGCTCCAAGACAAGGTATGCCACTAGATCCACTCTCTTTTGTTGGGCCATATTTCAATTCGTATTCATCTGGTAACTAGTGGCAACCCCCATATCCATCCAATTATGGAGGATATCCACCACAACCTTGGAATAAACCTCCAAATTCCTGGCCCAATCACCAAAAATCTCCACCCCAATGGCAACAACCTTAGGGGAATTGATAGCAGTTTCAAGGAAATTTTTAGCCACCTCTTGGAAATTGGCAGCAAACATCTCAATGGAGGGGAGGGCAACAATGGCCAAATAAGACAACCAGTTACATGGAACCACCTTCTCAGCCCCAACAACCTGCTCTAATGCCTCCTCCTACTAGTTCAAGTTCAAATACATCCAAACCTACTCAGCTACTAGCT